>CM030795.1:6570756-7170756 GCA_018127125.1 Rhododendron griersonianum | reverse complement strand
ACAAAGGGGGTAGGCCCCACACACACGGGAGGTGTATAGTGTGGGGGGCCCACCTCCTTTATAAATGTGTGGGTAAGTATTTGTGTGTTTGTACGTGGTTATAAAATTATTATTTTAGTTAGTGGAACACATCCTAATTTTGACGTTCTTGAGGGTCTCGAATTATTGTGGAAGGAGATGCTTTGCAGATGGTTCAATCTCCCAAGTCCCAACCAGATCCGGTCTTATGCCGACGGTGACATGAATGTAATAAGGTAGTCTAGTCTGTGCCTAAGCATTTCTTATTGGGTACGGGGTCGATTAGCTGGAAGGGTGATTTCCCCCACTGGCTGATGTCTCTCGCACATGATGATGTTAGGGCTTTGGACCTCTCTTCTTAATTAGCAATAAAATCTCCTCTCTTTAAAAAAAAAAAAGAAAAGAAAAGAAAAGAAAGAGGTTCTTCACAAAAGAACAATTTGATTATAAAAACACAATATATTACAAAAGCAGAAAAATATTTGAAAAAATATGTCGATTAAAGAGTAAAATAATACCAAACAACTATTTTTTTGGTTTAAAATGTCGTCTTATTCATACCTTTTTAAAATTGGTCGAAATTTTTTTACTTTTCTGATTCTTCTCATTGAGACAAAATAATTAATCTAAAAAATTATGACAAAAAACTCAACAAAAAGTCAAAATTACCAAAAAAAAAAATTTAGGGGAACGCAGGCTCATGTGCTATGCACAACCTTACAAAAAATCGGAGAGAACCTATTGGAAGGAATGCTAGGTACAAAGAAATTGTACCTAGAAATGAGCTAGAATATACTATTTATGACCGATTATAATTACGTCAGTGTTTTATGATTGATCATAAATAATGTATTCCGGGTCATTTGAGGATAAAATTTCTTTGCACACACTAGCACTTTTGGAAAAACAATCATAGCCATTAGCAACCACCATATCGTCTCACATGGAGTATATAAAGGAGAGGCCAATACCAATCCACACACAACTCCACCACTACCGACCATGGTGGTTGTGACCCAAACCGCCACTCTTTCTTCCCTCCACGCCAAAACCTCCCCACCACCTCCTCTTCTCTACCTCCGCCACCTCTACAAAATCCCCACAAAACCCACCACCGGAAAACGCAGATCAGTAAAGAATCCCAATGGGGCGGTCCTCTCCGTCAGAGCCTACATGGAGGACTCAAACACTCTCTCTGGTTTCGCCAACAAGGTAATTGGGTCACTGCCCGTTGTCGGCCTCATAGCCAGAATCTTGAGCGACGAAGGCGGCCTCGGCGGCGACACCATCGATTTCGCCGAGTTTCGGAGGAGGGTTGGGAATAAGTGTTCTGTCAATGACTCTAGAGCTTTCATGGAATTTAAAGATCGCCGCGGCCGGGTAATTATCTACCTTTCCTCCGGAATTTTGGTGTTTCGTTTGTTGGGTTATAAAGTTTGCCTATACACTGGTAGGAGTGTTTATTTTTTTCATGTTGAATTACTTGCTTCAATTTGTCTGCTTTGTTAGAGGGAGGGATAACTTTATTATTTATATTCTCAGCACGCCCCCTCACGTGTAGCCAAACTCTCCTCTATAAGCGGGCTAAACACGTGTAAATTTTAATCATTAGGAAGACGGTGAGTTTCGAACCTAGAATCTATTGCCTGTTGGATAAGCTTGCCTTATTCTATGCATCTTATGGGTCGTAAACTTATTTTCCCGGAGAAGAAGCAATGACGGTATCTGAGAAACAAGTATCAGCTAACTTTGTGCCAGCAGCCGCGGTAAGACAGAGGATGCAAGAAAAATTCATCCAAGAGAGTAGTATATCATGAGAGTGCCAATGAAAGCCTTTCTTGAAGTGGATTCGACCCAAGAAGCACACCCCCACAATTGCACGAAGAGTAGTCAAGTAAAAAAACACAATAAACGACACGACACAAATATCAGTCCTTTTGGTACAGACACGGCTCACACCAGTTCTCCCTGATTAGGACGAATCCGTCCACCTTCGTAAAACCAAAGTGGCAAATGAAAGCGAATCACGCTTGACAAACCCAACACTTTCATGTATAACGCAGAACCGAAATCGAAAAAGAAAGGTTTTCTCATCTCTTCTAAGTAGGTTTTAACTAAAAGCCCTGGAAATAGTTCTGAACTGTGCAAATTTTCTCCAAGTCCAGGAGCAATCAGGGGGATACTTAAGTCTCCAAAATGGGCTAGAATTGATGCGATATGAAGAATCCTATCGATGAATATCATTCCATGCATGTCTAGTTTTTATTTTGGTTTGTGGCAATGCTAGACTGATACTAAGGCTGTGCACGCTCTATTATACATGTGGTAATAAAATCTCGAAACCGAAACTGAGGCAGTTGAGACTCTTGAGAGGAAATGAAGAAGGGATAACAAAATCCAAGAGTAAAGCTGTTCCATTAGTGAAGCATTTGAGAGGTGAGGAAATTGAAGCAATGTTATTAGATTAATGTGGCGAAAAAACAGCGTGGACGACTTTACTTTGACGTTCGTTTTGAACCCAACTTGGGTTTTCCCTTCATGAGAGAGCGTAGTGATCGAGGGAGAACATCATTATGGTGTTCAACCTTTTTTGAGCTGTTTCTATATCAGTGCAGAAATGCTCCACAGAAAACTGCTTCAGCTTTTGATTTATCAAACTCAAATGGACTACGTACTTCAGTTTTTGATAAACTCTATCTTGTTTATTTCTTATCGTTGCTTCATCTTCTCTAAAGTCTCAGCTGTTGCATTCGGGTTGTGAAAATATAGAAGATGTTTGGTTTACTGAGATTTCCATCACCTTGTATGATTTTAATTTTTAATCTCATCATTTTCAAAAGAAGATTGTTTTTTTTTTTATACTCAATACTGGAATGAGTTTGAACTGGAATTTGCTTTTGGGTAGTCAGGGGATTCCCTGTACGTATTGCTATGCTGCTGGTTAGCCGCAGTTGGTGCTGGTCTGCTCAAATCTGAGGAAATTTTGGAGGGGGTGGCGAGGCTTCGGTTATCAAATGACATAGAATTTGAAGAGGAGACTTTTATTTCCATGATGAACGAAGCAAAAGAGGTTAGTTCTCAAATATATGGATTTTGTGGATTGTTAACTCTAGTGAACGTATCGATGGATGAAGTTTACTGGTATGAGTTTTATACCAATCTCCAAAGCAACGCTATCAAAAGGATCAGAAAATGGTTCAAAAATCTAGACTTGCTCAAAAATAGAAGATCTGACCGGTCCATGTTGATGACCACTAGGAAAATATAAAAAACGATAAAGCAGATGGTGTATGATGGGTAAGAATTTTTTCGTCGTGCGAATTTTTTCGTTGAGCCCTGAAATTAGCACCCAAGACAATAAAAAGTCGGAAACCTTTGTAAATTATGTTCTAAGACAAGTTTCCATATGCAGAAACGAGCAAAGCTAAACATCCAGACTCCTGTTGTCCCAATGGAGGCTCGAGCTGAGAAAGCCCTTGAAGCTATTTATGTTTGCTGCTTCGGCAGGGACCCAATGGAAGAAGAAGATGAGAGATTATTGTGTATCATGCTGAATGCTGTTTTCCCCTCAGTTGGGCAGCCGGAGATAAACAGAATCGTAAAAGATAAGGTAACAAAAGTAGCAGAAGGCGGAGAAGACGAAAGGGCTCCCGAACCAAAGCCGTTGTCAGAAGAAGCTGTACAGCTTCAAATGAAGGAGCTCCAATTTCTCAAACAGAACAGTTCGACTTGAGAAGGCTGTGTCTTTCTTGGTGACAAGTAGAATCTTTCAGTCAGAGGAACTCGTCGCACTGTTATTTTTCTAGAGAAGGAACGAAGAAGTAATGAGAGAACTCAGTACTATGTTTGAAATCCAAAAAGATTGACGTTTGTTTGAACTACAACTTAGCAATTCTGTGGGTAGCTAACTCTTTCTTTCTTGACTGTTCATACTTCAAAAGGTTACAAGGTACATCCTCAATCAGAGTCCCATTACTATGCAATGTGTCCATATTGTGTGTGCGCGCACACGTGATTTTTGGTTGCAAATAGGGTACCACGCTGGTGAGTACAGAAATTTTTGGTTCCCATTTGCAACCAAAAATTTCAGATAAGTTCAAAATTTCGGGCCATATCGTCAAAAATTTCTTTGACGATACAGCCTCCAGGAATGATATGTGTTCGAGTCTTAAGGGGCAGAGAAGTTCAAATACGGAGATGATTTTCATTTCCCCATGAAATGCCCGAAAGGTAAACAAATGAAAAAGAATTGGTTGGGTTTGGGTGAGAAGTGTACATGACTTTCCAAATGAATGTGACAAGCTAATTCATCACCTGGTCACCCTCAAACACGATGAATTTCAAGGCAGGTAAAGGAAAGCTTTCACGAATACTGGGCTTAAGAACCACAGTACACCAAGGAAGGTGAAATCCAATTGAACAAGAACAGCAGTTAGTTTTCACACATCCAACAGATCAAATCCATAAATGTGAAACACGGGCACACCGTCATTAAACTCAACAGTAATAAAACTATATGAACTACGCATGCACAATAGTCTCTCTACTACTCAGAACGAGAGTAATCCACGTTTAACGTAAGGAAACAACCAAAGCAAGTTCTCAACCGACTGTGCGCCAGTGGCGGTAAGACAACTTGTTCCACTAGCTACCTTTGAAGGCCTCCACGATACGATTGCACTTCTCTTTTAGACTTGACTCCAAGATTTTCTTCCTAAACAGGACTTTCCCAGGAACTGTGCGAACAGAATGATCTGGAAAATAACTTAAACATTGCTTTGCCAATCTCATAAACCACAAACCCCACTTTCTTTTGCCTGATTCAGTTGTTTTGGCCCCGGATTAGTAGGAGTGACTACATTTTTATGAGTCACTCTTCGACCACGTTGACCAGTTCATATTCAACCAATGACAAGTTATTATCCTCTTTAACAGCAAAGCTGGCTGGTTCGGTCAGTTCTACGCGGCCCCACTTATCCACAGCAAGCCTCATTGACCCCTTAAACATGTCAATTTTCGCATTGCGCAAAATAACAGTAGCATCAGTCTGCATCAAGTCCACTGCATAAAAGGAAAGACAAGAATTAAACTTCAACCAAACTAAGTAGAATCCATAACCAAACTAAGACTCGGCTTCGCATCGTCCTTTGCTGCTTTTGATGAAGTTTTATGAATTAACTTTTCATGTATTTTGAAGTCTGTTAGTAAAACCCAAGTGGAGCAGGTCATGTTCCAAGACATTTCAGTGATTTCTTTTATCCACTCCACAAAAGAGGTTGTACTACCAAAAAATTTGTTCCAAGATCTACAACCACCATATAATTGAATGAAAAATTAGAAGCCTAGAACCTAGAAGTGGAACACATTATGACCAAGCAAATGACAGCTCATAAATCACTTCGCGTCAAAATAAGGTGCAGGAACTTCCCATAGCAATTAGCAGCCGAAAACTTTCCGAGGGATAACATTAAGTAACATGTAATGCTATCATCTACCCATAAAGAAAAGTGGGCTCTGCAGCAAAATTGTTGAGCGACCACCAGCTAGGCAAGAACAAGGAATAATAGTTCGCAAAATGGAGAACAGAAATAAAATAAGAACCTAATGCCTAATGGTTTAACCCTGCTATCAAAGAATCCTTCAAAAGAGAGAAGAAAAATTTGAAAGAAAAGGAAAAAAGAAAACAAAATCATATTCAACATGATTGGACCACGTAAAAAGTAAAGTCATTAACTGACCACCAATACCATGAACAGTAAATACCTTGTTCATTCCTTGCAGTAAATACAATTGTCCCAGTTTCATCACCAACCAAGCATTCAGAAATCCGCATTTGGCGTACTTGGGGGCCATCTGGACGGCCCTTCTGCAGTACCGTCTTCGCGCTAACAACCTTCACAGTGAGATTATGCCCACTGGTGCCAGGACGCAGCTGATCAACTTTTGTGAACACTGGTTTCCTCATAGTTGATTTTGCTTCAGCCATTAGTAAGAAACTATCCCAACATGAAAAAGCCAATAAGAAGTTATCACTTCTCCAGTAAAAATAAAAATTATATGTACACCAAAAATGAAACCCCTGTCCCCAACTGGTCATGAGAAACTATTCGAAGCAATAACAACGTGTGTGAGGGATTGAAAGACATAGCTACAGTAGGGAGGGAAAAAAAAAACCCAGAAAAGGTAGATATATTGAGCATCTCCAACCCTCGCCTTTATTTTACTTAAACTCAAAAGGTCAGACATAGAGGTCAAGGCATTCAAAGCCCGCTTCTGTGGACAATCAGCAATCCTGTGCGGCCCGTTGCACAAGAAGCACGAGATAGGGCCATTCATCTCCTCAAGATGAAGACGAATTTGAGTAAAACCCCCGAAAAATCCACTCCACTCCTTTACTCAACCCTACACCAAATTGAGTTTCACTATAATTTTTACTCAAATGTAGGGAGACTCAATTTTCACTAAAATTTTAAAAGGCTATTTATCCCCTCCCAAATTCACAACAATGCCATTAATGAAGCTTTTACTCAAATATGTGCTTAGATTTGAGTTTGCCCACTGGAGTGTTTCATACCAAATGCAACTTTTACTCAGATTTGAGTAAAGGTTGGAGATGCTCAAGGAAATGAGAACTAAACCAAATCAAACCGAGGAGAGCCTTTTAAGTCCCAATCAATTAGGGGGCGGCTGCACTCACTGCTAATGATTGTATCATCTGATTGGTTAAAGACATGAAAATGTCCTTAATTTGCAGTCAGGCCATTTTGTACATAACCCTTCAAGTTTACTCATCCCATTTGAGGATTAAGTTGCACAATTTCAATTTCATACAGATTAAAAATCTCCAAAAAGAGGTGATAAATCAAGAAACAACAACACATAACGGCAGCAAAAAATTAAGAACAAAAGAACTTTAAAATAAACAACGTCGTAGATCGAAAACCCTAATGGACAGACCGAATTATTTGAAAATTTAAACAGAGTTTCGGAAATTGAATTACCTTCTCAACGCAGCGAAAGGAGAGATTAGGGTTTCGGTCGATCTGCTTTTTCACGCTGTGTGAATTTCTGTACTTCGTCGAAATCGCGTTTTACAACGAAAAGGGTGCTCATTTATGACCGTTGATTTTCCCCGTTTTGTGAATGGATCTTGGCCGTTAGTGTTGGTCCGTGACCTAAGGTAGTGTTTGGACCTTAAATGAATTTTTTGTTTCTGGTCGGACCTACACAAAAACTTTTTTTTTTTTTTTGGCCATTCGTTAATCCTGTCTATCCTAGGGGACTTGGGAAAGGGGATGAGTGATTACGGAAATCGAACTCTGCCTATGTGCATTGGAGTATAAAGGAAGCACCAACTGCACTCCATTATTTATCTTCAAAGTGCTATAAAATCACATACTAGTATAATCTTTTGTTACCAAATTTATATCACCATTATCTTTTAGGGGAAGTGTACTGTTTTTAAAATAAATGAATCAAATAAGAAAAGTACGCAGATCATGTTTAACGCATACGTATATGAGACATAGTATTCCCTCGTACACGAAGGGACAAAATTGTGCTCGATTGAGAGGGTAATTTTCTGAACAGTATTACATACCTAGAAACTCTATTGAGAAGATACTCACAATTGAAAATTTACCTATTTTGAGTCTGTTCCATATACTTAAATTTGGGAATACATGGTATTAATGTATTAATGAATTCCCATTTCAAGAGGTCGTTAAATGCCCAAAGAGACCACCCAAATATTAATAATTGAATTTTTAAGATGGTGGTGTAGCTGTAGAAGTTGAACATTGTAGACTACCCTGCGTGGTAGTCGAGTTGGCAAACCACAAAGGTTGTAGCCAAGATGGCCAAAGGGGCATGGGTGAAAGTCCCTCCCCCCACATGGTCTTGGGTCTGAATCTCGCTTGCGGACGGTAGGGCACTTAAAGCAGATGTTGTGTAAGACGGCCTTCGGTTCCACTCGTATCTCGACCTTTGGTTCCACTTTGTATCTTAGTAGTATACTCACATCTTAGTGGGAGTCTATGGTGATGGGTTGTCCTCCTCCAGACAATGGTTAATTCGCAAGAACGTCACGTGTTAACGATCTTAATCAGGACAGATAGCCACAGCTGAAAAAAGAGTTGACAAAAGTAGCCTAGTGAACTCTACTTTTCCCCTTGCGTTGACAAAAGGACCGCGGCAGTGTGAACTAGATATCATGGAAGACGCTTTGTATGCTCCCACCTTGGTGGGACAATTTTGGCCATTGTCCAATTTTCGGGACAGTAGTAGCTGTGGCTATCGCCCCCTTTCCGGGTACTGCTGCGAGGTCCATATGGTCACACTCAACTCACTAGTGGAAATTTTTTCCCACAGCAATAATTTCTGATCTAACAAATCAAAATCCTATATGTAAACGACATCCCCATATACCGACTTCTTAACACCATGCTTATGATTAAACAACATTCTCTCAAAGTAGAGCAGTTTATGAGATTACAACTTACATTTTTCTCACTCCACAGAGCTACAGAGCTCTACGCTTGCTCTTAACAACATATTCTACTTCAAAACCACATTATTCGTCTTGTTATTGCTCAGTATGTGGAGAACAAACTCAACTCGGGAAGTTATTCAAAAGCAGGTTTAACGGTATTGGGGAGCTAGTTCACCCTTCTTAACAATGTAATTCTCTGGTGGGAACTCCCACTCCTCTCCTTTGAAGTACCTCTCCAGCATGTCCTTGACTCCGGCCGCATATCGCAACTGCAACAATTTCCACTTTCTCATGAGTTGAGAGAATCGAAGCGGAAAAGAAGCAACAACGGGTATTTTCGAAAGCAAACAAGACTGGGAGACGTAGGGGGAAAACAAGAGTTTTCATACCTGTGCGTCAATTGTAGTGCCAGAAATATGAGGGGTCATGGCATGGTTTGGCATGTACCGCCACGGATGGTCCTTTGGAGCTGGTTGTGGATACCAAACATCCCCACTATAACCTAGGCACAAGAAACCAAAGCAAAAACACTATTCAAAGACGAGAGCTGGGATTTCTGTTTTCCATATTTACATTTGCCAGTCTTTGAGACAATGACCTTTTGAGGTGCTACAACAAAAATACACCCTGATGTTATGCAAGTGAACGAAAAGCATTACACAAACAAGAAAATTACACCCTTAAAGTGATCGTGGAACCATTTAGACACATAACTAATGTATTTTAACACTTCCAAATGCCAAGAAGTTAAGAAATGGGAAGTTGACATGACATATCCATAATAGAGAAACTCAAAATATTCAGATACCTGCAATATGTCCGCTGTTACAGGCGTCCACAACTGCTTGTGTATCCATGATTGCTCCTCTAGCATTGTTAACAATGTAAACTCCTTTCTTACACTTAGCGATCCTATCCTTGTCAAACATCCCCCTGAATCACAGGATCAAAACTCTGCTTAGTATGTTATTAGAAGTGTAATTGCAAACAAGATGACAGCCGCTGATGGCTTCCCCTTGGGACATCAGATGGACTCTTTGAGCTATGGCCAAGTAAAGAGGTCAGAATCCCTCAAATAGATGAACCCACTCTTAGTAGACATAAAAAGTAGTTGCAAATATAAGGGTGTGAAAATTCATTAGCTGTATCAACCAATTTAACCAAACTTACTGTCCACCAAGATACCATGCCCCTTGTTGGTAAATGACCATGTGAAAATAAATGAAAATTTATATAGAAAGAAATAGTGCCATTAACTCAAGGATGAGTCCTTACTTTGTTTTCTCTGTTAGAGGGGTGTTGATGACAATGATGTCACATTTTGGAAGCATGGCTTCAAGATCGTCCTCAAACTTAGCACCGATTTGATTCTCCAACTCTGGGTCCATCTTGACCCGATCATGATACAGAAGATTACAATTGAAAGGCTTCAATCTTTGGAGTAACAGCCTTCCAATTCGCCCACAGCCAACAGTTCCAACTGTCTTTCCTTCCAAATCATAAGCTCTGTAAGCAATAGCTGCAACATCCCATTCCCCACGAACAACTTGTTGGTAGCCAGGCAAGAAATTTCGAACAAGAATGAGAATCCTCATGAGCTCATCTTCTGCGACTGAGACCACATTGCTTCCGGTGACCTCTGCAACTGTTAACCCAGCAGCAGCTGCGGCCTTGAGATCAATATGATCGGATCCAATTCCAGCTGTGAGCACCAATTCCAAATTCTGAGCCTTCTTGATCCTTTCTTCTGTTACATAAGCCGGATGGAATGGCGTCGTTATGAGGACGTGTGCATCAGGAATGTGTTTCTCGAGTTCTGCAATGGGGAATCGTAGAAGAAGAGTGGGAAAGTTTAAAATCGATCAATCAATAAGAGAAAATATATTCACAGAAAAAAACTTCAGGTAGAAAAACAGTTGTTCTCTGCAAGGGTAGAAGGAATCTCCACTGGTTGTATATCACGCTGCTGTAATATCCTTTTAGTTACAGTGAAAATGCTCATGGATAGATGTGCAAAACACTACAAATGTTCATTAAATCTAGAATAGCTTGGCGACACTGCTTTCTACCAAATAAGTCAGTTTGTATATTGATATGACATCTGAATTCTGAACCAGATAAATCGGTTCCTGATAGATACTTTAATTCCCTTGGACATGTTGTGATTCCCAATACTCAGTTCTTTCACTAGTTCGTAACCTCAAAGCAGTAACAAATCATCTTTACTTATAACGAATCTCAGCTGTTCGATTTTGTTTGTTCCATAAATTGCTTAAAGCAAGAAAAACCAAGATAATATTGAACCAAATCATACTGGTATAACCAATGTCAAGTTTGAATCCAATATCTTCGACTGAAAATACTTCTATGTCTGCATAGTGCATACTTACCACAATTTGGACCATCTTTGTCATCAGTGATGATGTATTGATGGCCTTGTGATTCCAACCATTCACGTAAGCCCAATGCTCTTTCCACACATCCCAAAAAGTTGGGATTCTTCTCAGCATATTCGTTTGCCCTGTAGAAAACTCCGACTATCTTTTTGCTCCCAGGGGAAGCCTGCTAACAATGACCAAGAAACAAGACCATGCTAAACCCTTAATCAAAAATTGCAAGCATGCACATGAAAAAGCTCCCATATGCAAGCCATAAAGTGAATGCCTTTAAATCTTATTCTTCATCTTTTTCTTTCAACTTTTCATTTTTATATTTATTTACCAGGTGCCATACACGTAGTTTTTAGAATTGAACAAGAGAAATACGCAATGAGATTGACAAATTAACATATAGCGGATATGTTCAAGGATAGATGATGGGTATGCTATGACAGCAACATTATCATGTACAATGATCACTAGGTGGTCCAAGATGAGAAGGCATGCTGAACTGGGATCATAATCCATCATTTGCCATTTGGTATCCCCCCAGTCCAAATAACCATTTACTTTTTTCCTGATAAACTCAATACCTGCCTACAAATTTGTCATTTTAAATACAGGGTTAGCAGTCACAAATAATATAACAGCCTTCTTGGAACAGAAAGCAGCGTGTCAATGGTGATGTTACATCCAATCAAGACGATAGCAGAAAAGAAGACCACTGATAAACTGGGTGTTTAAAAATAAAGTACTAGTAATACTAGTACTTCAAAAAAATAAGTTGGTAAGTCATAGTATGGCCCAAGATAAGCATGATAAGAACAAAGTTTTAAGAAAAAAAATTATTTTGTCTCTCCTTGTCTTCAACATAACTGGATGTTTAAACATAAAGTAATACTGTATGTGTAATAAGTGCACACAGTGAAGACCTACACATGGATTTATTTAATCTTTCCAACTTTCAAGATATGGATGTTAAAGGATAAAGTGTAATTATTTCAGTTTATTTTATTGATCAAAACAAAGTGAAACTACCAGTTGTAAGTGAACTTTGTCAGAAAATACAAAAAGTTCATGAAATAAATATTGATTCTGGAGAAGAATGAGATAATTTTTCAGAGGCTCGGATTTCATATTCTGGTTACTGGTTTAATTTTTATCACAATGACTATACTGAACAATCTGGTAAGAGCAATTTTCGGCAGGACAAGATAAGATTATGAATAGGCGTAGAGGGACAGGTTGACCCCCCGCCCACAGGAATAGATGAGATTATACTGACATAGATAACTTATACATCAGAGTGGGATCAAAAAGGGGAAAAAATGAGAGAGGATTATTTTCACAGTTATAGGAAGAGGTAAGACAATTCGTAGGGGGGCCACAAGCTAATACGATCTTCCATACAACTAATCCCCATATGGAGGACTATAAATGAGAGAATTGCTAAGAATCAATCTAGATACTAATCCTGCACGCGCGCACACACAGATAAAAGAAATAGATGGAGCTCGTGTTCTGTCATCCCTAATCAGTCTAATAGTTTATACGGGAATCAACAAGCAGCTGAAAACTTCGAAGTTAACCCAAGGGGTTGACCTAGTATCAAGGCCTTAGACTAAGGAGTTTGCTCGCTCCTAAGGTCTCAGGTTCAAAACCTTCCAGGTGCTATCAATTTGTATTGAGCCAATTCAAACTATTAGGCCCCGCTGGTGGGCGGTGGGTTTGGTATTCAAGAATTAATCGAGGTGTGCGTAAGCTGGTTCCTGACATTAATAGACTAGAAACTTCGAAATTTTTATGTGAGGAGGAAACAAATGACAATGTTTTCGGGCTAGGTTGTGTGCCTCCTACCCCAATTAACAATCAAATTGCTAACTTTTACTTGGTGACTCACGGTTCTCCCTCCCTCTCCCTCCCCTCCCTATTGCCGGCATAAGCATCACAGTTTTGGCATGGTGTGATGAAGCAATTAAACGCACCATCACCACTCATCGTCATCCATGTAAAGCAAAATTCAAACCACACTCGTTACACATAGACACGAATCTCGAAAGAAGTTGGGAACCTAATCCGATCGCCTCGAAAATACGATGCAATCACTGAGGACGAACTACATAAAAATCAAACGATTCACTAAATCAAACGCTTCAAGCTACAGGATTAAAACTAGTGAAAGAGACGCGGCATGAACATAAAATTCATAATCATCATCCAAGTACTCTGCAAATGGAACGGTAAGTAGCAAGGCGATCGCTTACATGGAGGTCTCTGGTCAGAATCGACGAATTTAAATTCCGCGATGAAGTTAGAGCACGAAATGCGGACGCGGAAGCACGCCTCACCGCCATCGCCATCTCTCTCTCTCTCTCTCTCTCTCTCTCTCTCTCTCAACAAAATGTATGTACATATAGTACTACTACTTCGTAAAGGGTCTTCAGTTGAAATTTGTCTCTGTGATGTCTACCCAGTTGCGAGTTCAGAGACGTAACTCCTCTTTGCACTTTATAGGGCGGAATCTCTCGGAATTAAAAAAAGAAACCACCTCCTCCAGTTTGGCTCCATTATTGTCCTTGCTATTGTGTTTTACAGAATACCCGCGTATACCTTATCTCGCTAACGTCAAATTCCCGTCTAAATTTCAGAAATCGGATGGCGTGCGTTGCTTCTCTAAGCAACCCAAGTTTGATTAATCTATTTTAGAGGTTATATCATCAATTGTCAATTGATTTTCGATTGAATTTTCCCAAGAAAATCTTAGAGCTTGTATCCAATGAGTTTGACTATGTGGGTATGAGAAAACAAATATTCTGTGAGTATTTACCTTCTATGAGACTTCAAATGTTCTAATTCTACGGAGGTCAATCATTCATGAACATAGAACCACAAGAGGATGTGTTTGATCGTTAACTTTAAGGCTTCAATTGCGCAAGTTTGACCCAAACATTTGGTAAAAAAAAAAAAAGGAAAGAAATACATTATCCAGTAGGGATGCAATGAGGACGTGGCAATTTTCAACTCTATCTTAACAGGGGTGTTGGTAATTTTTAGTTGCATTCAATGTGGACATGTGTCTTTGTGGAAGGGAGAGTGTGGAATGACCGTTGTCACTTGGGAGAGGCGTGATAAGTTCAATTTTCTTCGGGAAATGATTTTGTGATTCCATTTTTTTATTAACGCCACTCTCTTGTTACCAAAAATACATTTACAGGGGAATAATGTTAACAAAAAAATGAGTGGTAAAATCAGCAGCCTTTTCTTTTTGGATTATTGCTTTGAAATTACTATTTAAAAGTAAACATAATCCAACTTAAAAGGATGTGATACAACATTAAGGCCATGTCTGGAACTTAAGAAAAGGGAGACAAAAGAAAGAAAAATACCATAAGGGAAATAAGAGATAAAAGTGAGAAAAAAAAAGTTAAACTTGTATTTGAAATTTTCCAACAAGGGAAGAAAACTTCATAATATTTTCCATTCCTTTTCACATATTTTCACATGTCCCAAACATAGCCTAACTCTATAGCAATATACTAGGATGCAAGGCTGGGGGATACTACTTGAAAAAGGCGTTGGTCCATTTATATTTGTCCTAACATATTTGAAAATGGTTTTGGCCACACACCGGATCAAACGTAACATGGGTCAATTAGGTTTTAATTTCAATTAATAGTATGATTTTTGATGTGATTGAAGCTCTCAACAAGCTCAATGAATGAACAATTTTGATCATAAAAGTTAACTCAACATGGACCGATAATCGACTGACTACACGGTACAATCAAAATAAGGAATTGTCGACAAGACAGGTTCTTCATAAAAACAAAAAGAAAAAGAAAAGCCCTTGAGCGGGCTTGTTCGTTTTGGTATTTGGATTTTGGATTTTGAGTGGAGAGAGATAGAGAGAGAGATGAGAGTAATGATTGAGAGAAAATTTATTGAAGACCATGCGCAAAGAGAGAGAGTCCAAAATCTCAAATCCCAAACCAAACAAACTCACGTCCAAAAGCCTATGAAAGGAGAGAGGCAAGGAAGGGACACCAGACTTGCGGCCTACCATTAAAGCCACAATTATCCCTCTACAATAAAAACGCTAGATATAATTATCTTTGCATTTTTTTAATAACTTGGTGTCCAATTTTGTGATTAAGAGATTCCCATCATTCACTAAACAAAGTTCAATTAAAGTTGGGACAATTTCCATATAAACTAGTCCAATACAAACGTACGTAGATAGCAAGCAAGTAAGAGTTAAATCACAAATCAAATGAGGCAAATAGATTGGCATGAACTTGTTTTGAGATATATTCTTCTTGTTTTGCGACTTTCGTCCTTATCAAATTGAAATTACTCAAGTCAACAACCATTTGCTCAGAAAAATGTTTGAGCTGGGCGTTCAAGCTAGTGACCACCTTGTCACCACCGAGGATCCCCTGTCCGAGTGAAATCCGGACAGGAGCCTGTCCCAGTCTTCGGAACCGTTGATCTCGCAA
The DNA here is from genome assembly GCA_018127125.1 of Rhododendron griersonianum. NCBI lineage: Eukaryota > Viridiplantae > Streptophyta > Magnoliopsida > Ericales > Ericaceae > Rhododendron > Rhododendron griersonianum. Next base: position 7,155,373 of record CM030795.1, on the reverse strand, counting down.
ATCAACGGTTGAGATCTGTCGAGCCAAAACGACGTCGTTTTGGACCAAAAAATGTTTGGCAGATCTCAGCCGTTGATTTGCGAGATCAACGGCTCCGAGCACTGGGACAGGCCCCTGTCCGGATTTCACTCGGACAGGGGATCTGGTCTCCCTTGTCACTCCCTTGGTTATACTGACACTTCGTTAATTCTTCTGAGTTGAACCCCAAGGAGGTTGGCCAAGTGATTGTAAGAAAGTATTAAGTGTTTATCCATGAGGTCACAAGTTTCATTCCCACGAAAGTCAGACATTTCAAACTTTGGGACCACTCTTTAAGGACTAGGAATTAGTCGAGGTGCACGCAAACTGACCCAAACATCGATTATCAAAAGAAAATTCTTTCGATTTGATGGTTCACTAGGAAGCTAGGAACAACAATTAAGAACCCAAACCCTCAAACTTCTTTAGTTACGAAAACTTGGGAAGCTAAAAAGACAGATTGTGTACCTATAGAATTAGAACATGCACATGAACAATGCACAGATAGAAAAATAACACACACACACACACGCACACAGATCGAGTAAGCGGTGAACAAACCTTCGTCTTTTGGCTTTCCATCTGAATTTCTCTTCACAAAAGTGGAAGAAGAAAACCTATGGTGCAAGTGAATTTCCAACACCCACAATTAGGTACCCATTTTACACGAGGAAATCAAAATCCATATTTATCATCCCATGTTGTTTCCTCACTCTCTCTCTCTCTCTCTCTCTCTAACGTAATATACTTTCCTTTAAGGCCTTACACATAGACACCTCATGGGACACGTCCCATTCCCAAACTCGTTGCATGTCCTTATTGTTGACTATTGGGGCCATGGTGGCTCCCATCCTCTTACATGAGGCTTTGGACTATGTGGAGATTTTTTCTTCCAAATCTGATCGGATCATATCCATTGGGATTTTGGCATGACTTTGAAGAATTGGCGTGGATTTGCATTTACTCCTCTGTCACTGTTTCTTTGCCCTATAAATTCAGTGGCCTGGCATTTGCTTTGGCATGGGTATCTCTTAGTGTGAGTGATTTCCCGTGATCAGTTTGAATATGTCTGAATATGAATAGAGAGAGTATAGTGAGTTGAGAGAACTCCTTGTAAAACTTGTCTCCAATTCAGAATATGAATTTGTTTCTATCGTCCGTGAATGTACCCGATTTTGGAGAACCATGTATATTCTGTGTTTGTGTGTGTTTGGTTCCTTGGAGCACAACACTTATTTGATTTATTTTGTTTTGTTTTTTACTGCTGCTTATCGTACGTACTCTCAAAAGCATGGAGTGCTTGAAATTAGCCCGCGCCAAAGCTTAGCTGCGTATGTGGCCGGAAGTCACGATAATTGTACATCGATCATTGATTCATTAGTGATGTGGTAATATTTGAGGCACGCTTCTCTTGAGACGTTCATGTCGCTCCTAAACACGCTTGTTTTAAAACACCAAACATGCATGTTGGAACAAAACACTTTTTTTCTTGAAGAAATTAACGACTAATATAATATTGTGAATTTGAGAAAAACACTTCGACACAAACGTGTCTCAATCACGCTGCTGCCGATCTCTTCTTTCCTCTCCGCGTCTTGCCTAAACTTTCGGCCGGAAAAAAGTGAATTGTCTCTCAGTAGCTTGAGTTGACCTTTCTAGGATTTCGACAGTCTAGATGCGCAACTCCTCCGAGCTAAAGCTTCACCTTACGAATGCCACCTAGAAAACATTTAAAATCGTCTCTCAGTAGCTTGAGTTGACCTTTCTAGGATTTCGACAGTCTAGGTTAATTTTTTTTTAAAACCCAACATAACGGAATTAAGATAGTGCTATGGTGTCTCCGGGTATTTTGGGGATATATGTAATTTTGGCATGACAAAACCATTTAACAGCGTAACCAAAACCAGTCAATGGCATAACCAAGGTACAGGGCCAGCTTTGAGCTAAGCCGGAAGAGAACGCCAACTTAAGCCCTCGAATTTTGGCTCAAAATTAGGGCACCAGATAGAAATAGCAAGTATGTAATATATATTCAATAGAGTCTTGCAGCTATGGGTACATATAGTATGTACATATCATGCACATATTAGATTTGTGGGGCCCATCTCGGGTCCCACAGAGATGATTTGAACCGTCCATTATTTTTAAAATATTTTCTTATAGAGCCCTGTAAAAAATCAGCTCAACCCGATATCGGTAAGAATTTTTTTTGAATTTGTGGGAGCGAAACTAAGCAGTTAGGTAGTTTCGCCCCTACAAATTCCGAAAAAATCCTTACTGATATCGGGTTGAGCTGATTTTTTACGGGGTTCCATAAAAAAATATTTTAAAAATAATAAGCGGTTCGAATCATCTTTGTGGGACCCAAGGTGGGCCCCACAAAATCCATATGTGCATGATATGTACATGTTTATATGTACCCATAGTTTTTTCCTATTCGATATAGTGCTTATATACATACCAAATGACCGAGCTAGCCCAGTGAAAAAGCTTAATTTTGCTATCCCATAGGTAAATGCATGATTCAAATTCTAGGGGCCTCTTTTTTCCTTCCTTGTGAAAATATTTTTTTTCCTCACAATTTCGTCTTAGGCCCTGAGAATATTAGAGCCGGTGGCCTTGTCAAGGTATAACAAAGAACCCGGATACTTAAAGAACCAGCCAGTAGGCGGAAAAATAAAAATCCCTTAGGACAGGTTCAAATTTGTTCCTTAATTTTGGAGGTTATTGTTATGCTTTTATGTGATAATGTTACGTCTCTTTTGCTTTTTGCTCTTGCTCTTATCGAGGTTTCAAAGGTTATGCCTTTTGTTCGTATTTGTTATGCCTATTAATGGTGTTGTGTTATGCTCCTCAATGGTTTCCATTATGCCCATTTTTTTCACCAATGTTATGCCTCAGTTGTTATGTCTTACTGGTCTTGTTATGCCTATTTTGGATAATTATTATATACCTTTTTAGAAATGGTTATACCCACATTATGCCCATTAAATTCTTTTGGTATAACTTGTTATGTCTTTTAGTGGTTTCGTTATACTTAAATTGATGACCTGTTGAGATGACCGGTTTGACCGGTCATTTTTTTTTTTTTTATCAAACTTGATGATGTGGCATGTTTTCAAACCATTGAATCGTAGTTACGGTGTCCCGTTTTGGTGGGTAGACACCATAGTCTTTGCCCATAAGTTATCTCAAGTCAAAAAAAGTACAAGAGTGATAAGTCTAGATTTGTGATCTTGCATCTATGGCTTGTCATCTGCTCGACTTTCTTGATGGACTTTTTGACAACTTCAACCAAGTAAAGGCTAGTGATCTGCATGGTCTTCGATCTGGTTTTGCTATTTTTGTTTTCTTGGTATTGATCTTGGGGAGGAGTCGAGGACCACCTCACAATAACATGGAGTTAAAACCCAATATAGTATTTTATTGACCACCTCACAATTTCGTTGAATTAACTTATTGGGTGATTGTTCGGATTGAATTTTGGAGGAGGTTTTTTTAGAGTAAAATAAGTGAAAAGAGATAGATAGAGAAAATTTATTGAAAATCGTGTTCATGAGTTTTGAGACCCCTAAACAAACAAGATCGTAGGAGTGGTATTGGGCCCATATTCGAATATCTTAAAGCAGGCCCACCAATCTTCAATGTTGTTTTAGAGCTATGAAGCCCATGAATTCTTCTCAAAGCCCTTAGATTCATTCATTTATTTCTCTATTATGGTCTATCTGTACTATATAGTACTCCCTCCGTTCCAAAAAGAATGAGAATTTTTTAAACTCGTGTTATTTTTCATCGCTTATATCTTTCAATCTATAATATTTTTCATGAGTTTGAAAACTTTGTATAATAAAACTAATCGAAAACTATTAAACAAAATCCATATTGCTTATCTTTTCAGATCCACATTAAAAGATAGTATAAGGAATTGAAATTGGCACAGATATCAAAAATTGACATCCAATTTGGGACGGAGGGAGTACTTTTTTTTTTGGTACTTCGAAAATATTTGTTATGGTTTATTTGGGTCTTGGTTACCGATAACGGAATATCTATTCCAATATATAAAAGGAGAGCACTAGTTTAGTATCTCCTCCTGTCTTTTTCATTTCCCAAAACACCCTCCCAAACCTAAATAATTCGCCAGCCAAATACTACTTCTTATACTTCTTAACTGTAAGGGTAAAAAAGAAAATTTACTTCCCAAATTGAACTCCACGTTGTGATAACTGCTCCCATTTTGCAACTGCTTACAATAGAACTCTCCCTCGCATTCATTTTAGAACAGCAATTGTTCACATCAACACCTGCAAGCCTTCTTATCAGGACCCCGATTTCTTCCACATCTCCACCCTCGCTTTGGTATCGGATTCCATAACCAAAGATCGATGTTGTAGAGGAGGTAGAATCGAGGGATCGGGAATCGGCGTCGGCTTCGACGGGCGGCGGAGAGGCGGCGATCGGGGGAGAAGGGGTCGACAGCTTGAGGAACGACGTGTGCACGGCGGCGGGGTTAGGGGATTTGGAGAAGCTGCGGAGATTGGTGGAGTGCGAGGGCTGCTCCTTGTCCGAGCCCAATGAGCAGGGCTACTACGCCTTGCAATGGGCCGCTCTCTCCGTTTGCCCTGCTGAAGCTCAGTACATAATCGAAGTCTTTGATTATTTCCGGCTCCTTTTCTTTTCTTTTATTTGGTTGAATTACTGCTTCTATACGTGACTCTATGCCCACGTAATTTGTTAGAAACATGACTGAATGGTAAGTCCGAGGTCGGATATACTGCATAGTTGTTGGGTCTTAATATAATATATATACTAGAGGTTAGGGCACACGCGATGCGTGTACAAGTCGGATTTTCACAACGTTTTTATAAAAATGTTTTTCACTTATTGTGCACACGCATTGCGTGTGCCCCAGCCTCTAGTTCTAATTATTACACTGTCTAATGCGGTCCCTCGAAGCAACCTAATTATTATCTTAATACTATTTCTTTTTGAGCTTTTTCGTAACGTAATTATAATTTGTTTAGTAATCTTGATAAAGAATCTACTCCCTCCCTTAATAAATGTCCATTTTGTAAAGTTAGTGGGTAAAAGTTGGTGAATTGTCTATTTTGTCCCTAAAAGTATATTCTATTTTGAAAAGTTAGTGAGTAAAAGTGTAATGATGATGGATAAATAGGAAAAGTGGAGGAAAAAGTTGATGTGAAATGGTATCAATGGATATGTTACGTTATTGTTTATCGCATAATTGAATTTTTTGGACATGGGTTGGTATATTATACCCAAGTTCAGTAATTATTCGTGTGGTAATTGTTTGAGTCTTATATTACGTGCGAGTTAAGTATTTGTTTCTGTGTGCTGATTGTTCAAGCCGTGCCAGGCACGGGTATACGTTAGTTTTATATAAGTAATAAAACAAAGACAACCGGTCCACTGAAAAGATATTTATTTTTGAAATAAGGTGACACGTCAGTTCATAAGTTTTCTCTCTTTTCAAGCAATCATTCCTTGGATAGACCAGTAAGAAGCAAATTGCTTTTCCCACCCCCCCGACACACCCCCCGCCGACCCCACCGCCCTTTTCCCAAACTACCCCCGGCCCCCCACCCCCTCCTCTCTCTCTCCCCTTAAAAAAGGGCACCGTTTTGGTTAAATAAAAATTTCTTACCATCAATTTACAATTCCGTGGAGCAGAAACGTGATTATGAGAGTCTTAGAGGCAAAATTTGATTATGTCTCTTTAGAATAATATGATCATATTTTTTAATATATTTAATATATAAACTTTCTTTTCAGTTTCTATTTTTTTTCTCTTTATTTTGTTTTCTTTCTTTTCAATTTGAATTTTTTTTCTTTTTATTTCCTTTTCTTTCTTTCCAGTTTGAATCTTTTTTTTTTCTTTTTTTAATTTTCAATTATTTTCTTTATTTGTTTCTTTTCCCATTTACCCATACATAAAACACACAAATTCTAATCAATATTTCCTCCAAATTCTGCTCCCAGCGTGCTTATACCCCTTTATTTATTTATTTATAATTCAAGAATTAAGTGCTCCAATTTTCAATTCAATTTAACCAGGGCGAAGATCGTATTTTTTTTTATCATTTTATTCTAAATGGTCATAATGATTTTTTTTTTTGCTCTTAGTCCTTTCAACGAACACCCAAAGACTCATTATTTAGTTTCATGGCTCTCTTAGGGTGTCCATTGAAAGGCCTTGGAGCCAAAAATTTATTACGACTATTTAGGATGAAATGATCAGAAAATAACAATGATCAGCAATTTGCCTTATTAGATCCTCCTAGGGTGTCTATTGAAAGGCCTTGGAGCCAAACGGATTGAAAATTGAAACATTTATTTTTTTGACTATTTTTTTGTAATATATATAGGAAAAAAAGAAAAAACAAATGGTCGGATTCATTAGAAAAATAAGTGTATTCATTAAACAGTAGGATTCAAACGGATTAATTTTTAACTATATTTTTTAATATACAAAGATGTTATTTTTTTTGATCATTTCATCCTCAATGGTCGTGGTAAATTTTTGGCTCTAAGACCTTTCAACAAGCACCCTAAGATTACTTATTTAGTTTTAGAGCTTTCTTAATTAGGGTGCTCATTGAAAAACCTTAGAGCCAAAGCCTTATTTACTTATGTATTTTCATGTTTTGACAATATGTACTCAATTATAATAAAATGAAATTTTGTTTAAATTTATTATTGTTCATTAGAAGTTATTTTTATTATTCATTGTTAAGACAAATTAATTAACTAATTAAAATAATATAAATTTATTAAGTATAAAGTCAATTTTAATTGAAAATAGAATTTCAGTTAACCAAAAAAAAAGAAGGAAGATAAATGGGAAAAGAAACAAATAAAGAAAATAATTGAAAATTAAAAAGGAAAAAAAATCAAACTGGAAAGAAAGAAAAGGAAATAAAAGAGAGAAAAAAAAAACTGGAATGAAAGAAAAAAGAAGAGCTGAAGAGGGGGGCAGGGGGGTTGGGGTTAAAACGGGAAAAGAAGACGTGGGGCCGGGAGGGGGGTGTGTGTTGTGTCAGGGGAGGTTCATAAGTTTTCTCTCTTTTCAAGCAATCATTCCTTGGATAGACCAGTAAGAACCCGGTAACATGATATGAACCCGACACAAAATTAACAAGTTAAGGTCGGTTATTAACCCGGTAACATGATATGAACCCGACACAAAATTAACAAGTTAAGGTCGGTTATTTTTTACACTGAACACTAATATAATGTGATCCAATTACACGAAAAACTAAACAGGTAAGATTATGATTAATACTAGTAAAATTTTCACACGAACACGACACGATGTCCATCTCTATAATTAGATGCTTTTTGAATTTTAATCTCTGCTTTTTTTTTCTTGTAACTTGGGCCTTAGCGTCCCATTTAATTGTCACATCTTTTTTGCTTACTTTGAGTCTACATGTGGACACAACGGCTGTCTAGATTCAGACATTACAAAAGGATAAAAAGAACCGAAGAATTAAACACTTTTCATCCACAAAAAAAACAGTACAACAGATGTCAATTTTTTTTTTTATCAGCAAAAGATAACATTTTATTAACTCTAGAACACAGAGTACAAAGCTAAAAGGATCATGGATACACCGGCCTGACCATCCATGACCCTCATCTCCTAACCACGTGGAGGAAACTAATTTGGGCCCAACAGGCTGAGCCCAAACCAGGGGAAAGACACCTAACAGATTGAATCATAAACCGGCCCATTCCTACATGACTCAAAAATTATGTATTTACGCAAATAATTTTTCTACCAATATGGATTTTGTTTGATAGATCTCATTTGAGATCTTTTAAACGGTGTAAAAAAATTAAAAAAATATTTTTCATTTTCATTATATTTGAACTTGAAATTACATTCTTTTTAAAAAAAGAATGTTTAAAAAGAAAGCGGAACGGGAAGAGTCGAAAGGAAAAAAAAAAAAAAACTACTTTCGTAACTTTACTCCACGAATTTAGGGCCTGTTTGGTTATCAATTTTTTTCTCATCTAACTTAATTTATTTTATATTTAAATCTAGACGGAACAATTCTAAATCTGGACATAAAAACTAAATAAATAAGACAATAAAAAAAGAGAAATGATTTTGCCACTTCCTTTTTTTTATTAACGTCACTTTTCTGTAAAAATATTTTTAAAAAAAAGAGTGACAAAATCAACAGTCTTAACAAAGAAAAAGTAATGATGTAGTATAATTAACCAAATTGTCCCTTAGTGGGTGACAACTGACAACCTACCCATGCAATGATTTTTTTACACCTTTTCTTTTTCCCATTGCGGACCTCAAAACCTGCATCTACCTACTACATAGCAGATCATATACATATAGATCTTAGCTTCTTCTTCCTCTTCTTCTTCTTCTTCAGCATTTCAGTCTCTGTTTATCACCTAGCCATGGCTGAGATACCTAGTCATATGAAGGCTTGGAAGTATTACGACTATGGAAGCTTCACCGATGTCTTGAAATTTGAGACCGAAACAACCTTACCGCAGGTACTGAAGGACGACCAGGTGCTTGTTAAGGTTGTCGCTGCCGCACTTAATCCGGTCGATACTGCCAGAATGATGGGATTTTTCAAGGCCACCGACTCTCCTCTTCCTGTAAATCTCTCTCTCTCTCTCTCTCTCTCTCTCTCTCTTACAACCCCATCTTTCTTTTGTGTAGTTTCATCAAGATTCATTGTAAGAGCAGATGTTTTATTTTATTGCGTTGTGTAGCCAAGCCTACATATTTTTTTCAGGAAGCTATTGTCCAGGATTTCCTCGGGTCCAATCGGGTCTAGCTAGTTTGGCCTTTCGTGAGCTGAGGCTCATATGATCGAAACCTTTTGTTTTGCGCGCAGATCGAACAAGTAAATTGCCCACCTAAAAAACTTGCTTGATCGACTGTAGCTACGTTAACAAATTAAGCAGACTAATTGGGAACAGTCTATATTTCATTTTTCCTTAATTTGTTTTGTTTACGAAGTATCGATATTATTCGATCAAAACTAGTTTAATTTGTTGCGTGAATGATCTAGTTAATTGAAGAGCCTTTACGAAATGAAAAAATTCCCATTGTTGTAATGACCCCATCTTAGGGTAGACCAAATTGGACTACCGGGACACTTGACGTGAGTGAGTTTCGTCTGAATTCGGATTGTCCACATTCTTAGGACTCATATATTTTATTAAAATTACTAGCATGACCGATTAGTTTGATTTTTCATAAATAATTCGTATCATCAAAATAAGACGATGATGGGTACTAGACATGAATTTGACCAAGAAATTTTCTTATTTAATACCACTATATATTGACTATCCAATATAGCACGATAATATATAGAAAACTCATGCAAAATATCATGGCAAACGTAAATGGTAGCGAAAGACTTGTGAAAATGATCTACTCTACAATTTAAAAAAAAATACAATTGTCGCAACATTCTAGTTGAGTATCATATAAAAGTTACAAAAGAAGAACATTTTCCTTGATATGTGTTTTTTATTTACGGTAAGGGACTACGGGGTGTCCAGACCAGCAGATCATTCAGGTCGGGATTAGAAGATTCACAAGAGATTTCTCTCGTGTGTTGTGTTTATCTGAATTCTGTGTCCCATTTGGCAGACAATTCCTGGCTTTGACGTGGCTGGAGTGGTGGTTAAGGTGGGCACCCAAGTGAAGCAACTCAAGGAAGGAGATGAAGTTTATGGGAACATAAACGAGAAACCCTTAAAAGATCCCAAACAATTTGGCTCACTGGCAGAGTACACAGCAGTGGAGGAGAAGCTACTGGGCCTGAAGCCCAAAAGCCTGAGTTTTCCTGAGGCTGCTGGGCTTCCACTTGCCATCGAGACTGCTTATCAAGGCCTCGAACGATGTGGGCCCTTAGATGGTAAATCTGTTCTCGTTTTGGGAGGTGCTGGTGGGGTTGGAACTCTTGCCATTCAGGTATTATTATGGTCCTCTGTTGATCTCTTCTTGCTATTATGCAAATTCTATTTCTCTTCACTTCTTGAGATGGTACATCATTCCGGGCTTAAGTCTGGTAATTGCTTGATTCGCGTGGTACTATTACTTAGACTCGGGATTAATTTGGACCTGAAAACCTACCGTTATCTATCACCCATAGTGGAGAAACATTTATTGATATTATTTGTGAAAGTGTATTAATATCCGTGAGATATTTGAAATCCAAAATTGTTTGAAATTATTGGTACGATAATATCCTCTGCTTGATTGGCAAAGGTTAGCAGGACCGTTATAAGTTTGTCATGATAGTTTAGCCACACACAAATAGAGATTTCTAGAATATATATGTATTCTTAATTTCTCTTAATTTGGTTAACCCTTTTTGTAGCTTGCAAAGCATGTGTTTGGTGCTTCTAGAGTAGCAGCTACATGTAGCACTGGGAAGCTAGAGTTTTTGAAGAGCTTGGGTGTTGATTTGGCCATTGATTACACTAAAGAGAACTTCGAAGACCTACCAGAGAAGTTTGATGTCGTATTCGATGGAGTTGGTAAGATTCTAAATCTTTTCTGGTAACCCGGAACTTATATATCTTGGGTAGGGCGATGGACCATGGCTGGCCTAAGTTTCAAGGCCCAAGCCAGACCCCCAACACGGCTATGTGGTGTTCCAACACCTTTAAAAATTGAGATATTTCTATGGGGTTCATGTACTTAGTTGTGGACCTTGACTTGACAAGAATATGTGACATTGTAGAATCTATGTACAAAAATCTTGAGTTTGGACAATCACTTGGATGATTCATCATTTGTCAAATTTCAAGCGCTGAGGCTCCACTTGGTTGTGTCCTAGGAGCACTCGTTGACGTAGGAGTTCGGGTTTACACTTGATCCTAGTAACGACTATAAATGTTAGAAGCTAGTATATAGTTTTGCTTCTGATTTGCATATTCATGTTTTCTTATAAATGTGTACGGTGATGAAGCCAAAAAATTAACTAAGATTGTTTCATGGTTAATTTAACAGGGCAATGTGACAAGGCAGTGAAGGCGATGAAAGAAGGCGGGAAAATCGTTTCAATAATTGGTCAAATCACCCCTCCTGCTATCCAAGTTACTGTGACTTCAGATGGATCTGTCATAGAAAAATTGAACTCTTTCTTGGAGAGTGGAAAGGTGAAGCCAATAGTCGACCCTAAGGGCCCATTTCCATTCTCTCAGGTTGTTGAAGCTTTTTCTCATCTCAAAACTCGCAGAGCTACCGGAAAAGTGGTCATATATCCAATCCCATAAAATGCACACGTAACTAGAAGTTTTCATTAATAAGTTTCACTTCCGTTTGTGGTTTATGCGCTAAATACTAGCTGAAATAAGCTGATTACCTAGATGCAAGAGAGTGGATGCTTTTGGCTTCAACTTTGCAACAAATAAGCAAGCTTAATGTGTTGTTCAGCTTCAAATGGTAATCATGCACTTCTTGTTGTACAGGGTATCAGGACATGCATAGTTTGAGTGTTTGTTCTTTTACATGTGAATTAATTTTTTTTTTTCTTTTTCCATAAACTGTTTAAGGTAATAAATTTTTTAAGTATACCAAACACAAGAGTTTGTACGTATGTGATAACTAAACAAGAAAATTATATTGAAGACTGTCTGCATGATCTTTAAACAATATCAGACTCGGCTAAATGAGTGCCACATATTGAGTAATTGGGAATAAACTGGACATAATATATATTGAATAAATCTTGAATAAATCAAACCCATTTGGACACTTAAGTTGCAAGTGATGAGATATTCGATCAATTTCAGAGTTATTCAATTTTATTGGGCCGTGCACGACTTAATAATTGAATTTTTAAGATGGTGGTGTAGCCGTAGAAGTTGAACGTTGTAGACTACCTTGCGTGGTAGTCGAGTTGGCAAACCACAAAGGTTGTAGCCGAGATGGCCAAAGGAGGATGGGTGAAAGTCCCTCCCCCCACATGGTCTTGGGTTCGAATCTCGCTTGCGGACGGTAGGGCACTTAAATAAGATGTTGTGTAAGACGGCCTTCGGTTCCACTCGTATCTCGACCTTTGGTTCCACTTTGTATCTTAGTAGTATACTCACATCTTAGTGGGACTACGGTGATAGGTTGTCCTCCTCCCGACAATGGTTAATTCGCAAGAACTAAATAAATTCGTAAACCCGGTCGATTAATCCTTTTTAAATTTAAAATGTTTATCATGTGTTAACGACCTTAATCGGAACAGATAGCCACAGCTGAAAAAAGTGTTGACAAAGGTAGCCTGGTGAACTCTACTTTTCCCCTTGCGTTTGGGTGGTAGAATAATATAAAGTGTTTGCAATAGCTTCTTCACGACTAGATATTGTGGATGGCGGACTGCGGCAGTGTAAACCTTTTTTTTTTTCCCTGATAACTGATTGTCCGAACCAACTAGTTATTTTGGACCGCGGCAGTGTGAACTAGATATAATGGAAGACGCTTTGTATGCTCGCACCTTGGTGGGACAATTTTGGCCATTGTCCAATTTTCGGGACAGTAGTAGCTGTGGCTATCGTCCCCTTTCCGGGTACTGCTGCTGAGGTTCATATGGTCACACTCAACTAGTATTTAGATAGAATTTGTTCTTGATGACAATCCCCTGTTTTCAGCACATTTCTGAATCAACTCACAAGTGGAAATTTTTTCCCACAGCTATAATTTCTGATCTAACAAATCAAAATCCTATATGTAAACGACATCCCCATACACCAACTTCTTAACACCATGCTTATGATTAAACAGCATTCTCTCAAAGTAAAGCAGTTTATGAGATTACGACTTACATTTTTCTCACTCCACAGAGCTCTACGCTTGCTCTAAACAACATATTCTACTTCAAAACTACATTATTCGTCTTGTTATTGCTCAGTATGTGGAGAACAAACTCAACTGGGGAAGATTTCAGGAGCGCCTGGAAACTCCCCATCATTTATTTCTACATTGTCAATTCTCTTGGGTTGTTTGGTCATTGATTTTGGAGTGGTGGCATGTGAAGTGGGTTTGCCCGTCGTCATTGGCGGGTCTTTCTACATGGTGGTTTGATAATAGATTTGGTAATTTGGAGAAACACATTTGGGAAACAACGTTAGAAACACATTTGGGAAACAACGTTCTTCGCTACACTATGGTCCTTATAGACAGTCGAACGACGACAACGGCGAGATCTGACTTAGCTGGATGGAGTGGCGGTTCACCGGTCTTCCATCCGTAGCAAAGAAATAGGGACGACGATGACAGTTCGAGGGGTTGGATTCGGTGAAGCAGAGTGGAGGATTTTAAGGGATATCTCGACTGAATCCGAAAGGTTAAATTGTAATTTAGGTTTATGTGTGTTTACATCCAACTATCTGTTGGATGTTTGTTTTATTTTCTTTTTCATTTGCTCCCTTGATGTATCCCTTTCGAATTTATAAAAGTTTCATTTGCGGAGAAGGAAAAAAATTTCAGGAGCACCCTTGATGGAGTTGGGAAGCATAAAATTTGTTTATTTAATTGTTGCTATGCTGCTGTATTTATGATCTCATGGAGAATTGTTTTTTGTTTTTTGGCTTTTATTCTGCTTAAGAGACTCGCTTCCTTCCCTTGATGCTTCTTTTTATTTATTTATTTATTTCTTCTCTCGATGTACTCATTATTGAGTTCTATCTCTATAATATTCTTTTGACCGAGCAAAAAGAAAAATCTTATTCCCTCCATATTTCGGTTGTGTCCCATATGCTAATTAAATATACTATATAAAGATTTTAAAAAACCATAATTAGGGAAGGTTGAAGTAAAAGGCTCAGCAAAGGACTTTTTCCTTCGGATTTGAAGTAAAATTAGCAGGTTTATTGATTTTCCTATTCCTATAGCTTCTTCTTCGGCAGTGTTCGGCGGTGTTTACCTTTCATTTTTTTTTCTTTCTTATTTTTATATTTCATCAGTTCTTCGCAACATAAATATAGAATTTGCAACACTTCTTCCTCATCCGTCTTATTTGATTTTTAATACAATTTGTCTATTCCCTTAAGATATCGATGCAAATATCAAATTGGCCATCAGTAGGCTACGCATGCAATGATTCTAGCAACTTCTAGTGTATTACCCTGTAACTGTTTATATATAGACAAATTTACATATTAATAGTATATTATAGTGAGGTCAGGGCTGATGAAGTTAGGGCGTCCGGACTTTTGATCCGGTCCGGACTTTAGCTCTAAACTGTTGGATTATGTTTTTAATAGTGCAAATATGCGGAAGGTTTATGACCGGTCATAAACCTTCTGCATCTGGACCATTGAAACACAATCCAACGATTGAGATCGTGATTCGGATTTTAGCAAAAATCCGGACACCTTGCCTTGATCAGCCCTGATAATTATATATAGGGGTGAGAATTTCCGACACAACACGAGAATACGTCACGAACTCGATACGAAATTAACAAGTTAGGGTCAGCTATTTATGACACGAAACACGACTATGGCACGACACGATAATACGGAAAGATAAATAAGTCGGGTTAGGGTTGAGAGAATTCTGACATGAATATGAGATGACACAACACTATTTATGAAAGAACACGATAACCTGACACGAAGTTAGTAGATTAGGGTTGACTATTTTTTATGCGAAACATGATTAATACGACACGATAACAGGAAAAGCTAAACAGATTGCGTTAAGGCTAACAAAATTCTAACACGAATACAAGATTATACGACCCGAACACGATATAACACGATGCTCACCCTGTAATTAGATCTAGCTTTTTCAATTTTAATCTCTGTTTTTTCCTTGTAGCTTGAGCCTAGTGTCCCATTCAATTGTCCACATCTGACACGAATACGAGATGATACGACCCAAACACGAATCAACATGATGCTCACCCGTAATTTTTCAATTTTAATCTCTGTTTTTTCCTTGTAGCTTCAAGCTTGAGCCTAGTGTCCCATTCTTCCTTGTAGCTTGAGCCTAGTGTCCCATTCAATTGTCCACGTCATCTGAGAGATGCTTCCCCACAACACACACACACACCCCCCTCCCCCGACCTTTTTGCCAAAATGTCCGAAATACCCCCAACTCCCACCCTTTTAATAAATTCTATTTTTATTTAATTTCTTAATTCTTTTTATCTTATTTATTAAATTTATTTATTTATCTCTTTTTATTTATTTTTTTAATCTTTTATTTATTTAATATTTTTTCTATTTTAGGGTTGATTTGGATTAAAAAGTCATTTTGACTTAATTTTTTTTTGTTTTTATTTCAATTTTTTTGCATTTGTTAGTTTTGCATCAAACTTTTGTGACTTATTGATTCATCTCGATGAAAGGAATCAAAAAGTAAAAAATTATGATAGAAACTGATAATTTTTTTCAAAAAGACAAGAATAAGTAAAAAAAAAACTGTCTTTTTGACTTATTTTTGTCTTTATTCAAAAAATTATGAGTTTTGATAAAAAAAAATTTACTTTTCCGATTCCTCTCGTTAAGACAAATCAATAAGTCACAAAACTTTGACGCAAAACAAACAAACATAAAAAAATTCAAATAAAGACAAAAAAGAAGAAGTTAACTTTTCAATTTAAACCCACCCTTATTTATTTAACTAAATTCTTTTTTATTTAATTTCTTAATTCTTTTATCTTATTTATTTAATATTCTTGAATGTAGGGGTTAGGGATGGGTCATGGGTGGAACTGGAGATTGAGCATGGGTCGGTTGAGTGTTGCAAACCCACGACCCCCTCCCACGTCTCCCTCTCCCTCTCACTAGTGATGTTGCAGTCGATTGAGCGACCGGTACATTCGAAGTTGATATAGATGCAACCCTAGATTATGAAGTGGATGCTTAATTGAAGAAAATAAGAAGATAAGAAGAAAAGAAATTACATAAAGAATATTAAATAAATAAGATTAAAAAATTAAATAAAAAAGAATTTAGTTAAGTAAATAATGTTTAAAAGAGAAAAAAGATATAAAGAATATTAAATAAATAAAAGATAAAAATATATAAAGAAAAAGAGATAAATAAATAACTAAATAAATAAATAAATAAGATAAAAGAATTAAGAAATTAAATAAAAATAGAATTTAGTTAAAAGGGTGGAGGTTGGGGGTATTTCGGATATTTTGGCAAAAAGGTGGGAGGGAGGCTGTCAGGGGAGGGGGAAATTAAAGCAATTTGCACATCTTTATGGCTGCTGATTTTGACACTCCTTTTTTTGTTAACGTCACTCATCTGCAAGTGTATTTTTGCACCAAAAATACACTTGCAGGGGAGTGACGTTTACAAAAAATGGAGTGACAAAATCATTTCCCATCTTTATTTGCTTACTTTGAGTCTACTCTAATGTAGACACAACAGTTGTCTAGATTCAGACACTACAAAAGGATAAAAAGTATATATAGAAGAATTAAACACTTAATTTATATATATAAATATAAAAATAAACAGTACAACAAGCATTACCCCACAACCCACGTAAATGAATTTCAGTGCCGGGTGGATACCACGTGATGTTCGTTTGGCGCATTCGAGCTGTCCATTGTGTTTTTGGATGGTTTGGATTTGGAGAAAAAAAAATGAGAGAGAAAGTGTTGGGATGAGAGAAGAAAGAGAGTTTCAATCCGAACCGTCTAAAATTGTATTGAATGATCCGAATGTGTCGAGCGGGTACCACGTGAGATATACCCACCCAGCACTGAAAAATTTCTCCAAAAGAGAGAGAAACATGACTTTTTCGTAAGTTTACTCCACCAACGAATTTAGGGCCTGTTTGGTTATCAAAATTATTTTCTTCTCATCTAACTTAACCTATATCTGGACATAAAAACTAAATAAATAAAGACAAATTCTAGCAACTTCTACTGTAAAAACCTACGCATGCAATGATTCTAGCTAGCTAGCAACTTCTACTATAAAACCCACAACTCATTCCAACCCCAAATTCATAGCCCCGGCCCACAACTTTTTTACACCTTAAAACCTGTAACTATCTATATAGCAGGCTTACATATAGTAGATCTTAGGAGTGGTTTTTTTTTCAACATTTACCTAGCTTAGGCCAAAGTGTTCCCCCATGGCTGAGATACCTAGTCATATGAAGGCTTGGATGTATTACGACTGCGGAAGCTTCACCGATGTCTTGAAATTTGAGACCAAAACAAGTACTGTTCCGCAGGTACTCAAGGACCACCAGGTACTTGTTAAGGTTGTCGCTGCCGCACTTAATCCGGTCGATACTCTCAGAATGATGGGGTTTTTCAAGGCCACCGACTCTCCTCTTCCTGTAAGTATATACTGTATTTCCTCTCTCTCTCTCTCAACCCCATCTTTCTTATATGTGTGTGTGTGTGTTTGTGTTGTGTTTATCTGAATTCTGTGTCCCATTTGGCAGACCATTCCTGGGTACGATGTGGCTGGAGTGGTGGTTAAGGTGGGACCCCAAGTGAAGCAACTCAAGGAAGGAGATGAAGTATACGGGAACATAAACGAGAAACCCTTAGAAGATACCAAACAAATTGGCTCACTGGCAGAGTACACAGCAGTAGAAGAGAAGCTACTGGGCCTGAAGCCCAAAAACCTGAGTTTTCCTGAGGCTGCTGGGCTTCCACTTGCCATCGAGACTGCTTATCAAGGCCTCGAACGATGTGGGCCCTTAGATGGTAAATCTGTTCTCGTTTTGGGAGGTGCTGGTGGGGTTGGAACTCTTGTCATTCAGGTATACATTAATATGGTCCTCTATTGATCTCTTCTTGCTACAGTATTATGCAAATTCTTTTCTCTTCACTTGATCTTGAGACGGAACATCAATCGGAACTTTAGTCTGGTAATTGCTTGATTCGCATGGGACTTGTACTTGACTCGGGATTAATTAGGACGAGGGACGAGTCCTGAAAAACCTACCGCCATCGTAGAATGGTACAAGTTTTGAAACTTTACAAATTGAAAAATGCTAACATCCGCCCTAAAGGCGGAGGAGGATATAGGTCCGAGAAACATTTATTGATATTATCTGTGAAACTGTATTAATATCAGTGAGATTTATTGAAATCCAAAATTGTTTGAAATTATTGGTACGATAATATCCTCTGCTTGATGGGCAAAGGTTAGCAGGACCGTTATAAGTTTGTCATGATAGTTAGCCACACAAATAGAGATTTCTAGAATATATATGTATTCTTAATTTCTCTTAATTTGGTTAACCCTTTTTGTAGCTTGCAAAGCATGTGTTTGGTGCTTCTAGAGTAGCAGCTACATGTAGCACTGGGAAGCTAGAGTTTTTGAAGAGCTTGGGTGTTGATTTGGCCATTGATTACACCAAAGAGAACTTCGAAGACCTACCAGAGAAGTTTGATGTCGTATTTGATGGAGTTGGTAAGATTCTAAATCTTTTCTGGTAACCCGGAACTTATATATCTTGGGTAGGGCGATGGACCATGGCCGACCCAAGTTTCAAGGCCCAAGCCAGACCCCCAACACGGCTATGTGGTGTTCCAACACCTTTAAACATTGAGATATTTCTATGGGGTTCATGTACTTAGTCGTGGACCTTGACCTGACAAGAATATGTGACATTGAAGAATCTATGTACAAAAATCTTGAGTTTGGACAATCACCTGGATGATTCATCATTTGTCAAATTTCAAGCGCCGAGGCTCCACTTGGTTGTGTCCTAGGAGCACTCGTTGACGTAGGAGTTCGGGTTTACACTTGATCCTAGTAACGACTATAAATGTTAGAAGCTAGTATATATTTTTGCTTCTGATTTGCAAATTCATGATTTCTTATAAATGTGTACGGTGATGGAGCCAAAAAATTAACTAAGATTGTTTCATGGTTAATTTAAACAGGGCAATGTGACAAGGCAGTGAAGGCGATGAAAGAAGGCGGGAAAGTCGTTTCAATAATCGGTCAAATCACCCCTCCTGCTTTCCAAGTTATTGTGACTTCAGATGGATCTGTCTTAGAAAAATTGAATCCTTTCTTGGAGAGTGGAAAGGTGAAGCCAGTAGTCGACCCTAAGGGCCCGTTTCCATTCTCTCAGGTCGTTGAAGCTTTTTCTCATCTCAAAACTCACAGAGCTACCGGAAAAGTGATCATATATCCA
Organism: Rhododendron griersonianum; assembly: GCA_018127125.1. Taxonomy (NCBI): domain Eukaryota; kingdom Viridiplantae; phylum Streptophyta; class Magnoliopsida; order Ericales; family Ericaceae; genus Rhododendron; species Rhododendron griersonianum. Next base: position 7,136,214 of record CM030795.1, on the reverse strand, counting down.
ATCCCATAAAATGCACATGTAATTAGTAGTTTTCATAAGTTTCAATTCCGTTTGTGGTTTATGTCCTAAATAATAGCTGAAATAAGCTGATTACCTAGATGCAAGAGAGTGGATGCTTTTGGCTTCAGCTTTGCAACAAATAAGCAAGCTTAATATGTTGTTCAGCTTCAAATGGTGATCATGCACTTCTTGTTGTACAGGGTATCAGGATATGCATAGTTTGAGAGTTTGTTCTTTTACATGTGAATTGTTTTTTTTTTATTCTTTTTCCATATTCTGTTTAAGGTAATAAGTTTTTTAAGTATACCAAACACAAGAGTTAGTATGTGATAACTAAACAAGAAAATTAGATTGAAGACTGTCTGCATGATCTTTAAACAATATCAGACTCGGCTAGACAAGTGCCACATATTGAGTAATTGGGAAAAAACTGGACCTAATATTTGATCCCTTCCTCGCGAGTCTCGACCTCTCTTGCCGAGCGAATTGTCTGTTCTTCTGAAGCTTCAGGTACGTCTCTCTCTCTCATCAGTCGAAATTTCGTGGCCGTTGATTCAGCTAACCTTTCCATGGCCGTCACCGACCACCAGATTCTCCGATTTTCTCTTACTGGAGTTCTCTGACTGCTGGCCGGAGCTCCGGTTCCGGCGACGAAACTCTGAATAGATTCTTTTCGGGACCCATTTCTCTTTTTCTGCACAAGAAAACAAAAGGCAAGGAAAAAACCAATTTCAATTTGTGGGTATTCAATTTTATTGGGCCGTCCATGACTTAACAAATTTCACCCTCAGGTGTGAACTTCATGGGCTCCATTTTGTGGGGCTTGATCTTTTTGCATCCAAACTCTCCCTTATTTCTGATCTACTACTCTGTAGCTTTATATTTTTTTTTTGGGTCAAACGAAAATTTCTATAGCTTTATATTAATTTGAACAAACGTATTCATTGCGTTCATTCCATTAATTGAGAGCCATCCATCTTACTCCATCATCTAACCACCTTGCCACAGACTTGCCCCCATCCACTTCCACCATTGCTTCTCCAGAGTCACTTTAAAAATTTTCCTACTTCATCAAGAGTAATCCATGCAAGCCCACTAATCGTGCCATCAACTTTGATACCACTTGATGAAAGTTTGTACGATGTTTGATTCCTAACCGTGCGCAAGGCCCAATCCGTTAAAGAGAAACAAAGAAACTGCAAGGTTTACACCATATATATCACTTGCTGCCGAATATAGATTAAAAGTAAAATGACGGCCAAAGACGTATTTTGATGATTAATATCCGTCAAGGACATGCTGAGAACATTTGTTAATGCTGAAAATGTCATTGGTGGGTATTAATTATCAAAACACGTCCTGAGCCGTCATTTTCCCCACATTAAATGAGCTTAGACCCATTTAAAAGATAAAGTCTATAAGTGATGACTCATCTAGTATATATGTATAATAAGACCCAACATTTATCCTGTTTATATTCATGAACCTTGACAATCACATGTCCTAACGTACCATTTGCACTCATTTTTTCTTTTCTTTTTTTTTGTCTTCATTATAAACAAGTGCAAAGATAATGTTGAAAACTTGAAATTTCATATGAATTCAGACAAAAATATAGATGAAGATCACTTCCCGTTTATAAGTAGAAGAATACTAGAATATTTTCAAAATCTATTCCAAAATTAGGGGACATAACAGTACACAAATGAATTTTATCAGATAATTATCGACTACATTAGGATAATAGGATTCTTCCATTATAGTTTCATTTTTAAACTTGGTGGGGTAGTATGTTTATTGAAGAGATTAGACGAATAATAGCGAGATGACTAATTTAACAATTTATTTTGTGAAAACAAATAATGGAAGCTGTTGGTTGGTATAATATCATTTCAGTGGATATTCTTTCCACTAATTGAATTTGGTTTGCTACTTAATTAGGATTGAGATTCAGTTCATCGCTGTCGTAGCTGACTGATCAAATTAAATGGATTCCGTAAAACTATCTATTATGCTTATTTGTTCTCTCAACCTTTAGGACCACAAAAAAGAAAACTTTAACTTCTTTCCATATCAAAAGAGGTTGAGAAAGAGGGGCGGCCGGAGCCACAAATTCTAACTTCTTTACCATTTAGCAAGTATTATTCACGCTTATTGACCGATGGTTGCAAAATTCTCGATGTTAAAAGGAGGGAAAATTTTATACGGAGTACTACTTTTAGGACAATTTTATATATTTAGAATAATGGGGTCGAAGTTCACAAAATGTTGTAAAAAATTAATCAAATTAGTTAATAGATAAATGTGAAAGTCAGTGGGTCAATTGACCCCACTTGACCTATTGTAGTTCTGTGAAAAAATTTCAGTGTCGAGCGGATACATGTGGTGCTTGGTCGGTGCATTCGAGATGTCCATTACGTTTTGGACGGCTCGGATTTGGAGAGAGAAAAATGAGAGAGAAAGTGTTGGGGTGAGAGGAGAAAGAGTTTCAATTCGAGCCGTCCAAAAGTGTATTGGACGGTCTGAATGTGCCGAACGAATACCACGTGGGATATACCCACTCGACACCTAAAAATTTCTCGCAGTTCTGCCCATGCTGAAAAGATGTTAGAATACAGATCAAAAAAAGAAAAGATGTTTACAATGATATATATTCTAGAAAATGCATTTCGATGGGATTCATTTCGAGTCAGTCGTCACGTCATCATTCAAAAATCTTTTTCGTTAGAATAATCCAAGGAACATATTTTTACGTAGAAAAAATCAGGTTTTTTTTTTGATACGCGAAAAAATCAGGTTAATTAGACATTCGTAATCAAGTAAATCATACACGTTTATTTTATAAGTAGGTCATCTATTTCTTTCACATCTAAATATCAATAAATATTCGATCTAACTTAATTTTCACATGAATGAGAGTGTCTATCAGTTTTTTTTTTTTTTCTTTTCCCGGGAGCTTTCAAAAACAGCGCTATTATGGGGACAAATAATTTCCACGCGCACAGATCCATTTGGAAACCATTATGAATCTCACAAAGTGGATTTGAAGCCGTTCATTTTATTTAAAACATCATTTTATTGGTTAATTCTGGAATAAATTTGGATGCTTCGTACACGCCGCTACCACTATCCGATTAAGCTAATTTTTTACAAAAACCCTGAACAAAATACTTTTAACAACATAAGCGGCTCCGATCATTTGTATGCGAGCGCTCACGTCTATACCCGTATCGTTTCTGCTCGGAAAATAGTGTCAAACAGTTATACTACTAGTACTAGTAATAATTCGTCCCGATACATAGGATCCTCTTGTTACGGGTGATCTGGCGGTTGGAACATCAGAATATCTAGTAGTTATGATAACACTATTCTATAACGTAAGTTACATCACATTCACAGCGATTGGTTACTGTCTTATTTATTTTTGCGAAAATGCTATGCCCACGTGGAGCTAGCCCACTATAGGTTCCGCACGGAGAATTCGAGCCATTGAATAATTTTTTGGTGTGGGACCCGTAGAGGGCCCTGCGTGGCCGTCGGTGCAAGGTCGATCAGTACGTCCACTGTCGGTGGCCGTAGAAGGGTTCTTCTTTTTGTGAACGAGATTTGTTAATCGTTAACAATTGCCCCAGTACGTATTGAGAAGTTGATGTTCCTACTAACCATCTTAATCATTTGACTTAATTTGATCAAGATTGCCCTGCTGTCCTACGACTCCTACCTACCAGCTACCCAAACTTTATACTTTCTTCCTATACTGGTAGTTTGTTCGCCGAGCAATGTTACTGATACCGTATTTTGACACCACATTTTTTAACGAGCGAGAGAAAGGCCTTCCTGCACCATACAAACCTCTACGTAGGAAGTATCACAAACCATCACAAAAGATTAGATCACCAAGCGAGTAATTGAAGTTTCTTCATGTCCGTTTTCCTTGAGAGGGCATGTCCAAATTACGCCCACATAATGCGTGAAGGCGTAGAGTGAAGATTAATAGCTGGAGACCGGGGTCATAGTAAAATATCATTTTGACAAGAACCACTCCCTCGACTTACCCGATCGCGCCACGTGGCAAAGGACGAGGTCACCCGATTCGCCTCTCTTGCCTCGTGGGAAACAATTAGCCAACTGTGAGAGGCTTTTCTTTATCAGTTGTTGGTTGTCACGTAGGTAGTAGAATCGCTCGCAATCTATCCGCGTTGAAAAAACAGATTTAATCCCGCCAAACTCTCCCCTGTCACAGCTTTGAAAATTAAAACAAATAAAAAAAGGAATCGCAAACAATAAAACAGCGTATCCGGCGGTTGTAGGCGGCGGCGTTTGGTGGTGGGGGAGAGGTCAACGTCGTTCACCCTTCCACCTTCCACCGAAAATATTTTCCCAACCCCACAAAATTATCTGTACACGGTCACACACACACACACACACATATATACATATAAAACATCAAATAATATCAATCATTTTGATTCCCAGTCCAGCATTGTCCTTGGTTCTCCTCCTCTTCGGTTTCCTGTTCTCTTTTTCTTCAACCCATCTCGAAACAGAGGACTCTGGTGCTGATAAAAAAACAAAAAAAAAACAGAGGACTCTGGCCTTCTAGGTGGATCATTAAAGGTACCGTTCTCCTGTCCGATTTTTTCGCGAATTTCGTTGAGTTGATATGTGTTCAACTTATAGAATCTGATTCCATGCTGTTTTTTTTTTTTTTTTTTAAAAAATTGTGTGTTATGGTATTCTGTATGAGAATTTTTGTACACGTAGTTGTTTTTCATGTTGTCGGCACCACTAAGGCGGTAATTTGGTTGAGGAACTTGGTGTTTCTAATTTGTTGGTGGAAGCTTTGGAATTCCACTCTCTTCTGGGTTTCATTCTCTGATTCCCCCTATATATACATATACATATATACGTATGTGTGAGTGTGTGTAGGAGTTTATTAAACAGAGTATCACAAGTGGAAGTGCAGTTTCGGAAACGTGAGTTTTGGCCACAAGACAAAGACAAAGTAGTGCTTTATTTATGTAAATTCTCTTTGAAACGAAAAGATTTGGAGTTCTGCAGTCTGTTTGATTACTAATCAAATTGAAAAGGAGATTGAGTTACAAATCCATGCATGGATACTGAATTTCTGGTATTTAGAACAACAAACAGTACAATGAAGTATGTATTCGTCAACCCAGGCGTGTTTGCATGGTGGTCAAGGTCCGAAACTTATGGTGCGCGCCTTTGGCCTAATTTTGTGGGTCTTTTTGGCCAAGACTTGCTTTCTCTTAATTTTTACTTGATTTGGTTAAAATTTGTTGGATTAATCGTTCTTCTTGATGTGAGGAATTGATTAAGTACAAAAATATAGACCAAGGTTGAAAAAAAAGTTCACTAAAAAGACGGAAAAAGTTTGAAAAAGGGCCTTTTTGGGTCTTTAGCGTTGTCTTATATAAACTTTTATTTGATTAATCTTGGTCAAAGACAACCAGTATTATTTAACTTTTAGCTATCCATTTTTGGCATTTCGTAATAATTTTTAGATCATCTCGTTCGTTTTGACGAGGGGAATCAGAACTATAAAAATACCTCCTAAGGAGGTCTCAGGTCAAAACCTCTCATGTGCAATCGACTCTTAGGTTCACATGAGATTTTGCCCTAACTTTAATTGGCCCCCGCAGATGTTGGGATTAGTCTCCATTAATTAGTCAAGATGTGCATAAGTTCACCCGGATACGCACAGGGTTTTAAGAAAAATAATCATATATTTGTTGAACAATCCACCCCACAAAACACAAGACATTGAAATTTTTTAGATTAGTCTTATGAAACTGGTCTCCTATGGTCATGGTCACCTGATAAGTAGTTTGAGTCAGAGTAACACAAACCTGACTTAAGAAAATTCATGGCAATAACTGGGATATTGTTTGCATTTATGTTTCAGATACTTTCATCTGGAGCAATTTACAGAGTCATTGTTGATTCAAAAACTGCTTTCAAATGCCTGAGTTGGTCATGGAGGGGTTAAATGGGGACAAAGTGTCATCACCACCCAATCAACACTACATTCCATACAAGAAAGCTTTCACAAGCAGGTCTCCAAAAAGTCCATTAAGTACTCACAGTCCAGGTAATGAGTCCATTGATGGATCCATAGATGGAGAGGTTGACATCTCTATTGAGCAGCTTTACAGAAATGTCTATGAGATGCAAAGCTCGGATCCATCCCCATCGAGGCCTAGCTTTTTGTCCTACGGTGATGAGTCTCGAATTGATTCCGAATTACGATTCTACGCCGGAGGAAGTTATAGGGAGGTGGAGATAAGAAAAGAGGTGGTGGTGGAGAATAAAGAGCCTAAAAAACAAACTGGGCTTTTGAATGAAAAGTCTGAAGCAATTGCACATTTAAGTCCAAGGAGCAAATCTTTCCATGAGAAGCCTCCTACTGGGAAAAGAAATGGGAAGGCATTAAGAAAGGCGAACGAAACGACTTCTAATGTAGGAGGGGGCAAAATGGAGGAGGGAAAGGAAGATTCTCTCGAGGCGGCATACCTTGGACCTTGTTTACTTAAACAGGCACAGGACTTGGTTTCCTCCGGGGGAAATCCTCGGAAGGCTCTTGCGTTGGCTCTACGTGCATTGAAATTGTTCGAAAGTTGTCTGAGTGAGAAACCAAACTTGGAGCTAGTCATGTGTTTGCATGTTGTAGCATCACTATACTGCAGATTAGGTCAGTACTCAGAGGCTATTCCTATTCTGGACCGGTCAATTGAAATTTCAGATATTGATGAAGGCCCGGATAGTGCACTTGCTAAATTTTCCGGATTAATGAAGTTGGGAGATACATACGCATTGATTGGAAAAATTGAGAACTCGATTCTTTGCTATACCGGGGGTTTGGAGGTTCAAAGAGAATTTCTTGGGGAGAAGGATTCCCGAGTTGGTGAGACTTGTCGGTATGTTGCTGAAGCCCATGTCCAAGCATTCCAATTTGATGAGGCTGAGAAGCTTTGTCAGTTGGCTCTTGACATCCATAAAGAGAACGGATCTCCTTCTTCTCCCCAAGAGGCGGCGGATAAGAGACTTATGGGACTTATTTTGGAGCCAAAGGGAGAATATGAAGCTGCACTTGGGCAGTATGTTTTAGCAAGTATGATAATGGCAGAAAATGGGCAGGAATTAGATTTGGCTTCCATTGATTGCAGTATTGGCGATACGTACTTATCTTTGGCTAGGTATGATGAGGCTATTTTAGCTTATCAGAAAGCACTTGTGGTATTTAAGTCAGTCAAGGGGGAAAACCAACTGTCCGTTGCCTCAGTCTTTGTCCGTTTGGCTGACTTGTACAACAAGATTGGAAAGTTCAAGGAATCAAAATCCAACTGCGAAAATGCACTTCGGATTTATTCAAAGCCCGTTCCAGGGGGGCATATAGAAGAGATTGCTAGTGGTCTCATCAATGTTTCTGCTATCTATGAGTCCATGAATGAACCGGGAGAGGCACTCAAATTGCTTCAGAAGGCTCTGAAGATATACGGGAATGCACCAGGTATGCAATGCACAATTGCAGGAATTGAAGCCCAAGTGGGAGTAATGTACTATATGATGGGAAGTTATTATGATTCTCACAATTCGTTGGAAAGTGCTATTTCAAAGTTTAGGGAAGTCGGAGAGAAGAAATCTTCTCTTTTTGGTGTCGCTCTGAACCAAATGGGTCTTGTGTGTGTACAACTTCACGCGATAAATGAGGCTGCCGAGCTGTTTCAAGAAGCAAGGAGTATTTTCGAAAGTGAATATGGACCATATCACCCAAACACATTGGGAGTTTATAGCAATCTTGCTGGAACTTATGATGCATTGGGCAGGTATCTATTATTCAACTTCTTCTTTTTTCTCTTCAAAAATCAAACACTTGTTTATGATGCCATACTGTTTTCCTTGTTTACGCGATAAAGGGTTTGAGCAATGAAACCGGATCAAGATCGGAAAATTCTGCACATTTCTGAATTCCAAGTTTTTGTTTTTCTCTATACAGGACAGATGATGCAATTGAAATACTGGATTATGTTGTTGGGGTGAGAGAGGAGAAGCTAGGAACAGCAAATCCTGATGTGGATGGCGAAAAGCGGAGGTTAGCCGAGTTATTGAAAGAAGGAGGGAGGGTTAGAAGCAGGAAACATATGTCACTGGAAACCCTCCTTGACACCAACTTACAGTTCTTATGATGCTGTTTGATTTAATGTATACCTGTGAAGTTTTAAAAACATGTTTTCAGAGTGAATATTAGATTCCAAGTTGATTGGTTACTCCCACATTTTCAAAACTGGAGGATTGTCAATTATTTGATTGTTTAAGGATTTGAGGGGATTCCTTTGTCACTTTCATATTTGTATATATCCTACTTCAATAAAGAAATTGTTGGATTTCAGTTTCCATGATTGTTACACCAAACCGTCTATTAGCAAACTTCAGCTGCAACCAGTTAGCAAGAGAACTAAGGTGCAGATCTGTCTTCTTGTGTCTATTCAGTTTTCGGGTGGTGCACTTTCTTAATTTTCATAACTCAGGGTGTTCGAACCACCTTATGCTCACCTTGACTAATCTTGGCAAATCAATCCCCGTATGGAGTGGCCCCCACAGGAGTTGATCAATAACATCTATGAGGCTTTGAACATGACCTAGGAGGGATCGAGCCTAAGTCTAAGCCTTGACCATCGGGCCAACATAACCATCTTGAGTACTGTGGTGTCACTGTCCGCAAACACCTCCATGTTTCGCATACGTATAATTGGTATCAAATTCAAGGCTCACTCTTATTGACAGAAACCTAAACTACAATATAAGATGGTCTGATTATCAAAATTGCAAAAACATACTTAACAGTACTGTCGTGGACACCTATATAACAGGAAAACATGCTATGATTATTTTTTTCTGGTCAAACGGAAATTCACATGCTATGATTATTGAACAAGCATTACGGTAACATATAGCTATGAAGGCTTCGGTGTTCATGGAGTATGACAAGCATCTGCAAGTGATACCGGAGGGACAGAAAGGGAGCCGTTGACAATGAGCTTTGCGATTAGTTTGTTGGTAGCTTCAGTATTGTGTGTACCATCCCAGCTTATGTATTTTGATGGATCAAAACAAGGCTTTGCATAGACTTTTTTTCCTTTCACAGTTTCCGTTGACCCACAATCCACCTGATATTCACCGTAAATCCCGCAGCAAATCTTCATCGGATCATTAAAACCTGCCATCAGATCAGATTTCCATAAAAACAGTTACCTGGGCTCAATCCTGTGGACGACTGTGCAACCAAAAAAAGAGGCTCTAAATCGGAAAAAGTTTGAGTTGTTTTTTCTCCCAAAAGTATTATGGGTTTGTCCAGTTTTCTAGTAGCAAGTTTACCTAACTTCTTTGCCTTGCTTATCACTGAGTACTTAGCTGAATACACATCAACATATGTAAATGCTGAATGCACAAGTTTTGCCCTTAGCTTGGAGACCCTGTCCTTTAGCTGCTTGTTGAACTCCTTAGCCACCTCATTCTGAGATTTTATGCACCCATATTTGTCTAACTTTGTTGTCTTTGATTCGCCGTAGATGACTGTGAATGGCGAGCATCCAATTGGCCCAATGTTATGTACCCAGAATACCCTTGCCCCTGCCTTGTACAATCGCTGAAACGTAGGCGCAAGACATTTAGTACCAATCAAAAGATACGAGGTATCACATTTTCAACGTAAACGAACAATATTAGTAGCATGGACACAAAGTCTTTTAACAAGAGTAGTAGACTTACAAATAGAAATGAACAACGTAATAGTTCGCTACAAATGGTGTGGCAAACTTAACTCTTGCAATTTCAAATAAAAAGCCTATTTAAATGGAAATCATTTCGAAAATCTCATTGCCACGTCGTTTTAGTTGAGTATTGTACGCTATCTATTACGAAAAGCGGTTGTGTTTTTGCTTACCTGAATTGCTTTGGAGAACTTCTCGAGGATATCAGGAATAGATGCTCTGACTTTTTTTTCTGTGGTTTTAGTATCCGGATCAAACAAGGCTAAATCGTTCTGCCCCATGTCAAAAGTGTAAAGAGCCCTCGAGAAGTCCTCAGGCCTCGGAAGATTGCTTTTACCTGGATGCCACCAAAGTTAACAGACATAGTTCATAAAAATATCTCCCCACCAGTGCCTATACCTATGTATTTTCGCATTAAAAAAGAAAAAAATTGGCCCTAGAACATACCCTTTTTGCTAAGTTTCTTGTAGAGGAGAGCGGTACGGGTTTTGAAGTGAATGAATTGTGAGATTTGGATGTCAAGGAAGAAAGGACTGTGGCCGCCTGGACGAATAGTGGAACCGGCTACTGCAAAGTTAGCACCATGACTGATATTTGTTCCAATTGAGTCCAGGTATGCACTCAAGTATGGCAATCCCAGTTCTTCAGCTGCAAACAACGATTACATGAGTCTTCCTTTTCATCCAAAAATAGAGGGAGAAATATTCCATGAGCAATTTCGACTGATATTTGTTCCAAGTGAGCTTGCATGAACTAACAAACTTGATTGATTTGCACACAATTTTCCACGAGCAAGATTAAACTACTTCTTCCGTCACTATTTAATGGCCGTTTTCCAGCGATCTTGTACTTTGATCGTGCAGCCGGCTATTGTTCTTTAGGAAAACAGAATCCGAATGTCTATTCACCTGTCAAGAGATCTAAGAAGTTAGCTCTTTGAGACAGAGATTTCGAAATCTTTGATTCCTCTCCGTATTGCACTCATAATCATGTACATACACAATTCGGTCCGGGGTAGCCATCTAGAATCTGGACAGAGGTTTCGATCTCAAGAAAACATGTCCTTTTTGCAGAAGTATATATACTTTCTATCTTAATGAATCTATTGCCTATTGGCGCATCGTTGTGTTTCGAAATTCATGTACTTATATCATCTCGCTACATATTACGAATGACCAAATCTTGAACATCGTATGTTTCGAGATTTTCATCATATTGTGTGATTGGGAGCGCATTGAAAATATCAAACTAGTACTGGCCAGAAACGAGAGAGAAATAGGGGCAAATATGTGGACTTGTTGTACCTACGGTTTCTTTTTTAGGGTCAATGCCAGCAATGCAATTCATCCAACGTTTCAGGGTGCCTACGAACAGCTGTTACAATGCACGATGCAATCCAACAGCTGCCAAAGACCCGGCTATAAAAACATAGTTACTGCTTGCTTACCTATAAAGTCAATGACGAGACGACCATCAGAAAGCCTTCCAGACGGCATGCCGAAGAAAGTTTCGCCATACGGCGACGGGTCTTGGCCGAAGGCCGACACTCGTCCACCGGTGTCTGAATTCGAGTCCCCGAAGTTGTATATAGCCGGAAACCCACAACTCTTCGAACCGCCACGACCACGACCACCAGCACTAGCACCACCCACAATTTGTTCGACAGCAAAGCCAAGTACCACCAAACCAAGCACCCATGTACGCGGCGGAGAACCCATATGTGGCTGGTCGTGAACAACCTCGGCGGAAGAGTTCAGACAAAGACAGAGGAAATGAGATTCTTCTGAGCTTGTTAGAAGAGCTATGTGCTTATATGTTTTTACGTTGGATAGTGAAGTTTTGTAACGTTAATTAAGTAGTATATTAATTGAGCTAAACCGGTTAGCTTAAAGGTGATGTTTCTTAGAATCATTTTAATGTTCAGTTCAGTTCAGAAATGTTAATGGTTTACTGATTAATTAACTTAACTGATGGTAAACCAAATTATACATTGTTAGCTAATGAATCGAAATATAAAACTTATATATTAAATGAGAAGGGGTTTGCAAGGTCTATATAATTATCTTACTATGGAAGTAAGATACATGAATACAGTGGCGTAGCCTGAAATTGACATTGGTGGGGCACGTATTAGACATAATTTAATAATAATTTTTTTTTTCGATAGACAACAACAAAATAAGAAAAAAAAAATTGCACTCAAAACAAGAACAAAAACAATATGTCCGTTTGGTTTGTCTTGCTTACTTTTTGGGGAAAAAAAAAAAATCATCTTTCGTGACCTTTTTGCATATTTAGGTTAAAGTTTTTTTTTTTTTTTGGGGGGGGAAGTTCAGATGAGAAGAATTTGAGAAGTAACAAAATTGGCTCATTCCAAAAAAACCAATGAACAGATAATAGGCAAACAAGCCCTTGTTATTGTACTTATGTCTAAAAAATGCTACTCTTTGGTTACCAACAATCCGATCAAAACATAAATAAAAATCAGTCCGGGAAGGAAAAATAATATTTAAACTGGGTAACAATTAAATATGCAAATTACTTCGCGTATTTGAAAAAAAAAAAAAACATTGCAGTGGGGGCACGTGCTCCCTCCGCCCCTGAGCGAACAAGGAAGAACAACTATACTTCGTTTTTTTGTTTTGTTTTTCACTCGTTCTTTTTTTTGTTTTTCACCGAGCTTAGGAAGATGTTTTTATTTAGTGGAACTTTGGGCTTGCACACAGCCACAAATAAGTGTGGAGTCCACCACCAAGTGACACGTTGGTTATGCGCGTAATTGTGAGATTGTGAAGCTCCAGCTGGAACCTATATCTCAGGACGATTTCGTGGTTTTAGGGGTTGTTTGGATGAATACTTCTTGATGCCAATTATTGTGTTTATAACTTTATACAGATGTAACAGTCTTCAAACCATCCATCTGTACACATTCCTGAGACAGAATGCATATTCCAATTGCAGAAGCAAGCATACTCTGCATCATTTCAGACGCCTTAGAGCTGTATAGAGAGAAAGCACAAGAACCCGCTACGATTACCGAACATCCACAAACGATAATATAGGGAATCAAGGTCAAGGGTGCGTGTTCATAGAGGTTGACAAGCATCTGCGATTGATATCGGAGGATCGGAAAGGGAGCCATTGACAATGAGCTTTGCAATCATCTTGTTGGCAGCCTCAGAGTAGTGTATTCCATCCCAGCTAATGTGTCTCGATGGCTCTTTGCACGGGTATCCATAGACGGTGCCGTTAACGAATGCCAACTTTCCGCAATCCACATGGTATCCGTAGTAACTGCCGCAGCAGAAATCCATCGGATCCTCGAAACCTGCCAATCAAATTCCCTCAGAACAGTTAGATTTGCTTCATCTAATTGAACATTACGCCAAATGTAGCCTTTCTTTTGTAGTGAGCCAAGTGCAGTACCTAGATTCTTTGCATTGCTTATCAGAGAGTATTTAGCCGAATAGACGTCAACGTATGTAAATGTTGAATGTACAAGTTGCGCCTTTAGCTTTGAGACACTGTACTTTAGCTGCCTGTTGAACTCCATAGCCACCTCATTAACCGGCTTCACACACCCTTGTTGATCTAAATTTCCGGGCTTTGATTGATCGTTGATGACACTATATGGCAAGCAGCCGAGTGGCCCCGTGTTATGCACCCAGAAGAATCTTGCCCCTTGGTCGTACAAGTTCTGAAACATAGACCTGATAAATGTTAATTCTGTATCCAAAATAGGATGAAATATTGTATGGTATCCACACATCCTGAGCTCATATTTCTTCGACTAACGTAAACATAACTTTACTGATATGGCAAATTTGAGTCTTGTAATTCCAAATGAAATGGCCCAGTAAAGTGGCCTATTATTTCTTCTTCTTTTTTGAAGAGGGCCTGTTATTTCAAATGTACCACTGAAACATCATTTTGGTGGCTTATTATGTACCAGAAGAAAAGAAGAAGATGAATATCAATGTCTCAGTAAATATAGCAGATAGGTGTGGATGTGCTTACTTGAACTGCTTTAGAGAACTTGTCCAGGATATCGGGAATCGATGCTCTGACTTGTTCTTCAGAGGAATACTGAAAACCAAAGGCAATATCATTCTGTCCGATATCAAACGTGTATAGGGCCTTCGGGAAGTCCTCGGGCCTCGGAATACTGCTTTTACATGGTGTAATCTTCTTCCCTGGATGCCACCAAGTTAACAGTTTCAGTCGTATTTCTCTTCTGTACTTTTCGCAACCTCTATCTCAAATAATATAGATTTCAGTACTGCAGCAATAGGAAGGAAAGAAACATAATTTGTTGTTCCTGGAGAAAAGAAACAGTTAACTCACCGTTGCTGCTTACTTGATTGTAGAGGTCAGTGGTACGCGACTTTAACTGACTGAATTGATTTATCTGGAGGTCTAGGTGGATGGGGCTATAGCCGCCTGGACGAATAGACGAACCAGACACTGCAAAGTTAGCACCATGTCTGAAACTTGTACCAATTGAGTCCAGGTATGCACTCAAGTATGGCAATCCCAGATTTTCAGCTGCATAAAAGAAAAGGTTAAATCTTTTTCTTTTTTTTTTTCAAAATACGGGGTAAGTAGCAAGAATTCTGATGCAGTAAATGAATTGAAGAGCCATCAGCAGTATGGCCATCTAATATCGATCCTCAATCTGTAGATTCTTGTCCCCATGGCCTCCTTAAACTCCCAATCCCACAACGCGGTGGAAACTTTAAGAAACTAATTTCATGTCCTAAACTACTTACAGGTGCACAATCGTGTTTTGGAATTCGAGTGTCCAAAATATTTCCAATGTGTGTTGCAATGTGTTAGATTTTGGGGATATGAAACATATGAACTAATGAGCACAAGATCTTCTCCCCAAAATTAATGTCCTTATCGAAGTGCACCGTAATGGCTTGAGATTTCTATATTTTGAGATTCTCACCGCACACTAAGATTGTAAGCGCATTGGAACGAGGAACGTGAGATTTGCAACACACATTCCCTTCTGTCCCTCCAGAGAGAAATGGGACAAAGCATCCTGTTTGTTTACTAGATAGAAATATACAGATTCTTGCGTACCTATAAAATCAATGACGAGACGACCATCACAAACCCTTCCAGATGGCTTGTCAAAGAAAGTTACGCCATTCGGTGGCGGCACCTCCCCCAAGGCCGCCGATCGGGCTCCGGTATCGGAATTCGAGTCTCCAAAGTTATACACAGCCGGAAACCCACAGCTTCTCGAAGCAACACCAGCACCACCCACCTGTCCGCCGACAAATCCAAGTACCAAAAACCCAAACACCCAAACCGCCGGCCGAGAATCCATGGTTAAACAAGCTCAACAGAGTCCCCTTTAAAGAGCAAAAACATGTGACTCTTGAGCTTCTCACAACAGCATGTGAATATGTGTACGTCACAATAGTATGGACTATAATTAATAGACAAGAAGTGTGATGTCAGTTGAAGGAGGCCAGCGAACCAAGTCCACCGTTTGGGGTCCTGAATTGGATTGCATGATTGGTTTTACGTGCGTGAACTGTCTTTTGGACCGGTGTGGAGAATGGAAAAGCTAGGGAGAGAGATTTCTTTTCTCTTTGATTGTTTGGCTGGAGGGAAAACGCAAAAGGAAATATGATTGTCCTTTCTTTCCTTGTCTCTTCCATCGTTCCAGCAAGTAGTCTCCATCCTTCCCCTTTTCTGCAAGGCTAGCTTTCTTTGTTTTTGTAAAGCCAAATGATAGCCTTGTCCTTATCAACAGTCCAATTCCATTTTCAATTGTATCTGGCTTCTCTACAGTTGACGGCAGACAAGGGTGTGACCGTTCATATTGACAATTAATGGTTCAGATCTGTTGAATCTTTTACCGGTAAAAGATTCAAAACAAATATGGACCATTGAACACGCTAACCGATGGTTGCGATCACTTGGATTGTACCTCTGTAGTCCAAAAATGGACTGCAATCAAATAGTGATCTAGTAAAGAGATATAACAATTTCAGAGTGTATTATGGAGACACCATAGATATCTTACAAGCCTTCAGTCATAGACCACCAATATTCCTACATAAGAGCATGCAATCGACACTCGAATCTTTGACATACTTTCATGCTGCACGACGACAAGCCTCTGCAACTGGTAGAGGGGGATCGGACAAGGAGCTGTTCACAACGAGCTGTGCAACAAACCGGTTAGCTGACTCTGTGTAGTGCATGCCATCCCAGTTAATGTACCTTGATGGATCGGTACATGCAGTGCCAAGGAGTGTTTGATTAAAGTCTCTTTGAGCACACATGTGATTGCTGCATCTGGATACTGTGCCCTTAGCTTGTAGATCATTTGCTTCATCGACATTATGTGATTGTTGTAAATACCAAACTGACCATTGGCAAGGTGATCATCTCTGACACGACGGGGCAAATCTGTAAATTCACCTTCTCAATTTCGAACAAATCGGTGGTGATATCGCTGCAATGCAGTACAATTTTGGGGGGCGAATTGATAAGAAGTAATACGTAGAGGTGTTAAAGTGTAAATTAATCCACTGAAAACGTATTGCTGTCGCCGGAAATAGAGAAGGGGCGGACACGTCGCTTCAACGGGGCGGTTAAAAAGTGAGAGATTGTCGGTGGCGCATGTCCACAACTTTCGCTTCTCTTCGGTTAGTTCTTCTCTTCATTGTAGTATTTGTTTCCTCTGACGATTATCAGAGAGTGAAAAGTAGAGAGAGAGAGAGATGGGGAACTGGTTTTCGCACAAAGAACCTCCACCGGCTATGGTGCTGGTTCCACCGCTCTTTGATTTCCCTCCCCTCGCTGCCCGCACCAGGTTTTTCTCTTTACCCATTCCTTCTCTTAGCATAACATTAGGAAATTTTACGTTACCTTAGGTTTTATTCATGTTTTCTAGTAGTCTTAGTTTTGTGGTTAGGTCTGTTTTCCTTATTTGTTTATATTTCTTAATGTCTTGTAGTCTGTATGAAGAAGGCATGCTAGGGTTATGGTTTATGCACATCAATGAAAGCTAGATTCTTTCTTGTCGATACACTTTTTTAACATGTTAGCAGAGCTTGTAACACTAACACCTTCAATTTTATGGTTCATTTTGTAGATCTGTATATGTCTGTCTTATAATTTTACAAGTTTTGAGATTTTTCTAAACAAGTTTAGTTGCGAAGTACTAGTGGATTGGCTAATTGTTTGTTTAAAGTATTGGTATTTGAGATTTGGGACCTTTTTTTGGTTTTCTCACGACATTGATTTCGAATCCCATGTTTTAGTTTTGAATTCTCTTCCGATTGTGAACGCAATGTAAAGGGTATCGGACAGCATGGTAGTCTAGTTTGATTTGGACTTTATTTTTTGTGGTTGTCGGGCTTTCTTGTGATCTCGTTAATGTGGTCTTTACTTAATAACTGCTAGTAATTAAGTGTGTCAGACAGTGGGAGTTTATGTCCTCGCATAAATGCTAGTGACACACAATTTTTTGATCACTTGGTATCCAGCCCAGTAGGCCGACTAATCTGGGCAAGTGGTCCCACCACCCACTAGCAGAGGGTCAAAATTAAACCAGGTTAAAACCCCATGTGGGCTGACCCGATATAGGATTTGATAGCACGTAGGTGGGAGTAGAACTCCATACCAAAGGTTTTCATAGGCCTATAGTTGCCAGGTGAGGTGACTACGACAGCGCCAACCCATGGAGTTAGTCACACAAACACCTACAAATTCACTCACAGTGGGTGTGGGCCCTGCACCCATGTGTGTGGAAGGGTTTGTGCAATTGGTATGTCACTAGTCTTAGTGTTTGTACTCATAAATGTATATGCCTCCGTTTACTTCTTTACCTAACAAAAACTCAATTTTCCATTAAGAATGCTAGAATGGAAGGGCCATTACTCGGTGCAGTGGTTAAAACTCAGGCTTCCAAATGTGAGAATGTTGGTTCAAGCTCAAGGGCAGCTAATTTGGAACCAACATTGGACAATTTCGTTTACTAAAATACTGGCCAACTTAGAGATTTTGGGCCAACTAGACCGGTTGAAGGTAGTAGAATTTTCATAGCAAAAGAATTTGGTACACATGGTCCCATTTCCTGAAAACAAAGAAGTGTTTGCTTCTCTCATAGGTTCAGAGTCCGATAAGTATCCCTTCGTCTGAGCTGATTGTTCCCTTGGAATGTAGCATCATTTTGGATTTCAGTCAACAAGGGATATATTAGACTCCATGGTGTAATGAGTTCATGATTAGGCCAAGAGATAATAGGGATAATTATCAACATCG
The DNA here is from genome assembly GCA_018127125.1 of Rhododendron griersonianum. NCBI lineage: Eukaryota > Viridiplantae > Streptophyta > Magnoliopsida > Ericales > Ericaceae > Rhododendron > Rhododendron griersonianum. The sequence goes on along the minus strand of CM030795.1, from coordinate 7,118,131 downwards.
GAGTTGTTAGTAGCCAGAGATGAGTCAATGGCATGTAAATGAATTGGCTGCCTTATGAATGGGGGCATTTAATGGATTGAGGATGGCATTTTGAGTTTATTATTCAGCTTGCATTTGTTAATTTTTTTGTTCCTGGATTCAAAATATTCTAACTTCGCTAAATTTGTTACTATTTTTTGTATCATAGGTGTTGAAGAGTTTATTAGCTAACTCATTGTGAGGTTATGTAGGATGTTAGAGTCTTCATATAACTTGCTATTTGGGAAGCTTGCATTGAGATGCCTCTTTGAGGATTACTTTGAAGAAGCTAGGCATTTTAGCACAAGAATCATGCTAAAACCGATTGATGACCCTCATGTTGATTTAATTGCAACTGTATCCATCCAAATTATAGTAATTTCTCTCAAGCTTTCAGCTCCCATATTTATTGTCTTACGCATCTTATCCCTTATGTTGCATTTTTTATACTTATTTGGAAACATATCGTTACTATCCCTCACACACGCTGAACGTTTTAAGAGGTGTGTGTGTGTGTATATACCTCAAAGTTTCAAATGATAAACGTTATGGCATGCAGGTTGATTATCTTGTCGTATTTCTGAAGATCGGAGAATTATTTTGTTTAATCAGGTTCTCGCTTTTGTCATGAACCCATTGGGAAGATAAAGTGCTGTTTACTTAGTTACTGATCCATTGGTACATGGATGCGTAGTCTTCTTTCTTTAAGAAAAACAACTTATATCCCATATCTTTGCATTGCGGGTCAAATCTGAAAGATTGCCTCAATATACGTCTGAACAGAGAATGTTTTTCTATTCTTTAATCTTATATTGGATTATTGCGGTAGTATATCGACACTCCTATCAAGGAGAAATGTATTTTTTCCCTTAGCCAATTCAGGTCTCAGGTCCACTTGATCACAAGCCTGATGAGAATATAGTAGGAAATGCACTATTCCGCTGGCAAAGGTAGTGTAGTCCTTATCCTGTACATCAACTGCCTATGGTGTTTTAAGTAAATAGTCAATTGACAATCTGATGTTTACTCGCAGTGATATTTATGATCCACACACGTTCATGGACCTTTTCGTATCGAATACTGATCCGTAAGGGGCACTTTGTTGACTTGTATTCTGCTACCATTTATAATCATTGTCTAATCTCTAGGTGTGTGTTTTCAATGTAGGGTTTTACTAGTAAGGTCAAGCGCTTACTACCCACAATATGGTGTTGGGGCATTTGGATTTTTCCCCGTACTTCTTAAGAAAAGGCATATTCCTATCCCTAGATTATCATATGGAGTCTCAAGTTTGCATGGATGCAATCACACCAGTGATATTTCATTTAAAAAGCTTACACTTACTGATGATGCAGAGTCTCTTCAGAGGATTATGGTGTTATGGGTTTGAGATATGGGTCGTCAAATCTGTCCATTGGAGCGACACTAATGCCTTTCTCTTGTATGTCACCTACATATTGAGTTTTCTCCTATACTCACATTAGTCATCTGGTTTCTTTTCTTTTATTTCGTCTGCTAAGTTCGTTGTTTGGAACCCCCGTGAATGATTGCTCTCTTTCCTATTTTTATTCCCTTTGTTTAGAATGCAATGTGTGCAGATTTAATTTAATCATCGTTTTTGGAGCCTACGTTGGCCTATATTTGTCTGGAAATTGTGACTCTTTGACCAGCTATTCTAATTTCAGTTAGCTTTTGGAATTTGGATACGAGTATATGACAAGTTGTGAAGTGTATGTGAAGAAAATATGTGGGAGAAAAAGGTCTTTCTGATTTGATTTATTTATCTATGCAGTGGGTGATGAATTCCCAAAAAGTGCATGGCTGGTAAGCAAGATGGGAAGGTTAACTGCTGGAGTGCAATATGAACCAAATTGTAAATTTTTCTCACCTTACATTCTCACTTATAAGATTTAAGGTTACGTTCTTTCTTTAGCTTTTTGTTTATTTGCTATCCTGTTGGAACAAAGATCTTATCTCAACAATATGCTCATTAGGTATTCATTAGCTTCGAAACTGAGCACCATTAAAGGTCAACTTCCACAATCCATATACCAGCCCTTTTGTTTCACTGATGTAATGGCCTAAGAATTTCATGGAAACATATTTGACTCCTATGCTAAGTCCATGAATGACTTATTTTACCAAGGAACATTCGTTACCATTTACCAATACTACACGAGTACACGGACCCAGGCTTGACCATAACAAAAAACTTTTCTCATGCCATTGTTACTTAATTTTGTAAGTTTGTAGTACATTGGACATACGCTCATGCTTTGTATGTTTACTATCTTCACTGCTTATTGTATTCTTGAGTTGCCATCTGATCTTCAGAAAACTGATTTCTATTTTCTCCTCATGAATGTGTTTAATAGTTAGAAGCAAAGAAGGAACCAGATATAATAATCTAGAAAATTGGAGCTGTGCGATTGGCTACGGACTAGGATCAGGCAGTCCTTTGAGTCCATCCTTCAATTTTGGTCTTGAACTTGCTAGAAGTTCCCAGGTTTGTTGCCTTTGAAAGCGTTACAAACCCTTATCTTATTGTACTTGCTTGACCTTTCCTTTCCTTTTTAATGTATTTTGACTGAAATAAGTTCAAAGAAAGCTTGATGATATCCTTTTAAAAGTTCATAACTTCATATCAGAGCTTTAAAATTTCATGGTCTGACAGATGAAACATTGGATTACATAAATGCAGAGGGAATACTTCTCTAGTCATTGGAACTGAATCTAGGTTATTTATATTATGGTGTGCTCGATCAGGGCAGTTAAATTATTGTTTGAGTTTCTTGTTGTGCAATGGCGATGATAACATACAATACTAATGGTGGGGATCCGTAGCAGTACAACAAAATGACAGATGAATATGGTTACGATGTGATGACAACTGCTTTCTACCATCTTGAGATCTGTATGTGTAATGATGATCATTGCTTGTATGGCGTTGCGTTTGAGTTTCTTGTCAGCGTAGGCTGCATTCGCCGCCAATGAAAGGCTCATGTTCAAGTCTCCTAAACTTACCTGAAAATACAGTGTGTGTGTGTAGATGTAAGCCCTGAATTTCTTTGGTAATTCAGGAACCAATGAATGGATTCTGCATATTGTTGTGGAGTAAATACATGATTCTAATTCTATTGCACTTCTTCTTTATTAATTTCGTGTTAATATAACTTGCACTGCAGTTCATTGCCTCGTTCTATCAACATGTGGTGGTCCAAAGGCGGGTATGCTTCTCTCTCTCTCTCTCTCTCTCGCTCTCTCTCTGTACATATGTATATTTTACAATATATAAAGTACTCCATAAGGAAAAAAAACTCTAAAGCAGGGTAGATGCACAATAGGGACATTGTCCGTTCATAGGAGCTCAGTTCTGAGCAGAGGTTACTTTATAACGGCGGTGGTTGTGTATTTAAGTTTTCAGAAGATATAACTATGTCATCTGTTGGGTTGTGGTTACTATTCTTATCTTCCCCCCTCATTCCAATAACAACCCACACACCCACGCCCACATGAGGTATTGCTTCGAGTTGTGACTACTAGAAGCAAAATCTTCTTTACTTTTGTTTGGAATGCATTTTAAGCTATTTCCAAATTACATTGAAGTGTATCATTCTTTTAGATTATCAAGTGTACCCTCATCATGGTTTAAAAAATGCTTTGCATAGGTGAAGAACCCAATTGAAGAAAAAGAAGTAGTTGGGATTACGAACTACATTGACTTCGGTTTTGAGTTACAGACGAGGTATTTTAATTGTTATTAGGGAAAAAGTTAATCCTGTTAAGAGTTGGTTTTAAAATCAGTATATTCTCGTGGTGAAAGGTTTGATGATGACAAAACCTCAAGCCCTAATGCAGATTCCACTTTTCAAGTTGCTGCATCTTGGCAAGCCAATAAAAACTTTTTGGTGAAGGTACGGTTCTGATCCTCTCCTATGATGAATCCTTGGATTGCACAAAGTTTAATGGCTATCCATGCATCATCTTATCAGGGAAAGGCTGGGCCTCTGAGCTCATCTATAGCTTTAGCATTCAAGTCATGGTGGAAACCTTCTTTTACGTTCAACATTTCAGGTATTTTCAGTAGTAGTAATTGTTTTCTCCAAGGCTTGTCTATGAAGTAGTAGGTTTTTTAAACTTGATACCAGAGTCCCTGGGTGCCAAGAAAAGCCTCAACTGTCCAAGTTGGCAAGTTCATCCAAAAAGGAAAGTCTGGGGGGAACATTTATTTTCATAAAAAGTAAAAATTTCTTTTATGTATTTAGTTGTCGAACAATTTGTTGGCCTGTTTTAACTGGTTGTGAGAATTTGGTGTGAGCTTGCAATCTTCTTATACATGGGATACTTCGCATGTTAACAGGGTATCCTTTGTTTGGTAGATTTCTGGGAAGTTAGAAAGTGAACCGGATCGTCAAATAACTCTTTTGCTGTCAAGTTATTCTTTAGCTGGTCTAGCTTTCGGTAAAATAAGGGCAAAATTGCAGATGATTTAAGTCATTCCTTTCCTTTGTCCTTTCCTTTCTAGTCAACCGAACAACTTAGGAGGGAACCACACTTCATTCTTTAGTGATGCAGTTCCTCTCTCTATTCCTGTGATTCCTCCCCTCCCCTCCTTTCTTTTTTCCCCTTCAACATGGAGCATGTCTTTAGGAGGTCGATTTTATATGGTAAGATTGGTCTGAGTTGTATGTATATCCTCTAATGAAGCCAAAATTTAGAGATTTGTTCATTCTCTCGCCTCTCTTGTGAAATTTTCTTGTGACGTCGAACTAGATTTTTGGGGTATAACATATGTTAGGAAATCTGTGCCTAGATGACTGATGTGAGTTAGGTTTTTATGAGTCAATATTGGATCACTACTTCAGATGGACGACGAGATATCCAACAGGTAAATTATGATCTGAGCAATTATTTTCATTGGTTTCGCAGCCACTAGAGATCGTACAGTTGGAAACACATCTTTTGGATTCGGCATCCATGTCGATAATCTTAGAGAAGCAAGGTCAGTTTAGTTTTATGTTGTTCTTTCAAACTTACATTCCCAGGTCTATTCAGCAGTAATGATCAGAGGGAAAGCCCAGCATGTTCATAGATTTTAGTTTGACCGTGTTTGTTCAGATAATGGATTATTGGTTCTTTCGATTTCAAGCAATCAAGTTGTACACTTGTACCTTCTGCTCATGTTTCATGAGCGTGAGTTGATTATCATTCAGGTTTATTGATTACGACTAAACTGTGTTCCTTTTGTTTTGTTTACGATAAAAAATGCAGTTATCAACGAGCAGATCCAAATTTCGTTATGCTGACCCCAAACAAGGAGCATTTAGCAGAGGGCATTCACTGGAAACATGGACAGAGACCTGTGCTACAATCAGATGTAGACTCTGGGAATTTTGATGGCATTCCCAGGGAGCTGAGACCTTTAGGGAAAATTTTGTAATTCTAGAAGTGGGTGAATTTTTATGCAAGTTTTATTCTACTGCTAACTTTTTGTTGTGCTTGTGAAGGGATATCGAAATTATTAGAACTAATTGGAGTTAATCTAATTTGGCCACTCTCTTCATATCTTGCAAGCTGCTTCTCAACTGATGAATATTGCTGTGGCCATTGCCCATAATTTGTAGTACTAGCTTAGATTGTTTTTGAACGCGCGCCAGATCTACATAACTTAACGAGCTATTGACAGTTTCTTGATTTGCTAATCTTGTAATCTATCTAAACTGAATTGTAGTCGGCTCAATCACGAGCTGAACGATCCAAATAGCTTGTAAGTTTATGAGGTCGAGTTCTAGCTTTGTTTAAAAAAATAAGTAGCTTCTTGCTAAGGGCTTTTTGGAATTTTTGGACGGAGACGGTATAAAATGATTATCAATTATGGAGTATTGTATTAGCATTCAACACAAATTGATTGCACACATAATTTTTTAGACTTTCTAATTGGTGGCCATCTACGCGAATTACTAGAAGGATTCAAATTCTCTCTGATCCAAGTTCTGAACTAGACGAGACAGTTCAAATCTAGATCATACATTGAGAAAATCTATAGTTTAGATTTAGTCAAAAACTCTTACCAATACAGTTCTTTTCGAACCAATAATTGCAGCAACGAACGGCGTCTTTCAATAGATCCAATTTCTGACTGGAAATGACTAGAGTGTATTATCATATTCAGCCCACCACAAAAATAACCAATTTTTTGGCCCGAGTATATGGTTGGTAGTTAACTATACACCAAGTCAATCTCTTCTCAGCAGCTGTCCCAGTTCAGGAATGGCTGCATATTCTCTCTCTCTCCTCCCCACAACAAACTTCCCTTCCGCTCCCACACTCTCTCGCTCTAGAACCAGCTCCACATTCTCTCTCTCCAGCCCTCCCTCCTCCCTCCTCCGAAACCCTACCCGTTCCACTCCCATCCTCTCCGCTCTTCGCAACTCCCCCAACTCCGACTCTATCATCCCCTCCGATCATCGCTGCAATAACGTTTGCAAATTTCTCCTCGAGAAAACCCCTTTCGCTTCCGCTTTGGATTCTCTCTTCGTCCTCTGCGCCTCCGTCGCCTTGTCCCTCGCTCTCCTCGTCGCCGATGTCGATTCGGCTTCGGCTTTTGTAGTCACCACGGCGAGGAAGTTGCAGTCCGATGAGCTCGCTACTGTTCGTCTTTTCCAGGAGAACACGCCTTCTGTTGTTTACATCACCAATCTTGCTGTCAGGTAGATTTAGATTTAAAGCTCTTCTTTAATTCGTTCCGGTTTTTTTTTTTTAACTTTTCATGTATAAGTATATTTTGATTGGCCTGGTGGGGTCAGGTTCGAAGCCTCTCATGTTGGAGCCAGTCCGTATTTTGCTAAGCTTGGGCTTTGATTGGGCTCTCCCTCTCCGCTGGTCACAGCTGGATTAGTCCCAACATTAGTTGAGATGCACATTAGCTTGTCCGGACACCTAAGTTATTAAAAAAAAAAGGAAATTAAAATTGCGGACAAGTTACATAGACTGATTTAAACGGGGTAGTTTTGAAACTGAAGTCACCATGATTGGTATACAAGGTGATGAACCTTGGTTTCGTTTGGACTTCAATTATGGTGTATATGTCATCATTAGCATTATTCGATAGAGATGAGGTGTGAAATAGGCAATGTTTGGTTAGCTGGAAAGAATAGATTCAATAGGATGGTCACTCTTTTTGCATATGAATGGAATGGCGACTTACCTAATCGAGTTATTTGTAATGTGCATTCCATCCTTATTTTTGGCGGAACAAACACCGGGATAAGCATTCCAAGGGACTGCGGGTGAACTAAACACAGCTTTCTTGGTCATGGTGTTTGATTTGTCTTGCTCTTGATGCGGGGTGTTTCTGTAGGCAGGATGCTTTTACATTGGATGTGTTGGAGGTGCCTCAAGGATCAGGATCGGGCTTTGTCTGGGATAAAGTCGGTCACATTGTCACAAATTTCCATGTCATCCGCGGTGCATCTGATCTCAAGTAGGTATCTGTTCATCTGTGCTTATGTGGTGCTTTTTCTTGCATATGCCAGCATTTCCACATCTTCTGTCATTTTTATTTTGTGTCATGGTCCATAATCTTGAAGCAATTCTTTAAGAAAGAGTGATTTTATTCAAGTTGAAGTTATGATTCAAATCTTGTCAAAAAAGAAGTTGTGATTCAAATGAGAGGATTTTGTATGGTAAAATACAAAAAAGAAGTGAGAGAAATGTTAATGCTTTTAATTTATTGCATGGGTTTTGCGGTTTGTTTAATTGTGCTGTTGTTCTTAGATGGTATAGGACTGTTTGTGAGCGGAATATGCATCGTCTCTTCGTTCTCATTTTCTTTATTTGATCTTTCTCTTCCTTTCACGGTCTCAAGTTATTAGTTTTCTTTAGCATTGGTCCTTTAAGTTCAATTTCTGTGTCTTATGACTTATGAACTGCATTACTGTTATAGAGGTTGAGCTCAAAATGTTGGTTTGACACTCGATCCAGAAAAATAATCAAATTTGTTTTGTTCAGGGTCACTCTTTCTGACCAGACAACTTATGATGCAAAAGTTGTTGGATTTGACCAAGATAAAGATGTTGCTGTACTGCGTGTTGATGCACCAAAAGACAAACTGAGACCTATACCCATTGGTGTGTCCTCCGATTTGCTTGTTGGCCAAAAAGTATATGCCATCGGAAACCCTGTGAGTATAAAAGCACCACTTTTAAGTCCCAAAAAATCTTTTGGCAGTGTTTCTGTTTCCCTTCTTTAAAGAACAATAACTTGCTGCTTAATGTTATTCAGCCATTTAAAGCAATATGTGATTATAGAAGTTTCGAGTGTTATTGGAAGTGCTGCCTTTCTCAATCACAAGATTGAATGTACAAGTAGAGTGGGATAACAAAACTTTCAATTCGTAGGTCCATAAAATGTTTTCCGATCTGCTTGGTGTCAGACGCTCTTTTGCATAATGTACGCGAACTGACTCCTATCAATGATCAGCTGCTCTCTCTCACTCAGTAAACTAATACCACAAAGTCACAAACCATAGTCATTGCTCTCTAAAGCTCTCTCTAAATCACAGACAAGCATTGCTTGCTCAGTATTCCTCATCACTCACGTTGATGATCTGGAGAGAACCAAACAGAGGATCATTTCATGGCATGGAGAATTCTGTTTCTAGGATTCAAAGTTGTTTTATGCTTTTTTGTATAGTTGGGTGTTGGAAAAGATGTTGCCGAGTCTTAATTGTTCTGTTGATTTTGTCGGTTGCCTTCATCTTTAGCTCGAGTGGGCCTTTTTCTGTGCTCAGCCCTTCTCCTGGTTGTCTTTTTTTCATCCCCCTCTTTTTTGTGGTTTGGCAGGGGGTGCGTCCCCTGGATGCTCTCTTTTAATGATCCTTGTCTAAAAAAGGTCCAGGAACAAACATATCAGCATTGTATTTGACATTGGGTTACCGTTTCAGCATTGGGTAGATTAAAGCCAATGCTGCAAATATTTCAGTCTCCACCCTCCACCAGTGAAAAACGGGAAGAGAGTAGGTTCAGAAAAGGTGCATCAAAGGGTGCCTCTTGGTGACTGGTTCACTCATCTATCTTTTGTTCAATAAACAATCAAGATACGGTCTTGTAAGGCTGGTGATTGGGGGAGGAAAAAAGGAAAAGAAAAAACCTTTTTGAGTTCCAAGGTGTAGCCAGGAATGGGCAGCAAAGTAAATCATGTCGGCTGTTTAGATTTCCACCATTTTTCACCTTTCATTACCTCTTTACTTGCCTACCTACTAACAAGGAATTATTCAAGGCTCTTACTATTCTATACTTGAATAAGCTAAATGCATAATTGCATAGTGTAGATACGAGAGATTTAATTGCGAATAATGTTCTCTTTGTTTTGACTCTCCACTTCAATACTTTGCAGTTTGGACTTGACCATACACTCACAACTGGTGTGATCAGGTATGACCCTATGAACTTCAAGTAGTCAATTATATGCATCACAGATTCACAATTGCGTTGTATCTGAGTTCAGTGAATAAATATTTAGTTTTGGAGACAAGGGAAGAAAACTGTACAAGCAAGGTTGGCTTTAGGGACAAAGCCCTTCATTCAAACGAGAACTTTAAAGAATTTTGCACCTGATCTTTTTCTCATATTTTACGTCTACACTTTGTAAAGATGTAGGAACAGATTTGAATGACTTCCATTTACTAATGACAAGAAGAAATGTTAATTTTTTAGTCAACTAAGAAGAATTAATGAAGACCTCTATTATCAAATTGCAAATGCATTTTGCCTGTCTGGATACGTTTTGGCGCATGTTGATATCAATGTTCAAACTTAATTAAGTGCATTTCTCATGTTTTCTGCAGTGGGCTTAGAAGAGAAATCAGTTCTGCTGCTACTGGGCGTCCAATCCAGGATGTTATCCAGACTGATGCTGCCATCAATCCTGGTAATAGTGGAGGCCCACTTCTGGATAGTGCAGGAAGCCTCATTGGGATAAATACAGCTATATATTCCCCTTCTGGTGCATCCTCCGGCGTTGGATTTTCAATTCCAGTTGACACAGTGGGTTATTGCTTGGATTTTTTGGGCTAATCATAGTAGATTGCACCTTTTATTAAGGTTTCAACTATCCACCTTCATTACATGTCTAGGTAGGCGGCATTGTTGACCAGTTGGTGAAGTTTGGGAAAGTCACAAGACCAATTTTAGGAATCAAGTTTGCCCCTGATCAGTCTGTTGAGCAACTAGGCGTTGGCGGGGTGCTCGTCTTAGATGCTCCTGCGAATGGTCCAGCTGGCAAAGCAGTAAGCTTATTTCTTTAGGAATTTGTTTTCCAAACTTCAAAGTACCTCTGTAGAGTTTTGAAGATTTTTGGACTAAGAAATTTCTTTTTCCTTTTGAACTGAAAGAGTTTTTAATGGCCATTTGTAAATTCGTGTTGCTCTAAATTCTGCAGGGTTTACGATCAACCAAACGTGATGGCTATGGAAGGCTTATTTTGGGTGATATTATCACATCTGTAAATGGAAAAAAGATCTCCAACGGAAGTGATTTGTATAGAGTTCTTGATCAATGTAAAGTGGGTGATCAGGTATGCTCACAAACTTAGTTCTCCGAATGACTTTTAATCTTCCATCACCTATTTACTTGGTTCTTGATGAAGATCGGCTTTCAGTAATTTTACTGATAAGTCCAATATCAACATAAGTTTCTCATTTACTATGCCACATTATCAAGAGGTTTAGGTGAATGATAAACCTCTTTACCAATCAGCATAGTTAGTGAAGAAACTAATGTCCATAAGTATTTGCTTGTTTACTGAGAGAAGTAGTACTGATGTATTTCCTTGTTATCTGCTCAGATAACTGTCGAAGTGCTGCGCGGTGATCACAAAGAGAAGATCCCTGTAATACTTGAGCCCACGCCCGAGGAAACATGATACTAGTAAGAACCATACGAACATTACGAAACTCAAATTAATTCGTGTACTTAATTTTCACGACATAAGGTTTGTACATATTCTGGCCACCGTAAGATAATGATATGAAAAAGTCAATTGTGCTGATGAACTGCCATCTACAGATTCTTTCCCTGAAGCTGCACTTTTGTCATGCATTATTCACTTGTTCCCTTTTAGTCTCTCCTCTACTGTTGACCCGGCCATAGGTTTTCTCTCTTTCTGTTGCTTTGTCCCAGAGGCCTCCAGAGCCAAATGTCAACTTGAGACTTAGCTCCTACTCACTAAGTACTACTTCCTTCTTTCCTTTTCCTTTCTATCTTTTTATTTCTGGTCATTCTCTAGGCTACTTGGTCCTTGTATTTGCGAGTGCCGAGCATATACGATGCAGAATTGGAGATCTCAATCTTAAAGCACAAAGATTTGGTGATGTAGCCCTTTTTTTTTTCTTTTTTCTTTTATCATGATGGGTTTACTATTTTCTTGAATATTTCAAAATGGAAAGCAACACGATCCACAATGACAATCCAGTCTATTCTGAATCAGAGTTAGTTGAAAATCCTCCAAGATTACACTCAGTTGATCGTGATTGGCATTAAACGTTGACTTTTGAAAATAAGTAGTTCCAAACTTTATTTTGCGGGCTGACTCTCATTTTTAAATGTGTTTACATTAGGCCCACATAATTTGTTTTGAACAATACTCCGTATTATAGATTTAAGAGATTTGTTTGATAACTCAATTCAGCACTGAAAACTAAACGTATTAAATGATAGTAAGTAATTAAGTTGGTTTGATAATCATATTTGTATCATGCATAATATTTTAAGTGCCTCTTGAAATGTGGGCTAAAGAAGTTCCAAAAATTCAGTAGCCTAGTTCCCACTGAGTTACCAGTATCTGATTGCCTTGATGTTCACTGAATTACCAGTATCCGATTGGCTGGATGTTTTTACAAGCTGGTTCTAAGCGTCAAGCTCCACATAGTGAACGGTTTAGATCACATTTTTTGGACTCCGGACAATGTCTCTTTTTGGGTTCAGCCCTAAAGGCACAGCAGGCCCCCGATTTTCAATTACTATGACTCGTCAGAGTACTATGTACCGTCCAATGCCGAAACGGACGGCTGAGATCAAGTAGCTCCGTAAATTACCTATTTATAGCGGCTCCGTGAATCAAGCATACTCTTTATTCAGTTGGGGCTTCTTGAACCCCTCTCTCTCTCCCTTACAATGGTTTTCAATAAGTTCTCCCAACTAAGGCCCCGTTCTCTCGAACTTAACTTAAATCTGGGAGTTTTGTTCTTATTTGAATTTCTTTTGCATTTGTTAATTTTACGCCAAATTTTTGTGGGTTATTGATTTGTCTCGACGAGAGGAATCGGAAAAGTAAATTTTTTTTCACTTTTACCCAAGTATTTTGAGAAATAATCACTTTTTAGATTTAAAAAAAGAAGTCAATAAGACATTTTTTTTGTTAGAAAGTGGTTATTTTTCAAAATACTTGGGTAAAAGTTTTAAAAAAAATTACTTTTCCGATTCCTCTCGCCGAGACGAATCAATAATTCACAAAAGTTTGACGCAAAATTAACAAATACAAAAGAAATCAAATAAGGACAAAACTCTCATATTTAAATTAAGTTCAAGAGAACGAGGCCTGTTACTCTCATCTGTCATCTCCCCATCTATCTATCAATCTCCTCTTATTCCCTGAAACACTTCCCTAAAAACTTTTACCAAAGAACCCCTGCGACACGGCTATTATGCGGATGAATCCCGCGTCCCAACTGTAAATTATTGAATATTCCAGGAACATTTCTGCTCACTCTCACTTGAATGCACTCGTATCTTCAAACTAGGGAAAAAAAAGATGTCTGGAATATGCTTGGAACGAATATAAGGATACTCGTATATGAATCAAAATGTAATAAAATAAAATTATCTGTGAAATTAAAAATCAATCAAATAAGATTGTCGTCGTTATCCATCAAGAAAACTGTCCTTTCAGACTGATCGTCATGGCGTGAATTCATTTCTACTTTTCCCCACTCCGACCCGAAATCCAGCTTTGGTGGGCTTCCTCAATATGCATGGAACGAATATAACGATGCAATTAAATATGAAGTACTCTTAAACAAACCTAAACAACCCTCTATCTAATAGGACATCTCTGTGTAACATGATTCTATGTAAATATGTTAAACCTAAACATATCAATAAGACTCATCCCAAACACTACTAATATACAACTTCAAAATTTAAAACACATCCCATGATTCGTGGGATTATTTAGTTTCAAAGGGAAATGAATTTGCAGAATCTGTCGTTGATGACAAGGTGAAAAGATTATATTGGCTAGCCCATTCAACTATTATTCCAGTCACCCAACGTTGCTACCTATTTTGTACAGTAAGACATAAAATAAAAAAATATAAAAAAACCTCGATAAAGCCAGATGAGCATTGTGTTCATTACAGTGACAGTCTAATTAAATAACCGTGAATAAAATATCACGATCAATTAAATTACGCCCGGCAAAGCTAATTATGGTAGAATGTCTGTAATACATGGCTATGGCCAACTAGACATCCACGTACAGAACTTATATATTCCCGAGCAAGCAAGTCATCGCGGCATCCCCGGCCATCGATGGCAGAACCCATCTCGGCTTTTCAGCACGAAAAAGTGTTGGAGAATGAAAAACGCTCGGAACCTAACAATGAGGACCAGAACAACAATCGACACGAAGAGTGTCTGTCTGACCAGCAGGGTGGTTGGCGAGACATCCCGAGCGTTCTAGTAGAAGAACAGTCGGCACGAAGAGTGTGACCAGCAGGGTGCATGGTTTTGGCGAGACCTTCCGAGTGTTCTAGTTGATCAAGAAGAGTCGGCACGAAAGAGTGTCTGACCACCCTCTTGGCAAGACAATTGATCTGAGACGGTTACATGCGCGCAAACCACTTTTCCATCAAAACTAACATGAATACTAACGGTTTCATTTTCAATGGTCTTGGGACACCGCCACATGGTGTCCCAACACCCTTATATATTCAGTAGTCTTGGGTCCAGTACTAAGTGTATGGACTTCACATAAATGTGTGGTGGATAAGGGTATTGGGGTACAACCACGTAATGCTCCAAGATCACCAAATAAATTTTCGCATCGAAGATACGACCTCCTCGTCTCTCCTTCCTTCCACGCTTGATTCCGTACATGAAACACTTTGTTAGCCGATAATGACAACGACGACACGTTATCGTCGACATTCTCAACTCTCTCCTGTTTTTTCTACCCGTGGCAGCTCTCTGTTCTTCGGAGTCAGGAACTCGAACGAGTCCTCCTTGCCTTTTTTTTTTTTTTTTTTTGTAGGCAAAAATTTATTAAAAACGGAAGAGGGAAAAATTCAAAAAAACCCCTGAACTTTGAACTCAATGTCAAATAGGCACCTGAACTTAAATAAACTTCAATTGAACACCTGAACTTTCACTCCGTTATTAATTTACCCCCTGCCGTGTCTCAATTCGTGACTTGCCGTTAACGGCAAAGGCAAAACGGCAACGTTTTGGTTAAATAAAAAATACTTACCACCAGTTTGCAATCCTATGAAGCAGAAACGTGATTATAAGAGCCTTAGAGACAAAATTTGATTATGTCTCTTTAGAATAATATGATCAGAATAATAAAATCTTCACACCCATTCAAACGGATTAAAAATTGGAGCACTTAATTTTTTAACCATATTTTTTACAGTAATATATAAACGGTCTCAAAAATTATATAAACGGTCTCAAAAATTAAGTGCTCAAATTTTCACTCCGTTCGAATCGGTGCAAAGATCTTTTTATTCTTATCATATTATTCTAAAGGGTCGTAATTTATTTTTATCTCTAAGGCTCTCATATTAAGTATGTGTTCTTTATTTAGGACCTTATGGAGCAGAAATGTGATTATGAGCACTTAATTTTTTATGAGCACTTAAATATCTTTGTACTGATTCAAAACGGAGTGAAAATTTGAGCACTTAATTTTTTTATGACGGGTGTAAAAATTTGAGAAATTAAGTGCTCCAATTTTTAATCCGTTTGAACGGGTGTGAAAATCTTATTATTCTGATCATATTATTCTAAAGAGACATAATCAAATTTTGTCTCTAAGCTCTCATAATCACGTTTCTGCTCCATAGGATTGCAAGCTGGTGGTATAAATTTTTTATTTAACCAAAACGTTGCCATTTTGGTGTGTGGGTAGGGGCTGATGTGGCAGCAGAGCCCCCGGGTCCGGGTAATAAATGGAGAGAGATAGAGAGAGAAATGTTGGAAGTAGGGGAAATTTTTTTTAAAATTCTTTTTGAAAATTTGAGCACTTAATTTTTTTTAAATTTTTGAGACCGTTTATATATTAAAAAATATGGTTAAAAAATTAAGTGCTCCAATTTTTAATCCGTTTGAACGGGTGTGAAGATTTTATTATTCTGATCATATCATTCTAAAGAGACATAATCAAATTTTGTCTCTAAGGCTCTCATAATCACGTTTCTGCTTCATAGGATTGCAAACTGGTGGTAAGTATTTTTTATTTAACCAAAACGTTGCCGTTTTGCCTTTGCCGTTAACGGCAAGTCACGGATTGAGACGGATTGAGACGGCAGGGGGTAAATTAATAACGGAGTGAAAGTTCAGGTGTTCAATTGAAGTTTATTTAAGTTCAGGTGCCTATTTGACATTGAGTTCAAAGTTCAGGGATTTTTTTGAATTTTTCCCAAAAAAGAAATTCAAAAAAAAGTTGAACAGTACATTACAGGGTCAAAAGTCAACCCAGCTCCTAAGGTCTAACATGGGAATCAAAAAATAATACAAATAAGCATGTCCGATACCCAAAATAAACAACAAAGCCCAAGAAAACAAATAGACCCAAGAGAACCCGCCCGACAGACCCACAAAACCCTAACCCTAACCTAGCCGCCGCACAAAACACCGTAGGCAACACCACCCAACCGCCTCGTCATTAAACAGATCCGATCGCTCCCAGATGTAGATGACCGGCGACAAGAAGGAACCCAACCGACCCACCAAGGTAATGCAAACAGCCTATGACGACGGAGAGGAAACAGAGATAGGGCTGTGAGAAAGAGAATCTGCCGCCACAAGCTGCCTCTCCACGAACCCCAGGAACACGGTTGAGAACAAAAGTTGGATTCAACACCGCCAAGTCAATCCCTCGTCCGGGCTGCACCTCATAAGTGATCGCCGGTCGAAAATAGCACACAAAGACAACCAGAAAACTGCAGACCATTGAGATCGCATACCCTTCGCGATCAAGCCTCCAAACTACCGCGACACCCATTTTGCCTATCAATTTTTTATAAAACCTGCAGCAAAGAAAAAACGTTAGAAAAAAAAACCCCTGCAACCATCTCAACTCCAGATCCACATGCCATTCACCACCCCACCACCGACCCACATCCTCTACAGCAAGGCGAGCCACCCGCCGCCGCTAAGCACAACCGGAGGAGCCAAGAAACCTCCGGTCGGAGACGATATGAGAAAGGAACCCAAACGTCACGCCCTCCCACGGCGGAGGACACTGGCCCAGCCCCTGAAAACGAGACCACCCACACGGCGTTGGCGGACCCAAAATGCGAACCCGCCCACGCGGCGCCGGCGAAATCAGATCCAAACAAGAGAAGCAGGAACGAAGGAGAAGGATTAAGGAGAAGAGAGGAAGAGAGGAGAGGCCGGGGACTTTTGAAATCGCCAAGAGAGAGGGCTTTTTTTCAAAAAGTATAATCGAAATCTCCTTGCCTTTGTTGTACGCTAGACGAAGTTAAAAATCGCGAAGCTTCCACTGCTTAGCCAACGACATACTTGAGTTAGGGCTACTTTGGCTCAATAAGTTGAAGTGACTTACTCCCTCCGTTCTGATTTAATTATCTCAAGTTCTATTCTAACCGGTTTAAAAACGGGTTATATCTTTAAATTCGTAATAAATTTCATTTCAAATATAGATCTTGTTTGATAGATCTCGATTAGTTCTATAATACAATGTTTTCGAAATCACGTAAAACATTATAAATTGAAAAATATAATCGATTGAAAAATGACACGAACTTCAAAAAAGGACTATTAAATTCCGGACGGAGGGAGTATTTTTCTTGTTTTTATTCAAATTTTTTTCGTATTTGTTAATTTTGAATCAAACTTTTGTGACTTATTGATTCGCCTCGTATGGAGGAATCAAAAAAGTAAATTTTTTTTTAATCAAAACTCATAAAGTTTTTAAAAAAATTGACTTGTTTTTGTCTTTATTCGGAAAATTATGAATTTGATCATAATTTTCACTTTACCAATTTCTTTCGTTGAGATGAATTAATAAGTCACAAAAATTTGATACAAAAAAAAAATGCAAAAAAAAATGAATAAAGACAAAAAAATAAGTCACTTAACTTCTTTAGCCAAAACAAGCCTTACTCTTCTTGCATCTACTTGGCGATTTTTCGACTACTTTTGGCCTCCATACGCTGTACGTTCCCACCGGTACACTTTCTAATTCATCCGCCCCCGATGAGGACGACAAAGGAGGATCACGTCCTTTGTCGCCGACACCGGTGGTGAATAATTTCTTAAACGAAAGTCTCGGAGCCAATTCAGACGGTTTGTAGTCATTGAACAATTTCCCCTCCTTTTCGCCGCCTTTATGCTCTCTGCTGTTCTTCGGTGTGCCTTCGCTGTAGCTTCGACGAAGTAAAGAATCGCCAAGTTTCCACCCCAACCGAGTCGAATTACTCTTCTTGCATCTACCGGCTGGTTTTTTTCCGACTACTTTCGGCCTCCATACGCTGTACGTTCCTACCGGTACACTTTCTAATTCATTCGCCTTTGCTGAGGACGGCGACACAGGATTGCCTCCTTGGTCACCGTCCTCATCATCAAATAATTGCCTCAATGAAAGTCTCCTAGTCAGCATCTTACTGTCCCGATCGTTACATAGGAAAAGATCGCGGTTGAAAACGGGGAAAATTTGACAATCTTGCCCCTCGTCAACGCCAACGATCTCGGTGGGAACGAAAGAGAATTCGTTACTGTCATCGAAATTGGTCGAGTTTATCTCGGTAGGTTCCGCAACACCATGGGAAGAGTAACTGTTGAAGCCAGGGCTGAATGATTGGGCTTCACTCCTCGACCTTTCTAGCCTTTTCCGTTGTTGGTCTTCTTCCTCCATTGGGGCGTTTTACGGAGAGAGAGAGAGAGAGAGAGAGTAGTGTTTAGAGAAGGAGAGTGAGGGAAAGATGAGGTGAGTCTGGAATGTCCGGTACTTTCTCTGTCCCATTTTATTTGCTTTTTTCAAGAGACCGTATCATCTTGACATCTCAAAAACTATATAATACTAGTTTAGACGTAATATTTTGAATTTTTTTCACCGTTTAAAAGACCTTAATGAATATTACTTTTGAATGGTGCAAAACAAGTGAATAAAATAAACGATTCGAATCATATTATTTTATAGAGTAACCGGTGATCCAACTCAGAGCAGGCACTCTAGAAATGCGTGAATCCCCCGTGTCCCCGAGTCCCTTCTTGTAATTATCGTTCTCTTTATTCAAGCACATTAATCAGACTTTGGGTGTTTCCAAGTGTGTTAATTGAATCACTTGCCCTTCATAGCTCTCTTTGTATTCTTTTCCATGACACCTCTCGCGATGTTTGGTAAGGACTACGATATTACAAAAAGCAAATGAAAATGTATTTAGGACCCATTGAACGTGGATAAAATAAAATAAACATATGTGTAGCTTGGACGATTATGAATATGTATATTTTGTTTAGCGAAGAAGGATTCAAAGTCGTCATGTCTTCCAGACCGGCTCTGAAATTTCCGAGTGCAAAGCAATCCACCACTGGAGGCTTCTACTATCTATTTTCAAAAACAAATTTTTATAAAGATAGAATTAATCTGACAAAATCAAAAAAAAATTAAACCAACAAGATATGGTCGAATGACCCATCTATCTATATATAGACGAACAAACTAGGTACTTAATTTAGTCAAATTCAGCTCAAAAAAAATAATGGAATAATATTAGTTAGTTTGTCCGTCGATGTCACATCAAACTACTTTTATAGGAGTATATATTTATTTTCCCAACGAGTTCTACGAGATAAACGACTTGGATCACCACCATGGGCCTTGCAAAGCCCACAGAGGAGAGTTTTGAGCGTATGGTGGGATTGGAGTCTTGAGATGAGTTGCTCCCTCCATTTATCTGCAGGTGGGGAAAATACCTTTCAGCTTTCCGTCGTAGATGTTAAACTCAAAAAATGCTACGAACAGAAATCAAAGCGCAAATATCCAGACACATCTTATGTGTCCGAAATCGTCCAGTGTACAAGCCCCACATCTACCGTATGGAATCAATGTAACATCAAAATAGTTTCGGAAACGAATACGAATTGATATCAAAATGAGATTACAGGTTCTGTTTGGGGTTGCTAACCCTATCTACATGTCCTAACAAGCAACACTAGCCCTGTTGGGAAATTAAAAGGGAAAAAAATTAGTACAACATAAGTTGCTTAACTATCCTCGCAAACACTCGGCTCAACTCGGCTCTATAAGGCTCTCTTTTTTTTAAAGAAAGGAGATTACATTACTTTTTTTTTTAATTTTTATTGATTCAAAAGTGATATGTTGTTTTGCTATACTCAAAAACTATAGTAAATTGTATCACTATATATTTCTCAACTTTTTCTTGTAACTTATATCGATAAAGGCACATGCACAATCAAAATTTCCTCTACTATGCAAGTATAAATATATGTTTGCTGGTTCGTTAAGGCTCGTGAACAAGCTTGAACACGGCACAACTCGGCTCGTTTACAGCTCTACACGCTCGATTCCGTTTCTAAAACACTTCGTGAGCCGGCAGCGATACACCTTCTCCTTCGCCTTTTCTTTTCCCGCCTTCGTAGTCTCAAGTTTCCCCTGTTTTTCTGCCTTTAGCTCTCTGTTCTTCGGAGTCGTGAACACGAACGAGCCCTCCTTGCCTTCGCTGTTGCTTCGACGTCGAAGTAACAGCAAATCGCGAAGCTTCCACCACTTCAACGCGGATCCAGTCGAACCACACTTCTTGTATCTACTCGAAGAATCGACTGTTTCCGGCCTCCATACACTGTACTCCCCCGCAGGTACACTTTCCAATTCATCGGCGAACAATTTCTGCAACGGAAGTCTCAGAGTCAATCCAGTCGGCTTCTTACCATCACTTTGGTCGTCACGTGCTGGAAGATCGCGGTTGAAAATGGGGAAAAGTTGACGAATTTGCCCCTCGCCGGAGGTCTCGTCAGCAATGAGGTCCGAATCCCCGAGTACGAAAGTGAATTCAATATCGTCCTCGGTGTCGGTCAAGGTTTCCAGTGGCTTTTTCTCGTCAGTGACTTCGGCAGCTGTTTCTTCATATATACCGGAAGAGTAGAATTTGAAGCTGAGACAGAAAGATACCCCTTCACTCTCGGGCATTTCTTCCATCTTGTGCGTTTGGAGAGAGAGATAGAGAGAGAATGGGGGTATTTGGGTGTTTTGCTCCGGCTTTAATTGAGTTCAATGCAAGTGGACAGTAGAATTAGCTCCCAAAACTAATCGAGGTATGCTTAGATGACTCGAACACTTTAGTTATAAAAAAAAGGGTTATATGTGTGATGTTTTGAGAGAGAGAGATGTGGAGGGAGGAGTGTGTTTACCGGGATTTATACTACTATTTGGTTTGGGAAAGAAAATTGGGGTTTGGAAACGAAAACAAGGGTGAGAAATGACTTTGCGAAGGACCGATTCTTTCATGACCCGTTGATTGTGTCCGAAGGAGGGACCAATGCGGCCAACCACTCAAGACTGTCAACGCGGGCAGAACATGAATAAATCGGTGACATCACGTTAACGCACTATGTGATGTACACCATTTTATAAAATACTTTCACCCAGTTGTGTACCGTTGATTCACGCAGTCAACATGTGTATATATGTAAGTACACACGTCGAAGTTTTACCATTAAAAAAAACTCATAGCATATATTGTCAGAAAAAGAAGACCAAGCTAGTATTCTACCTTCTTAGAGTTACTATTGTTTATTTGTTTTGTTTATTTTCTTCTTTCAGTCAAGTCAATCAATCAATAAAACAATTAGCTCAATATTTTTTGCTTGATACGCATTCGTCCTTTATTCATTTGCCACAAGGGTGCGATTAATAGAATAGTTGAGTTTAGTCTAACAAGGGTTCGATTAATATTGAGAGATAGCAGATCAGGGCACTTTGAAAATAGCACCAGTGGTTCGCCAGAAGTCATCGACACTCGTCAGAGGCCGGAGGATGCCGAAGTGAAGGTTCTGTCGAACCTTAAACCATAATAAGGTGAGGGGGAGGTACGGTGGTGGTGGTGGTATGAGGAGAAGCCGAGGAGGATTAAGGGGTATTATTGGTATAAAAGTATGTTGAATCCTTAGACGTATATTTAAGAAATTGGGTGGGAGTTGGAGGGAATAAGGACAAATATATTGGACCGGCCCGTTAAACTGTCAACTGAAAAGGGTCTAATTGTCAGCAATTAGGTTTGATCGTGATTGGTAACGGAAAACCCCACCAATAGCCAACACAGAGCATCTATCCTATTACTCCATCCTTCTCCAAAAAAAAAAATTTGTTTTGTCCGCGAAGCGAAAACTTTAAAACAAATAAATTTTTACCAAAAAAATTCAGATTCTTTTGATAAAGTGAAAGAACTCATTGAAGTTTTAGTAACTAGTGGTAAAAACTTCGAATTTTTTTTCCCGATAAAAATGTAATAAATTTAAGTTTTTGTTTTGCAGACCAGTCAAACCATTTTTGGAGTTTGGGAGGCGGTATAAATTAACCGTGGTGACGTCTTGTGATCAAAAGCATACTCTCTTTGAATAGTAGTTATCATTATGGAGGCAGGGAGCTGGTAGGGGCGGTCACCCCACCCCCCTTGCAATTCTAAAAAATACTATTTCCTCCGTCCCTTTTTAATTACTCCCATGTTTCGTAACTCCAACTTATTAAGGAGACATTATCATTACACATTTCACATCAACTTTTATCTCCATTTACTTCTATGGAGACATCATCATTACATTTTTACTCACTAACTTTTCAAAATAGAATATACTTTTAGGGGCAAAATAGAAAATGCACCAATTTTTACAAAATGGACACTTATTAAGGAACAGTTCCAACTCTAAAAAAGAGACGGAGGGAGTACAATTATCAAAATATATAGTACCATAGCACCCCCTATGCAAAAAATACTGGCTGCATCCCTGGTTATCAAAATGAGAATACAAGTTCTTGTTGGTGTTGCTAGCCTCATCTACATAATACATATCCTAACAAGCAACAACTGTTGAGAAACTGAGGCTCCGTTTGTTTGGGCGTAAAATGTTTTACTTATTTTTCGGTATTTGGTTGTGTAAAAAATTAGGAAAATATTTTACATGTAAAACATTTTCCATCAAATGGATGAAAATGATTTATCCTTAAATCTTTCATAAGTTATTTTCCGAAATGAACCCGCTGCCTTCTACTACAATTCTCACTGCTCAGTTTCTTCGATCGTCAGTCCTGACCCACGTTTAATTCTAATATTCTCAGATCTTTTCACCGTTTAAGCCCCCGCCTCTCTCTCTCTCTCTCTCTACACTATTTTATTAATTTCTGAAAATATTTTCAAGTGTCAACCAAACACCGAAAAATAAAAGTTTGAAATTTATTTTCTGAAAAAATATTTTACATGAAAAATATTTTACATTGTAAAATAATTTACATCGAAACAAACGAAGCCTGAAAGCTAAAACTTTACGCACACAAAAAAAAAAAAAAAAAAAAACCCCTGAATGCTAAACAAAAAAACAGGGAAGATTACATGCCTAAGTTACCTAAACTATCCTTGCAAACACTCTTTAACATTGGAAAGGACAAAACACAGCAAAAGGAAGAAATTGAAACAGACCAAAACTGCTTTCACGAAATCTTGCGTAATAGAGTAAAAAAATGGAGGTTTTCTTCTCTTCAGAAAGGAGCGAAGAACCCAACGAGGTCTTTCCTGTACGGAAGAAACGACTTCCTCTTCTCTCCTTGAAGCTTCCGTACGCAAAACGCTTCGTGGGCCGACGCCGCCGACACCTTCTTCTTCGCGTTTGTTTTTCCCGCCTTCTGAGTCGGCTCAACCGTCCCCTGCATCTCACCCTCTTGCTGCTCTCCATACGTTGGCGTAAAGAACGCGAGCGAGTCCTCCATGCCTTCGCTGCTGCTCCGACGGTGTAAGAAATCGCTAAGCTTCCACTGCTTCGACGCCAACGCTCCGGCCGAATCGCTCTTCTTGTACCTACGCGGTGATTTCTCGACTGCTTCCGGCCTCCACACGCAGTAGGCATCGTCGGCCTCTGATTCCGATGATGGCGACGATGGAGGACCGCGTTCTTCGTCGTCGCTCTCATAGGCGAAGCGGAAGGATTTCTCCAACGCGAGTCTCTGAGCCAGTAGCTCAGTAAGCTTCTTACCATGATCGCTCTGGTCCGAGTCGTTACGCGTTAGAAGATCGCGGTTGAAAACGGGGAAAACCGGACGGATTTGGCCCTCGCGGAAGATCTCGCCGGCGGTGGCGTCGTAATCGCTACTTATGTGAGTGAATTCGAAATCGTCGACGTCCATGCCGGTCGGCGTTTCCAATGGATTCCCCTCGTCGGTGACTTGAGCGTTTTTTTCTGCAAATCCATGATGGGAAGAGTCGTAGAAGTTGAAAGATACGGCTTCTTCTTCTTCTTCCATTTTAGTGTTTGGAGTCCGAGAGAGTGTGAAAGAGAGTGGGCCAGAGGGAGATGAGAAACATATAGAGATTTATAGTAAGTACTAAGAGTTGTGGTATATTTGGTTGGGGAAGAAAGCAAGAGAGATGTAGTTATAACTTATAAGGCCAAAATAGGCCTAGGTTGTAGTGGTTGGTTAGGCTTGTGGCGGTGCTTCAGCGGCGTTAAATAATTTTTATTGTCACGTAAACATGCGGTTAAACACAAGCTTGTGGTGGTGCTTCAACGGCGTTAACATTAAATAATTTTTATTTCACGTAAATGTGCGATGAGGTGGAAGTTTGTGATGTATGACACATGATTTAAGGGCATTGAATAATATTTTTTTCACCTAAAAAATGCGTGGTGAGGATAGATTTGTGGCGGTGCTTTTAAGACGTTGAAGCATTTTTGCAAAAGAGGGAGTTTGGAAACGAAAAAGGGGGAGGAGGCCTCACTTGTTCTGTTGTGTCATTGATTACACCATCAACATGGAAAACTTAACGCAGCAAACACCACTTGTTTTACCGTCCAAAAAGGACGGCAGAGCGTGCTGAGTTCACAAAGGCTCCGTTCAGTTGTCGAGAAAGTTGTGTGGGAAATTGGTTCCCAGGAAAAGTGAAGTGAGGTGAAGTAAAAGAAAAAGAAAATTATTTTCCTGTGAGTGTTCATTTGACAAAAGAATTTTGCAAGAAAAATTAAGGTTTAGTTGTTCATTTGTCAGGAAAAAGAAACTTTCGGAAAAATTTTGTAAGTGTTCACTCATTTTCCTTTTCCCGCGACGCAAAATCCTGTGTTTTTTGCAGGATCACTTTTGCAGGAAAGTAATTCCTGCAGGAAAACTTAAATTGGTAAGTCATAGAATTTTCCTGCCAACTGAACACTAGGAAAGTTATGGGAAAGTTGATCTTCCCATCCTTTCCTGTACTTTCCTGGCAACTGAACGGGGCCAAAGGGAACCGTTTAGGTGCTTTGAGGGGCTCCCCTTTGAGCTTCCTAAGGAGGTGGTGTTCCACTTTTTTTTAAAATCTTCCTTTTTAAAAAGGGAGCTGTTAATGCCATGGAGGGTTTTGTTTGTGCCACGGGAATTAATTCCACACCATTCAAATATGCCTCAATTGTCCTCCCTTGTAATCTGTTAATTTGTTTTGACTTCTCCCTAACCATTTAGCTTTCCTAAACTACCCCTCGGTGACTTTCCTTTAATCCACAAACAAATCCCACTTTGAATCTATAAGACGAGTTGCCGTCTTCCGTTGTCGACGCTCTATCGGAACATGCCATTTATTGCGGTAACGTCCTCCCCTATCACAACCAATGATAACATATTCGTCCTTTTTGAAATTTTTGATAGATATTGCATACCCTTGCATTGAGAAAAAATCTCTAAGAGTACCAAGAAGCTCTTCATTTCCATCCAAGTTGTCCAAGTATGTCATTTTGTCTTTTTTCTTCCATTTCGTTACCTTCTGCAACGATTCTTTCTTGTTCAATTCGATCACTTGAAATTCCAATGACACATTCAATTGCTTGTTCAATATCCATTCTGCAAATCATTAAATTGACATGAGAAAAAGTTCAAGGAAGATTATCAACTTAATCGAAAATGAAGTTACGAAAATAACATAAATTCCTAAAAACACATAGGAGAGGATGATGATATGGTAGTCTATTAACAGAATCACAAAAAAAAATGATAAAGAAATACCTTGAATATTGATAAAGAAATGGAGTGAAGGTGACATTTTTTTGTGTATGTAGAGGACATAATTTTTTTAAGATGAAGGAGTTTTAGAAAGTTGTATATTCTATGTAGAAGAAAAGATTTTGGTTGATCTTGTGATAGTGGAGTATTAAATTGGATTAGGAATGAAAAAGATTCAAAGTGAGATTTGTTTATGGATAAAGGAAAGTCACCGAGGGGGTAGTTTAGGAAAGTTAAATGGTTAGGGAGAAGTCAAAACAAATTAGTAGCAGATAATAAGGGAGGGCAATTGAGGCATATTTGAATGGTGTGGAATTAATTCCCGTGGCACAAACAAAACCCTCCGTAGCATTAACAGCCTCCTAAATATAAGGGTTGTATTTGTTTGCCATTTTACTTTTGTTTTAGTTTTGTTTTTCAATCATTACCCTATTTTTTTCTCCAATCATTACCCTATTTGTCCAATTATTACTTTGTCATCTCTCTCTATCTTTCTTCAATCATTACCCTATTTTTCTCTCCACTCACTACCAAAACTAAATTAAACTAAAATGCCAACCAAACAAAGTCTTAATTTCAAGCTCAAAAATCATGTGTTTATGCAAATACTATAATTTTCTTACCAATATGGATCTTATTTGATAGATCTCATTGAAATCTTTTAAACGATGCAAAAAAAATCGAAAAATTATTTTTCATTTTCGTTATATTTGAATTTAAAATTACATTCTTTTTGAAAAAGAAGGTTTAGAAAGAAAGCGGAACGGGGCAAATCCCCTTTTTCTAAGGAACCATATTAATGTTTTTTTAGTTTTGGGGGGCCCATTTTGAGTCCCACAAAATTGATTCAAATCGTTCATTATTTTTAAAATATTTTTTATAAGTTCCTGCAAAAAATTAACTCAATCTGATTCCTTTGCCAACCGGGGATTTAGAAAGCTCAAGGATGGAGCCCCTCAAAGCACCTAAATGTTCAGTGCCATTTGTGGACTCAGCACGCTCTGCCGTCCCTTGGGACTGCAGTCCTGCAAACAGCAGGGACAATTTGCAGGGACCCGTGCAGAGACAATCACGTTTGGCCCCATTTCGGGTCCGAAAAAAATCTAAAAGTTCGCCCCTAGGAATCCAAAAGTAATACTTACCGATATCCGCAGGATCTGATTTTTTACAGGGCCCTATAAAATAATATTCAAAAATTTATGGATATTTTTCTAGATTTTTTTCGGACCCGAAATGGGGCCAAACGCGATTGTCTCTGCACGGGTCCCTGCAAATTGTCCCTGCTCTTAGTATTTTTGTTGGGACTGCAAAGTCCCCCAATGCCAAAGAAAGGTGTGGTGTCGAAAGACGTTTCAATACCACGTGATGGTGCCACAAGATCACCCAATAAATACTCATCAACATGAGCTCTGGAATAATTGCATGAACCTAACATAATTGTATGATGAGGAAGAAAATTGGATAGACCAATGAACAATTACTCTTGATGAGAAATATTGGGTCTTCTTGTGCTACTTCCATGTGGTGTCCTAACATTTTTAAGGTCCATGCACTTTGTTCCAAGCTCCACAATAATGCGTGGTAGATAAATATTTTTGGGCACCGACACCAAATAATTTTTTAATCAACGCGATACATAAATGCAAACCACTAGTGTACTTGCTCTACGCAGTCACGTACGCATTTTCACTCGTTTCCATCACGGCATCACACCTCTCTTATGCGAGAACATATTCAATGCCCCTGGGGCAAAATTGAGCACAAATCTGGATCACACATTGACGTGGGATCAACCCCCAAGTGGTGTAGACTTCACATTAATGTGTGGTCCAGATTCGTGTTCAACCTTACCATAGAGGCTTTGAATAATTTCTCCTCGTATGCTTGGTAGGAATATGATACTAAAAGAAATAATAAAAATAAAATTGAGATTTTTATACCTTCTCGTCATCAAGAGTTTGGTTACTAAACTAACATGACAAGAATGTTAAAGAACGAGATTTTTGGAATCTCATAAGTTATAGAGGGCATTAGAATTCATTATGACCAATCTCATAAGTGAATTTGACTGCCAATTAATGAATTCATTATGACTAACTTTGAATGGCTTCATCGGTTTGAATCAAAGGAAGTTAGAGTTCAAATCAATGGAAAATCAATTATTCAATCGTAAAAGAAAGTCATCTATAGTCTTATTTTTACCAAGAAGAGATAGGTAGGTGGTATGCAAATATGCAATGTCACAAAGGACCACAAATGGACCAAACAAGACAGTGGGAAGTACTGGAGAAGATCATCACATTTCTCTTCTTCCTATACATATGAGGCCAAGGTACAACTAATTTACTATTGCCATATAGACCTCGTACATACCAACAAACAAACATTTCTCTTCTTCCTATACAGATGAGATCTGAGCCGTCAGATGTACGGTTTGATAGCTCAAATCGTACACAACACGCATACTGTACACAATAGGCTCCCCCAATTCCGCACATACCAACAAACAAGCCGGTCAAACGTACTGATCAAACATTTGAATAAAATAATGATTAAAAAAAGAAAAGAAAAGAACATTTGAATAAAATAAACAAAACCAATAAAGCAATGTTGATCGGATGCTTTTTGATATGTTCTCATAACAAGATCTTTTCCTTGCAGAAGTGACCGAACTTGCTTTTATATTTACAAAAATAGGTTCCGGCATAGAACAACTCAAAACGAAGCAACAAACAACGCAGGGAGTACTAGTTGATATTGACTTCAACGACTCCTTAAAAAGGTTGAATTTCCCCCATAACAAGCAAGCAATATGGGACGACGAAGTCACCGACAGAGTAGCCGCGGCGACATCTCGTGATCAAAAGCATACACACAGTCTTTGAAACTCTATCATAGATGTCAAATGAGATTACAAGTTGTGCTTTAGTGTTGCTAGCCTAATTATCTACATATCCTAAGAAGCAACGCTAGCCCTGTTGAGGAGAAGTACCTAAGTTACCAGCTACTGAAAAGAAGGACAAATTAAAAACAGCAAAAAAAGAAGAAGAAGAAGAAGGATTAAACCAAATGGAGCAAAAGTGCAAAACTGCGTTCATGAGATTATGCACAAATAGACAGACTCCGTAGCCAAAGAAAGAAACAGAGTGAAAAAATTTGATCTTCCGTATAGGGCAAGACCTCGTAGGGTTCCTTTTAGAAAGGAGGGAAGGCCTTCCCATGCGCGTTGACGTTAGCAAAGAACCCGAACCCTACGAGGTCTCGCCTGTACGGAAGATATGACTTCCTCTTCTCTCCCTGCTTCCACGCTCGATTCCGTACGTAAAACGCTTCGTGAGCCGACACCTTCTTCGCGTTCGCTTTTCCCGCCTTCTTCTGAGCCTCGACCGTCCCCTGTATCTCGGCCTTCTGCTCTCCGTGCTTCGGCGTGAGGAACACGAACGAGTCCTCCTTGCCGCCTTCGCTGTTGCTCCGACGGTGCAACAAATCGCGAAGCTTCCACTGCTTTGATGCCGTCGTTCCTGTCGAATTGCTCTTCTTGCATCTACTCGGCGATTTTTCGACTACTTTCGGCCTCCATACACAGTACGTTCCCGCAGGTACACTGTCTAATTCATCATCAACGACCGATTTCTCCAACAGAAGTCTCAGACTCAATTCGGTCGGCTTCACACCATCGGTTTGGTCCCGAATATCGTTACGCGTTAGGAGATCGCGGTTGAAAATGGGGAAAATCTGACGAATTTGCCCCTCTCTGAAGCTCTCGCCGGCGGTGACATCATAATCGCTACTTAACCAAGCGAATTCGAAATCATCATCGACGTCGGTCCAGGTTTCCGACGGATCCATCCCGTCGGGCACTTCGGTGGTTTTTTCGGCAAATCCATCGGAAGAGTAGAAGTTGAAACTTGGGGAGAAAGATACGCCTGCTTCTTCCATTTCTACGTTAGGGCAGAGAGAGAGAGAGAATAAGCGTTTGCTTTTAGAGAGAGAATGGCTGGGGGACGAGAGAAGATGAGGAGTGAAAGAGTTTAGCTTATGAGGATTTATAGTACTCGTATTTTAGTTAGCAGGAGTACTTGGTTGGGTGGGAACCAAGGCAAGGAAAAATTATTGGGTGCCCCGGTGGCATTGTAATGTTCCAATACTTTTTCTCCATCGTAATGAGATTTATGACTATATGTTTGGACCGCCAAAACTTTGAGGAGTGTGAATATAATTTTTCATGAATTAAATTTCTAGTAATTTAATACTTGAAGTAATTACATCCTCTGTTCGGATTAATTCGGTAATTTTGTTTAGAGAATATGACTACTTTCGAAATTTAGTGGAATCAACATTTCAGTTTCTTTTTTTAAATTATTGAACGAAAAGCTAAAGAGATTAGATCCAACACCTACACATATTGGATTGAGCTAGTTTTTCACAAGCCCACTCTTTCTTTCTTTTTTTAAATTATTGAACGACTTGAATCATTCGTGCGGGACCCAAAATAGACTCCGCGTGCCGATCGGTACCCCATCGGTATGGGGGTGGTCGGTACCGATAACAGAGTTCAATGTTCCAAAATTAAGAATTGTATAGATATGATATGACATTCTTATTCATCTTTGAGATTTTCACAATCTAATGTACTACTTTGTATTAGGCTCCGCACGAATGGGTAATGGAGATAGGTGTTAGCTACTAGCTAGGGCATAAGTAACAGAACATATGCCTCAGGAGCACCCAATAATTTTGCATCAACATGATACTATTATGTCAGTGCAAACGTAGTTTAAATATTATTTTTTGTGTTATTAACGGTAGTGCAAACGTAGCTTTGCTCTTGGTAGTTGACTTTCATTTGTTTTGGATAGATTCCGGAAAATCATTTTTCGTCACAGCTTACGTTTGTTCCATTCCACGTGCGTGGTAGGACTAGGAGTGAGATACTCTAATACTAAAAAAATAAAAGAGAATTGATTTTGGTGCTCTTCAAATTCCAGATAGGTATTGATTTTGGTACACTTCTCTTTGGTAGCGCGGTTATTAATTTGGGGAGTGCCAAAATCATTCTCCAAAAATGAAATACTACTAGTTTTTATATTTCTATACATTCTCATCGTCACATCAAGAGTTTTTTTTTTTTTTTAAAAGAAAAAATATATTCATTAATTTCTGAGGTTGTTATAAAAGATTAATAGGAACAAGAAGTGATGGTATCATATTCTTAACACGAGACCCAACCGAGTAAACAACTCTAAGAATAATCTTATGCCCATCCGAGACTCAAACCCCAACTTTAGCAAGAAGCCAAACATGGAAACAACCATTGTCATCGCATCAAGAGTTAAGTTTCTTAATTAACTTGAGGAAAAGTTAAGAATGAGATTTTGGGACGAATAATTTAATGTCATAGCACATTATATTATATATATGAAAAGCTTTTTGGTCATTTAAGAATGCATAGAGCTTCTTTAAACAAAAGAAAATGTAACCAAACTTTCTACGTATTTCCTTAAGATATTGGCAACTTCTGCATTATGAACTCATAATATCATAGCTCAAATAATATGTAGAATTTAATATGACTAATCTCGAAAATGAATTTGGATTGCAATGAATTCAGTGTGAGTAACTCGAATATCAGAAAATGACAAATAAAATGGGACGGACGGAGGGAGTACTTTGCTGCATGTAAAAGAAACTCTAACTTGAAGTATGTTTTCATTAGGATCCAGCTAAAAAGAGGCTGGGGTGTCCTATTGGGACTGGGAGATTGTGCTGTGCAGCTTCGTGTTGCGCATCCACCGGCAAGGCCTTGCCAACATCGGTCTGACGATCGAAGACGTCCATTGCGTAGAGCTCGTCAAGTACTACAAGTGTACCAAAAATTAACTCGATCAAATATTGTTAAGTGCCTCATCGGAATACACATAACTTGAAAAAAAAAATGAATCCTAATGGATACGAAACACTGGATCAAAACCACTAAATCCATTTTTTTCAAGTTATGTGTTCCAACGAGGCACTTAACGATATTTGAACGAACTGATTTTTGGTGCCCATGCAGAACTCGACGAGCTCTACCCGGTGAACGTCTCCGATCGCCGGACTGATGTCGGCAAGGCCTCGCCAGCGGCTGTGCAGCACGAAGCTGCACAGCACAGTCCCCCCAGTCCGTCCTATTTGGCTCTTTCCGAGCAATTGGGACAATCCACTTCTTAGAGCTTGTCAAGAACAAAAATCACGTCACAAATTATGGTGATCGTACATAATTTGATATAGTGCTTAGGAACAAGTCTATTTCGGGAAAAATGGATTCCAGAGACAGAACATCGACTTCTTAAAACGAATAAATTAGCTGCATACCCCACGAGTCCATCAATCAAACATGCTCTCAAGAGAATTAACTTAACTTGAACCATAATCGAGAGATTTTATCAAATCCACTCGTCGTGAAAAGACAAAGTTTCGCAGGACGAGATCGGGCCAAACTAAAAAGGAGATTTGTAGTACTATTACGTATCATAAGATAGCATGTGCCCTACGAGTTGTAGAATTGTAATATCTCTAGGGATTGCTACATTCAAACGTCAGAAAATGCAGTCTCGTGGGATTTGTAATCCAGTCTCGTATCTATTCCAGCTAACCAAACCGCTCGGAAGTCTTGCCACTATGGCATAGAAATCCAGGGAGTCTATGCTATTGATCACAAAATTCTATCGGTATTGACTACATTGATGAAATAAGGTGACCGTGAAATAGATTAATGCGCGGGCTTATCAACCAGATGCTCGTTTCGTGGATCTTAGTGGGTTTTACATTACCATTCCTGTATAGCATATATTCACCCGATTGCTACCAGAAGTTCATAGTTCAAGAGCATCTCCATTGACATTTTCAAAAACGTTTGATAAGGTCATTATACTCCAAAAGCGTTAAAAGTGAGGTCAAAATCAAATGTCAAGAATTTATTAGCAAGAAAATGAAAATATGCTCCATTAGACACTTTATATCGCTTAAGTCGGAACCACGTTTATTGTATGTCTTGTTCTTTTGATTACTTGTTTCTTTTGCTTGTGTGTGTTCTCTGGCCCTAACACACCCCGAGTCTGAGAAGTTAATTAGTACGACTATCACTATCCTTTTATTAGCAAGATAACGGCCTAATAAATTTGGGTCAAATATTTGGTTAATGTGTGAACAAGTAAAATTAACCTTGTTTTTTCCTTCAATATAATATCCTCCGTTTCAAACCACCAAGAGAAGGCAGTCCCAGACACAATAAGTTCAAAGCTACAAAGACCTGCCTACGAGTCTACTTCGAGAATCGAGCACATTTTCAGATTTCTATGGCAGAAAATTACCAGAGGCGATTCTCTGTCACAGCATGAATAATGCCTTTCAATGTTTCCTGCATGAAACCACGGTTGTCATTAGGCACTTCCACCTATTTCATTTTCAACAAAATTCAGATGTTTGGATTTGTACCGCAGAATGGTCCTTGAGACCAAGAGAGAGCACCAATGGCCTGGAAGATCCACAGCTACTGCAACCACAACATAATGTGTGAAAAAGATATTCACTCAAAGAACTTCTTGTAATCTTAACAACAAACGCTAGTAAAAGCATTATATACACGCATCGTTGAATTCATGCATATGTCCGATGGGAAAAAAGAGGGTTACATTTTATTTGTATGAAGATTCATAGGCATAAGCATCAAGCATGATGGTATTCACTGAAGTTCCAAATGTAGGACAACAAAGTTGTGGTGGGTGATTAATGAGTTAATTTTCATTCGTATCATATGTGTGATACTATCATTATTAAGATAAGGGGAAAATACCTAATGTTTTCGATCAGCTGACGAGCACATGCCACTAGCATTGGCTGCAAGTGTGTATTTAGTTGATCAAACACTTAATAGAGACTAAAGGAACAGAGTAAAGCATAGGCTTTCTTACCTCGTCTCGTTTACCAAATATAACAGAGACATTGAAGGTCGGCTGAATTAACATCCCTTCTTCCTTCCTGCAAATCATTAAAGACAACTTTTCCAAACTTTCTCCCAGATGAAACGTAATGAGTAAAAAGTCAATCTTCTTTCACACCAAAAGGATAATATTAAGTAGCATGGCTTTGGCACCAGTAATGCTAAAACAATTAGCAAGAAAAGTAGTAAAAAGTAACAACTAGGAGCCGTGTCTTACGATCTGCTCTTCCGGCCCCATCCTCTTCTTTTGTTTTCTCCTGTTCTTACTTCTAGTTATCTGCTATATAAAGAAAATACACCTATATTTATGTGGTTTGATATCAGTCATATAAACAAGCAGACATGTGACTTTGAGTTTGAACAATTTATCCCACCCTTCGTTAATCTTTGTAATTGGAGCTACACAGCCGAATAATTTTCGACTCTGCTGGTATCTTTTACAATGGAAACATGTGAATTTTGCATATTGAACAAGCTGTCACAATTTGAGAATTGGCCTAAGAAATGAATCAGACCATATGTAGAATAGTCCTATTGTGGGAATATTTTCAGATAAGAGAAGCATAATGTTCTGACATGCAGACGTCTTAATCAATGAGAACTTTAACAACACAATCTTCAACATTTACTTGCAATATAGGATTAAATAAGAACACTTAGTGCACATAAAGATCAAGATTAGCAATCAAAATCATAGGATATTTTTCAGCATAAAAATATGACTTTCAACTAGACCTCACTATTTTGAATGTCATTTCCAACTATACAACCTACGCCTGCTAAACAACCCAAGTCTATTTTTAGAACTTTCCGAAGTATAAAGTAATAAAACAACAGCATACATACCTGGCATGCAATATTGTTCCCATGCTTCCTATTTGGGTTGCGATAACCTGAAGAAAAAACACCCAAAGTATTAGAAGCACCCCCATCCACAATCATAGTCCTTTCCAACCAAAGGGAGTGTGGAACTCACAAGAATATGATCATCATAGCTACAAATGATTACATCCGTTTTATTTCCCTGCCATGAGAAAAGGTAAGAATCTCAGTTTGGTTTCGTGAAAGAACACATAAAAATGATAGAATTGATATAAAAAGTACAAGACTATGAAAACAAGGGTAGACATGTGTAAATTGGAAAGTTGCAAGGTTAAATTCACAAAGAAAGATCCAACAGCGACATTTTGCTGCAAAACTCCAAGTGCTAGAACTAAACGGTTTTAGATTTGAAAACTTAGTTTCATCCCAACCAGACCCCACACGAATATGCATGTGTATGTCTCCATAATTCAAAATATCAAAATCCAATGGCGCTAGCCACGTTCGTTAAAAGCGAAGGATTCAACTTTCTCCATTGCCTTGCCTGTGCTTCCATTAAACGGGGAACCCCTTTGTGTTTGAACATTTTTATTTTATTTTTATTTTTGTGAGGAAGTAGAAGGGTTAAAAAAAGAGTGTTGCTAATACCAAAACTGTTTTTGTTTGTGCCAAAACTGTAGTGCATAAAAGCTTTGTACCATGTGCAAGGTACAAAGCTTTTATACACTAAAGTTTTGGCACAAATACAAACAATTTTGCCATTATCATTTCCCAAAAAGAGAAAAAAGGGAGATAAATAATGTTTTAGTTCAAGAATGTTGAACTGGTTTTTGTATTGGTCGTTCAGCATAGTTGTCGCTTTTTCGTCCTAACATTGTCTCATAGCATCTATAAAAAAAAAAAAGTTCAGTCCAACTGTCCAAGGCAAGTTTATCAAACATATATTTATGGAGATGCTATTTATGTACAACTACAATCTTTGATAAAACTCCTCTGGAAAACCCGATGCCCCACAATTTAATTTTGAAATGGCTCTTCTAACCATCCATTTAGCAATTGGATTTCATATCATGTGGATTGCTTTTTAACATCCACCCATTAAATTCCAGTCCTACAAACTGATGAATTCCACTGGATTTCATATTCATCTCTCTCTCTCTCTCTCTCTCTCTCTCTCTCTCTCCATGAAACCATCACCAGTGTGGAAAAAACAGAGCAGACATTAAAGCAAACAGGTTGTGTGCATAAGCTATAACCAATGCCAACTTAGAACTTGCACTTGGTTAGTTGGTTACACCTATTGTGATGAGGAAAATTTTTGGTTATCATCATCCTGTTTATATGAATAATCACGTTTTAGTTAAGGTCCAACATACCAACGTGCTAGTATTATATATAGCCTTATATGGTAGTAACATCCAAACTATTAGCTCCACCATTTTGTAAGCTTAATTGAGATGAAAACAACAAAAGGCGCTAAATGTAAGAAGAAAAAGAAGGGAAAAAAATCATTCTCCCCAGGAAATTAAGTAACGGCAGTGATCCAGAAATCAATATAGAAAAGGAAGGTAAGAGAGAGAGAGAGAGAGACTCACCTTGATATCTAGCGAGAGTTTCTTGTGAGGCACTGGAAATGGAGGGCCTGAACTAGCCATAACTGTCTTCTATGCGGAGAGAGAGAGAGAGAGAGTTGCGTGCTTGCAGAAGAATTGAGAATTTGAGACTTCAGAGACCTCTCCTATTATCGGCTTTTAAAATACAAAATAAGCTCCAATTAATAACCTCTTGTCAAAAAAAAATTAAAAACTCCAATTAATTTTCAAAAAAGTTGTGTTCAGTAGAGTATTAGCTTAGCAAAAAGTTCTGTAGCTTTCCAAATTTTTGTTTTTTGAACGTGCTTTCCAAATTCCCATTTCTCTTAAATGAGAAAACATAGTAGTATTTCCTCCGTTTCAAATTAATTGTCTCTCATTCGATTCTTTTTTTTTTTTCACGGAAGAAGGGATAATTTTATTAAGACAAAGAGCGGTCCGAGGACCAAAAATCATCACGGGCAAGACTAGCGAGATGTTGGGGGATAAGACCCCCCGAACACTCCAATCTAGCACCTAATAGAGAACGCTTAGCCAATGAATGGGCTATCCTATTACTTAACATGAATAAAAGAACAAGATGAAAATAAAGGTAAAAGCTCTACACAATCAGCAAGAATAGAGTTACAATCTGAGAGAGACTTTTCATCTTGAATCAAAGCCTGAACTAAATCAAAGCCTGAACTACCTGCAATGAGTCACCTTCAACAATAATTTTAGAAAACTCTCTATTAGCCGCAGTGACAAGGACTTCACGAAATCCCAAAGCCTCGGTAGAATGTGGAGATAAGAAACCAGGAAAAGGAATCAAAACAGACCCCAAAATTTCACCAAAATGGTTCCTTGCTACAATCAGTGCCGGCCCAACCCCAAGGCCCACGAGGCCTGGGCCTTGGATATCCCAAAAATCTCAAATTTTAGGGGTACTTCAATATTTTTACTACTTGGATTTGAGTAAGACTTTTTTTTAAGCTCAATAGAATAAAAAAAAAACCCAATTGAAGGTAATGAGTTAGCCCAACCCACCATCCCATAAGCCAAAGTGCCCAACCCATCATCTCATAACCCAACCTAAGTGTCCAACCCACTAAATCTCCAAAATCATTTCTCTCGAACCACTGAATAACACCTCCCCAAGTTGACTATACCGGTTAGTGTTGCCACGGGAGAAAGAAGCTTTTCAAAGTTGAAATTGATAAAAAATTACCTTCGATCAACCATGTCACAAGAAAAACTAAATGAGTTATCCGTGTTATCAATTGAAAATGACTTGGTGAAAGAGGTGAATTATACAAATTTAATTGATACTTTTGCTTCTAGAAATGCAACACGAGTAATATTCAAGTGATACTTATGCATTTTTTAGATAATATGTATTTGCCTATTTGGAGACTTTGTATTTTATGTTCGCATGTCATTAGTAGAATTTTCGATTGGTTTTGCTTTCTCATATTGTGATTGTTGCTGTAAAGATTTTTTAAGTATTAACTCTTTAAAGACATTTTTTTCCCATTAAGCCTTGGACACTAAAAATCCTCAAGCCAGCCCTGGCTACAATACCCACACCAGAAATGTCATTCTTCTTATGAACTTCATCATCAACATTAAGTTTAACAACATTAAATTCTATTTTAACCGGCTAAAAAACTAGTTATATCTTTAAATCCATAATGAATTTCATATCGAATATTTATCTTGTTTGATAGATCTCGATTAGTTTTATTATACAGTATTTTCGAAATAACATAAAACATCACAAGATATAATCAATTGAAAAATATTACGAACTTCCAAAAAGAACAATTAAATTGGGACGGAGAGAGTATCTTATAAAAGAACTAAAGTTAAATGTTATTTATTGAAGTCCAACCCTATAGCTCACCATCTTGAGGTCTAAAGGCGGTTTGTAGTCAATGAGCCACATTGCAATAAAGAAAATACCTTCAGACACGGGTAATTCAAAAATTAATATAGGTGATTTATTTTGTGAAAGAAAAGAAGCGTCGTTAGAAAAGAGTAACAAAATCAATTCTATGTGATGAACTTGCTTTCTTATACTCCAGGTGATTTAGCAAATTTATATAGGTGATTTTAACAAATTGAGAAATAAAAATGTTAAAATCATTTTTGTTGATGTCAAAACTCAAGT
Source organism: Rhododendron griersonianum (assembly GCA_018127125.1). Lineage (NCBI taxonomy): Eukaryota > Viridiplantae > Streptophyta > Magnoliopsida > Ericales > Ericaceae > Rhododendron > Rhododendron griersonianum. The sequence continues at coordinate 7,080,072 of CM030795.1, read as the reverse complement.
GCGTAAAAGTAAAGACATTTCCCTGACAAATTTAGTTGACTTTCCTTTCTCCTGTGATGAACTTGTCTGTGTAGGCCAGCCATGTCTAAAGTCACAGGCTAGTGGAATATCAACCAATAAATAGAGACCACGTAAGCTCAGAAACTGACAGAAAGCGCCAATCTTTGCGTTTTAAAAACATTTCGTGGTACAGCTATCGTCGCGCTATCATTTCTTTTTAGTAGTACCGTGGGGATGGTAGCGCGGCATCGCATGATCCCCGTGCTTACTGGCCGGTCAGCACGTGACTGATCCCGAAATCTCCTCTCTTCCCGTCTGAGCTGTTGTTCTAAGCCAAGCCGTCTCGTCCAAGCCGGGCGGACAATAGTGGAGCCGGCTGCTCCTATCGGTTTTCCAACCGGATTAATTTTTGGATGGATATACTCTTATGCAAAAATACTCTCTCCGTCCGGATTTAATAATTTATAATTCAATTCTAATCGAATAAAAAAATGAATTATACGTTTAAATTAATAATAAATTTTATATCCAATATGAATCTTGTTTGATAGATCTCAATTAGTTCTGTAAAACAATGGTTTCAAAATTACATAAAATATTATAAATTAGTACAAGATATAATCGATTGAAAAGTGACACGAACTCTCAAAAAGACTATTAAATCCGGATAGAGGGAGTATGATAATAAGACGGATATATATTCATATAAGGGGATAATGTTGTTGGTTATTTATTTGAGTTAATTCATAGAAGATGGAATTTGTATATGGTTGGTTTATTTTGTGGTGGATATAAGTAGATGTATATAGAATTGAAAGGATATGTTCTATTTTCTCAATTACGGTAAAATAGAGAAGTGATTTTCACATTCCTTCCTTTTTACAAATCACTCTTTTTTTTTTTTTTTTGGGGTCATAAATCACATGAATTTACTATGTTGCCATTTTTTCAATACACATTTTCACACGTACAATGGTAACATTGTAAATTCATCCGGATAAAGACAAAAGAGAATGTGAAATGTAAAAAGAGGGGTGCATAAATCATTTTCCTGAAAGGTAATATAATAAGGATATGGGAGAAGAAAGTGTTACTATTATAACCGGTTCGATATGGATATACAATTCGGGAATATTATCTCAGTCGTTTAGATCTTGGTGGCAAATACCGGACATAAATCTATACTACTATATATCAAACAAAAGTCATGGTTAGTGAGAAGGACAATGGTTGCGACACGTGGCACCTACATATTCAAAAAAACAAAAAAACAAAAAAACATCTTCCTCTTCTTTCCATAATTTTCCATACGTAATTGCTTTAGTAATTGCTTGATTCTTCCATACGTAATTCTTCTTTCCATAATTCTTCCATACGTAATTGCACCAATAATTGCTACAGTTTCAAATGGAAACCAAGCAATCATCTTTCTCTTCGATCTTTCCATAATTGTTCCTTTTAGCTAAAAAAAACAAATCTCTGTTGCTATTTTCTAGGTATAGCTCTCTTTAATCAATTTTTTGAATACTAATACTGCAAAAAACAGATACTTTTGTTTGTTAATTCATTCTAGCTACGTCTCTCTTTTTTGCTTTTCACAGTACAAGAAAAATCGTGTCGAGATACTGAATCAGGTCACATATGGTGGGACGGCCAAACAATCTTTCCAACTTCGGGGCAAGCCTCTTTTCTTTTTCTTTTTCACATGCTATACGAATGACGAGTCGATTTATTCAATTTCAAGGTGTGTGAGTCGATTTCCCGTGCTATGCACAGAGTAGATATAAACACCCGAACACTCTAATAAGTATTTATCGCTAATAATTATTTTTTCCTTTACACACTTTGTGCATGGATGACCAATCAATTTTTACAGGATGGATTGTGTGAATGTCAACCCGAATGTAAATCGCTCCAATGAAAAAAGAAAAATACTTGAGTGTAGAGATGCTGACAATGATCGTTCAAACGACAAAAGAATCATCGAAACGGTGAAAGAAGCACGCCGTGTGAGATCGTGCATCTTGTGCGAGAAGATTTTGTCACCTCAAAACACCAAACACTCTACACATAATTGCGTTTTCTTTCCATACCAATTTTTTTTTATACCCAACCATTTAATAGTATTGTGAAACCCATGAACTCATCAGTGGGCACACCAGTAAATAATACACCTTCAAATAGGAATCGCCTATGAACTTTATATTTTTCTGCAGATTATCATGATTCAATTTGGGTTCCAAGAATTTTGGTGAGTACTAACGTGATATGAATCTCAAATTGAGTTCCACGTACAATGTTCTTCGTTATTATTAAAAGTAAAAAAAACTTATGGTAGCCTATTCCCAAAAATCGATCAAATGGGTTTCGGCTAAATTTTGTTTTGTTTTTAAATTTATGGGTCATTTTTAGTGGGATTTTAATATTTCTGGGTCATTCTTTGTTATAATATGGATTAGTGGGATTTAATTACCAGTTGGGATAACTAGATTGACGTAACCGGGTAATTCATTCCGTATGATGGATAGTTGTGTATCTTATTTCTGTTTCATGATTGTTTGTGCCTAGGTCGATCGATTATTATCGATTATGGTAATGCAATCTATGAGCAAAAATGTTTCTTTTCATGGCCATGTATTGTATAGCATCTAAATCTTGTGATTTTGTCTGAAAAGGTATGATGTGAAGATGACGATAAAAGACTCCACTGATTCAATAAAACTCATCCTCAAGGATACTTGGGCAAAGTTTGTCTTCCGCTGTCCACCTACTGATTTCAAAAAAAATAAAATCAAAAGGTGAACTCCTTAAAACCAAATATATTAATTTATATAGCATCGTACACAGAGCAAACCTATGCATTTATAGACTTATCATTTATCATTCTTGCAGGATAATGGAGTATATAGCTAGCATCCTACACAAAGCGATCCTATACGTTTATAGTTACAATGCAGAAAAAATCTAGATGAAGTAAACTCTATCTAGTCAGTGACATTTGTGTTGAATGTTGATTGATCTCAGGAGTGTATGTACGTATTACTAGGTAACAATAATTTTATATTGATCATAAACTGTTATTAATTGGGATAATTGTTGGGAAACCGAATCCCCAAGACTCAGTAATGACGTGTATAGATTAGACAATAAAAATTGTAAAACCCTACAAGGCGGAATTAGGGTTCTACCTCAACTCCATGCGACACGAACGCTGGTTGAACTTGTTATAGCACGCCTTGCTATAAACCACGAATACTGTTTGACCGTACCTTACGATCTTCTATCGTATTCCATGCATGTCTAGAACACGAATCAAGTGTGGACTCTTTCGTGATCTATTTGCCCTCTCTAAGTCTGACTCTATTTCGTGAATAATAGAAAACGTGTGTCTGACCTAGAGAGCATAACGTGTGTGTATATATATATGGCTACGATAGGAATCTAAGGAGTAATAAGTCTGGGCTTCCAGTGTAAATAAGAAAACCTAATCCCACCAGGATTCTATTTCTTATTTCACTAATAATAATTCACCCCACTACAGAATTATAATTGCACTCCCGTCCTTATCTCAATTATATTACGAGCTCCATGATATTAAATACTTATTAATCTTCTCACGTTAAGATTACAGATACCCGTTGATTAAAATAAATTACTAAAAATAATAAACAGAGGCTTATATTTATGTGTTATCCTTATTTATGTAGGATGCCTACAAAAAGCGCAAGACTGTGGAGAGCGTATCAACATGCCTACTATATAATTAGTTTTTTGGGATTGCCGTCTAATTGAATTGTTCAACATTTTCAATTAATGGGAATGAAAAAATACGCTCAAGTATTTTAAATTGTTTATTTTTAAATGACTAAATAAATCTGTGAACGAACAGAGTATCGCTTCTTATTTATCAGGGTCTTTAGATCTACGCTTTATGCTAGTAGTGTGTTTATATTATAAACTTTATAATATCGGTCTGGCAAATGGGCCGTTGGTGTTTCCGAAAGTCTACTGGTACAGAAATTTGTGCACAAATTGTACACATATTTTTTTTGTAAGGCCCATTACGGATTTCACACAAGTGATCCGAGCCGTTCATTATGTTTAAAACATTTTTTCAAGTGCTCCCGCGAAAAATCAGCTCAATCCGACACCTATAAGTGCTTGATCTAATCGTCTAACTTTTCATTCTCTAAAAACCTGAATGAAAAGTTAGATGATTAGATCAAGCACTTATAGGTATCGGATTGGGCTGATTTTTTGCGGGGGCACTTGAAAAAATGTTTTAAACATAATGAACGGCTTGGATCACTTGTATGGGACCCGTAGTGGGCCCCACAAAAAATCTGTGCACAATCTGTGCACAGATTTCTGTACCAGTAGCAAGGTTCTTGGTGTTTTTAGTTTGGACAGGCTCAGCTGATGAAGTAAGCCAAGCCGATGGTTCATCCCTGTGGCTGTTTATAAAGCTGAACCGAAATCCGTCACATCCGTGTACAAATTGCATGAAGCGACAAGCCATCCAGTTAAATCGGATTCATCTCTCTCTCTCTCGTGGCGACTTCTACCGGCACTTACTAAATTCGAGAGACGGGAGAGGAAGTAGCAACAGAAGCTACTCCGAGAGTCTGTGAGACCACTCGCATCCTCTTCTGCGATGGGGATAATCGGGCAATACGAGACCCAGCAGTTGGAAATCGAGGAATTCCGCCGGATGCTGCTATCTTGCGCCGGGATGCGCAGGGGGAAAGAGGGAGACGAGTTCAGGGACCCAGCTCGGCATGCGACGGCCGAAGAGAAGGTGGTGTGTGTCACCAGCGGCGTATCTTTCCTCGGCATCGCTATCGTTAACCGCCTCTTACTCCGCGGTTACTCTGTCCGACTTATTGTCACCAACGAAGGTAAACACTAGAACCTTCTTTTTTCTTTTTTTCTTTTTTTATAATTCAGAGTATCTCGGTTAACTTGTGCGCATATCGAATTAATTCCTACGATTCGTACCACACACGTCCCCCACCCGACGTGTTGTGTGAGGTGGCCTCAACAACTTCTTTTCAGCAGATTTGTAATCAGCGGCCCCAAATTAAGTGTATTTTTACATTAATACTTTCAAAAAATAGTCTGTTTTAAATATTGCTATGTATTAGTTCTGAGAAGAAAACGAAACTATGTACGTATATATAATTGCATTTAGTTGTATAACCACGACTGAAAAATGTTCAAGAACTTGAAATTATAGGAGTTTTTCCGCACGTAGAAACTTTATCAACTTTTTTTTCACTCGAGAGACTTGTAGGGTAGATTCTATAGAATTTTCCCAATAATCTAAAAAAATAAAATAGTTAGTGGGATAATTGGGAGGTGTGTAGGGGCCTAGATCCTACTTGCAAACCAAACATCTTAGGAGAGAGCAAAACTAATCACATGCCAAGATCACTAATCCAACCCCTAATAGTACTATTACGTCCCCTGTTTGGTTTACGGGAAATGGGAATTGTAGAGGTAAGTGACCAAATTTTTAGGAGTATTAATCATTTTGGCTAAAAGACCAGAATTGGATTTGTTTTATTTTGACTAGTTTCGTGAATTGCGATCTGGTTCCATATTTGTCCCTCTCTTCTAGAAGAAAACAAGGAGTTTGCATAATTGGGCTTGATAGGTCCTCGTCCACCACGAGGCACGAGGTTCTTTATCGAATCTATTTTCACTCTATCTTTATCTCTATCTCCATACTCCCTCCCTCCGTCCCTGTTTGTCTATTTTCGTTATTCTTGTTCTTTAAACGCTTATATATCCCAATCTATTGTGGTTTTCATAATCTTGAAAACTTCGTATTATATTATAGACCTAATCGAGAACTATCAAACAAATAGTTGGAGCAAATTTAAAATATAGCCAGCCGGAAGAACTTATATATGCTGTCAATTTTGTAGTATGAAAATACTCATACTTGTCCGCTAATGGGTGTTTGAATTGAAAATTCTGCAGAAGACAGAGAGAAGCTGAGAGAGATGGAAATTTCGGGGGAGATGAGGGGGACCAACAACAACAATATCAGCGCTGTTGTGGGGGACCTTTCTGATGTCCAGAGCATATCAGAAGCATTCGATGGTTGTCGTGGAGTGTTTCACACCGCCGGTTTCATTGACCCAGCTGGCCTCGCTGGCTATTCTGTGAGTCTCTTTCCCTCCTATCCAAACAAGCCCTTAATAATTATATAGGAGTTTTATTAGGTATGCAAGTAGCCAAGTAGTTATGATTAAAAAAAAAAAGAAGTAGCCAAGTAGCTGCTTGTTTTGCATTGATTGGCAGCGGCTCCACCAAATGGTTTGATTTTCTGTCGATTTCTTAGCAGTCTTTGCATTTATAATGACGGGTTGAAAAACTGAAATAGTAATTGGTCCCAATAATTCCTATTTTTTAAGATATTGCATTGCAGACGATTTGAGTATCTACATTTTTTTTATTAGGCACATGAACCGCATGCTTCGCCGTGTTCACTCTGCAACCAGGGTCTTAGGAATTTTTTAGTCTTGGTTCGACTCACACTCATGCTCTTTTGTTTGCGATTAAATTTTAAGTGGATAAGACCATCCACAGTGGTATAATCAAAAGCCAATTGTTTTTAAAGTTAACAATATTGGTGCAAAAAATGGCTCACAATGGTATAATCAAACTTAGCAACATCCTTAGAAATAATCAAATTTTGGGTTTTGGATAACCAAAACTAGCAATCTTTTTTAATAATCAAAATTTGTGGACCCCATATCACATAAGTTAACTAGTTTCAAAATTTATATACACACATATTTCAACTGGTATTTTCTTCTTCCCTTCTTCGCCTACTCTATATCTTCTTCACTTCACCCACAAACTATTTCTCTTTCTTTCCCTCCAAAAGTGAAGTTCATATCTCTCGATCATCTACAATTCAACCCATCGTCGCCGGATTAAGGTATTTTACTATTCTTTTCCGTTTCTATTTTTTCCCCCCAAAAAAATTCATAATAGGAGGGAAGAAAGTCACCGATTTTTTCCCAAAATTAAAAGAGGAAGTGAATGGCGGGAAACAAATGAGAGAGAGAGTGAAATTGTAGTGGACCTCTTATTTTGGTTATGGACTAGAAGTGACCATTGTGGAGCTCAACATTGTTAAGCTTAGCAACCTCTTAAGTGAATAATCAAAAGCTGATGTATCAACTTTTGATTATCCTTTTTTGATTATACCACTGTGGATGGCCTAAGGGGATATATTATGAGCGGAAGAAAGAGGTGGATATGATTGAAAGAGGGATTATATTAGAATATGAAAAGTGGATAAAGTACAATAATGATTAAAAGGACTATTATGGCGGGATGGAGAGGGCCGAGAGGCAGATATGATTTGTCCAAAATTTGTCACCTTGGCAGCGTTCTAAATGGCGCTTGGCGCTAGTCACGGCGACCCGACGCCAAGCGCCTAGGCGCTGCCAAGCAATTCAGCGTTTTAAAAAATATATATATATTTTAAGGCAATTAAGCTCCGCCAAGATGGCCGCCTAGCTCCGCCCCGCCGAGACGCCGCCCAGCTCCGCCAGATCTTAGCTGCCTAGCCGCCAAGTTCTGCCAAGTCGGCTGCCAAGCTCCGCCAAATCTCCAAATCCGCCGAACGAGCCGCTGAGGGTGAAATCTTGGCGCCGACCAACCGCCGAGCGCCTAGGCGGCGGCGGCCATTTAGAACACTGCACCTTGGAAGGGGATATGGAAATCCCGATAGGTAGCAAAAAGTAAACAAACACCGGATAAATGGACTTCCATATCTAGGTAATGGCCATCTCCGGCTTCCATCTCCCTCGGCCAAAAAAGCCGTTACTCAATATCAATTGTCTCGTTTTTACTTGGGCCCCGCTAGTGGACAACTTTATTGCTTTCAGATTAGTTGGTCAAGTTTGCCAGATATCAATTATGAAAAAAAAAATAGTGAGATGATCGCGTGGCCCTTTCATTGCCATAATGGGTGTCACATGCAGGGCGGACGCAATAAGGGGCAAGTGGGGTCACGTGCCCCCACCCAAATCAGAGGGTTTTTTTTTTTTTGTAATTGCTATCCTTTTAGGTTTTATCCCTCAGATTTCAAAGAGGAATTGTTCCACAACAAGCTAACCCACCACTGCAATTTTGGTTTGATAACCAGATATTCGGGTCAGCTTGGGCGTACCTCGACTGATTCTGGGGTACTGAAGTTTAATGACCGGACAAACCCTCTACTGTCCCCAAGGGTCTGGAATGTTTGGCCTTCGCAGGATTCGAACATGCGAGCTCATGAAGGACCAACATTATTAACTTTTTCATTCTCATTTGGCCAAACCCAAAACCCGGGGTGGTCTTTTGTTTGATACATTACATATTGACTACTGTACCTTGAAATTGGAGCTTTGATTATCTTGGGTTAGGAATTCTTGTTAACTAAATTAGGAGTACCATTTTTGATAAACAAATCACGACTTTCTATGTTGAAAAAATTAGGGCTTTTAATGTATTTTGTAGCCTCACTTGTAAGATTTTGTACTTCGTCATTGGTAAGGCTTTTCGTCTAACTAGGTAGTATTTGAAGTTTATCTTATTTGAATAAAGTCAAGGAGAACTATTTTTTTTATTGAAAACATGGAGAAATACCTTAAAGGTACATATATTGTAGAAACTTTTTGTAAACATACATATTATATAATTTTATTTGGTACTAAATATTTAAGCTTTGCGTCATTTGTTTTTTTACAAATTTTTTCTTGAAGATTACAAAACAACATGTGCCCCCACTCTTGTGATTTTCACATGGTTACCTTTGCATCACAAGTTTGCATTATTCAGTGAAGACATTTCAAGAGAACTTTTTCCCCCTTTTCCAAAGGTGAAAAGAAGATATCTATTTGAATGGTTATAATCACTGTTCTATCTGCATATTGTTTTTTCGTGCTGGATCCAGAAAGTTTTGTGCCTTGTAATGCTGGGAAAGTAAAAAGTGACATTGAAAAAAATATTTTTATTGTAACTCAAAAACGGTGAAAAGGTTAGATGTAGTAGTTTACTAACCTTTTGCACTTAAAAAGATTTATGGGTTGGGAAATGTTGTGTGACTTTATTTTTATACTGATATCTCTTTCTATTCGCCTAAAATAGAAGATCATATAACCAACCACATCCTGTTTCTATATAGCTAGTAGCTTTGTAAGGCTCACTTAGGTTATTTTAGTTAGGTTTGATTGCTAGATAAATAAGAGATTGTATTGCGTTAATTTTTTTCCCTTATAGCCACTAATTTGTACAAGAAAAATTGCAAGAGATAAGGAAATCCGAAAGCAATCCTAGACTTGATTCCGAATCCACACGCTAATGGACATTGAATGTGCGCGTGTGTGGACTTTAACAAGTTGATTCGTACCTGCTTTGCCCCTCCATTTGCAGTAAATCTTGAATTCCCCTTTGTGTTGGTAAAATTGTTTTCGTATTTCATGTCAAGTTGTCAACTGGAATAGGTTGAAGTTCAACTCTTACTACTATATACTTGGATTTTTACGCTTGCTAAGTAATGGAGCTAAAACTTTTTCTGTTGTTAGAAATGGATGGCGGAGATAGAAATGAAGGCAACAGAGAACGTTATGGTAGCATGTGCAAGAACATCCTCGGTAAGAAGCTGTGTACTCACTTCCTCTCTTTTGGCCTGCATCTGGCGAGACAAGTCTCGAAGTGACCTATCTACCCTTGTTAACCATGACTGCTGGAGCGATGAACCGTTCTGCATAGAGAAAAAGGTACTTCCCCAATTCTTGTTACCTTACACGAGAATGAATCCTTCACGTGAGGATGCACCAATGTGGCCCTCCCTCGGCGCATGGTGGACACACAGTTTTTGTGGTGGTGCTCACACCAAATGGTCCTCAAGCTCTAGGTGCACAAAATAATTTTCTATAGTGATTTATTTTGGTAAAAGGGTTGGCATCACTTGCAAATTTTAATCGCAAGTTGGTCAAAGAACCTTGGGCAGAATTATTTCACAAGAAACTTGTCTGAGAGGATCCTGAATTATTAGTGTGAAGCTAGTGATCACTTGATTAGTAATTGCTACGAGATTTCCTGATATCTTGGAGGTTAGGGATAAACCGATGAAGCTCTCTCGTACCTTTAGCCACATCCCCCACCAAACTCATGGTTATGGTCCCATCGCAGGTCCACAGTGATGTTTCGAACAGCATCCCAAAAAATCAGTCTCTTCGTACGTCTATCAACACATGAACAAATCATTTAATAGGCGGCTTAATTTGAAAATCTATTCTCCATGAAACTATAAAACCAAATATACCAATTACTCACGTCTACTGTCTATCGATAATTCTTTATACGGAGATTGTCCCTTTCGGTGAATTTGATGTTTTACTAAGTCACCTTGGTGTAAAACATATGACAGCTCTGGTATGCATTGGGCAAACTAAAGGCAGAGAAAGCAGCATGGAGGATAGCAGAGCATGAGGAGTTCAAGCTGGTAACTTTATGCCCAGGTCTCATCACTGGTCCTGAGTTCTCTCACAGGAATTCAACACCAACGTTTGCTTACCTCAAAGGTAACATATCATCTTCATCCTTCCAACCCGGATTTTTCACTATGTGGAAATCCAAAAATCTGTAAGAATCCAATGAACCAACTAATGTTTAAGAACTTCACTCTAGATCTCCTGTACCCAAAAATATTTACCCCGGTGTTATGGTGTATTTCTGGCCATTGGATCACGCGAGAATCTTCACATCTCTCATGAATCTCACTTGATCGAATTCGCAAAAAATGCACTAGAATACCCGTACATACATTTATGGATATAAAAGATTTGAGGGGCTATCACTGACATTATTCAATCCAATCATATATTTAGGAGCTCGAGAGATGTATGGGGACGGATTGCTGGCTACAGTTGACGTAAATAGATTAGCGGAAGCACATGTATGCGTTTTCGAGGCAATGAACAAGACAGCATCCGGAAGGTACATTTGCTTTGATCAAGTGATTCAGGGAGAGGAAGAGCTACTAAAACTGGCTGGCGAAACCGGGATGCAAACGGACGTGTTATCAGGAGGAAACGCCTCTTCTGATAGTTTTTCATTCCGGTTCAAATTATCAAATACCAAGCTTTGTAGACTAATGTCGAGGACACTGCAATGTAGTGATGACTGTTAGAGACCTGATTATTTTTCGGTTAAATTTTAGTACTACTACTTTTTTGCCGTACGGAACTTTATCGGACAATCAGGTTGGCCCATCTTTGTAATTTTAGGCACAGGAGCTGTGGCGGAGCACGGATTTTTGATAAGTGGGGTTGGAAAATTTGAACTATGTGTAATTCACTTTTCTAGTTGCTAATTGGTGCAGAGCAGTTGAACAGAGATTAGGAGAAGAGTCTGAAGAGATCATATCGTCACGAATGAAACCCTTGATTTGTTTTGAAGAACAAACAAACTAGCACTACGTTTGGGAATTTTGTGGGTGGAGATTCTATTTTGACTCTTTTTTTCGCTAAGTACAAAACTCTTATATGGGCTGGGGTAAAAATGAATTTTAAAGTTTGGGTCAAATTAGTAAAAATTGGATAAAAAATATACATATCACTACGAAAATTTGACAGTCAGTGGGATCGGCTACCCACCCTTGTCTCTATGTACCTCCGCATATGCACGGAAGGTATATATTTCATCTCAGCAAATAATATTCTGGGAATAACGTATGAATCCAATCCACAAAATAAATGAAAATATTGATGTTAGAAGATGTCGGTCTATACTTCACTTCTTAGGGTTCATTAGATGCCCAAGCTCATTAGCTTAACCTAATTCCAGATGGAATTGCCTGATATCCCAAACCAAAGCCATGACTTCCCATGGAGAAACCATTCCAATCCCTTAGCATCCTTCCCATTGCGACCAACAACAACGTCACAATTGATTTTGGATCACCCTCTATCCGGAGCCCTCCATTGGGAAATTATGTCCAAAACTGGCGGGCCATCCATTCAGATCCGGGAAGGCACCAAATCAATACGGGGACTTCCAAATGAACCAAGCAATAGTCACTACTTTTCAATTTGTAGTGAACCAAAAATTAGAGTAGACGTCCCCTAAGAATAACCATTCCATTCTACTTTTTATTACATAGAACCAAACATAGCCTCAAATCATCCACCACTTGAAAAGTCCACCTTTAACATAGATGTAGGAGAGCCATCACTATTTTTAATAGTATCCAAAAATGGGCACAAAATCTTGGAATTTTTTTTTAGAGCTTGTTTAACATTGAGATTGACAAGTTTCTAAAATGATCATTTTGGTCTTATTATGATTTTCTTTTAAAATATTTCTCCATGACAGTTGAAAATAAAGAAAATTGAGAAATAAGAGCTCCAAGTAGAAAAACAGTTTTATTTTTTATTTTTATCCGAGTAGAGAAATAGTTTATTAACCAGTAATTATATCTGAACGATACAAAGAAAGTTGAAAAAATAAAATGGAGTATGTATCCTTATTTTCGAGATCTCTCATCTAATTATGCTAAATACTCCGTCCGGATTTATTAGTCCTTTTTGAGAGTTCGTGTCATTTTTCAATCGATTATATCTTATAATTTATAATGTTTTATGTAATTTAAAAACATTGTCTTATAGAACTAATTGAGATCTATCAAACACGATCCATTTTGGATATAAAAATTATTACCAATTTAAAGATATAACTAATTTTTTATCCGGTTAGAATTGAACGATGGACTATTAAATCCGGACGGAGGGAGTACATAATATTGCGGGATTGTGATTTTGACACTCCAAAAATTGATGGAGGGGCTCAGTTTTGGAGCCTCTCCATCAATTTTTGGAGTGTTAAAATCAATTTCCAATATTGCGGAAAATATTTTGTAGGTGTCCCCGTTCCACAACACGTTCTTAAAAAAATACTCCGTAAATACTTATTTTACATTTTCAAACTAAAAAATACTACTCCCTTTGTCCATTTTTAAGTATTCTGCTTCGTAACTCCAACTTATTAAAAAGATATCATCATTATACCTTTCACATTAACTTTTTCCTCCACTTTCCCTACTTACCCATCATCATTACACTTTTACTCATTAACTTTTCAAAATGGAATCTACTTTTAGGGACAAAATAAACAATGCACCAATTTTTACCCACTAATTTTACAAAATTGACACTTAATAAGGGATAACTCAAAATGAAATACTGGACTCTAAATAAGGGACGGAGAGAGTATTCCCTCCATCCCTAAATAAATGTCCGGCGCGCAAACCTAGGCATTACAAAAGATGTATGTTTTTCGTTAAAAAAATTAAATTTTTTTCACAATCTAATAGAACTCATTGCTATCTATTCATTTGTGAAAAAATAATAATTTTTTTAACGAAACAAATACATATTTTTAAAGGCCTAGGTTTGCGCGTCAGACACTTATTCAGGGACGAAGGGAGTAATAGAAATGAAAAATAATTTTTTGATTTTTTTTGCATCGTTCAAAAGATCTATCAAACAAGACTCATATAACTAGAAAAGTTATTTGCTTAAACACATTATTTTTTAGCTTGAATTTACTTTCTTACTATCTCTGTCCCAGAATATTTGTCTGGTCTGCAAAACGAGGACTAAAAAATAATGCATTTTTTTAAATAAAAAATTCAATCTTTTTTCATAAATTAAAAGAACTCATCAATATCTAGTGAATTGTTGAAAAAAATTTAAAATTTTCTAGCAAAAATTGTATTATTTTTACATCTTCATTTTGCGGACCAGATAAATATTATGGGACGGAGGGTACGTACTGGAATGATCAAAAAAAAAATATAGGTTCTGCAAGGGGACCCGCCCCCAGCTCCCTCGTTCGTAATGCCAACACGTTGCAGCGCTTCGTAACAATTGCTGGACCAAATGTCGGTACCGCGCACTGTGGACGACGATGCCCCCACCCCCACCCCCACCCCACGTAATACTACAAACAAATTCATACTACTCCAACAAAAGGAAAGAAATTAATCACAGAGATTTTAGAGAGAGAGAGAGAGAGACGGTTATACGAAGATCGATCAATGGAGGGCGGAGTAGCGGAATCGTCGCAGACTCGGATAATGGTGGGAGTGAACGAGTCGACGATAAAGGGATACCCTCATGCTTCCATCAGCAGCAAAGGAGCTTTCGAATGGACTCTCAGTAAGATCGTTCGCACCAACACCTCCGCCTTCACTCTCCTCTTCCTCCACGTCCAAGTCCCCGACCAAGACGGTTCTCTCTCTCTCCTCTCTCTCTCTCAACGTATGTACTACAATACACTGTTGCACTTGCATGAATGAGGGCGTCTGGATCTTTGATTTCTTCGCTTATTAGGGTTGGTTAATTGAATTTGGTTTAAGGTCTACGTACGTGTTAAGTATTTGCAGTGAACACTTTAGATTATGTTGTGGCGTTCCATTAATAATGGGCACGCGGACCAATCTGAACTGTGAATTTATGGATTACCATTTTCGCTTGTCGATTGGACTGAAATTTCACATTCAACGAGCGGCTGTCGTTGCCCCTTTTGTGTTAAAAAAAAAACGAAGAATATAATAATGCGAGTTCTCAGGCCCTGTTCATCCTAAATTATTGTTTTGATACTTTTTTTTTCCTTTAGATTCGCGTTATTGTTTTTGGATTTGACCATTCCTCTCGACGATAGGAATCAGAGAAGTATTTTAAGTTGAAAAAAGTTCTCATGTCACGACACTAATTGAAGACTTCAATTTCTGTTCGCATTTAGTGAATTGTTTTTGCTTTTGGTTCGTAAGTTCTAATTTTTACTCCCCGACGAATGATTAACTCAAAAATTATGGCGAAAAGCTAAATAAAAAAATTAGGAAAAGGAAATGATACCGAAAAAATACCAGAGCGATAATTTAGGAATAACTCAGCCTCAGTGTGGAGAAGTGTTTCTATGTATTTCACTCGTATCTGTGGAATGATTTGTAATATCTAGTCATGACATTTCTCTACATTCCGATTGCCGGTAGAGGAGAAGAAATCTCAGAAATTTCAACAGTATCATCGTTTTTTCCATACTCTTAAGATTTGGCGCTAAGAAGCATATTGGACAACTAGGCTCATTGACTAGCACGCACAGTAACTCTCGTATTTAGCTAGCAAACATTGTGCAGTTTGCATCTTACTAATCAACATTCATTCCGAGTGTATTCATGAACAAGGGTGAGAATGGTCTTGCTGCAGGCCATTGATGCTAAATCTGACCCCACAGACAGGAAAGGATCTCAATGTGTTTAAGACGATTACCTACAAACCTGTTTCCACTACATACCTAACCTGGCTCGACCTTTTGTACAATCATCTAGCAATCATTATTCTTATTGTATGTATTGTCATCTTTCCTTCATGTTGTCTATTTCATCATGAATTCCGTACATCTGCATGTCGAGACAGCTCTTATTTTCTTGTTTCTCTTACTAGCTGATGGTTCTTCTTTAATGTGTTTTGGTTAGGTTTTGACGATATGGATAGTATATATGCGTCTCCTGATGATTTTAAGAAGTTGAACCGCCAGAACAAGATAAGAGGACTCCATTTGCTTGAGTACTTTGTCAACAGATGTCATGAGATTGGGGTACTGAAAAATTGTCTTAAATGCTTACATGCCTCTTTCTCTCCTCGTCGCATGTTCACACACACTAGGTGGTGTAACGTTCCGTACAAATTACAAATTTACAATGCCTTATTGGTTGTCGTGATGCTGAAAATATTGTAGGTTCCTTGTGAAGCATGGATCAAGAAAGGTGATCCAAAGGAAGTAATCTGTCATGAGGTCAACCGAGTCCAGCCTGATTTGCTGGTTGTGGGAAGCAGGGGTCTTGGCCCTTTCCAAAGGTATGTTAAAGTTTTCTTACGAATCTAATGGATGCTTGATGTTTTTCTGGACATTATTTCCTAACTTCTCATGTAAATTAATTCACCGAGGAAGACGGACTTGATGACCCCTCTCTCTTTCTCTCTCTCTCTCTGCTATGTCAATTAACACGCTTGTATGCTTCTGCTTTTTCGAAATATTGATTCATCTTCTAGGACAGGAAACCACTGTACAGTTATAGTTATGTTTAAACCCCAAATTTCTAAGCAATTACGCATCTGAAATCTGGTTTGCAGGGTTTTTGTAGGCACTGTGAGTGAATTTTGCGCGAAGCATGCTGAGTGCCCTGTCATCACGATCAAGCGCAAGGTTGATGAGGCTCCTCAGGACCCAATCGATGACTAATTGTACTGGAGGTGCTTTGATACATTTAGTTCTTCCAATAGAACTGGAACTTTTGCCTATAAATAAATTACATATGAACTTCTTCCCTTCTTGTTCTTCAATGTCTCCCTGTGGCTTTGACCATAGTAAACTCAGTTTCCATCATTTTGTGCGCCAGGTTTGGAGGTACATTTGGAGTTTGTCTTTGCACTGAAAAAAAGGAAAAATATAGTAGTTGATTTTGCATTCGTTAGTCCCTATTTGTGTTGAAAATTTGGCCTGGCCCTATAGAGATGTTAGTTGTGCTTTGGAAATGAAATCTGGTTCAACTATTTGTCAGGCTATGCCAGTTTATTGCATTTGTCAGAATGTGGAGTCTTGTGCTTATATTGGCACATGCTTATCTAATGCTCAAAAGCATTTAGCTGATTCACAAAACCCCCCCATCATAATTCCTCCAACTGGAGTTTGAGATCAGGTGGGATATTGATTCAGTCTGGGTTAAGGTGTGTTTAGATGTCAGGTTTGTGGAGGAATTATGTGAGAGCAAAAGAAAATAAGGTAGATTTCCCTCTACAAATCCAAGTTGTGTTTCCCTTCCCTTTCTCTTCCTTCAAAAAATCTCTCACAAATTCAAAACCCAAATACAGCTTATCGAAATTGAATGCCTAGGCCCTAGACATGCTGAATGTGGACCATGAGATCTGCTGCTCAAGCCATCTCTACTTGATACAGGACTTATTCCATGATGATTTCATAATTCCTCATTTACTGAGGTTTTCTTTCGACTAACGCCACAAAACTAGGCATAAGGAATCAGATTAACTGGGCCACTGAAGCCATATATAACAATCCATGAAAACCCACCAATATTCACATGAAACATATCCAAAATTTGACCGAATTAAGAGACTAATAAATAAAGATCACAACTAACAATTCAATTGAGAGAGAGAGTCACTGATATTGATTACCATTGTAGGCAAGTACAAGCAGCTTTCTTACAAGACAGCAAACAAAAGCAACGGACTGAAAGGATATACCCAAGTAACTCCAAAGAGAGTTTTCTTCTCCTACATTCTTTGATACAACCACCATAACTATGAACAAAACATTGACATATATTCCTAAGCAAAAAGAGTGGGACACCAACCATCACGTAGACAAGAAAATTTGGCTCCACATTGAACTTACTCCATTTTAGCTGTTGTAGACTAGGTCACTGTATTTACCACCTCCAAAAGCCCTTTCATCTCAACTTCCAACTTAGATTGATCCTCAGGTAACATATTCCCATCAGACTTCTCCAGCATCGAGGTCATCAGCTCAAGCTTTTCCTTAACAGTGAAGAGAACTCGAGATGCATCATCAACTGGGTTTTCGCCTCCCTCCTTATAAGAAGGAGAAGCTACTTTCTCATAGCCGTCCAAAGAATATCTGAGCCGATAACTAACCTTAGCAGGTCCAAAGGGGCTCTCCTTCATAGATGCATTGAATGCTTCTTCCGCATCAGAGCTTTTCACAAAAACAACCATAGCACAGCTGCAATTATAAAGCACCTCTGTTTCTTTCTCATTCAAAGCCCCAAACTTGCTAAACACTGCCTTGAGGTCATTTCTTGAAGGCAAAGAGAAGCCAGAGGGAAACGTCACCATAAGGGTCACAGGCATGGCAGCACCTTCACCGTCTTTCTTATTATCAACCGTCTCCTTCTTCCTCTTCTTCCTCAACTCCCCACCATCTTTCTCAAGCTTTTTCACACCCGGTAGTTCTTGTTCCTTCTTTCCATATCTTTTTCGTGGAGTTTTAGATTCAGGAATCTGAGTGTCATGTCCAGAACTCAGCAACTTTCTCTTTCTACCAGGTTGACCCCTGTGGAAAATCTTGTACTTTGACCCATTTAAGTATAGCGCACTACGGAACTCAGAAATAAACTCCAAAAATATATCAACTGCACTTTTCTCCTTCAACTGCAGAGGGTTAGTAGCTGCAGACCTTACTTCAGTTACTACTTCCTTCGTATCAGCATTGAGTTTGACAGTGTCTATAATCTTCTTCTGATCTTCTCTTGGAGGGTTAGGAGTAGAGATAGCAACTGAGTCAACCTTGGTTTCATCACTACAGTTCACAACAGGAGGTGATCCAATGAGTTGACCAGCCGCACTGATCATCCGCTCCCCAATTCGAGCAACTTTAGCAATTTTCTCAGATTCTGCATCTACAGAGTCCTTCTCGGTGCTTGAGTTTCTTACCCCCCTCTTTAGACTTGTAAAAGAAGGTGATCCGATGATTTGACCAGCCGCACTGATCATCCGCTCCCCAACTCGAGCAACTTTAGCAATTTTCTCGAATTCTGCATCTAAAGAGTCCTTCTTGGTGCTTGAGTTTCTTCCCCCCTTCTTTAGACCTGCAAAAGGAGGTGATAAGTATCTGCTCTTCTTCCTTTCCCTCGATGCCAAACCCTTCTCAGTTTCTTCTTTGGGGATGCTATTATCCTTCCCGACACTCAAAGCATTGTCTCCCTCCGCATCACCACTTTTAGCACTCTCAACTTCCTTCTCTGCAGGTTTCTCAGATCCTTGTGTCTCCGCTTTCTTTCTTCTTGCCCTCTTCCTCACAGAAACCAAACCCTTCTCAGTTTCTTCTTTGGCATCTGTATCTTTGTTCCCAACACTAGACACACCGTCCTTAGATTCTTCTTCCCCCTCACCACCACCATTTTTGGCTCTCTGAACTTTATTCTCTTGCGATTTAACAGAGCCTTCAGTCTCCGACTTCTTCCGTCTCCCCCTCTTCTTCCCTGATGGAGAACTCAAATCAACACCATCCTGACTTACAACTTCATCACTGCTCTTTCCTTTTTCCTTTCCAGATGTTTTCACCAATTTGCCTGGTGTTGTTACATCCTTAACCAAACTCCCCATTTCGTTATCAGGTTTTATAACCATGTCTTCTTCAATAAGTTCAGCAACAGCTTTCTTCTTCCTTCTTTCATAGAGCTTGTCATCCATTAATCCCGAGCATTTCTGCAGCAACGATTGATCAGCTTGACCTAATCCTGGATGCATTGGCGATGAAATCCATACTTCTTCCACAGGACCTCCAAAAGGAACTTGCACCACACCACTGAAATCTTTTACATCTGTTACTCCAACATTCCTACTCTTGTCTTCCAGGCCTTCAATAGACACAGGTTCATAGAACAAAGGCAGTTTGTGACCTCCCTTTGCTCGATAAAATGCCGCAAGGCAATTCCTCAACACCGTAAACTCAGGCAAACTGGTGTTAGAAACACCCTTAGCGATAGACCTCAGCGTTGAAAGCAATTCTGATTGTCCATTAAGAAAAATTAAAAGTTTATTTACATCACAGTCAGGCACAAGTACTCCTTCCTTGATTCCAGCATTCATCACCACATCCCTCTCAAACCCAACTCGATCTTTGTCAGATATGCAATAGCAAGTCATCTTGAACTCCACAAGCTTACGTATCTCATCTACGGCATTCTGCACGGCATTTACAAAGCTCTTAGAATTACTTTGGCCCGACATTTCTTCAAAATCCTCTGCAAAGGGTTTTAACTGAGATGGGGAGCACCAAGAGAAAGACTCGTCCCCAAAGTAAGCAACAAGCAGCTTTCCCCCTTGACTATACTTTCTAGCATACTCTGACGCATCTGTAGGATCGTAAATTCGTCCAGGCCACCAAGGGTGACTCCTAATTTTGCCCCACACGAAGTCACCCACCGAATACTCATGTTCTTCATCCCCGACATCCTCTTCTCCTTCACCATTATTTTCTTCTTCATTATGACTGGCATTGAATTTTCCGTTACCCTCAGAACCAGGAATTTTCATAACCTCCTCACCTGGGGTACCCTCATTTTCAGCCACAGAACCTTTGTTATCAACATACCCACAATTTTCGCCTTTCTCATTTACACTGTCCAACGAGCCGTGAACTTCCACACCAACAGAAACACCATTTTGGTTCAACCCCATTTCCTCATAAGAACCATCTCCATTCATCAGAGCCGAATCTCCATTGGACAAACCTTCTACCGCAGCACCCCCTGTCTCTTTAGCATCTCCAATAAACCCGCCATCACCACCATTAGTCGACACGAAGCTCTTCTCAACACAAATTTTGGTCTCCACAACCCTAGCTTCAATAACAACTCCACCATCACCACCCACATAAACGTCGTCCTTTACACCCTCAACGCCGTCAAAAGAAACCCTAGCCTCATTCTCCTGAGCTTGAACAGCTGACTCCAAGGTCTCAGTTAGGGTTTCTGCTTCCTCTGTTCCCATTTTTGGAACAGAAACCCTAGCCCCATTCTCCCGAGCTTCAACAGCTGACTCCAAGGTCTCACTTAGGGTTTCTCTTTCCTCCGTTCCCATTTTTGGAACACAAACCCTAGCCCCATTCTCTTGAGCCTCAACAGCTGACTCCAAGGTCTCAGTTAGGGTTTCTCTTTCCTCTGTTCCCATATTTGGGAAAACGATTTCTAAGAATCTCGGAGAGTTCACACCTGTAATAACGGAAATACAAAAACAGAGAAAGGAAACAAAAATATATCAACAATCAACCCATTCCCGCTAGGGTTTTACGCCGTCGGCGCGGAAGAAAATGAGACGACACATAGTAAGTACATATCCATATATACGTACGTGTCGGTTAGAATAAAGCCAAACCATATACAGTAACGAAACCACGTGGCTTGAGGAAAATTAGACCCTAAACATAAATATGATGAACGAAGAAGAAATGCAGAGTAAAAATGGAGTGGAGTACCTGAAGCTTCGGCGGTGGAGGTCTAATTTCTATACCATTTTCCCGAGAATCTCTGTGAAAATCCTTGTAGAGAGAGAGAGAGAGAGAGAGAGAGAGTGTGTGCTGTGTATGTATTTTGTTTCTAGAGAGAGAAATTAGTACTCCCATTATTACCTCCTGAAATAGAGTTTTGTCCTTTTTTGCTTCTCGGCGGTTAACCATGCCTACTGCACCGTCCAGTTCGGGTATGCATTTGAAAATTTTGATCCGTTCATTTTATTTTTTTGGGATTGCAATGTGTGGTTTATGATCCGCACCGCATGCACGTAAATTCAGGTTGATGGGATATTATCAAATGGAGTATTTAATCCGAACATAGAAAAGATTTAAATTTGACGATCTTCTCCTCTCTTTTTTTTTCAAGATAAATCTATTGCAATCAAAATTATTTCTCGTATAAAAATATAGTACATTAATTTTACGAAATGAACCGCTCGAATCATTCAAGAAGACCGGGGTTGAATCCAGGTAGTCAGATAGCATGGTGTAGCCCAAATCATCTACCGCGAAGGGAGAAGTTGTACTCTTTTTTTCACATTTGGTGACTTTTGGTTATCTGTTGTTTCATTGTTGTTCTCTTTCCTCTCTTCTTTTGTGACATGCTGGGGACACGCCTCTCGGTCCTCTCCAAATACTCCTCTCTCACAAGTGGTAGGCTTCACACATCCGCGGGTTCTCCTGTTTGTAAGAGAGGAGTATCTGGAGAGTAACCGAGAGGCGTGTCTGTAACTTGATTGTTATAGAAGAGACATGTAGGCATGTAGCAATGATTCTTGTTTAATAGCCCAAGAAAGCGGCGTGGCCGAAGGAGGTGCTTGTATGAAATTCAGCAACCTTGTCCGATCGAGGGATCTGGTGATTATTTTACTGCAACCCGAAAGATTAGTCCGGTTGATTTGTGAATTTGCTTGTCGTACAATTTTTTAGGATTCAATTCTTTGAGTCAGGCCGTATGAAAGTAATTCCCTGTGATCTTCTTAATTTCGATGTAGATGGTCTACATTTGATTGAACTGGATACAGAATTAGTCGTGGTACGCGTATGCTGATCTGGGTACCCGTACACTTGGAAGAATGAATTATGGTGCTGCGAGAATATTTTCTGGGTTTATATAATCCCACTAAGTCCACTCACTCACACAGACTCACACTATTGTTTTTGTCTCTTCTAGAAAAAAGAAAACAAGGTACTCCTATAAGGAAAATAATTATTTTCCCCTAATTCGTTATTGGAAATGGATTTTAGTCCTATTATATTTTACGTTGGTGCTCAACAATGTAAACCGAATCGTTTATCTTAATTCTAGAATATTCTTGTATAACATGTACCCATATGATTTCACATGATCCATTCAACTATATATATATATATATTTATAAAATGGATGACAAAGATTGTTTTGATTATGAGTTTGTCACTCTCAGAATTCTTTTGGTGGAGATTATTTTCTCAACGAGCTCTACAAATGGGTGGTTTGAAATACATAGATAGACTCAAAATCAAAATGAGTCCGCAGCTAGCGGCCAATGAGTGATACTATCCCATTTCAATTGTCGAAAACTTGAATTTTATTGTACATCTCTGATCTCTCATACAAATACTGGCCTATAGGACGTACTACAATATTATACTTTAGTTAAATAGTCAAGTTGTTTCATTGTAGAAAAGCCTTCTTTGGATTGAAAATAAAGTCAAAGGATTTTGGGTGCAGTGCAAATGCAGGATTTGTATTTAGTGGGAGCTCGAAAGACATATCTACATTACTAACAAAAGCACGGTCCGTTTGGATGGAGGATTTGTTTTAGGTGGATTTGTAATGAGAGAGGATTTGAAGGTGGATATGTAATGAGGGGTGATATGTTAAGAAGGGTGGCCTTTCGATCCGGTTCTGGTTTATAAAATTTTATAAACCGGAAAAATATTAGGATATGATGGGATATGATGGGATAAGATGTCAAATGATATAATTGCCCTCAGTTTATTAATTTTATGGATAATAAATGTTAATTTCATATATATTAGAATATATACATATTTATCATTAATTTTGGGTAAAATAAATTCATTTTATCTTTAAATGTTGAAATCTTAGTAGTATTTATTACGATTTTTCCAAAAATAAAAATAAAACCGAACTTTATATATTAAAAAATATAGTTAAAAAATTAAGTGTTTCAATTTTTAATCCGTTTGAACGGGTGTAAAGATCTTATTATTCTGATCATATTATTCTAAAGAGACTTTTATTAATTTTGTCTCTAAGGCTCTCATAATCACGTTTCTGCTTCATAGGATTGCAAATTGATGGTTAAAAAATTAAGTACTTTAATTTTTAATCCGTTTGAACGGATGTAAAGATCTTATTATTCTGATCATATTAATCTAAAGAGACTTTTATTAATTTTGTCACTAAGGCTCTCATAATCACGTTTCTGCTCCATAAGATTGCAAATTGATGGTTAAAAAATTAAGTGCTTCAATTTTTAATCCGTTTGAACGGGTGTAAAGATCTTATTATTCTGATCATATTATTCTAAAGAGACTTTTATTAATTTTGTCTCTAAGGCTCTCATAATCACGTTTCTGCTCTATAGGATTGCAAATTGATGGTTAAAAAATTAAGTGCTTCAATTTTTAATCCGTTTGAACAGATGTGAAGATCTTATTATTTTGATCATATTATTCTAAAGAGACTTAATCAAATTTTGTCTCTAAGGCTCTCATAATCACGTTTCTGCTCTATAGGATTGCAAATTGGTGGTTAGGATTTTTTTTTAAAGCAAACGACGCCGTTTCAGATAAACCAAAGGGGGATTTGGAGGGGTAAAATCGTCTCAAAACCTCCCGGATTTGCCAACGACGGGGTCTGACCTCGCGCTCACAAATCCGCCTTCACCCGGAGATGAAACCGCTACAGTATTCATCTTCACCTTCCAAAAATCTGAACCAAACACCGGATTTGGTGGACACCCGGAGTACAAATCAGGGGGATTTACATATCCCCTTCATCTCCTCCATCCAAACAGGGCGGTATAGTCTATAATATGTATGCTTCTCGCTAGATTTGACACAGAGAAGAAATTATAGACATAAATGTATGTACACACGTAGCCTCCATTATTTTACTCACACACCCAAGCGCGCACACACTGTAGGAAAATGATTAGGACATAGATGTTTCGGAAACAAAATTCGGACATAGATATATTCGGAGCCATTCGATGCATGTGTGGGTCTGTATACGCATGTCTATCTTCGTAACATTGCTCTGAACAAGAAAATCTCATATTCCCAATAACTTTGATAGATCTAGGTAGAAGAAATTTTCTTTTTCTTTTTTTTTTTTGTAAAATTACAAAAGGAAAAAAAATCAAACTATTGCAGATAATTATAAAACCAGATCAAGATAGTCGTGATATTGAAACTGACATGGAGATTTTTTTTTTTTGGTAACAGAGGAACAACCCTGCAGCCGAGCCACTATTGGACCCGACTACGCAATCCAAACCTCGGGAGAGACTAGCACAGCAACCTACCGCGATGGCCCCCCACTTAAATCATGGTTTGCCTCTAGGGGGAATCGAACCCTGCTATGTTGCAAGCGCATATTCGCCCTTACCATGTTGACAACCCATGAATGGGTAACTGACATGGAGATTGCTTGATTCTGATGACTATTCAGAGAAAAAGACTCGTGACTTTCTAGCTTACTCAAAATTTAGAAATCATGCAGAGAAAGCACTAGCCATTGCAGCCTTTATGCACCAAAACGAATTCGTCTCTTAATATATAGGCAAAACGAATTCGTACGTACAAAACTCGAAATCCATGCCTATGTTGTAAGCCGAACTCTGGAATCACAACGCCATCTGGGTAATCGTGGATCGATTGACCATCATGTCCGGACGGGATCGTGTCACGGCCGTTCGGAGACCTAAGCGAAGAGATAAAATGCCTCTATAGCAGCTGGAATAGGGTAAAATGAAAGGCCTCTGCTTCTGCTCGATCAAACGTAACGTCTACTGATGTTAGTGAAACTGAATCCCCTGGCTATGGAACTATGGATTGGGCAATTCTTCCATCCACTCGCTAGCTCAATCAATACCAAATTAATAGAGAAGATCATGAGATTATTTGGTTCTCTTACTAAAGGCGCTGGGAAAGTCTTCAATACACACCCCTTTAAGGTGTGTACCATATGCACTTATTGTGTGGTTCATATTGTGTCACCTCATAAAAAAATGCTTGTAGGACCGGTTATTCATAACATTTTATTTCGTATTGTAACTTTTATACTAAAAATTCGTAATTTTTCATCAATATGATTCGTAATTTTTTAGCAATAGATTCATAACATTTTTGTGTGTTTTAATGATGGTGCATATGATACACACCCAAATAAGGGGTGTGTATTGTAGCACTTCCCAAAGGCGCTTATACTACTACCTCTGCTAGTCTGCTTGACAGGCCATTAAGGAAATTAGCTCTGAGGTGCAATGGTCTCATCTGATTTAATTGATATCCAGATATCTTTAGATGGAACTCCAAGGAATTGGCACGGTGGTCAACTATTGGAACTTAGGGTTCGGTTTCTTTTAGGTCACAGATTCGAAATTTTTTGGGTGCTATCAACTTTTATGAAGCCATTTTTTTTTTTGAATTAGCCATTTACGAAGCCAGTTCATATGGCACATTGTCCCAACTTTTAAGTGGCAAATGTAAGCATTTTCCTTTCATCAAATCGTAACGAAACCCCGAGTTCAGTTCTGCCAAGTGGTGAAAAAACTTTTCCCATTGTACCAAACAATACTAAGGTGGTGTTCCACTTTCTTTAAAAGTTCTTTTTTTTCAAACGAATGTAATTTCAAGCTCAAAAATCATGTGTTTACGTAAATAATTTTCCTACCAATATGGATCTTGTTTGATAGATCTCATTGAGATCATTTATACGGTGCAAAAAAAATTAAAAAATTATTTTTCATTTTCATTATAAAATTTGAAAAAAAAGAACTTTTGCTGGAACATCACCTAATTTGCTCAACAATGCCAGAGAAGCTCTAGGGGCAGGGCTCTGTCTGGTCTTTGGGATATCAAGTAAAGAGCCTAGTTTAATTGGATATATAGTAGGCAATGCCTGTTCAAAGTCAATTTACCATAAATAACCACTACAAGCAATGGAAATTGATTATAAATGCACAAACACACAGAAATGTAAACACTCTCTAAAGCCATATGTATGGTTACAAAACTTATGATTCAGGTCGATTCTGACTAATACAACATTTACTATTCTCCGATATCATGCCCTGCTTTGATAAAAGTGGCTATCTGCACCATTCTCCGATATCATGCCCCGCTTTGATAAAAGTGGCTATCTGCACCGCGAAATGGGCTTGGGTGTACATTGGTGCGCACTACAAACTTTAGGCCGCAAGTATTCTTGCCTTCTTGCTCTTCTGCAAATTCAAAAGGATCGATAACTACTTTGATTTCATTGGTAAGTAATATACTCTAGAGGAAAGTCCACTTTCACCCCCTGTGGTAATCGCCATCTGCGGATACTCCCCTCATGGTTCAAAACTGACCACATAACCTACATGTGGTTTTGAAAATGTGCGGATAGACCCCATGCGTCATATTTTCCATCCATATTAACGGACACAACATTAAAAGACCGATATACCCTCATCATGTCCCTTAATTCTTCTTCTTTTTTAAATCTAACCACACCATCTCCTATACCAAAAATTGAATCCAAACCGTTGATATTGTAAATTTTGACGAGTACTACATCTATGCCAAAATTCAAGTCAATCAAAAAATGAAAAGTTCATGGTTGAATCGTTTTTGTTATGAAATTAAAATTTCAAATTTGAATTTACTAAAAATAAGATCACTGGATTATTGATGCCTGATCGAGATGATTTTTTACAGAGATACTCGATTCTTTATTTAATACATTATAAACGACTTAGATTACATTCTAGAGGCGTGTGAGATACACCTCCGTTAATATGGATGGAAAACATGACGGCAGGGGGTCTATCCGCACATTTTCAAAATCACAGGTAGGTTATGTGGTCAGTTTTAAACCATGAGGGGGATATCCGTACATGGCGATAATCATAGGGGGTGAAAGTGGACTTTGCTCTATACTCTATAGTCTATACACTACCAAGTAATGCATCAAGGACTTCTTGGAAAGCAATCATATCAACAAATACAAATAAAAAAATTATTTCGCGTCTCTGCAATATACAGCCAAAAACTATTCTGCTCACAGGATCCCAATGTCAATTAATTTCTCAACTACCGACAACAGAGACAAGGCTTCATTTGGCGCCATTGCCGGCTGCCAAAGCCACTGTCGGAAATTTTATCGTTTCTTGTATGTTTCCTGCAGTTCAAACTCTTGCACTTATGAGCTATGACCATCAGAATATAGAGAAATTATTTGATGCAGGGACCTCTCCCACCACATTTTTTGGTACTATTTTTTTTTTTTGGTGCTACCTCTCCCAGCTACCACATGCTTGTATAACAAATGTTGTTTGACAAAAAGATTAATTGTATCCGATCAATTTAATCATATCTGACCAAGATCTCAGTGGAGTCCATCGAATCGCACTATAACCCCGTAGTGCATTAACGCATTATTGCAAGTACCCCACTCCCAAAGGAGGAAATAAAAATACTACTGTACCACACATTGGTCGGTTGTTCTTGTTAAGAACAAAAACGAAGCTGTGAATTTGATATAGGCAGAAGAAGCTTCTGTTTGTCAGGAAAATTAATAATTTTTTATTCTCTTTAATCTTAGAACTTCTTAAGACCTACCAAGAAATGGATTCTTTACAAATGGTTAAGAAGATGCACAGAAAAATTGTTAGTATCAATCTGTATTTCGTTTTCCTCAGTGAAAGTTAGTATTGTTAGATTAATTAGTACCTTAACCTCCTTACTCCTAGTACGTACCTAAGCGCACCCCCTCATGTTGTTGGGCCAAAGACCTCTTGGTGTATCTGTATGTATATTTCTTTCTTACTTCTTAGTTCTTACGTTTCCTTCTCCCCTCAGCTCTTCCCAGTAAAATGCAGCATGTTTGAATTCTCAAGAAAAGATCTTAAAGTCACATACACATCTAGGTATAGGCGAATCGGTACTATAGATTGAAGAGGACAGATAGGCTAAAGAGAGGTTAGCACCCTTTCTCCTTTTAAGAAACGGTAAGCTTTGAAGCCGTAGCTCGCCACTTCAAAGTCATTTACTCCATCATGCATAGAAAAGGGACAAAGGCTACAAAACACATATTCCTGTTTAAATGTGCACGGTATGCGTCCCTTCCATTATCTTGAATTTGTAATATGTTTGTATAAAAAAAATTACGATTTTGTATGAAAATCCGTAACAGTTGTATATTATAAAGATTCATAACTACATAAAAGTTATGAATTCGAGACTAAAGTTGTGGACTTTTACGCAAAATGTTACGTACGGATTCAAAGCAGTTTAAAGGGTGCATATTATACTCCTATCAAAGAAGTCTTTTCCAAGACAGAGAGTTGACGACGCTTACCGCATGGAGAAGCCCGGGCAGCCATTGGGGTGGGAAGTGAAATTAAGAGAACAACAAACAAAGCAAAACACACCTTGCGATCAAACATCTTCTCCCACCCAAAGAAAAACAACAGTGAGGAGATATATATGTACTATAAACTTGTAAGGATCGATGTATTTTGCTTGCTTGCTTCAGGCCTTCAAACTATGGTCTATGGTATTTAGATGCATTAGGCGATGACTTTAGATCATGCCAATTAAGGTCTATACACGGCTTAATTCCTTGGCGTATCTCACGGGGAACCCAAAGACGGGGGACGTGACTGGTAAAAGTCCATCTTGTGGGTCGAGATGCTAGAAGCGGACCAAGATTCAAAGTCATTTTTTCCTTTTGAAAGAGTAAGAACTTCATTGATAAAATTATATTACGATATACCGTGTGCATATGATACAATTGAAAAAAGACAAATTGCACACACGAAGACGGATTACACAACCAAATCAAACGAAGGATACATCCAGCGATAAAATGATTCGGCGGTCAGATGTTAGAGAGAACCGCATGCAAGATGTCGATGAGCAGCTGTCACGGTAGTTCCACTATTGACGAGGCTTCCTTACAGAAACTGACCGATACAAACCAAGTGACTCTAGCACCCCAGGTCGAGAGCTAATTTCCACAGATAGTCATAAACCACCAAGGCAACAAACTATGCTCTAATTCTCATCAAACCCATCAAAATGTTGCTAATTGGTGGATTGAACATTTCCCGTTTCACCAAACACTAATTTGCCCAACACTGCTAGAGAAGCTATGGGGCAGAGCTAAGGGTCTTTTTTGGCTAAATAATCTATTTAGAATTTTTTTTGGGTCCTTATTCAAAAAGATTTGGGTTTCAAATTTATTCTTTTACTTTTTAGATTCATCTCGTCATGACGAAGCAATAATCTACAAGAAATTAACGAAAAACTAACAAATGCAAAAAAAATTTAAATAAGGACAAAAAAATAATCCAAAGGCTGGTCTTTGAGATAACAATAATCATTTCAGTTTCCTCCGGTCAAAGGCGAGCCTACTTTAATTTGAGATAATGAGCAATGCCGGTTCAAAATCCATTTGGCTCGACACTGTCGAGCTAAGAATGACTAAAAGGCTGCGTTTGGAAGGAGGCATTTTCTTCTATCTACGAGAAGATGGATTATTTATAGCCGGTTTTGTTGAGGAAAGAGCAAAAGGAAAGGGATTAGTGAAGCAAATTTGCCCACAAAACTCAAGATCCATGAAATTCCTTCCTTCTTAGATACTCAACCAAACACAAAGTAATAAACGGAAATTTAACGAAAAACAACAGAGATACGTTGAAAATCCTTAAATGAAGGAAATTATGGTGACATATCACACAAGAGAGCTCGGCTTTTTGAAGCTTACAATTCAAATGCAGCCTAAAGAGCAACAACGCTTTGAGAAATCACATGCATTCACATGAACCAAACAGCCATAACTGAGAACTAGCATTATGGTGAAACATCACATGAGCACCGAGATGTGGTGGTGGTCACCATAACATTGCTCATAATTTAGGATTGACATTCAAAAGGGCATCGGTTAGGGTTTCAGTTCATTACCCTTCAAAGTTAAGACCACAACTATATGCAAACAAAAAAATCAAACAACAAAAAAAATTGAATACTCCAATAATCTCCCCCACAATAAAGACACTCAACAAACTAAATTCACCACAATGGAATCAAATCCAACTGCTCTCTAAGCCACAGCATATGCATCGCATGAACCAAACAACCATAAGTGAGAAGTGAGAACTAATACTTTCGTGACCATATTTCGGTACTACATCCTGGGTACCATTTATCACCAATGAATTGTAGAATGCCTAATCTGTCATGTAGTGAAACACATTCTGCTAATACAATGCTGGCGAGACATAACACATTTTGCCAATTTAATGCTGATAACACATCGCATGACCACTGAAATGCGGTGATGGTCACCATATTGCATTGCTCATAATTGAGGATTGGCATTCAAAAGGACTTTGGTTAGGGTTTCAATTCTCATTACCCTTCAAAGTTAAGACAACAACTTTGAAGGAATTCTTACGTACAAAACTCTAAATCCATGCCTAGGTTGTAAGCCGAAGTCAGGAATCACAATGCCATCTGGGTAATCATGGATCGATTGACCATCCTATCCGGATGGGAGTCACGGCCGTCCAGGGGGACCCAAGGGAAGAGATAATGCCTCTATACCAGCTGGAATTGGGTAAAAAGGAAGGCCTCTACTTGTGCTCGATCAAATGTAACCTCTACTGATGTTAGCGAAACTGAATCCCCTGGCTATGGAACTTTGGATAGGGCAATTGTTCCATCCACTCGCTAGCTCAGTCAATACCAAATTAATAGAGAAGATCATGAGATTATTTGGTTCTCTTACTAAAGGGGCTTATACTGCTACCTCTACTAGTCTGCTTGGCAGATCATTAAGGAAATTAACTCTCAGGTACAATGGTTTCAACTGATTTAATTGGTATCCAAATATCTTTAGATGGAACTCCAAGGAATTGGCACAGTTGTCAAATATTGGAACTTAGGGGTTCGGTTTTTTTTAGGTCACATATTCGAAATCTTTTAGGTGATATTAACTTTTATGGAGCCAGTTCATATGACGCATTTCCCCGTCTTTAAGTGGCAATGTAAGCATTTTCCTTTCATTAAATCGTAAGAAACCCCGAGTTTAGTTATGCTAATTGGTGAATAAAACTTTTCCCATTGTACCAAATAGTACTAATGGGTATTATTTAAATTTCAGGATGAAAACATAAGTTTTCAAACCTACAAAAATTAGGACGTAAGTATCAATGTACAATATGACCACTATTTAAGTTCTCCTATTATCAAATGGAGTATTTAATCCGAACATAGAAAAGATTTAAATTTGACGATCTT
The DNA here is from genome assembly GCA_018127125.1 of Rhododendron griersonianum. Classification (NCBI taxonomy): domain Eukaryota; kingdom Viridiplantae; phylum Streptophyta; class Magnoliopsida; order Ericales; family Ericaceae; genus Rhododendron; species Rhododendron griersonianum. Next base: position 7,048,422 of record CM030795.1, on the reverse strand, counting down.
CTCCTCTCTCTTTTTTTGAAGATAAATCTATTGCAATCAAAATTATTTCTAGTATAAAAACATCGTACATTAATTTTACGAAATGAACCACTCGAATCATTCAAGAAGACCAAGGTGGAATCAGGGAAGTCAGGTAGCATGGTGTAGCCCAAATCGTCTACCACGGAGGGAGAAGTTGTACTCTTTTTTTACATTTGGTGACTTTTGGTTATTCGTTGTTTCATTGTTGTTCTCTTTCCTCTCTTCTTTTGTGACATGCTGGGGACACGCCTCTCGGTTCTTCCCAAACACTCCTCCCTCACAAACAGTAAGCTTCACACATCTGCGGGTTCCACAGTTTTTGTAAGAGAGGAGCGTCTGGAAAGTAATCGAGAGGCGTGTCTGTAACTTGATTGTTATAGGAGAGACAGGTAGCAATGATTCTTGTTTAATAGCCCAAGAAAGCGGCGTGGCCGAAGGAGGTGCTTGTATGAAATTCAGCAACCTTGTCCGATTGAGGGATCTGGTGATTATTTTATTGCAACCCAAAAGATTAGTCCGGTTGGTTTGTGAATTTGCACGTCGTACAATTTTTTAGGATTCAATTCTTTGAGTCAGGCCGAATGAAAGTACGTAATTTCTTGTGAACCCCTTAATCTCGATGTAGATGGTCTACATTTGATTGAACTGGATACAGAATTAGTCGTGGTACGCATATGCTGACTCGGATACCCGGACCGTTGGAAGAATGAATTATGGTGCTGCGAGAATATTTTCTGGGTTTATATAATCCCACCAAGTCCACTCACTCACACAGACTCACACTATTGTTTTTGTCTCTTCTAGAAAAAAGAAAACAAGTAATCTATAAGGAAAATAATTATTTTCCCCTAATTCGTTATTAGAAATGGATTTTAGTCCTATTATAACAATATTATACTTTAGCTAAATAGTCAAGTTGTTTCATCGTAAAAAAGCCTTCTTTGAATTGAAAATAAAGTCAAAGGATTTTGGGTGCAGGGCAAATGCATGATTTGTATTTAGTGGGAGCTCGAAAGACATATCTACATTACTAACGAAAGTATAGTCTATAATATGTATGCTTCTTGCTAGATTTGACAGAGAGAAGAAATTATATACATAAATGTATGTACACACGTAACCGCCATTATTTTACTCCCACGCCCAAGTGCGCGCACACACACACTATAGGAAAATGATTAGGACATAGATGTTTCGGAAACAAAAATTCGGACAAAGATGTATTCGGAGCCATTCGATGCATGTGTGGGTCTGTATATGCATGTCCATCTTCATATCATTGCTCTGAACAAGAAAATCTCATATTCCCAATAACATTGATAGATCTAGGTAAAAGAAATTTTCCTTCTTTTTTTTTTTTTTTTTGTAAAATTACGAAAGGAAAAAAAAAAATCAAACTATTGCAGATAATTATAAAACCAGATGAAGATGGTCGTGATACTGAAACTGACATGGAGATTGCTTGATTCTGATGACTATTCAGAGAAAAAGACTAGTGACTTTCTTGCTTACTCAAAATTTAGAAATTATGCAGAGAAAGCACTAGCCATTGCAGCCTTTCTGCACCAAAATGGTGAACCTTAGCTTTACAATGCCACATCGTCTATTAATATAAAGGCAAAACGAATTCGTACGTACAAAACTCGAAATCCATGCCTAGGTTGTAGGCCGAACTCTGTAGGCCGAACTCTGGAATCACAGCGCCATCTGGGTAATCTTGAATCGATTGACCATCATGTCTGGACGGGATCGAGTCACGGCCATCCGGAGACCTAAGGGAAGAGATAATGCCTCTATAGCAGCTGGAAGAAGGAGGCTGTGAGTCACCTGCGCTATGGATTTGTCGGTTGATTGATTCTCGAAATCACCTCTTTAGAAAAAAAATGAAAAAAGGCCCTCTGGTCCCGACCCACAAATGAATAGGAAGTGAGGCGAGGGTTTTTCATTAAAGGGGGAAAAGAGGGGTGGGGGCTTTGTTTTTTGGGGGCTGCCATGCGCAGCTTTCCGTCGCCTTTGTCCCTATAAGTAAGGCACGACATTAGCTTCTTTAGACTCGTAGGCAGCATCATCTCTATCAGCTAGCCGCAACTAGTTCATGTATCTTGATGGAGATGCCAAGCTCTGGTGGCGGAAGGCCTCTGCTTCTGCTCGATCAAACGTAACCTCTACTGATGTTAGCGAAACTGAATCCCCTGTCTATGGAACTATGGATTGGGCAATTCTTCCATCCACTCGCTAGCTCAGTCAATACCAAATTAATAGAGAAGATCATGAGATTATTTGGTTCTCTTACTAAAGGCGCTTATAGTACTGCTACCTTTGCTAGTCTGCTTGGCAGGCCATTAAGGAAATTTGCTCTGAGGTGCAATGGTCTCATCTGATTTAATTGGTATCCAGATATCTTTAGATGGAACTCCAAGGAATCGGCACGGTGGTCAACTATTGGAACTTAGGGTTCGGTTTCTTTTAGGTCACAGATTCGAAATCTTTTAGGTGCTATCAACTTTTACGAAGTCAGTTCATATGGCGCATTGTCCCAACTTTTAAGTAGCAAATGTAAGCATTTTCCTTTCATCAAATCGTAACGAAACCCCGAGTTCAGTTCTGCAAAGTGGTGAATAAAACTTTTCCCATTGTACCAAACAGTACTAATTTGCTCAACAATGCCAGAGAAGCTCGAGGGGCAGGGCTATGTCTGGTCTTTGGGATATCAAGTAAAGAGCCTAGTTTAATTGGATATATAGTGGGCAATGCCTGTTCAAAGTCAATTTGCCATAAATAACTACTACAAGCAATGGAAATTGATTATAAATGCGCACACACAGAAATGTAAACACTCTCTAAAGCCATATAGTATATGGTTACAAAACTTGTGATTTAGGTCGATTCTGACTAACACAACATTTACTATTCTCCGATATTATGATCCGGCTTGAGATGAGTGCGTGCATGGCCAATTGGGCTTGGGTGTACATCGATGCGCACTACAAACTTTAGGTCGCAAGTATTCTTGCCTTCTTGCTCTTCTGCAAATTAAAAAGGATCGATAACTACTTTGATATCACCGGTAAGTAATATACCATATACACTACCAAGTAATTCATCAAGGGCTTCTTGGAAAGCAATCATATCAACAAATACAAATAAAAAAATTATTTCGTGTCTCTGCATTAAACAGCCGAAAATTATTCCGCTCACACAATCCCAATGTCAATTTCTCAGCTGCCGACAACAGAGACGAGGCTTCATTTGGCGCCATTGCCGGCCGCCAGAGCCACTGTCGGGAATTTTATCGTTTCTTGTATGTTGAGAAAAATTATTAATTAAGAAGTTCACCGAAGCTTAAGAAGTTCATTTCTTGGAAGGTCTAATTAAGAATCCATTTCTTGGAAGGTCTAATTAAGAAGTTCTAAGATTAAAGAGAATGAAAAATTATTAATTTTCCTGACAAACAGAAGCTTCTTCTACTTATATCAAATTCGTCTCAACGAGAGGAATCGGAAAAGTAAATTTTTTTTTACTTTTACCCAAGTATTTTGATAAATAACAACTTTTTAGCCGAAAAAGTCACTTTTTTTTTTCTCTAAAAAGTGGTTATTTCTTAAAATACTTGGGTAAAAATTTAAAAAAAATTTAATTTTCCGATTCCTCTCTTCGAGACGAATCAATAACCCAAAATTTTTTGGTGCAAAATTAACAAATGTGAAAAAAAATTCAAATAAGGATAAAATTATTAAATTTCAGTTAAGTTTATAAGAACGCAACCAAGTCACATACACGTCTAGGTATAGGCGAATCATTACTATAGATTGAACAGGACAGATAGGCTAAAGAGAGGTTAGCACACTTTCTCCTTTTAAGAAATGTAAGCTTTGAAGCCATAGCTCGCCACTTCAAAGTCATTTATCATGCATAGAAAAGGGACAAAGGTTACAATACGCATATTCCTATTTAAATGTGCACGGTATGCGTCCCTTCCATTATATTGAATTTGTAATATGTTTGTATAAAAAAATTACGATTTTGTATGAAAATCCGTAACATTTGTATATTATAAAGATTCATATATAACTACATAAAATTTATGAATTCAAGACTAAGGTTGTGGACTTTTACGCAAAATGTTACGTACGGATTCAATTAAAGCAGTTTAAAGGGTGCATATTACATCAGAGAAGTCTTTTCCAAGACAGAGAGTTGACGACGCTTACCGCATGGAGAAACCCGGGCAGCCATTGGGGTGGGAAGTGAAATTAAGAGAACAATAAACAAAGCAAAACACACCTTGCGATCAAACATCTTCTCTCACCCAAAGAAAAGGAACAGTGAGGAGAAGATATTCATGGTCTATGGTATTTAGATGCATTAGGCGAGACTTTAGATCATGCCAATTAAGGTCTATAACACGGCTTAATTAATTCCTTGGCGTATCTTCACGGGGAACCCAAAGACGGGGGACGTGACTGGTAAAAGTCCATCTTGTACATGGATCGAGATGCTAGAAGCGGACGGACGAAGATTCAGAGCCATTTTTTCTTTTCAAAGAGTAAGAACTACATTGATAAAATTATATTACCATATACCGTGTGCATCGAATACAACTGAAAAAAGACAGATTGCACACACGAAGACGAATAACACAACCAAATCAAACGAAGGATACATCCAGCGATAAAATGATTCGGCGGTCAGATGTCAGAGAGAACCGCATGCAATATGTCAATGAACAGTGTGGGTGCGGTCAAAATTATTAATCTACGACCAAGGGAGACTGTTTGACCCTCCAATTACCAGCGGACACGTGGCAACGGGGCCCGTGCGGAAGGGTGGCCTTGGTCAAAACTTCATCCAAAGATCATTCAAAGAGGGATAGTTGACTACCCAATGAAAAGAGAACACGTATGCAAATATAGAAGGATGTGCCCGCCGGAAATTTTCGCGGAAATGGGGGCCACCACGGGAGAACCAAAATGTACCCCGAAGTGGCCTTAGCAACGGGAGACTCTGGAAAGGTCCCGCAGATTGCTGAATGCTAATAATTACAAGGAAGCTAAATTGAAGAGTCCCCGGGGGTTCCATCCATGCCTAGGTTGTAAGCTGAAGTCAGGAATCACAACGCCATCTGGGTAATCATGGATCGATTGACCATCATGTCCGGACGGGAGTCACGGCAGTCCAGGGGGACCCAAGGGAAGAGATAATGCCTCTATACCAGCTGGAATTGGGTAAAAAGGAAGGCCTTTGCTTGTGCTTGATCAAATGTAACCTCTATTGATGTTAGCGAAACTGAATCCCCTAGCTATGGAACTTTGGATAGGGCAATTCTTCCATCCACTCGCTAGCTCAGTCAATACCAAATTAATAGAGAAGATCATGAGATTATTTGGTTCTCTTACTAAAGGGGCTTATACTGCTACCTTTACTAGTCTGCTTGGCAGATCATTAAGGAAATTAGCTCTCAGGTGCAATGGTTTCATCTGATTTAATTGGTATCCAAATATCTTTAGATGAAACTCCAAGGAATTGGCACAATGGTCAAATATTGGAACTTAGGGGTTCGGTTTTTTTTAGGTCGCAGATTCGAAATCTTTTAGGTGATATCAACTTTTACGGAGCCAGTTCATATGACGCATTTCCTCGTCTTTAAGTGGCAAATGTAAGCATTTTCCTTTCATCAAATCGTAAGAAACCCCAAGTTTAGTTCTGCTAATTGGTGAATAAAACTTTTCCCATTGTACCAAACAGTACTAATGGATATTATTTAAATCTCATGATGAAAACATAAGTTTTCAAACCTACAAAAATTAGGAAAAAAGTATCAATGTACAATAGGACCACTATTTAAGTTCTCCTATTATCAAATGGAGTATTTAATCCGAACATAGAAAAGATTTAAATTTGACGATATTCTCCTCTCTCTTTTTTTCAAGATAAATCTATTGCAATCAAAATTATTTCTCGTATAAAAACATTGTACATTAATTTTACGGAATGAACCGCTCGAATCATTCAAGAAGACCAGGGTGGAATCCAGGAGTCAGATAGCATGGTGTAGCCCAAATCGTCTACCGCGGAGGGAGAAGTTGTACTCTTTTTTCACATTCGGTGACTTTTGGTTATTCGTTGTTTCATTGTTGTTCTCTTTCCTCTCTTCTTTTGTGACATGCTAGGGACACGTCTCTCGGTCCTTCCCAAACACTCCTCTCTCACAGACAGTAATTAAGCTTCACACATCTGCGGGTTCAACAGCTTGTAAGAGAGGAGCATCTGGAGAGTAACCGAGAGGCTGTAACTTGATTGTTATAGGAGAGACAAGTAGCAATGATTCTTGTTTAATAGCCCAAGAAAGCGGCGTGGCCGAAGGAGGTGCTTGTATGAAATTCAGCAACCTTGTCCGATTGAGGGATCTGGTGATTATTTTACTGCAATCAGAAAGATTAGACCGGTTGGTTTGTGAATTTGCTCGTCGTACAATTTTTTAGGATTCAATTCTTTGAGTCAGGCCATATGAAAGTAATTTCCTGTGAACTCCTTAATCTTGATGTAGATGGTCTACATTTGATTGAACTGGATACAGAATTAATCGTGATACGCGTATGCTGGCCCGGACACCCAGACCGTTGGAAGAATGAATTATGGTGCTGCGAGAATATTTTCTGGGTTTATATAATCCCACTAGTCCACTCACCAGGGACCGATTCAGGAATTTAGTATAGTGGGGCACCTGTTAATCATAATGGCAAAAATTTATTTTTGTAGTTAACCACATAAGATCGTACAAAATTAAGGCATGTATTACTAACTACAAAAGTTTATAACACGTACTTTAAGTTAAATTAGGTAAAAATGAGCACAAAATCTCATACAAAATTTTTAAAGTATGTTTTAAATGAACATCAACAAGTTTTAGAATGACCGAGCTAATTTTGTTAATGACTTTGTTTTACAATATTTCTTCCAGACGGTTAAAAATAAAGAGAATCAAGAAATAATAGCTCCAAATAGACAAACAGCTTGTAAAGCAACAAGTATAAAATACACCATATGATGAAATTCAGACATAAAACAAATTATGTATGTGTTTTTCGAGATATATGCAAGTGTGTATGTTTACATATTAGCACACTTTCATAATTATGCTAATTTATACAAAAAAATATTTTAATTTTGAGCGGGAGCACGCGTTTGAATGGGTGCACGTGCCCCCGCGTGCCCCCGCTTCGGTCCGTCCCTGCCACTCACTCACACAGACCTTTTTTTTTTATATATATCCTCCACTCACACAGACTCACACTATTGTTTTTGTCTCTTTCTATAAAAAAGAAAACAAGTAATCTATAAGGAAAATAATTATTTTCCACTAATTCGTTATTAGAAATGGATTTTAGTCCGATTATATTTTACGTTGGTGCTCAACAATGTAAACCGAATCGTTTATCTTAATTCTAGAATATTCTTGTATAACATGTACTCATATGCTTTCACATGATCCATTCAACTATATATATATTTATAAAATGGATGACAAAGATTGTTTTGATTATGAATTTGTCACTCTCAGAATTCTTTTGGTGGAGATTATTTTCTCAACGAGCTCTACAAATGGATCGTTTGAAATACATAGACTCAAAATCAAAATGAGTCTGCAGCTAGCGGTCAATGAGTGATACTATCTCATTTCAATTGTCGAAAACTTGAATTTTATTGTACATCTCCCATACAAATACCGGCCTATAAGACGTACTACAATATTATACTTTAGTTTTATAGTCAAGTTGTTTCATCGTAAAAAAGCCTTCCTTGGATTGAAAATAAAGTCAAAGGATTTTGGGTGCAGTGCAAATGCAGAATTTGTATTTAGTGGGAGCTCGAAAGACATATCTACATTACTAACGAAAGTATAGTCTATAATATGTATGCTTCTTGCTAGATTTGACAGAGAGAAGAAATTATATACATATAATGTATGTACACACCGCCATTATTTTACTCACACGCCCAAGCGCGCGCGCACACACTGTAGGAAAATGATTAAGACATACTCCTTTCGGAAACAAAATTCGACATAGATGTATTCGGAGTCATTCAATGCATGTGTGGATCTGTATACGCATGTCTGTCTTCGTAACATTGCTCTGAACAAGAAAATCTCATATTCCCAATAACATTGATAGATCTAGGTAGAAGAAATTTTCTTTCTTTCTTTCTTTCTTTCTTTCTTTTTTTTTTTTTGTAAAATTACAAAAGAAAAAAATCAAACTATTGCAGATAATTATAAAACCAGATGAATATGGTCGTGATATTGAAACTGACATGGAGATTGCTTGATTCTGATGACAATTTAGAGAAAAAGACTCGCGACTTTCTTGCTTACTCAAAATTTAGAAATTATGCAGAGAAAGCACTAGCCATTGCAGCCTTTCTGCACCAAAATGGTGAACCTTAGCTTTACAATGCCACATCGTCTCTTAATATAAAGGCAAAACGAATTCGTACGTACAAAACTCGAAATCCATGCCTAGGTTGTAAGCCGAACTCTGGAATCACAACGCCATCTGGGTAATCGTGGATCGATTGACCATCATGTCCGGACGGGATCGAGTTACGGCCGTCCGAAGACCTAACCGAAGAGATAATGCCTCTATAGCAGCTGGAATAGGGTAAAATGAAAGGCCTCTGCTTCTGCTTCTGCTCGATCAAACGTAACCTCTACTGATGTTAGTGAAACTGATGAATCCCCTGGCTATGGAACTATGGATTGGGCAATTCTTCCATCCACTCGCTAGCTCAGTCAATACCAAATTAATAGAGAAGATCATGAGATTATTTGGTTCTCTTACTAAAGGCGCTTATACTGCTACCTCTGCTAGTCTGCTTGGCAGGCCATTAAGGAAATTAGCTCTGAGGTGCAATGGTCTCATCTGATTTACTAATTGGTATCCAGATATCTTTAGATGGAACTCCAAGGAATTGGCACGGTGGTCAACTATTGGAACTTAGGGTTTCAGTTTCTTTTAGGTCACAGATTCGAAATCTTTTGGATGCTATCAATTTTTACAAAGCCAGTTCATATGGCGCATTGTCCCAACTTTTAAGTGGCAAATGTAAGCATTTTCCTTTCATCAAATCGTAACGAAACCCCGAGTTCAGTTCTGCTAATTGGTGAATAAAACTTTTCCCATTGTACCAAACAGTACTACTAATTTGTTCAACAGTGCCAGAGAAGCTCTAGGGGCAGGGCTATGTCTGGTCTTTGGGATATCAAGTAGAGAGCCTAGTTTAATTGGATATATAGTGGGCAATGCCTGTTCAAAGTCAATTTACCATAAATAACCACTACAAGCAATGGAAATTGATTATTATAAGTGCACAAAACACACAGAAATGTAAACACTCTCTAAAGCCATATATATGGTTACAAAACTTATGATTCAGGTCGATTCTGACTAATACAACATTTACTATTCTTGGCCGCCTTGAGGTATTGAGTTCCTATCTGCACCGCAAAATGGGCTTGGGTGTACACCGATGCGCACTACAAACTTTAGGCCGCAAGTATTCTTGCCTTCTTGCTCTTCTGCAAATTCAAAAGGATCGATAACTACTTTGATTTCATTGGTAAGTAATATACTGTATACACTACCAAGTAATTCATCAAGGACTTCTTGGAAAGCAATCATATCAACAAATACAAATAAAAAAATTATTTCGCGTCTTTGCATTATACAGCCAAAAACTATTCCGCTCACGGGATCCCAATGTAAATTTCTCAGCTGCCGACAACAGAGACGAGGCTTCATTTGGGGCCATTGCCGGCCGCCAGAGCCACTGTCGGGAATTTTATCGTTTCTTGTATGTTTCTTGCAATTCAAACTCTTGCATTTATGAGCTATGACTATCAGAATATAGGGAGATTATTTGATGCAGGGACCTCTCCCACCACATTTTTTGTTTTTTTGGTGCTACCTCTCCCGGCTACCACATGCTTGTATAACAAATGTTGTCTGACAAAAAGATTAATTGTATCCGATCAATTTAATCATATCTGACCAAGATCTCAATGGAGTCCATCAAATCGCGCTATAACCCCGTAGTGCATTAACGCATTATTACAAGTACCCCATTCCCAAAGGAGGAAATAAAAATACTACTGTACCACACATTGGTCGGTTGTTCTTGTTAAGAACAAAAACGAAGCTATGAATTTGATATAGGTAGAAGAAGCTTCTGTTTGTCAGGAAAATTAATACTAATTTTTTCATTCTCTTTAATCTTAGAACTTCTTAAGACCTTCCAAGAAATGGATTCTTTACAAATGGTTAAGAAGATGAACAAAAAAATTGTTAGTATCAATCTGTATTTCGTTTTCCTCGGTGAAAGTTAGTATTGTTAGATTAATTAGTACCTTAAACTCCTTATTCCTAGTACCTAAGCGAACCCCCTCATGTTGTTGGGCCAAAGACCTCTTGGTGTATCTGTATGTATATTTCTTTCTTAGTTCTAACCTTTCCTTCTCCCCACAGCTCTTCCTAGTAAAATGCAACATGTTTGAATTCTCAAGAGCTTAACTTAAACTTAACTTAAATATGCTAAATTTGTCCTTATTTGAATTTTTTTCACATTTGTTAGTTTTGCGCCAAAAATTTTTGGGTTATTGATTCGTCTCAACGAGAGGAATCGGAAAAGTAAAAAAAATTTACTTTTACCTAAGTATTTTGAGAAATAACCACTTTTTCGGCTAAAAAGTGGTTGTTTTCTCAAAATACTTGGGTAAAAGTAAAAAAAAAAATTACTTTTCCGATTTCTCTCATCGAGACGAATCAATAAACCAAAAATTTTGGTGCAAAATTAACAAATGCGAAAAAAATTTAAATAAGGACAAAATTCTTAGATTTAAGTTAAATTTAAGTTAAGCTTATAAGAACGCAGCCAAGTCACATACACGTCTCGGTATAGGCGAATCGCTACTATAGATTGAAGAGGACAGATAGGTTAAAGAGAGGTTAGCACCCTTTCTCCTTTTAAGAAACGGTAAGCTTTGAAGCCGTAGCTCGCCACTTCAAAGTCATTTATCATGCATAGAAAAGGGACAAAGGCTACAATATGCATATTCCTGTTTAAATGTGCATGGTATGCATCCCTTCCATTATCTTGAATTTGTAATATGTTTGTATAAAAAAAAATTTACGATTTTGTATGAAAATCCGTAACATTTGTATATTATAAAGATTCATAACTACATAAAAGTTATGAATTCGAGACTAAAGTTGTGGACTTTTACGCAAAATGTTACGTACGGATTCAATTAAAGTAGTTTAAAGGGTGCATATTATACACAATCAAATAAGAATGTGTATCAGAAAAGTCTTTTCCAAGACAGAGAATTGACGACGCTTACCGCATGGAGAAACCCGGGCAGCCATTGGGGTGGGAAGTGAAATTAAGAGAACAACAAACAAAGCAAAACACACCTTGCGATCAAACATCTTCTCCCACCCAACGAAAAGGAACAGTGAGGAGAAGATATTCATGGTCTATGGTATTTAGATGCATTAGGCGATGACTTTAGATCATGCCAATTAAGGTCTATAACACGGCTTAATTCCTTGGCGTATCTTCAAGGGGAACCAAAAGACGGGGGGCGTGACTGGTAAAAGTCCATCTTGCGGGTCGAGATGCTAGAAGCGGACTGACGAAGATTCAGAGTCTTTTTTCCTTTTGAAAGAGAGTAAGAACTTCATTGATAAAATTATATTACGATATACCGTATGCATCGAATACAACTGAAAAATGACAAATCGCACACACGAAGAAGGCTATACCCAACCAAATTAAATGATGGATACATCCAGCGATAAAATGATTCGGCGGTTAGATGTCAGAGAGAACCGCATGCAAGATGTCGATGAACAGTGTGGGTGCGTTCAAAATTATTAATCTACGACCAAGGGAGACTGTTTGACCCTCCAATTACCCGCGGACAGGTGGCAACGGGGCCTGCGCGGAAGGGCGGCCTTGGTCAAACTTCATTCAAAGAGGGATAGTTGACTACACACGTATGCAAAAATAGAAGGATGTGCCCGCGGAAAATGTCCGCGGAAATGGGGGCCACCGCGGGAGAACCAAAATGTACCCCGAAGTGGCCTCAGCAGCGAGAGACTGTGGAAAGGTCCCGCGGATTGCTGAATGCTAGTAATAATTACAGGGAAGCTAAATTGAAGATTTCCCGGGGGTTCCATCCATGCCTAGGTTGTAAGCTGAAGTCAGGAATCACAACGCCATCTGGGTAATCATGGATCGATTGACCATCATGTCCGGACGGGAGTCACGGCCGTCCAGGGGGACCCAAGGGAAGAGATAATGCCTCTATACCAGCTGAAAGTGGGTAAAAAGAAAGGCCTCTGCTTGTGCTCGATCAAATGTAATCTCCACTGATGTTAGCGAAACTGAATCCCCTAGCTATGGAACTTTGGATAGGGCGATTCTTCCATCCACTTTCTAGCTCAGTCAATACCAAATTAATAGAGAAGATCATGATTAGATTATTTGGTTCTCTTACTAGAGGGGCTTATACTGCTACCTCTACTAGTCTGCTTTTGCAGATCATTAAGGAAATTAGCTCTCAGGTGCAATGGTTTCATTTGATTTAATTGGTATCCAAATATCTTTAGATGGAACTCCAAGGAATTGGCACAGTGGTCAAATATTGGAACTTAGGGGTTCGGTTTTTTTTAGGTCACAGATTCGAAATCTTTCATGTGATATCAACTTTTACGGAGCCAGTTCATATGACGCATTGCCCCGTCTTTAAGTGGCAAATGTAAGCATTTTCCTTTCATCAAATCATAAGAAACCCCGAGTTTAGTTCTGCTAATTGGTGAATAAAACTTTTCCCATTGTACCAAACAATACTAATGGGTATTATTTAAATTTCAAGATGAAAACATAAGTTTTTAAACCTACAAAAATTCGGACTTAAGTATCAATGTACAATAGGACCGCTATTTAAGTTCTCCTATTATCAAATGGAGTATTTAATCCGAACATAGAAAATATTTAAATTTGACGATATTCTCCTCTCTCTTTTTTTCAAGATAAATCTATTGCAATCAAAATTATTTCTCATATAAAAACATCGTACATTAATTTTACGAAATGAACCGCTCGAATCATTCAAGAAGACCAGGGTGGAACCCAGGAAGTCAGATAGCATGGTGTAGCCCAAATCGTCTACCGCGGAGGGAGAAGTTGTACTCTTTTTTCACATTCGGTGACTTTTGGTTATTCGTTGTTTCATTGTTGTTCTCTTTCCTCTCTTCTTTTGCGACATGCTGGGGACACGCCTCTCGGTCCTCCCCAAACACTCCTCTCTCACAAACAGTAAGCTTCACACATCTGCGGGTTCTACAGCTTGTAAGAGAGGAACGTCTAGAGAGTAACCGAGAGGCTGTAACTTGATTGTCATAGGAGAGACAGGTAGCAATGATTCTTGTTTAATAGCCCAAGAAAGCGGCGTGGCCGAAGGAGGTGCTTGTATGAAATTCAGCAACCTTGTCCGATTGAGGGATCTGGTGATTATTTTACTGCAATCAGAAAGATTAGACCGGTTGGTTTGTGAATTTGCTCGATGTACAATTTTTTTGGATTCAATTCTTTAAGTTAGGCCGTATGAAAGTAATTTCCTGTAAACTCCTTAATTTCAATGTAGATGGTCTACATTTGATTGAACTGGATACAGAATTAGTTGTGATACGCGTATGCTGGCCCGGGCACCCAGACCGTTGGAAGAATGAATTATGGTGCTGCGAGAATATTTTCTGGGTTTATATAATCCCACTAAGTCCACTCACTCACACGGACTCACACTATTGTTTTTGTCTCTTCTAGAAAAAAGAAAACAAGTAATCTATAAGGAAAATAATTATTTTCCCCTAATTCGTTATTAGAAATGGATTTTAGTCCTATTATAACAATATTATACTTTAGCTAAATAGTCAAGTTGTTTCATCGTAAAAAAGCCTTCTTTGAATTGAAAATAAAGTCAAAGGATTTTGGGTGCAGGGCAAATGCATGATTTGTATTTAGTGGGAGCTCGAAAGACATATCTACATTGCTAACGAAAGTATAGTCTATAATATGTATGCTTCTCGCTAGATTTGACAGAGAGAAGAAATTATATACATAAATGTATGTACACACGTAACCGCCATTATTTTACTCACACGCCCAAGTGCGCGCACACACACACTATAGGAAAATGATTAGGACATAGATGTTTCGGAAACAAAATTCAGACAAAGATGTATTCGGAGCCATTCGATGCATGTGTGGGTCTGTATATGCATGTCCATCTTCATAACATTGCTCTGAACAAGAAAATCTCATATTCCCAATAACATTGATAGATCTAGGTAAAAGAAATTTTCCTTCTTTTTTTTTTTTTTTTTTTGTAAATTACGAAAGGAAAAAAAAAATCAAACTATTGCAGATAATTATAAAACCAGATGAAGATGGTCGTGATACTGAAACTGACATGGAGATTGCTTGATTCTGATGACTATTCAGAGAAAAAGACTAGTGACTTTCTTGCTTACTCAAAATTTAGAAATTATGCAGAGAAAGCACTAGCCATTGCAGCCTTTCTGTACCAAAATGGTGAACCTTAGCTTTACAATGCCACATCGTCTATTAATATAAAGGCAAAACGAATTCGTACGTACAAAACTCGAAATCCATGCCTAGGTTGTAGGCCGAACTCTGGAATCACAGCGCCATCTGGGTAATCTTGAATCGATTGACCATCATGTCTGGACGGGATCGAGTCACGGCCATCCGGAGACCTAAGGGAAGAGATAATGTTGAGAAGATCAACGATATCCCGATATTCATGGGATAGATTGTATTGTATTTGCAGTAAAATCTTTAGATTCCGATTATATTTAGATTGCCTAGAATAGATTAGCACAATTGTAGGAAATCTCTTGTATAAAGTTGCATACTCTGATTCAATAATAACAAGGCAAATATTTATTTCTTACTTTTACATGGTATCAGAGCAGGGAACGAAACCCTAGCTAGCTCTCTGCCCTTCTTTTTTTCTTCTGCCTTTTTACGTTTCCCATCATCATGGTGAACGAGCAATCTTCGACTGGAGGCAAGTCCGATGCCGCCAATCCTTATTTTATCCACCATTCAGACCATCCCGGAATGGTGCTTGTTTCCAAGCCTCTCAATGGAGATAATTATTTTACCTGGTGTAGAGCCATGACCATCTCTTTGAACGCCAAATCCAAGTTGGGTTTTGTAGATGGTACCATCAAAATTATTTCTCGTATAAAAACATCGTACATTAATTTTACGAAATGAACCGCTCGAATCATTCAAGAAGACCAGGGTGGAACCCAGGAAGTCAGATAGCATGGTGTAGCCCAAATCGTCTACCGCGGAGGGAGAAGTTGTACTCTTTTTTCACATTCGGTGACTTTTGGTTATTCGTTGTTTCATTGTTGTTCTCTTTCCTCTCTTCTTTTGTGACATGCTGGGGACACGTCTCTCGGTCCTTCCCAAACACTCCTCTCTCACAAACAGTAAGCTTCACACATCTGCGGATTCCACAGCTTGTAAGAGAGGAGCGTCTAGAGAGTAATCAAGAGACTGTAACTTGATTGTTATAGGAGAGACAGGTAGCAATGATTCTTGTTTAATAGCCCAAGAAAGCGGCGTGGCCGAAGGAGGTGCTTGTATGAATTTCAGCAACCTTGTCCGATTGAGGGATCTGGTGATTATTTTACTGCAATCCGAAAGATTAGATCGGTTGGTTTGTGAATTTGCTCGTTGTACAATTTTTAGGATTCAATTCTTTAAGTCAGGCCGTATGAAAGTAATTTCCTATGAACTCCTTAATCTCAATGTAGATGGTCTACATTTGATTGAACTGAATACAGAATTAGTCGTGGTACGCCGTACGCGTATGCTGGTCCGGACGCTCGGACCGTTGGAAGAATGAATTATGGTGCTGCGAGAATATTTTCTGGGTTTATATAATCCCACTAAGTCCACTCACTCACACAGACTCACACTATTGTTTTTGTCTCTTCTAGAAAAAAGAAAACAAGTACAGTAATCTATAAGGAAAATAATTATTTTCCCCTAATTCGTTATTAGAAAAGGATTTTAGTACAGTACTATTATATTTTACGTTGGTGCTCAACAATGTAAACCGAATCGTTTATCTTAATTCTAGAATATTCTTGTATAACATGTACCCATATGATTTCACATGATCCATTCAACTATATATATTTATAAAAAGGATGACAAAGATTGTTTTGATTATGAGTTTTTCACTCTCAAAATTCTTTTGGTGGAGATTATTTTCTCAACGAGATCTACAAATGGGTGGTTTGAAATACATAGATAGACTCAAAATCAAAATGAGTCCGCAGCTAGCGATCAATGAGTGATACTATCCCATTTCAATTGTCGAAAACTTGAATTTTATTGTACATCTCCCATACAAATATATACCGGCCTATAGGACGTACTACAATATTATACTTTAGTTAAATAGTCAAGTTGTTTAAAAAAGCCTTCTTTGGATTGAAAATAAAGTCAAGGGATTTTGGGTGCAGTGCAAATGCGCGCATGATTTGTATTTAGTGGGAGCTCGAAAGACATATCTACATTACTAACGAAAGTATAGTCTATAATATGTATGCTTCTCGCTAGATTTGACAGAGAGAAGAAATTATATAAATAAATGTATGTACACACGTAACCGCCATTATTTTACTCATGCGTCCAAGCGCGCGCACACACACATTGTAGGAAAATGATTAGGACATGGATGTTTCGGAAACAAAATTCGGACATAGATGTATTCGGAGCCATTCGATGCATGTGTGGGTCTGTATACGCATGTCTGTCTTCATAACATTGCTCTGAACAAGAAAATCTCATATTCCCAATAACATTGATAGATCTAGGTAGAAGAAATTTTCTTTCTTTCTTTTTTTTTTTGAATTACAAAAGAAAAAAATCAAACTATTGCAGATAATTATAAAACCAGATGAAGATGGTCGTGATATTGAAACTGACATGGAGATTGCTTGATTCTGATGACAATTCAGAGAAAATTAAAGACTCGCGACTTTCTTGCTTACTCAAAATTTAGAAATTATGCAGAGAAAGCACTAGATTGCAGCCTTTATGCACCAAAATGGTGAACCTTAGCTTTACAATGCCACATCGTCTCTTAATATACTCCAGGCAAAACGAATTCGTACGTACAAAACTCGAAATCCATGCCTAGGTTGTAAGCCGAACTCTGGAATCATAGCGTCATCTGGGTAATCGTGGATCGATTGACCATCATGTCCGGACGGGATCGAGTCATGGCCGTCCGGAGACCTAAGCGAAGAGATAATGCCTCTATGGCAGCTGGAAGAGGGAGGCTATGAGTCACCTGGGCTACGGATTTGTTAGTTGGTTGATTCTCGAAATCACCTCTTGAGAAAAAAAAATGAAAAAAGGCCCTTGGGTCCCGACCCACAAATGAATAGGAAGTGAGGCGAGGGTTTTTCATTAAAGGGGGGAAAAGAGAGGTGGGACTTTGTTTTTTGGGGGCCGCCTTGCGCAGCTTTCCGTCGCCTTAGTCCCTATAAGTAAGGCACGGCATTAGCTTCTCTAGACTCGTAGGCAGCATCATCTCTATCAGCTAGTTAGCTAGCCGCAACTAGTTCATGTATCTTGATGGAGATGCCAAGCTCTGGTGGCGGAAGGCCTCTGCTTCTGCTTGATCAAACGTAACCTCTATTGATATTAGTGAAACTGAATCCCCTGGCTATGGAACTATGGATTGGGCAATTCTTCCATCCACTCGCTAGCTCAGTCAATACCAAATTAATAGAGAAGATGATATTATTTGGTTCTCTTACTAAAGGCGCTTATACTGCTACCTCTGCTAGTCTGCTTGGCAGGCCACTAAGGAAATTAGCTCTGAGGTGCAATGGTCTCATCTGATTTAATTGGTATCCAAATATCTTTAGATGGAACTCCAAGGAATTGGCACAGTGGTCAACTATTGGAACTTAGGGGTTCGGTTTCTTTTAGGTCACAAATTCGAAATCTTTTGGGTGCTATCAACTTTTACGAAGCCAGTTCATATAGCGCATTGTCCCAACTTTTAAGTGGCAAATGTAAGCATTTTCCTTTCATCAAATCGTAACGAAACCCCGAGTTCAGTTCTGCTAATTGGTGAATAAAACTTTTCCCATTACTAATTTGCTCAACAATGCCAGAGAAGCTCTAGGGGCCGGGCTATGTCTGGTCTTTGGGATATCAAGTAAAGAGCCTAGTTTAATTGGATATATAGTGGGCAATGCCTGTTCAAAGTCAATTTACCATAAACAACCACTACAAGCAATGGAAATTGATTATTATAAATGCACAAACAAACAGAAATGTAAACACTCTCTAAAAGCCATATAGTATATGGTTACAAAACTTATGATTCAGGTCGATTCTGACTAATACAACATTTACTATTCTCTGATATCATGCACCGCCACATCATGGCCATGTGCTGGGCTAAATGGGCTTGGGTGTACACCGCTGCGCACTACAAACTTTAGGCCGCAAGTATTCTTGCCTTCTTGCTCTTCTGCAAATTCAAAAGGATTGATAACTACTTTGATTTCATTGGTTAGTAATATACCGTATACACTACCAAGTAATTCATCAAGGACTTCTTGGAAAGCAATCATAACAACAAACACAAATGTTTCCTGCTGTTCAAACTCTTGCACTTATGAGCTATGACCATCAGAATATAGCGAGATTATTTGATGCAGGGACCTCTTACACCAGATTTTTTGGTACTTTTTTTTTTTTTTTGGGACTATTTGTTTCTTACTTCTTAGTTCTTACCTTTCCTTCTCCCCTCAGCTCTTCCCCGTAAAATGCAACATGTTTGAATTCTCAAGAAAAGATCTTAGGCTGCGTACTTATGAGCTTAACTTAAATTTGCTAATTTTGTCCTTATTTAAATTTTTTTTACAATTGTTAGTTTTGCGCCAAAAATTTTTGGGTTATTGATTCGTCTCAACTAGAGGAATTGGAAAAATAAAAAAATTTACTTTTATCCAAGTATTTTGAGAAATAACCACTTTTTAGCCAAAAAATGACTTTTTTGGCTAAAAAATGGTTATTTTGAAATTTTTTGGCTAAAAAGTGGTTATTTCTCAAAATACTTGGATAAAAGTAAGAAAAAATTTACTTTTCCGATTTCTCTCGTCGAGACAAATCAATAACCGTAGCTCGCCATTTCAAAGTCATTTATCATGCATAGAAAAAGGACAAAGGCTACAATATGCATATTCCTATTTAAATGTGCACGGTATGCGTCCCTTCCATTATCTTGAATTTGTAATATGTTTGTATAAAAAAAATTACGATTTTGTATGAAAATCCGTAACATTTGTTTATTATAAAGATTCATAACTACATAAAAGTTATGAATTCGAGACTGGAGATGTGGACTTTTACGCAAAATGTTACGTATATGGATTCAAAGCAATTTAAAGGGTGCATATTGTATCAGAGAATTCTTTTCCAAGACAGAGAGTTGATGACGCTTACCGCATCGAGAAACCCGTGCGTGGGAAGTGAAATTAAGAGAACAACAAACAAAGCAAAACACAACTTGCGATCAAACATCTTCTCCCACCCAAAGAAAAACAACAGTAAGGATCGATGTACTTTGCTTGCTTGCTTGCTTCAGGCCTTCGACTATGGTCTATGGTATTTATATGCATTAGGCGATGACTTTAGATCATGCCAATTAAGGTCATAACACGGCTTAATTAATTCCTTGGCGTATCTTCACGGGGAACCCAAAGACGGGGGACGTGACTGGTAAAAGTCCATCTTGTGGGTCGAGCTGCTAGAAGCTGACGGACCAAGATTCAGAGTCATTTTTTCTTTTCAAAGAGTAAGAACTTCATTGATAAAATTATATTACGATATACCGTGTGCATCTAATACAACTGAAAAAAGACAAATTGCACACACGAAGACGAATAACACAACCAAATCAAACGAAAGATACATCCAGCAATAAAATGATTCGGCGGTCAGATGTCAGAGAGAACCGCATGCAAGATGTCGATGAACAGCTGTCACGGTAGTTCCACTATTGACGAGGCTTCTTTACAGAAACTGACCGATACAAAATGAGTCTAGCACACCAGGTCAAGAGCTAATTTCCACAGATAGTCGTAAACCACCAAGGCAACAAACTATGCTCTAATTCTCATCAAACCCGTGTTCAAATCAAAATGTTGCTAATTGGTGGATTGAACATTTCCCGTTTCACCAAACACTAATTTGCCCAACACTGCTAGAGAAGCTCTGGGGCAGAGCTAAGGGTCTTTTTTGGCTAAATAATTTATTTAGATTATTTTTTTGTTCTTACTCAAATTTTCAAATTCAAAAAGATTTGGGTTTCAAAGTTCTTCTTTTTAAATTCCTCCCGTCACGATGAATTCATAATCTACAAGAAATTGTCGAAAAACTAACAAATGCGAAATTTTTTTGATTAACGAAATGTTGGTAATTTTTGCCAATTTAATGTTGGTAACACATCGCATGACCACCGAAATGCGGTGATGGTCACCATATTGCATTGCTCATAATTGAGGATTGACATTCAAAAGGACATTGGTTAGGGTTTCAATTCTCATTACCCTTCAAAGTTAAGACAACAACTTTGAAGGAATTCTTAGTACAAAACTCGAAATCCATGCCTAGGTTGTAAGCCAAACTCTGGAATCACAATGCCATCTGGGTAATCGTGGATCGATTGACCATCATGTCCGGACGGGATCGAGTCACGGCCGTCCGGAGACCTAAGCGAAGAGATAATGCCTCTATAGCAGCTGGAATAGGGTAAAATGAAAGGCCTATGCTTCTTCTCGATCAAACGTAACCTCTACTGATGTTAGTGAAACTGAATCCCCTGGCTATGGAACTATGGATTGGGCAATTCTTCCATCCACTCGCTAGCTCAGTCAATACCAAATTAATTGAGAAGATCATGAGATTATTTGGTTCTCTTACTAAAGGGGCTTATACTGCTACCTCTGCTAGTCTGCTTGGCAGACCATTAAGGAATTAGCTCTCAGGTGCAATGGTCTCATCTGATTTAATTGGTAATTGGTATATATCCAGATATCTTTAGATGGAACTCCAAGGAATTGGCACGATGGTCAAATATTGGAACGTATTTAGAGCAAGTTTACCAGCATAGGTAAACTAGCTTTATAACAATTTTAGCTCACCATTGTCACCAAAAAGGGAAAAGTACTCCAACAGCAGAGCAGATAAACATGAAGGTAATTTGCCTCCATCTATAGTTCTACGGTAAAAGTGGCATATAACTGTTCATAAGCAACCCATTTTTTTATTGTTTACTCTCTCTCAATCTCTCTCTCTCTTTATTAATATTTTAATAAAGAATAGGTAAAATAGATTGTATTGGTGTAGTGTTAAAAAAATGTGAGTATGTAAAATGTGCACTATTCAAGAGTCTTTTTAACAAATGATTGGTAAACTTGCTCTTAGGGGTTCGGGTTTTTTTAGGTCACAGATTCAAAATCTTTCAGGTCATATCAACTTTTACAGAGTCAGTTCATATGACGCATTGCCCCGACTTTAAGTGGCAAATGTAAGCATTTTCCTTTCATCAAATTGTAACGAAACCAAGTTCTGCTAATTGGTGAATATAACTTTTCCCATTGTACCAAACAGTACTACTTTGCTCAACGATGCCAGAGAAGCTCTAGGGGCAGGGCTATGTCTGGTCTTTGGGATATCAAGTAAAGAGCCTAGTTTAATTGGATATAGCTAGTGGGCGATGCCTGTTCAAAGTCAATTTACCATAAATAACCACTACAAGCAATGGAAATTGATTATTATAAGTGCACAAAACACACAGAAATGTTAACACGTACTTTAAAGCCATATATGCTTGCAAAACTTATGATTCAACTCGATTCTGACTAATACAACATTTGCTATTCTTCTACATCAGGTCGGTGGTGCAAAACCTATGGGTGCAAAGCCTGGTGGGGCATGGTGTACACCGATGCGCACTACAAACTTAAGGCCTCGAGTATTGCTGCCTTCTTGCTCTTCTGCAAATTCAAAAGGATCGATAAGTACTACTTTGATTTCATTGCAAGTAATATACTGTATACACTACCGTGTAGTTCATGAAGGACTTCTGGGAAAACAATCATATCATTCAAACAAAAAAAACAAAAAAATTATTTGGCGTCTCAGCATTATATAGCCAAAAACTAATATTGGTCCCTAATATTTATGGATAGTTCATGTTAATTTTCCCCCAATTTATGAGACAGCCTGCTCACGGGATCCCAATGTCAATTTCGCAACTGCCGACAACAAAGACGAGGCGTCATTTGGCGCCATTGCCTGCCCCCGGAGCCACTGTCGGGAATTTTATCGTTTCTTGTATGTTTCCTGCAGTTCAAACTCTTGCACTTTTATGAGCTATGACCATCAGAATATAGAGAGATTATTTGATGCAGGGACCTCTCCCACCACAATGTTGTCTGACAAAAAGATTTATTGTAGCTGATCATTTAATCATATCTGACCAAGATCGAATCGTGCTAGAACCCTATAGTGCATTAACGCATTACAAGTACCCCACCCCCAAGGGAGGAAATAAAAATACTACCACACATTGGTCGGTTGTCCTTGTTAAGAACAAAAAAGAAAGCTATGAATTTGATAGACTTGGATCTTTCCTTGAGAATTCAAACACGATGCATTTTACTGGGAAGAGCTGAGGCCCTGAGGGGAGAAGGAAAGGTAAGAAGTAAGGAAAAAAAAAAAAATACACTCAGATACACTAAGAGGCCTTTGGTCCGACGGCACGAAGGTGTGCACTTAGGTACTAGGTGTAAGGAGGTTAAGGAGCTAATCTAACCGTTCTAACTTTCGTCGAGGAAAACGAAATATAGATTGATGACAATTTTTCTGTGTAGACCTTCTTAACCATTTGTAAAGAATCCATTTCTTGGAAGGTCTTAAGAAGTTCTAAGATTGAAGAGAATGAATCCATGGCTAATTTTCCCTTTATCTATTCTCTTCCCTCTAAATCTTTTTTCCTTCTTCCCGAAGGTTTAAAACTTTTGTCGAACAGTAGCTCAAAAAGTTCTACGTGGTAGAAAATATTTTCATACGGCAGTGTTTAAAGAAAATCTAATACAAAGAAACATATCATTCATAGAAAAGGGACAGGCTGCAATATGCATTAATTCCTGTTTAGATGTGCATGCACGGTATGCATCCCTTCCATTATCTTGAATTTGTAATATGTTTGTATAAAAGTAAATGCTCCTACCATTTTGTATGAAATCCGTAACATTTGCATAAAGATTCATAACTACATAAAAGTTGTGAATTCAAGACTAAAGTTGTGGGCTTTTACGCAAAACGTTACAGATTCAAGGCAATTAATTAAAGGGTGTATATTATGCACATCCAAATAAGAATGTGTATAGGAGAATTTTTCAAGTTATATAGAGAGTTGACGATGCTTACTGAATGGAGAAACCCGAGCAGCCATTGGGGTTGGAAGTGAAATTAAGAGAATAACAAACAAAACAACACACACCTTACGATCAAACATATCTTCCCACCCAAAGAAAAAGAACAGGGAGGAGATATATATAAAAACTTGTAAGGATCGATGTACTTTGCTTGCTTGCTTGCTTGCTTCAGGCCTTCAACTATATATGGTCTATGGTATTTAGATGCATTAGGCGATGACTTTAGATCATGCCAATTAAGGTCATAACACGGCTTAATTCCTTGGCGTATCTTCACGGGGAACCCAAAGACGGGGGACGTGACTGGTAAAAGTCCATCTTGTGGGTCGAGATGCTAGAAGCGGACCAAGATTGAGAATCATTTTTTCTTTTCAAAGAGTAAGCCTTTTCTGGTCATTTTTTTGGTTGATTTCTTGTAGTATTCTTAAAATCACGTTCTGATTACATTGAGCGGCCCGAATCATCTAAATTCGATCGGGAACTTGGGGGGTTTTTTAAGAGGTCATCAGAACCGCCCCGTGTGTGTGTATATATATATATATATACACACAGTCTGGTTCCTATCCACACCACTTACCGTCCACACCTCCTCTTTCCCGATCGAATTTTGATAATCCGATCCGCTCAATGTAATCAGAACGTGATTTTAAGGGTATTTGCAAGAAATCGGCAAAAAAAATGATCGGGAAGGGCTTGATCCGAACAGTTTTTATTGAACGGTTCAGTAAAAAACTATTCGGATCAAGCCCTTCCCGATCATTTTTTTTGCCAATTTCTCGAGAGTACCCTTAAAATCACATTGAGCGGCTCGGATTATCAAAATTCGATCAGGAAAAGGGAGGTGTGGACCGGAAACCTGACCTGATCCGGACTGATATATATATATATATAAAACTTGTAAGGATCGATGTATACTTTGCTTGCTTGCTTCAAGCCTTCAACTATGGTCCATGGTATTTATTTGCATGAGGCGATGACTTTAGATCATGCCAATTAAGGTCATAACACGGCTTAATTCCTTGGCGTATCTTCACGGGGAACCCAAAGACTCAGGGCGTGTTTGATAACAGATTTCGTTTTGGGGGGATTGGTAATGAAGTGGGATTAGAATTAGAATTGGTAATGAGGTGGGATTATTAATGAGGGGAAGAATCTTTTATTCATGTTTGTTTTGGACTGAATTAGATTGTAGAATTGTGAATAACATGTTTGTTTAGAATAGGATAGGATAGGATTGTGAACAAAATTCTCTTTCCAACCTTAATCCCATTGGATAGGATTGCTAATAACACCTCCCCCTTGGGTTGGCTAATCCCATCAATTTGGGGGATTAAGTATCCCATGGGATTCCTAATCCTACCCAACAAAATCACACCAAACATGGTTTTTGGAGACAAGCTCACTTTGGTAATCCTATCCCAAGCTCTAGTCCAACTATCAAACATGGCCCAGAGTCCATCTTGTGGGTCGAGATGCTAGAAGTGGACGAAGACTCGAGAGTTGTTTTTTATTTTTTGAAAGAGCAAGAACTCCATTGGCAAGATCATATTACAATCAACCGTGTGCATTTAATTAAGGGAAAAATTCAAAATACCCCCAACCTTTATACCAAAATTTAATTAGACTCTCAATCTTTTAAAAACTTCAATTTTACTCCCAACGTTATCTTCCGTTAATCAAAACGCCCCCTTCCGTCCGAATGACTAACGGAATTCGTTAAAGGCTCCGTTAAATATCATCTCGATCGAATTTTGATGATCCGAACCGCTCAATGTGTTCAAAACGTGATTTTAAGGGTACTCACAAGAAATTAGAAAAAAAAAAGACCGGGAAGGGCTTCATTTGAATAGTTTTTTATTGAATAGTTCAATAAAAAACTGTTCAGATGAAGCCATTCCCGGTCATTTTTTTTGATGATTTCTTGCGGGTACCCTTAAAATCACGTTTTCTTCACATTAAGCGGCTCGGATCATCAAAATTCGATTGGGAAAGAGGAGGTGCGGATCAATCCGGATTTTGTTAAAGTCCGAACGTCCGGATTTTGCTTCGGTCTGCACCTCCCCTTTTCCGATCGAATTTCGATGATCCGAGCCGCTCAATGTGAAGAGAACGTGATTTTAAGGGTACCCACGAGAAATTAACAAAAAAAAAGACCGGGAAGGGCTTCATCTGAACAGTTTTTTATTGAACTATTCAATAAAAAACTGTTCAGATGAAGCCCTTCCCGGTCTTTTTTTTTGCTAATTTCTTGCGAGTACCCTTAAAATCACGTTTTGAACACATTGAGCGGCTCGGATCATCAAAATTCGATCGGGACGATATTTAACGGAGCCTTTAACGAATTCCGTTAGTCATTCGGACGGAAGGGGGCGTTTTGATTAACGGAAGATAACGTTGGGAGTAAAATTGAAGTTTTTAAAATGTTGGGAGTCTAATTGAATTTTGGTATAAAGGTTGGGGGTATTTTGAATTTTTCCCTTTAATTAATACAACTGAAAAAAGATAAATTGCACACATGAAGACGAATAACACAACCAAATCAAATAAATGATACATCCAGTGATAAAATGATTCGATGGTCAGATGTCAGAGAACCGCATTCAAGATGTCGATGAACAGCTGTCACGTACGGTAGTTCCACTATTAACGAGGCTTCTTTACCAAAATTGACCAATACAAACCAAGTGACTCTAACACCCCAGGTCGAGGGCTAATTTCCACAGAGAGTCGTAAACCACCAAGGCAACTAACTATGCTCTAATCTCCCCCACAATAAACACACTCAACTAAACACATACTCAAATTCCATGTCAAAAAAAAAACTAACTAAATTCACCCCAAATCAAATCCAACTGCAAGCCATAACTAAGAAGTGAGAACTAATACTCTTCGTGATCATATTTCGTTACTACATCCTGGGTAACATCTGACGTGTCACCAATGAATGATAATAGAATGTGTCTCATTTGTCACGCAGCGGAAACAAATTCTACCAATACAATGCTGGCGACACATAACACATTTTGTCAATGCAACACCATATTGCATTGCTCATAATTGATCAGGATTGACATTCAAAAAAAAATTGGTTAGGGTTTCAATTCTCATTACCCTTCAAATTTAAGACAACAACTATACCCAAACAACAACAACAAACAAAGAGAACTCCAACAACCTCCCCCAAAAGATACACTCAACTAACGAAAAATTCACCTCAACCGAACCAAACTCAACTGCTCTCTAAGCAACGGCAACCTTGGCTCCGGCCTCTTCGAGCTGCTTCTTCGCCTCTTCGGCCTCGTCCTTCGACACGCCCTCCTTGAACTTATTCGGCAAACCTTCAATCAAGTCCTTGGCCTCCTTCAACGCCAGGTTCGTCAGCGCCCTAACCGCCTTAATCGTCGCGATCCTCGCGTTGCTCGGCACTTCCTCGATCACAACGTCGAACTCCGTCTTCTCCTCCACCTCCTCCTCCGCGGATTCCGCCGCCGGCGCGGCGGCGACGGCGGCGGGGGCGAACGCTGCGGCGGAGACGCCGAGCTTGTCCTGGAGGTACTCAACGAGCTTCTGGGCATCGGCGAGGGTTAGGTTGGAGATTTCGTCGCCTAGGGTGAGGATTTTTTCCGGGGCTTCGACGGCGGAGATCGGGCGGAGGAGGGTGGCGGCTCGGCGGGAGGGAATGGGGGTTCGGGTGGGGAATTGTAGGGTTTGTTTGGGCGAGAATGGTAAGCGGAAGGAGGTGTATGGTGACTGGTTGAACAGAGGGTGAGATTTGAGAGCGTTGAGGCCATTTTTGGAGAGAGAGAGACCAAGAAGAAGAGGAGGATAAGGGTATACAGTTTTTGGCGGATGAAATGCGGGTGGGGTGTCCGACTGTCCGTGGAGATGACCTCTGAAATTTTTAAATGGTACACGAATCACTTTTTGGTGCATGATACGAGTATCTAAAAAAATCACTTTAGTGATAAGTATTTCACATTAACTTGTAAATATTTCACAAGGAGTAATAAGTATTATATATTGAATTGTAAGTATTGCAGATGTATAATACTTATCATTCAATATGAAATACTAACCATTTCATATGATATACTTTCACACTAAGAGGTAAGTATCCCACATTGAGTCTACACTTACCAATTAATGTGAGATATTTACCACTTCTTATGAAATACTCCTTATTATTCAATGTGGAATACTCACCACTTGATATGAAATACTTCCACGCTGAGTGGTAAGTATCCCGCATTGAGTGGTTAAGAATTATATACTTACAACTCAATGTGTAATACTTACTGCTCCTTATGAAATATTTACCACTAAAGTGACTTTTTGGATACCATACACAATTTTTTGTGTGTACCATAGATGGACTCTCTCACCAGTCTGTCTAGTCTCGCTATTCGATTAACATTATTTTTACGAGAAAAACTTGTTTACGAAGTTCAATTTCGGCCGTCCAAAAGTATTTTGGTGGATATCTATTACCGTTAATATATTGTTTTTAATCCAAGTCGTCTAATGTCAAAACGGACGGCTAAGATCGCTCAGCTCCGTAAACAGCCGCTTTCCGTAAATAAGTATTATCTTTATTTTTACGGTAACTAATATTTTCTTGACGAGCTCTATAATGAACGATTCTGAATATTGTTGATGTGAATCCTATACGTGCCCACAAAAGCTCAAATGCACTGTGCAATATCCAAAGAATTGGGGGATGGTGCTATGCAGTGGTGTGCGCAGCACCGTGCTACGTTCCTCCGAACCGTCGGATCCTGCATCCGACGGCTCGGATATCATCTCGGCAATTGTGAAAATAAGTAGGACGGAAGAGAAAATAAAAAAGAAAGACAGAAAGTGTAATGAATTTGTTTTTTTGTTTGGACAACTAGTTGCTTGGTCTAATTTATGTGCAAAATTTTGCTATACCTAAGGAGGTTTTTTTTTTCCACTCGATAGTTGTCTAGCCTCATTCTAAGGGGATGGGGAAAGGTACCGCTAAGCAGCATACGGGTGGGGCTAGCCAGAAAAGCATTAACCACCACACTAAGGACTTGAACGAGAATCGAACCCTCAACTTCCACGTGGAAGAGGTGAGGACCTTCCACGTGATAGAGATGAGGAAGTGTCATTGGGTTATAAGCTCGTTGGCTACTTAAGGAGGGTTTGGAAGTCAATATTTTGTATATTTTGGAATGTAGATTATAAATTATTGAATTATTATGAGAATACGTATAATTGTTTGAATTTGAAATGTGCATGATATATTTTGCGAAAAGATTTTTGTGAGTGCAAGTATAATAAGAATTCATCGGAAAGCTCCTTCAAGATGATTTTTGGATTCTGCATTGTCCAGTTTATTTTTTGAATGCGTTTTAAAATTAACTCGCAAACATGTATAGTGCAAAAAAAAGAAAGAAAAGGTAATGGATAATTGAAATTTTCATCTGCCAAACCAGCTCTTAGTACTTGGTTTGTTTTTTTCTTTTTCTTTTTTCCTCTACTCAAACCAAACAAGAAAATGAAAAAATTTCCCTTCTTTTCCTCGAGTTCTAAACAAACCCTAACTAGACCCCAAAATTCACTCCACACCCTTCCCCTTTTTAAGAAATTAGAATTGGGGCACACATAACATACTTTTGTTTTTTGGCCTCCAAACAAATTTGTATGTTTTGCGGGGTGTAGCAGTAATTTCCATGATATCCTCTTTCTTTTTTCTTTTTTCTTTTTTCTTTTTCTGATCTTATGATATTCTGTTTGTTAACGCTCTGTTTTTGTTTAAAACTAGACATTCTTGATCTTTCTAGTGAAAAACGCAAGACAGTTGGATAATCAAATGAACTTTTAATTAGTCCATTTTTTAGTAGCTCGTATCTACATATGTTTGGCTTTGGAAGTGGAATATGTTTGAAATCGGAAATTAATTGAGTCGAGAGGTAAAACTATTAAGAGAAAAAGAGTGCGCGAAGATGGAAGATAATTAGTTGCGGCGCGACTACATTAGAGATGAAAAATGGAATGGTAATCCGGGATCTCTCTCTCTCATGGATTGGAGGACAAAGTTTAGGATCAGTTCGAAATAAATAGGTGTATACATATATAAAAATGTAGCAAGTAAAGGTCTTACATCTCCAAGTTCGGATGCTGATAGCAAATTTTCGGCACCACTCGAGACACATTCTGTCGCTAAATTTCAGATTCCAAAGTTAGACAAAGTGCGCATAAGCTAACGTAAACACTCTATCGAAAATCAAATTATGTAGAGATTAATATTGATGTCTACTGACCACATTTCTCTTGTTTCTTTTGTTTTCGGCTCTTCAAGTGGTAAAAACTAAAAAGTCATCTTCGTTGGGCTGGCCTGGATATATTGGGCCTGTTTTTCTAACTTAAAGCCTATGCCGATCCAAAAAAAAAAACTTGAAGCCCATTGATTTAGTTAGCGGGCCGGTTCTGCCCGCCCGGAGCCACCGGTTCAATCACTATGCATTTAAACAGAACTTTTTCTTTTTCTTTTTCTTTTTTTTTTGTAAAACTTTCATCCAAACTTTGTGCGAATATTCTGTAAGAAAATGATGTACGTGAAGGAAAGAATTGATTAAATGCACAAAGAAAGAAAATGGGAAAGCAAAGGTAAATAATAAAGGAGATGATAGAAAACAAGACTAGCTACTTTTTTTTGTGTTGGCTCTGAAAAAGATAGTGCTTTTGGCCATGATATAGAACTGAATTCTAATTTTATAGCTATATATCTTTTTGGCTACTTTTTTCACTTTTTTTTTTCCTATTTGTGCACCTACAGGTGATGACTGCTGGATGAACGAGCCAGACAGCCGAGCATGTAGTTGATCAATTTTGATTTAAAAATTTAATGAGTTTCAAAAATATGTTCGTGCTTACCTTAATTATTTATGAGACGAGCCAATCTCGAGTAACTTGATTTATTTTTATAAATAATACCGAACAAGCTGAGTATTAGCTTGTTCAAGCTTGATTTGAAGCCTTAACGAGTTCCAATTAAAAAAATGTTCACGTTTGGTTTGTTACATTTAACAAACCAATCATAAACAAGCTTTAAACGAACGAACACTAGCTCAAACTCGAATCGCTTTTTCCATTTAGCAACCATATGTGCACCGTATTATAAGGAAAGTGCAACAAATGTCAATAATAAGCCTATACATTATATGGATGTTCAAAAAAAAAGTCTTACAACATAGTATGACACAAGAGATAGACTTTTATGTAACTTCACAATAAAAAGAATTCTTCTTCTCTTAGTTGGTTTGTCGAAAAGATAATTAAATATCGATCGCAATTAAAAAATTCGCGCAGCAACACAATTGTTACACTTTTTTTTTAAGAATTCAAGTGTCCGGACCAATTTATACATATTTTATTTAATCCCGAGGGACCCCCGATTTTTGTACTTTTTAATAGTTGCATATATTTCTTTGCACATTTTAACATATACTAGTATTTTTTTTCTGCCTTGATAGTATCATAGTAACAGTCCATCGATTGAGAATGTATCCTTGCCGACCCATCACGTGATTTTTGCGCGTTTTTAACATGTCATGTTTGTTTGTCAACTGAATTTTGCATTTAAAACACGTGACTGAAAAACAAAACTAACGGCCCAAATTCAAAGGGTCCTTTTCTCGTACCAAGACTTGGAGAAGTCTCCTAAGTCTTTTGGGTACTGGTACCACACACGTGGTATCTGTCGGTGATTCCAGCCGTCCAAATATGTTTTGGACGGCTTGAATTTTTTAGAGAGAAAGAATAGAGAGAGTGGTCGGGTGAGGGGAGAGAGGGGGAATAAATTATAAATCTGGGCCGTCAAAACAGGTTAAAAAGACTGGGATCGCCGATGAATACCGCCACGTAGTACCCGCTGGGTACCAAAAAAAATTCTCCTAAGACTTGAGGTAATATTAAAAGCCCACAACAGATCTAGCTTCCACTTTGTAGTCTGCATCTTTTTCCCCAATGGAACGAATGATGCATATACCAAATGACTAAATGCATGACACACACACATATACATAATAAGGGAGAATGATTTTTGAATCTTATCTCTTTATAATTTTTACGTTAATTATTCACTGCCAACTCATATAGAGACCCAAATTTGTTCTCGTGGTTGAGTCATGACCAAATCAACCTTCCCGCGCAAAGTAGAGGATAAACAATTTATCTATGTTAATCAGGAGAGTCGAGAAATGTTTTAATCTCTCCCACTTTACTTTTTTATGAATGTGTTTCACTATTGGTGTTTTAGTATGATTTGTATAATGAGTTGTGTGAAATTTCAAAGTGTATTTACAAGGATAATCGTACCAAAATTAACTCACATGCATTCTATCTATATATACCGTTAACTTTTGGCCTCTTTACAATGCATTTTTCAGCCATTGCCTTACGTGGGAGTTTCTCATCTCCACATATACATATTTCTACCTGATCGATCCAATGACAGAAAATGCACTTAATTTGAAGGGTGTGAAAAGTTTTATTTTCCTTCTATAGTTGTGGTTCTTTTTTCTTTTTCTGTTTTTGTCATCAAAATTGCGGTTCTTGATGTTTCCGTTAGGTGCTTGAAGTCGTGATCGATCGTGACATGTTCAACAAAAAGATGTGAAGAGAGATATGTAACTAATTAAGGCCCCGTTCCACTAAAGTTCTTAATTTTTAATTATTTTTTCGTTTTATGAGACAGATCATTTTTTCGTTTTAATACAAAAAAAATATTTATTTTTGTTAGGGAAACAACTAACGAACCAGGCATGTGAAGACTTCCTT
This sequence comes from Rhododendron griersonianum, assembly GCA_018127125.1. NCBI lineage: Eukaryota > Viridiplantae > Streptophyta > Magnoliopsida > Ericales > Ericaceae > Rhododendron > Rhododendron griersonianum. The sequence continues at coordinate 7,015,957 of CM030795.1, read as the reverse complement.
TTGGGAACTCAAAAGAGTTAGGCTCACGTCGGACTTCATGTATGGAAAGCGGGTGGGGAATTTGCCCAGAATAGAAGTGCATTCAATTTCTACACGTGTCTCTTTACAACTGGCCCTCCAGTTAGGCAATGGATTTTTGTGGTTAGGCCTACCCTCTTCATGGATGCTGTCTCTCTTTTGTTTTTTGGTAATGCCCGGGTGTACTATCGGGCCAGTTTTCGCACATGCACCCGATTAAACTAATTCCTATATATAGCCCCTCCAGTAGCCCTTCCACAAGCTTACACGTGGGCGAGGAGATTTGAATTTGAGACTTTAGGAGGGGGTTACCGATTCCGAAGTCATGCCAAGACCACTAAACCAATCCCTCGGGATTATTCTTATACTATGTCATGTGTGCATATGTTTCAATATGTGAGAATATGTGTGCGGATATATGCATATATGAGGACCTAATCACCCTCATGGAAGCTAATTAAGTACTTAATCATATACATAGCTAGCTGTCACAAAGAAACCGAATAGAGACAAAGCACACAGCTAGTAAATCAGGTTGATTTGATATTCTCAAGCCTTAATGAGGAAGTGATTATTTTAGGGTACTTTCAACTAGACCCCTCTCTCTCTCTCTCTCTCTCTCTCTCTCTCTCTCTCTCTCTCTCTCTCTCTATTGTGTGTATGTGTGTGTATAACTCTACACTAGCTAATAGGATTAAGATTACAAAAATTTTGAGTGTTATATATACTTGTAGTAATCCCTGCAATCACATCATCTGCTCAAACAAATTTAGCATGTTAATTACCAAATCAAACCTAATGGAACCTTAAATTCCAAATTAAGTTTCAAACCACCTTAAGAACTACAACTACCGGAAATCGTATATCTCAAGCTAATTCCTATTCACACAAAGTGTAAATACCATGAAAAAATTGAGGAGAAGTTTTTCGGTGCCAAGCGGGTACCATGTGGCAGTACCCGTCAGCAATCACGTTTGGACGGCCCAAATTTATTCCCACCCCTACCCCTTACCCCACCACTCTCTCTCCTCTTTTCCTCTCTTTAAAATTCAGACCGTCTGAAATACGTTTGGACGGTCCAGATCGCCGACAGGGTATCACGTGTGTGGTATCTTACCAGCACCCAAAAAATCCTCCAAAAAAAAAAAGGACATGCAACAGCTATTTCATCGATATTTCACAACACATTCACGTGAGGATAGACTCCACACATTGTCCATATAAACTAATAAGTAGTGTGCTGTAAAATAGAACTTAGTAGAGGAATTAACATAGGATTAAATGTAGGATTATGAAAAAGCATAGGACCAAACATATTAAACAAGCTTATATGCATATATATATATGTATGCACATATATTGGCTAAAGTATATTTTAGGGTTATGTGTACGTAGCATTATATATAATAAATTAATTTCCATTAAGTAGCTGCATGGACCAGAGATCCTCCATACTCCAGATTGCTTCATTTGATTCAGTAGGAAAACCAGCCGGAAAATTCTCTAGATTACCGGCCGAGAACGACAGCGGCGGCGAGTAGGTCTCGATTGCATGAGGATGATCTGCATTGCCGGAAAAAATTTTATAATGTTTAACTCGTTGTACTTGATATATATTCAAGTTAATAAATTTGGTTTTGCTGATTAAATTAACAGTTATTTTACCAGAGATTTGGCTTGTGCTAGCTTGATCGATAAGCGTATCGGAGGTTTGTCCCGCGGTGAAATTTTCAGCTGGCTTAATATGCTTTCGGATTGTAGTCCTCCAGTAGTTCTTTATTTCGTTATCTGTCCTCCCTGGCAATTGCTTCGCAATTTTTGACCACCTTTACAAATATGATTAAGAACAATTAAACATGAAATAATCACGCAAGAAAAAGTATGTGTCCCATGTAATTTGGGTTTGGCAAAGGGGATTAATTTGGTGTTTGATGATAATCCAATGATCAGATTCATGAGGCAACAAAATGGTGGGATTCCCATGTGGTTTGGTCAAAATCCTACACCATGGCAAAGTCAATTCTATACCATGGTAAAGTCATCTCGTCCGAAGGTCCAGATTTATCTTCTCTCTTTTCTATCTCCCGTCATATCGGATTCCAGTTAAAAGTAGTACACGTATTCTCACTATTACATATCCACTAATCTTTTCAAACTCTCGTAAGAAAATTAATCCGGTAAATTCTCTGGAATTTTATACTAGTTTTCAGACATGGTTGGACCGGAGACAAGCCTCCTCTATTCTCTCACGTACTGTTAATCTTTCTTCTTCTTCTTTTGATCGGCAAAAGTGAAATTTTATTAAAAAGGGGAAAGGGGAAAGGGAATCCAACTAAAAGTTGGAAATACATCTCAAGGGCATAACCCAAACACCCAAGGGTCTATAAGGGATCGCAAAAGAAAATACTATTCAGCTCAGCCCAATATCCAGAATAAATAAAATAAAGCCCAAACATCTAAACCCGACCCAAACATCTAAACACGTACTGTTAATCTTTTCCAGTATCATACCTGATACTGATCTTCTCAGAAACTCTTAACAGTAACACAAATCTGGTCAAGCTTTTCGAGACTTATACCAGTTTTTTAGACATGGCGGGACTGCAGACAGGCCTCCTCCGGAATTAGGTATTGATAGTGTTTGTATTTCCATCATGTTCACCACGTTTTCCACGCCTCAACATTTGAAGCCCTCATGTTCGGTGGTTCAAAAATCAGTGCCCTTCACTTTCCCCCTTGGTTATTTAAGGGGTACCCTCAGAAACATGGTTGTTTGGTTGAAAGGTGTGATAAATGGAATCAAAACATCTTTTCTAGCTTCCATATTCTCTCAATTCTCTTCAAAGAGGATTGTTTTAGCTGGGGAATGCTGAAGGACTCAGGAGAGATGAACCAACCAATGTGGTTTCATTGGAGAATGGGGTTGTGGTAATGTGCAGAAAAAAGATCACTCATAGCCCCAATCTTCAAAAGCATCAAACTACATATGCCTAGCTAAAAGGGTAAGTAAATGAGCAATTAGCCGCTTGCCGCAGAGGTTAGTGTATGTATACCACGTAAATGTGGCAGTGCTCCTGGACTACTCAACAATCTCTCTTTATCTCAGTACCTCTTTTCTCTCCTCTTCTTCTTACATTTTTTTTTTGGTTTTACCTAGTATTTCTTTTCTCGATCTTTCCTCTTGTTTAGGTGTTCCAAAGCATCCAACCTGAACTACTAGGTTTATAGGCGGAGTAGCATCTAAATAAGATATGGAATACTAAACTTGAGTTATTTAGAATCTCAAAAGGATAGTCTTTAACACTCTCTCACATAAGTGGTCAGGTCACACGTGAATGTGATAATTAAGTCAGGAGGCAAATTAAGAAAAAAAATAAAGACGCTTGCGAGACAACACCCAACACCTATCTTAGTTATCTATGAAAGAATGTTAGAAATTTTAAAGGTATTTTACTTAAAAATCAACCAACTATTAATTTGTAAAGTAGTCTCTAAATTTAGAAGTTTAAACAACATAGAGTCTAGGACAAGTCTCTTTACAACTCTGTTGTGTTTTTACTCAAAACTCTCAAATAAAGAGCAATAGATAATGTATCTGAACGTCTATGTCCAATGAAAATATATTTACATACACACTGCACACACAAATAGGTGTATAATAATGCAGTGAATTTCGATTTACTTGAAATTATAATTAACAGATGCATCAATAAATCCTAAAAATGGTACAGTATTATGTTTTAAATAAAATAAATAAATCAAATTCACACATTTTTTTCCCTCATGAAATTAAAGAATTAATACAATATCTAAAAATTGGTGCAAAAAAATTATAAAATTATTCATGAAAGCATTTTAGTTTTTTATGACATTTTTTTTGGTAATGGACTGAGTTTTTTTTTTTTTTTTTTGAAGTTCCAGTTGGAACTATTTAAAAAGACTGTTTAGTTTTTTTTATTGTAGAAAAAAAAAATAAAAGAAAAAAGACTCAACACTTATCTTGAATAGGCCCAAACAGTAGGGTGGGTGTCCTTATCAATAGATGACCGGGGAAAACTATCCCAAACGGATAGGGAGAGTAAACACATATGACCAATTGGTGAAGTGGGCTAACCTCAAAATAGAAACTTGGGCTGGGCCCATTTAATTACTTTGCCCCCCTCTACCAAATTCCCAAACGTGCCTATATACATTACCACTAGTAATATTCCACATCTATCCTATATATTTTATTAAAATATTTCGCATCAGTTTAAGGAACTAATTAAAATCTTTAAATTGATGAAAAAAAAATCATAAAATTATGTGTGAAAGTGATTTATTTATGGTCGAAAAAAAAATCAAGATTTTTCGTAATGAAATGAAATCAAGAGAGAGGTGGAGTAATAAACTTGATTCCATGAGGGAAGGGTTCGTCATCTTTCGTACATCTATCTTACCACTAGATTTGTATGTCTCGCGGTGATTTGATAGTTCAGAAGGAGATCAACTTATCCGGGGAGAAGTCAGGACTTATTGTCCTAACCCAAATAATTCGACTCTCGTCCGGACTATCGGAACGGGAAAATTAAAGGTGCTTCCATCAAAATCCGAGGTTTGATTTTACTTTCTGAAGAGCTGCCAGCACCCTATATAGCTAGGTTACAAATTTGATGGTTAATTACTTTGAAGAGCATTGGATAGGTCCATCGGGGTGACGGTGCCGCAGCTACAGGGTATAAGGCCTCCGAGAGAGGCCAAAAAGAGGAGCAATTAGGATGGCAAAGGAAAAAAATATATATATATTTTGTTGGATATTAGTTTTACAGAACTATATCTTTAATTCAGAAGGCATTTTCAATATATATTCGCTTTTAGATCGTAATTTCTACGTCGTGATTCCGTTTTTCTTTAATTTAGAAGGCATTTTAGATATATATTTGCTTTTAGATCGTAATTTCTACGTTGTGATTCCGTTTTCTCTCTCTTCTCTGTCGACTCTCCTCTCTCTCGATATCATGGTGATGGGATTCAAGGATGTGCAGCTGAGAGCCCAAGACCTTATGGGATCTGCAAGAGGATTCATCTTGGCTGATAAAAGTGTAAAGAAAGATTTCATCAAGGAAAATAAAAGGCAGATGTTGCAATTTCTCTTCTTTCCCCCTATTTTCGAAATATACAAATTTAGCTTCGGAAATTAACTATTATGGCATGCATGCACGCACGTACCTGTTTCCCCACTTGGCATGCAATTCCATGATCAAGAGCTGTTCTTCCGGTGTGATATTACCTCTCCTCACGTCCGGCCGGAGGTAGTTGAGCCACCGGAGCCTGCAGCTTTTTCCCGTACGCTTCAAACCTAATAGAAATTGAAACAAAACCAGGAAGTTTGAGAAACTAGGGTTTTGCCCTCACTAGCTCGGTGGAACCAATATTATTAATGAATCAAAAAATAAGAGATAAGTGCAAAATTGGAAAGATGGTTGATTAATAATAGTAATAATTACCAGCAGATCGGGCTAGTGTGTTCCAAACACCTTCACCATGATTGGCTATGTAGTTGATCAAGATCAAGTCCTCTTCCATAGTCCATGGCCCTTTCCTCACTTCTACATCATAGGAGATGCATGGTTTCTTATCCATTTTTGGATGAGAGAGAGAGAGAGCTAGAGAGAGAGAGAGAGAGAGGCTTTGGAGGTAGGTGTGGGGTGTGAAGAAGCCAATGAGGTTGGCCGCCAGATTTATAGACGCGAGCAGATAACATGCAGAATGTAAAGTGTTTTTATAAAAACTTTTGCGTACTATAAGACAATCATGTCAAATCAAATCAGTAATTCAGATTTAACGTACGACAACGGAGTACTTGGACGTCAGATTTAATTAAAGATGCGAGCAAATAAAATGCATGATTTAAATACGTGCATAAAAATTTGGTTTAATACACTTATGACAAGACAAACCAGTGATTCGTAAATCAAACGTATCATTCTCACTAGACTCTAAAGGGCTTTTAACCCAACTAGATGTCATTTTTAACTATCTACAGACTTCTATGAACGAGTAAGCTAGGATCCAAGTTCTTTTCTTTCGAAAAAGACAGGAATCTTTACAAATTACAATGATATTTTGATCCCTAGTAATATATGTATGCCCACAAATTGCATGCATGGCCATGATGATGACAACCAGTGCATGTATGTGTCCATGACCATGTGGCGAAACAACCTTTTTACCGCACCAACCAATCACAGCCGTCCAAAAATGTTCTGGACGGTCTGGATTTTAATGAAACTTTTCGGGGAAAAAATTTGACTCTTCTCCGGAAAAATTTCATTAACATCCCGACCGTCCAAAACACTTTTGGATGGTCACAATTGAGTACTTATTTACAGCACCTCCCTAAACAAGATTGTCTCCCAAACGAAATGCAGTACTCATGTGTATTGCATGCATGTATATAGTATTTCACACACACACACAAAAATGAAAAGAGAGCAATAAAATGCGAAGAAATCAAAGAAATAATCCTCGAAAATGAGAAAAGAATTGGTTACTGATTTTGCCACTCCCTTTTTTGTTAACGCCACTCCCCTGCAAGTGTATTTTTGCACCAAAAATTCACTTGCAGGGGAGTAGCGTTAACAAAAAAAGGAGTGGCAAAATCATTTCCCAAAGAATTTTGCAATAACACATCACTTGACATGTAAGCATGCATCATATTAAGACGTCACATCTTATCCTTCCATTTGAAGACTCCTATTCGTTCGGATGGCGATGGAATGTTTTGTCGAATGGGAAAAAAAAAAATTTGAACCGGAAGAAATGCGAGCAAACCAATGTACAGGTTACGCTACTTTTATTTTTTTGAACGGCAAAATAAATTTTCATTAATCTTTGAAGCTGTTATAAAGACTAAAGACCCAAAACCTCGATTTACAAAGAACCAACCGAAGACACCTAAGGAGACAAAGCCCACACACAAGGGCCGAAGCCCCAACACCGGCTTTTGTGACATCAGCTGCCTTGTGTTTTTCTCATTTTACAATAGTTAGATCATATATTACTTTGGCTTTGTCCAAGATATTTGTAATGAATTTCGTTACGTAAGTATCGTTGGACTATTATTAATATAATCTTTTCCATTTTGTTAAAAAAAAAAAAACTCACAGCACGAACCCGCGTAGTTTTAGAAAATCCCCGAAACCAAGCTAGAGAACTTCCTTTTAAAAAGAATAAAAGAGTACCCTACTAGGTTTTGGTGATTTAATTAAACGCTAAAGTTTCGCGACAAGATACTTATATTCAAAAATTGGAACTATTTTTTTTTCATAATTTAGATATCTAGACCAGCTTCCGTGATTGTATTTTGAATTTCAAAAAAATCAAGTGACAGCTTTATTCGAATTCGAAACTTCACTGTTCGATCATAGTTGACTTGGGAGTTGGGGCCCAGCTGCAGCAAACCTACATTTTGTCTCAGCCCGGCCCGGCCCAAATCTTCAATAAGTCAAAGGCACATACTAACATCTCACATGGAGATTTGGTTTCATTTGGGTGGCTCATTAATCACTACACTTCATATTTATCCTCCAATTTATTTGTGGACAACTTAATTAGCCATCTTTTTTACCCTACTTATTTAGATGTTCATCATAATGTGTTTAAATACTTATCTTTTCATCCTCAAATTCAATTCAATCCTAAACTACCCTTTCTCTCTCCTAATTTTTCAAATCTTTCTCTAATTTTTTTTATATTTTTTCTAATTATCTCAATTCTCTCTCCTCTTTCAAACATTTCTCCCACCTAATCTTTTGACTTTTTTCTGTCTCCTAATTTTCTCTCTCATATTTTTATTCCCCTAAAATCTAAAAAGAAAACACGACTCTTACAAAAACGAATGTGTAAGCCGGAAAACATGGCAAAACATGATCAATTCACAAAACATGGCAAAACAAGATCAATTAAAAAACATGACAAAATCGGAAAACATGGCAAGTTTCAAGAAGTGTAGGTTTCGATGGAGGTAGATGAACAAAACATGATTAAATAAAAAACATGACAAAAATCAGAAAACATGACAAATTTTGAGAAGTGTAGGTTTCAATCGAGATAGATGAACAAAACATCATCAACTCACAAACATGACAAAAATCGAAAAACATAATACCTAAAACTGATGTAATGGCGGCGAACAAAACATGATCAAATAAAAAACATGACAAGTTTTGAGAAATGTAGGTTTCAATAGAGGTAGATGAACAAAACATCATCAACTCACAAAACATGACAAAAATTGAAAAACATAATACCTAAAACTGATATTCCAACAACGGAATCCGATAACAGCGGCGATTAAGAAGATGGAAGCGATGTGACTCAACCTTAGAACCTCGACCGTCCGTGACTGTTTTGAATTCATGGCTATTTTGAACCCGAGGGTGCACGGTAACCGAGAACGATGGCAGTGGTCTACGACGGGAAAGAGGGAAAGAGAAATGAAAATTGAATTCATCGTCGTGTTTCAGGTTGGGAAATGGAAGGCTGGCGTGGAGTAAATGGGATTTGCAGAGAGCGAGAGAGAGGGGTTTGTGGGTAAATGGGATTTGCTTAATCCCGGTAATTGAGGGAATTGAAAACCTATCCCAATCCGATATATGTATTATATATATATGTATATGTATATTAATATATAGGTAGGGGTATAAAAGGCAAAATAAAAATTTGAGGAGGAGAACATAAGTATTCAAATCCACTGGGATGGACACCTAAATAAGTTGTCTAAATAGGATGCCTATTTAATTTCTCATTTATTTGTTTGATTTCAGAATTTAAATCATAAAAAATCGACGATAAACTCTCATTTATCGTTTTTTTTTTTTTTGATTTCACCAAACGTTATTTTTTTACAAGAATGCCGCGGATATTTTTATTGAAGGTCACAATTGGCCAAAAAAATAAATATGGAGGGAGTAGTTACTAAAAGTTATTTCATTGCATCAATTGACCCATAATTTTAGCCAGATGTTGCGGACCTACATAGTTTGATGATGAACAATAATAGTACTGGTAATATGTAGAGTTACCTATAAGCATAAGCATAAATGTAACGCTCGTTTGTCCTCCTTGAGAATTTCGTTAATTTGTTGAGTCGAATTATGTTGAATCTATGCGCATCGAAGATTTGACAATCTTTTTTTTTTTTTTTAAGGATCAAGATTTGACACTAGATAAGTTGTTGAAAAATGGTAGTTAACAAATCCACTTTCATGAACTTTTCCAAAATCTTTTCAAGTCATTGTCGAAATTTCTTGCCAAGATTAATTGTCGGGCCAAGAATAGCTTCCCGACTAACTGATCAGACTTTTTTTTGTTTTGGACAGCTATGTGATACATATTCTAATCCCCTTTTCACACCTTTTTTTTTTTAATTACAATTCACGCTCTCTTTTTTGTTCTTATTTTTTTATCCGTCTCTCTTTTTTGTTTTTATGCACGTGAATTTACTATGCTGCCTTTATTCAATACATTTTCTCACATCTAAGAACAACATTGAAAAGGCGTGCAGATAATAGCAAAAAAGAGAGCGTAGATTGTATAAAAAAAAAGGTATGAAAATCATCTTCCTCTGCTTTCATAAAGCACTTTTATAACGCAATGGATTCAACTTAGTTTACACGCACAGAACCATTGACAACAGTACCGAAATGAAAGGTTTCAAATAGCGGTAGTGGGAGTATCAAATGATACGTAGCAGTACGAGTGTAGCAATCGTGAATTTTTCGCAATTATTAATTTTTGAACGCCAGTGCACCTAAAGGGGCCATGAAGCAGGTAAAAAAATCGAATACAAAGTGATGCGTATCGGAAACCAGCCAATATATATCTGTGTGAAATTTGGGAAGGCGTGTAACGGCATTGGAGGTCCAAAAAACCTCTACGCTACGTAGTGGATCCTGTTTAGTCCATTTTTTTTTTTAAAGAGGAGTATTTTAAACAAACTCGCGACCTATACTATTGCGAGGACCTAAGAGTTGGAAGGCGGGTTGGTGGAGTGCTTCTAAAGCGCTGCACCTTGCAGTGCTGCATCTCAGTGTTTTGGACGGAAAAGTTTTAGAAAAATCTAGACCATTGATTATTGAGACAAGCGGACAAGATTAGCACTACAACGTGCAGTGCGCTGGGGGCACTGCAGAGTCCCAAGGTCCCGAGAGTCAGCAGTGGCGTAACTGTCGGGCACAAAAAACTAGTTCAAGTCACATTTTAGCGGGCCCATAATGGCTCCCAAGTTCATATCGCACAAATAATGCTGGTTACCGATGAGGCTTTGGTTCAGTTGTGGAAATTCGGATTTGATTGGACAAGGTTCAAATTCGAGTCCCCATAGCCTTCTAATTGGGCCTAAACGTACTCCTAACACATCACACGTACGGTGGGATCATAGCTTTGGTCCCGACGTAAGTGCGATAGGTTTCCTTATAGATACTGCCATAAAGGTGTGGCGTTACAGAACAATACTCATTGGCGGAAGTGACAAGGTACTTTGCATACTTGAACTTTTCATTTTAGAAATCCAAAAAAGAACAAGAGAGATGCCACATACACTGCATTGTTCCACTACATTTCATGTGGAGCTCATTCCGGGTTTCACAAAAATCCAGAAAAATATCCATAAATTTTAAAATATTGTTTTATGGGGCCCTATAAAAAAATCAGCTCCAACGAATATCGGCAAGTATTATTTCTGGATTCGTGGAGATGTTCAAACTTTGTTTGAAAGCGTACGTAAACAATCTTCCAAAATATCCAATCTTTGTCTAGTATACGTATCAAGTCGATATACCTCGAACAACCTTATAATTAATTAGCGAACACGAACTCGAGCTTGAGTACTCATCAATTTTGGTTGGTTTATCCATCCTAATCTTGTCATGTGTTATTTTGGATAAGTGTTGTTTTGTGAGCTATTTTAAGTTAAAATTCAAACAAATTCTGATCCACCAAAAAAAGCTACTTCGAAAAAAGGCCACAAAGAGGACAAGGGGCGTATCAGTTGGATCAGAATTCAGATGTGTGGTTTAGGGCAAAAATCTCCACTTTCAAATGACTAATTCCTAACTGCGATCGAGTGTGAGGACAATAATTAAAACAGCTCTCAACCACTCATAATTATCACAATTAATACTCCTAATTATTAAAGAAGATGTCTTCCTTTAATATCTTAATCCCTAACTGTGGGAGTACACACACATTCACATGCAAAAGATACATATATGGAAGTGGAAGTGGCAGTGGCGGGGGTCAGGATTTTGTTACCAGGAGGCCGGCTTAACAGACATGTAGGAGTATTTTTTATTGGAACGTATAATTATTATATCATAAGGTTTTGCTTTTCAGTTCATTACATTTGTACATTGAATTGATTCTTTAGGCTATTTCAACTGTCACATGGTTATTTTTTATTTATGAAATAAATTGAGAAATGAGAACGAAAAATAATCAGTTTTTTTATCAAATCGAAGCAAAATTATTAAGATTATAAGTAACTATACACGAATAATTATCAATAATATTTAAAATCAAGAATACATAAAATAAAAAATTTAAAATTCAGACGCTCGGAAGGCCGGGGCCGAAGGGCCCTTCATACCTCCGCCCCTGGGAAGTGGGGAAAGATATTTTGTGCGGCTATGAGTGAAATTTATGCTTCAAATATGTCTCGAAAAAGTTATTATTATTAATTTTTATTGACTTTTTATGATTTGGGTTGATATTTTTTTCCCTTTTTCGATGCGTCAAGAATCGACAAAATAAAATGTGTGGACCAATTATTTTTAAGAACTACCAATAATATGAATAAATAGTCCATAAAACAACGATCATTTGCTTGTAATTTATTGCTTAAGTACTGTCTTGTACATATTGAACTCCATTTTTTTTTTCTAAAAATCGTAGTTATACTTGCTACTCAAGAAAATCACAATCACGCATGAAAATTTTGTTTACAACTCCTTTTCATTGCGATTAACCATAAAATTTACATCAGGCAGAGTTGTCTTTAATGTCGGTATAACTCATAGGGCAAAGTCTTTGTTCATCATCTGTGGTTTGAGTCATATGCAGATATACACCCCTTATGGTTCAAAAGTGTGCAATAACACTTCTGTGATTTATGAAATGTGCACATAACACCAAATTTCATCGATCCATCGAGGTGACCAATTGGCATGTCCTCTAACCTAATCTGGCAATAACTATTCAAATGATAAGCAATTTGTCTACGGCACCAAATTAAGATGAGAAAGTACTGGTCGGTTGTTGGCTACCTTGTTGAAAGAGACAATTCATGGGATTATTACCATCTTTAAATTAATTTGCGCCTCGAAAACACTCTTAATTTATAATTAACTGGATAATGAATGTGGATCACAAAAACTTTTAACTTACCAACCCTAAGATTTCGTCTATTGTATCGGCCGATACAATAGACGAAATTAATGCTTCAAATAGTACTAGGGGAAAGATATTGAAGACTAAATCTTAGGGTTGAGGATCGGAAGTACACTTTTGTTGTCTTGTATAACCTTTGTTAGTGTGTTGTCGCCATGCCAGCAGTACTATATTGGGGTCGGCAGCCTCCGCCCTACTTGAGTATATTAACACAAACACCGACGCAACAGCGTGTGTAAGTGCATGTTTTAAAAAGTTTCAATCCTGAAACCCGGCCCATTGTCACATGAGAGGTTACTTCGATAAATGTCGATCAAATTTTAATGACTTTCATAACCGGCTTTTGGTTTTGCAATTAGTGTTAATTAGCTCTAATAAGGAAATTTGTTCATGAAATGTCAAAAACTCAAAATTGAAAAGTTGATTAGAAGCTTTGTCAAAATGAGCTAGGCTGGCTTAAAGGTGGAGTAGCAAACAAGATTAATTAGGCTTTCTATATAGCAGCAAATGAAGAGAGAGAAATCACTTTCTTTCCTTTGCCAAAAATAGATCAGAAAACTGAAGTTGATGATGATTCATTTTAGAGCTTATTAGAGGAATAATTATTGAGGGGTTGGTTAGTGTAGCTGTAAAGTCTATAGCTTTAATTTTCTATTGTGAAAGGGAATAGGAAGAAAAAGACGGACGCAACCTAACCACATGTCCATTATGTGGCTAATAAAGGATTAGGTCGCCTAGTAGGAGTAGCACTATAAAAAGGAAAAAAAAAAAAGTAATATGGATACCGAAAAGGTACATCAAAAAATCTACAGAAAGTCTACCGGCACCGCAGATCTGTGCACAGATTGTGCACAGATCGCGTTGTGGGATCCACTAAGGGTCTCATACAAATAATCCGATCCGTTCATTATGTTTAAAACATTTTTTCAAGTGCCCTCGCAAAAAATTAGCTCAATCCGACACCTATAAGTACTTGATCTAATCGTCTAACTTTTCATTCTCTGAAAACCCAAATGAAAACTTAGATGATTAGATCAAACACTTATAGGTATCGGATTGAGCTAATTTTTCGCGGAAGCCCTTGAAAAAATGTTTTAAACATAATTAACGGATCGAATTATTTGTATGGGACCCTTAGTGGGCCCCACAACGCGATCTCTGCTGTGCCAGTAGCAAGGTTCAAAAATCTACTCCCTAACTCAAAAGGACCTTGCGAGGATTGGGGGTATTTATCGGTCCAAAAATGCTACGCACATAACGGTTGTGTAAAACACAATACACAATCAGTCTCTAGCCGTCTATTGCTGTAATAAATGGCCAGAATAAGTTCAAACTCTTCCCCAGAAAAGTTAAACTTTTTACTAGAAGAATTTTTGCTATCGGTATGTGTTTCTGTGTTCCTAACATAAACGCAGCTAATATTAATTAAATCAGATACAAATTACATCGACCATGGGCTTAGGTGGTGTTCCAGTAAAAGTGTTTTTTGTAAAAGTTCCTTTTTTTCAAATTTTATAATGAAAATGAAAAATAATTTTTTAATTTTTTTTGCACCGTATAAAAGATCTCAACGAGATATGTCAAACAAGATCGATATTGATAGGAAAATTATTTGCGTAAACACATAATTTTTAGGCTTGAAATTACCTCCGTTTGAAAAGAAAGCACTTTTACTAAAAGTGGAACACCACCTTAATCAATTACAACAACTATTTTTATATATAAAGAAAACCACAAAGGCCATAGGCTTATAACAATCCTAACTCAACTACAAAAAATATGACAAAATGACAAAAGCAGTGTTGTACAAATCTTCTCAAGAACGAACGGGGTTTGGATATACTTATCAAGATCTGCATGATCAAGCTAAAAATACCTTGCCCGCCTTCGTCGTCACTTCTGTCGCCTCTACCGTTGCTATCGAAATTAACTCCACTACCGTCGCCCTTGTCTGGAACTTTGGTTGCCGGAGCTCAAGATCAACCACAGATTAGTACGGGTGGTCAATCCAAAAATAAAGCAAAATGGGAAGATCTTAATTCTTAGGGGAGAATTCACTAAGATGAGAGAGAAGAGAGAAAAGGGTAAGTCTCCATATCTAGAAGGAAGAAAGGGAGGAGAAAACAAGGGAGGGATAGGGGGCTGGGAAAGGGTGAGGAAGAAACCCTAACTAAGGCTCTGTTCAGTCGAGAATGTTTTTTGAGAAATTTATTTTTAGGAAATATGAAGTAAAGGAAAATGAAATTTATTATCTTATGTGTGTTCTGTTGACAATTTTTTTGATAAAAGAACTGAACTTTCATTCTTTTTAACAAGGTGTATTTTCCGTACAATTGAACGGGGCATAAGAGAAGAGAACCTTCTCTCTCTATCCCTCTTTGTGAACAAATTTCAAAAAAAAAAAAAAAAAAAAACATATTGAATATAAAAACAATTAGCAACTAGAACCCTTTCTATGCCTTTGGTCATGACGGAGGAAGGATTTCACATACGGGGCCAAGAGGTGTGAATCCAAGGTTTTTGACCAATTGAGATAGTCATATCCAATGTAAGAATGAGAAATAAATCTACAATTATGCACTTATTAACAACTGGAGTACTGCTTAGTGCAGTTAGTAAGTCACTGCCTCCCCTTTGTGGAAAGTCTTGGGTTCGAGCCCCACAAGGCTACGGATAGCCTCTGGACCCCCGTGCTAACCCTAACACGCCCAACTAACCCCCGCTGATGTATATTGCTTGACAAAAAATATATATATATCAATAATAGAACTATTGTAAGTTGAATTAGTCGAGGTTCGCGTAAGCTGGTCTGAACACTTGAGTTATCGAAAACAAAATAATAATAATAATAAAACCAATGTACTATTGTCTTAACAACGACATAGGAATTTCAAAAGTGAAAAAACCATCAGATGTATTGTCATTGATTCTCTTTGCATTTAGCCTCAACATTAAAAGTGGAGCTTCTAATCAAGGATCCCTTACAAGTGGCAAGTGCCTTTGTCCCAAAAGATACGTCTGCAATTTTCCCGTCTTGAATGCTGTTTTTGGTGTTTATGCCTTTAAATGCTGTTTTTGGTGTTTATGCCTTTAGGGGCAAGACTTAATTAGAGAGGTTTTTATTTTACTTTATATTTTTTGGTGCCCCGCCTCTCAACACCACGTATTCCCGAGATCTATACCGCACAAAAATGTGTGGTTCCAAGGAGTATTGGTAGACCACGTGACGTGTTCCACGAGCACACAATAAATTGTCAATTTTGAACACCGGTGAACGCAAGGGGAGGAGCCTACAATGTCTAAAAGAACCTATTTCCCTCTCTTGTAAAACTACTACTGATACTACTACAGATTATCCTCCATATCAAAGGGTGGAGAATGGAAAATCCAAAGGCATATACACCATTCTGCAGCTCAACTGCTTCTCTTTAAAGGGTGCCTTCAAACAGATCAGAAGCACTACAAGGATAAAAATTTCCAGGAAAAATACCCACAAGATTCCATCCAAATTGCTGCTGCTCTTTTCAAAAGAGATGGGTAATAGTTAAGACCATAACAGTGTCATCACAAGCTAAAAGTATTAGCCAAAAAGTAGCAGTGATATTACAGGCAAAGTAGTTTCTGAAAGTGTATCAAGCCAATCATATTACAATAACGTCGTCACTCAAATATCAAAGAAAGAGGTTGTCTCCAGGAACGGCGAAAAGATCTAACCCAGCATAAGCAAAAATTCCAGCATCAAATGAAATCCTCAACAGCCTCAAGCCTGTCATCAAACATATCACCCAAATTGAGGTTAATGTCACAAAACTGTTACTACTACCATTTATGGCTCTGGATGTTTCACTGTTAAATGTTTACAATGGAAATATTTTCCATGTAAATGATTTTGTGAAAACAATTATTTCTCGTTTTCATTTTCCAGTGTTTGGTTAACATTCAAAACTTATTTTTCATGAAACAGATTTCCATGAACAACAGCACCAATCAAAGCTTTGGCTCTTCCAATTTCCCGAAAACTAAATATGTTAGAAAGTTTTAACATCTATTTTATGTATACAGAGAGAGAGAACAGAATAGTGGAAGGGTTTATACATATAAAGTTTTGCTTCAAGGCGCACGTGTTTGTGTGTGTGTGTGTGAGAGAGAGAGAGAGGGAGGGAGGGAGAGGGAGGGAGAGGGAGAATTGGGGTCTTATGTATCAGAATCCCCCATATTTGGAAATTCAACAAACGTCCGACATAAGTAGTGATTCCCGCGCAATACGGAAGAAAGGCATCAGGATTTCAATTTGGAAAATATCTTACGGGAATTTTCATGAAAAGTCATTTTCCTTTCAATAGTGGAAAATATTTTACATCCAAAACATTTTTTTCTATAGTTTGTGCAACCAAACACCAAAATACTGGAAAATATTTTATGCCCAAACAACGGAGCCTTTGATTCTATATAATCGTAGTTTCTCAACCATATTCACTTCTTCAAGCATGCATTACCAAGATATGAAGAAATAAAAATGAACTTGCCTTGCTAGCAATGTTGTTGGAAAGCCAATCCAGCCCTTCATAAAGCCCTTCTCCAGAAGTCGCACATGTGCTCTGAATGTACCTGAAATGAACATAAAGTCAAAACAACTGAAACAAGTAATTATCTTAAGAGCAATGCTAGGAACACATCCATCCTTACATCATGTCTCATAGGTGAAGCTGGGACCCACAACATTATTGAGAGGGTCCCGTCTTCACTTGTGAGGAGAGGAAGGATATAAGAATGGATGCAAACTTGGATGTGAGCCTAGCTTTTTTGTTATTTTAATCTGCAAATTTTCTTTATTTCCTTGAAATGCTTACTAAGTCTAGCAATTTAAGAAGATCCTCATCTATAAAGATAGTTCCTCTTTATTACAGTTCTTGCAGGACAATTCCTATCATAAGTACAATTTAGCAGGATGTTACTTGGTTATAAGAATCTTACTATAGGGGAAAATGAGGAGATGAAAGTACACGTGTGTTAAGCAAACATATGCCTCAATAGAGGTCTTATTACAGTCCACAGCTTCTCAAGGTGGAGGTGAAGGTATCAAATCTCTCTCCCAATCTAACTACAATTGTGTGTGGCAATGCTTGTGGATAAAAAGTTGATATAGACACCATACTTGCAAAAAACCAAGAAACTTTACCAGTGGCGTTGTCGGAGTGAATGAAGACCGAGCTTGTCAGTTATTTCTGCTGCATTCATTGCATTAGGAAGATCTTGTTTGTTAGCAAACACAAGCAAGACAGCATCTCTCAACTCATCCTGCAACCAGATCAGCAGTTTTAACATGACTGATTCTTCCATGTGTACGCAAGAACACAAGTTACTGGTTCCTTCTCTTTACATAGATGACTAATAAAAGCATGAATAACACATAAACCACAGGAGAACAAGCAGCAAGGGGATGATGCCACAGCATAAAAGATTCCACCTAGGTGAGAAAATAACACCATGGCGAGCACCAAGGAGAAAGATGGGAGAGAATGTAGCATCTCATCTCCACTTCCTTTAAACAAAAACATATCACCACCCTCTGCAGATGTGCGTTAACAGTTTAACTCTCACAATGGCCTTTTTCACTTAAAATTTGATCAGAAGATTTATGAAAATCACTGTTGTACAAAGCGAAGTTGGACACCAACACAAGGCCTAATTAACTAATAGCATAGAGAAGATGCAAAAGCGCATGATAGTTTAATTTGCACTAAAACAAGGGTCACACATGAATCGAACATCAGGAGAAATCAGAAACTGGTTTTTGCTACTGAAGTAAGATATCATATCATCTCAGCCAATTGATGATGATTACTTCATGAAAGACCATTTATGTATATCCTAGAATTTCTCCCTTGCAGTCTGCCTTTTAGAATAAAAACAGCATTCAACGAACTGAAGTAGTAAAGTGTATTCTCATCTCTGAATCAACAGTTAAACACCTTCAAAAAACTAGAAAGAGTTGTCAAAAAAGACCAACTGAAGCAACAAGAGAATATAACAAAATTGCAAGGAAGAAATGAACAGGTCACATAAATCGTAAATTGAATAACAAGAGGATTAGATATACTGATATAATACCAAGGGAAGCAAGATCATTAGAAGAAAATACCGACAACAAATTTTAAGGCAGATCCAAAACATTTACGCCAAATACCATGTGCCATTTATAAAACCATCCATCCGAAAACAATTGAGCAGACTAGAATGCAATATTCAAACAGTACCTCATTCAACATCCTATGCAGCTCATCTCTTGCCTCAACAACTCGATCCCTATCATTGCTATCCACCACAAATATAAGTCCCTGTGTATTCTGAAAGTAGTGCCTCCACAGTGGGCGGATCTGTACCAGAAGAAGCCAAAGTGGTCAATCATTGCCACCACATGGTGCTACCACTAGGGAATTCAAAGTTTTAATCCACCATCGTAAAAGCACATTCTTAAATGAACAAAACATCATACCATTATAAAATCCTATCTTCTTGATCGACAACCAAGATATCGCACTGAATTGATAGTGATAAACAATTGAACATTAAGAAAACCTCGACTGATGTTTAGTGTGAGAGAAATACAGAAATGCCATTATGTAGGACTATGCTAGACTCATATCTAGATAACAAGTTTAACAAACCACAACCAACATACCATTAACGCACATAAATTAACCAACACTGCCTTCATTTGTACAATTGTACTTTCTATATACCTTTTGTACCGTCACTGAAGGCGTCAGATGCTTAATGTGGTACAAACGTACTCCAATGAACAAAGTAACAATGGCTTGTTGATACAGATTAAAATTAAATCCACAATTTTATAACATCAGGAAATTGCCAAACCAAATATTATTGCAGTCGTCTCCGCCAAAGCTAGATCCAAAAGTAAACATAATAAAAAGCATAAACCGAAACTTGAAAGTAGTTGGCACTTGGCACTGCCTACAGAGAACACTTTCTAGTAGTCAACAAAAGACAAACTGTTCGGCGTACCTTGTCCTGACCTCCAACATCCCAGACTGTGAAGCTAATGTTCTTGTACTCCACTGTCTCCACGTTGAATCCTAGAAGTAGAAAAGGAAAAAAAAAAAACATTAAATTAATTATGGGTTGAATTCATGCATAGAAAGTAGAGGTCAACGGAGAATTCGTAGACATACTACAACTAATCCTGCAGTAAGCCAGTAACTTCATCAATTAAGCATTAGGAAAGTGGAGTACATTTATGTTATTAGTCGAGACTCACCGATGGTAGGAATTGTCGTGACAATTTCTCCAAGCTTGAGTTTGTACAAGATGGTAGTCTTACCAGCAGCATCAAGACCTACCATGAGAATTCGCATCTCTTTCTTGGCAAAGAGCCTGCTGAACAGCTTCGTGAAGGTCAACCCCATCTCTGTTTTGCTTCAGCTATGGCCGGTCACTTGTCACTAACACGTCAAAGTTCACAAATTCAGTACTGACATCAAGCTTACTAAGCATGAGAAAGCCAGCAAATTAACAAACTATCCAAAGTACAGGCACAAACACCGTATTACAATGCGAAATTTTCACAGACAAGCCAGCACGCCTCTACCAACATCACCTAAAGATGATACTGAATAAATCAGATGATAACCCTAATCACTGAAATGCATATTGTTCCGTACGAGGAATGGAAACGGGAATCCAGTATGACAAATGCTCCATACTATTGTAAGATAAGGGTAAGCTTTCTATAGTATAAAATAATACTGATCAGTACATCTTTCGAGCTTCAAACATGGAACAACAAAGAAATTTGTCGATTACTCATGCAAAATACATTTTTAGGGCATTATGAACTGTTTTTGCCTTTCCAAAGCTCCACTCATTCTTCATTCAGTTTATTAGTTTTCAGTGCTTCCTTCGAACGAGGTTTGAAGTAAAAAAACCTCTGGCACGCTTTAGAACGATAAATTCACCATTCTGGAGTAGACGTGTACCATTGGAATGTGCATTTCAAGACATAAATTCGTGCGGTATAAGTGTTTCTGATAACCCAGGTCGAAACAACCACTAGATTTAATTGTGTCAGCAACAAATCTAGCAAAGATTTAACAAATCTATATCTACCACACTAGAGTTGATTAAACCTGGATACAAAAACAAATTTATCACGACTCAAAACTCCCCTCAACGAAGCTTATCAACCTTAAAAGCATTGAAACTATTCCATTCACGACTCTACTAATTCAAACATAAATAACAAAGTCATCAGATCTCATCGGATTCAACATTAGCTCATCGAAACCCGTGATACCTCAGATCTTCACATAATAACCACAAGTCATAACTGATATGAATCTATGCGCGTATCTACACGAATTGAAACGAAAAAGATCCTACCTGATGAGATCAACAGAGATCTGTAATAAATTCACGCTTATATGAAAAATCAAACAACGTATGGGCTTGAATCGAATCGAATCGACTTAGGAGAGAGAGAGAGAGAGAGAGAGAGAGAGAGAGAGAGAGAGAGAGACCTCTCGAAAGGCTCGCAGAAGGATCGGATGGAAGGAACGGCTCAGAAACAGAGAGAGGGGACGGTTTTTCGGGGAGATGCGATCTGTTATTATAAATAACCTGACGGAAATTAACCACGGTTAAGCTGATCCCCCGAATCGCGATAGATTCCAAATTTTAGTTTTTGGCATTTTGATCCCGAAAGATTTTCGAAAGAGCATTTTTGCATCCAAAACTATTGATTGAACCAATTTGGCCCCAAGTCAAGTTGACATTGCATCAGGTGCACCCATAATTGTGGCTTTGAACGACCAGCAATATCAAACATGGTACCAGAGATAGGCTAGGCTCACCTGATCACGTGGTCGAGTCACCGTCCAAGTTAATTCTCTTATTTCGTCAATTGATATCTTCGCGTGCTACCGGGCTGCACGTGAGGGAATCCTCTGAAAAATCTAATAGGCGCGTGGAGCATAACACTAAAATTTACTAACTTGAGTGGCATATGGGTCCGAATTTCAAATTCACAATGAATCAATTTTAGTCTTTGTTTTCTGTAACGTTTGCTCAACCCGTAATTATATTGGTAATAAGCTAAGGGAAATGATATTGGCACTCCAAAAATTAATGCAGACACTCCAAAAAACAAAGGAAAATAACTTTGGAATTATACTGAATTTGGAGTGACTGTATCAATTTTTGGAGTGCCAATATCATTTCCCTAAGCCAATTAGTGGTAGTTTTTTTTCTTCATTTTTTATGGTAATAGTTAATTAACTTAATAGTAATTTGATTTATTAAAACTACTTAAGATAATTTTTGTACTCTAATTCATAAAAGGGTAAGTATTGATTACTTAATTTGTAACATAGCCGATCAACAATACGAATTCAATTTGTATATATGTTAACGCATTTGAATATTCAACAGAAAATTACCTCTAAGTACAGAAAAGTGACACTTAATTCCCATTAAGGAGAGATGAAATACTTAATTACCACTAAGTCCACTTTTACAAAAATACATTTAACATTAATGGAAGTGTCACCTTAGGGTTTTAGGGTATGCTAGGGTATAATGGTACCCTAATGAGTACCCTAGTACCCTTGGGTACCCTAAAATCTTAGGATACCCTAGGATTTTAGAGTTTTAGGGTACCCTAGGGTTTTAGGGCACTTTAAGATTTTAGGTTTTAGGATACCCTAGGGTTTAAGGTACCCTAGGGTTTAGGTTTAGGCGCTTTTATAGAGCCCTAGGGTTTAGGTTTAGGCACTTTCATAGGAGTTTTAGGGTGCACTTTCCTATTATTGGGTTTTAGCGGTTTAGGCACTTTCATTGGGTACCCTAGGATTTTAGGCACTTTTATAGGGTACCCTAAGGGTTAGGCACTTTCATAGGGTGCCCTAGGGGTTAGGCACTTTCAATATTTAGGGTTTTAGGCACTTTCATAGGGTGCTCTAGGGGTTAGGCACTTTCAATATTTAGGGTTTTAGGCACTTTCATAGGGTTTTAGTGTTTCATTAATTAGAGAAGACTTGGTGGGAATTACTTTCTATTTTCTGGACCTAGAGGTAAATTGCCCTTGATTCAATTCTTTTATCATATGTCTGTTTCTAAAAATTATGTTATCAAAAATTTATTGAAAAAATCAACGTAGCTAGTACAATATAATGATTCTTAAAACTTAATTTGATTTTTCTACAATTATTTCAAATCAGATTTTGTTTGTTCGTCCACAAAATATGCGTCATGCAAATCATACTCCATTGTCTGTTTGTTTGAATTTAACATTTTTATAGATTAGATTAAATTGAAAACAAGACATGGAGGGCCCGCCACATTGGTTGTCGACATTAGGCCCCATCGCCCTCATCTAAGTCACATGATTCGCGTGCGCGTGCATGAACGAGAGCAAGAGCAAGAGCGTAAAAGCGTATTTGAAATATATTCTAAACTAAAATTTACGAGAACCATGATTGAGAATGCTAGCACAGTGCGAAGATTAAGAGCGGAATAGTTTAAAGGGTCCCTCACTTACTCGGACACAAAGACGTAGCTTCACGTAATCGTGGGACACCAATCTCACAGTCGACTAGTGGGATCCCATTTAAAGTAAAAGTAGAACTCCGTAAGGGCTGACCCCAAAAGACTTAATAGCATCTGAGAGGTTTCGAATTCAAAAGAGTTGATAGCAAGGTTTCAAACCAAAGACTTTACCCCCAAGTCCCGGACCTTTGACCACCAAGCCAACCCCTGGGATTAAGATTTCACTTAGCTTGTGAACTATACTAGCAGCTGGCACATTATATATTGCACTTGTATTTTGCTGGGGTATGAATATATGCGTAGTATTATTGATTCCAGGTGTTGATAATCTACTTAAACAGAAAGTTGTAGCCGCCTTAAATGGTGCTGTCACTCTGTTCATTTTGCTAGTATGAAATCTGCTACTATGACTAAATCATAGAACATGGCCACCATGTCAGCTAATTTGCAGAAAAGAGTTGTCTCCATAAAACAACTTATCCATACTGTTAAGGGTATAAATTAAAAGTTATGAAGTTATACCTCTCTTTTAACGGTTAAAGTTTTTATGAGTTGGTAGTTAACAACCTAAATGGCATCAGAATTCAGAGCAGACAATAGATCATGAGTTCAAATCTTGCAGGTTCATTATTAAATATTTGCACGAGTTTTGACTGTTTATGGAAAGAGAGCCTAGTTACATGTGAGGGGGCGTGTTAAGGATATAAGGAGGAAAGTTACCCGTTTGTGTAATTAAAATATATACTCATCCAGACTTGTATAAAAGCTATATACACTCCCTAGTACTTCATCTCAATCTACCATTGTTGGTCCTTATTTGCAAACATCTTGGTCATTGTCGTGATTATGTATCGGCTTTGCAATGAACTAGGAAGAATTGTTTGATCGGTTCTTGCTCAAAGTACTGTCAACAGGCTTTGGGCAATAAATAGAAGAAACTATTGAAAATCTGGTCCCAGAAGATAGCTATAGACAAGAAGCAAGGTGACTGCAGCTTTTGGAAAAATCATGAGTTCAATCTGGGCTTCAGCCTTCAGGTTTCATTCTCAAGGACCATTCCCTCTCTTTTGCTTGACTGTGTCTGCTTTGGCTTCATTATTGCACTCAATTTTGTGCCATCGTTTAGTATGTAAAGCCTGATGTTCAATTTATTTGATGCAGGTACGTGCAGACCAGGAATACAGATCAAGTTCAAATAATGCAATGGTACGGGTACTCTAACTAGCCTTTGTCGTACTTGCATTAGCATTGTTTCACACTTTTCAGGTTAACAGTTTTTAGCATCATTTCTAGGTATTGGAAACTTGGATGTAGCTCCATATCTTCAAACTATTTATTCGAAAACAAATAGGTCATCTAAATTCCATAACAGGATTAGCTTACCTGCGGCTGCATTACATGTCCAATGACTGGACAGTATAAAACTCTTACTTAAAATATGGGAAATGATATTGGCACTCCAAAAATTGATGCAGGCACTCTAAAATCAATGTAACTCCAAAGCCACTTTCCTTTGATTTTGGAGTGCCTGCATCAATTTTTGGAGTGCCAATATCATTTCCCTAAAATATGCTCTAGATAAGAGGAAGTCCTGCATCCTCAATGTCCTAGGAACCTCTCTACCTTTAGCAAGGAAAAAGCATATCTCCTATAAAGACTTGTGGCACACCTATACGGTATAATATTGTGCCCCATAAAACCTGTCATCTCATACACATATGTGCTAAATTACCTTTATCTAAGTTCAACATGAGTCCACATTAGACTGAACTTGATTACTTATTGGCTTGCCCGTCTTCAAACAGTCAATTGGAGGGGTCGTGGCGGTTTTTAACTCTCCATATGTCTGCCAACAGAATGGTCCACTCAATTTTTTGCCTTCTAATTGAAGTGGTTTGAGCTCTATAGTGTTTAAGGTTATGCCTGTGCATGGCAAGTTGTCGCTGCATGCAAAATGTATGGGTTTTTCTGTGTAAGTCCCTTTTATATTTTGGTATGATATGCCTGAGACAGCCACTGCTGATGTTTTGTTCGGGCAGTTGCTCTCTTCACAGCTCTTGCTCCCTTCACAGTAAAATTGATCTATCATGATTGGAATTTTAACGTCAGAAACTTGAATATTGGAGAACATGATTCCTTGCACAGAGCCTGAACCGCCCTGCAGTAGCGCCCAAATGAATTTTTGTCAATGGTTATATCCAGAAGAAAGAATATCAAAGGTTTTTGAGTAAGCTCTTAAGGGAGACTAAGTCCATGCCCAGATTTCTGGGGTGATTTGCAGATTTATATGCAGTAATTTACGTAGATATTTCTGTTTCTTATGACTGGAGAAGAAGGACAGGGGGTAGTTTATATACCTGCCATGTCTTTATCCTTACACCTGTTAACGTGTCATGAATTGTGGTGTCACTCACATTAACGTTTGAGACACAAGCTTTGGTGTACTGACATTTGTTGTCTCTTCCTAGCCCTCCAATGCTGATTCCATGTCCAGGTCCGCAATTCACATTGTGTATGTATACACCTGAGCATCCGGTCTGGATGGAGACACAGTCATCTCCTATAGTTATATAAATGGAAAACAGAACATTCTTGTTATCGGGGATATTTGCCCTGCTTCCTAGAAATGTTTGCCTCTGTGTTCTATACTGCGACACAGAAAAGTTAAACACCCATTGTAGAATTACCGCAAGCAATAGTAGTTCTGTAGATGACAACATCTTTAGAATTCTGCAGGTGGATTCCATCTGTATTAGAACTGTCACCGGGGGATGAAACACGCACATCAAAAACCCGAACAGCCGAGCAAGTATCGAATTTGAGGTGAGTTTTTGGGCTGCTTTGGATTGTTATTCCGGTCACTATAACGTTTGAACTACCATAGAATCTGAGTGCCTGCACAACCACAAGCAAATTTCAGTGTCGTAATACTTAATGCAGATGTCAATAGGTTAATACGATCATGTCAGACGAACAAACATGATAGAATTAAAACAAGAACAACTGTTATAATAGGTGTAGTAACTGGTACTTACTGTTGGTCTGGTGCTTGGCATCTTTCCAGCGGCCTCAATACTCACCTGCCAGGCGTTGGAGCAATCAGAAGGCACGGTTAGTTCACTGTGCCAGTTCTTATGTGGCAATGGCTGCTTAGTTCTAGAATTACCGTCGGCTGGCAAGCTTTTTATGGGGTTTCATTTTTGTGTCGTATCTTAATAAAAATTTCAAATCTTTTGGGTTAGTCATAAGTATTTGTTCGTATTCTGATTGACTTTTCATGATATGAATTTCAACTCAATCCTATTTGAACTGAAGAAGTCTAGAACGTTTTTACGATCGAGGGCAAAAGTCATGACCCAAACAGGTAGGAGTATAAACTAGTTGGACTTGGGTTAAACCACTTCTATTTATCAGTTGTGCTTTCACCCATTATTTCAGGTTCAAAATCCGTCCAAGGTCTGAACAAAGTTTGGGCAGTTTACCTCCTGTGAGCTGCTATAGTTTGATTCTTTTGCTGAAGATGCAGATGATTCTAAATCGTTTGTGGGATTGTCCACGGGTGATTCGTTCCACCATACCGAGCCTTGGCCGTCGATAGTACCACTACCTCTGATGGTAATCCCATTGAGCTTTGTGAATTCAAGCCATTGTTGGAGACCAGATCCCCAGGCTGCAGAGCTTGTTGGAGCAATAATCTTACCATCCAGCTGCAGACAAATTAACCTCAGGTATAAATCTTTGAAGTTTGAAGAGCTAGATGACTTATCAAACCGCTACAGCACATACTATGTTCAATATTTCCAATTTAATAGACACCTATTGAACCGCATGTATCAATTCTAGTTCACTTTGAAAATGACTAGTCACCTGAAAAACAATGTTCGGTTCGCAGTTAGTGCCTGAGAAAGAGATGGGGTTGAGTAGGAAGTCATGTCCTGACGGCACCACCACCGTTGATGCCACCACTTTACAAGCATCCGCCCAGGCAGCTTCAAACCCCTGCCATGCATTCTGATATCTGTTATTACCCATGGGAGCTTTTATTTGGAGAAAAAAGCACTCACATAAAGGTAGGTATCATCTTTAGCTTCTTGTCTATTTACTTTTCTAGTAATACAGAAACTAAATTGATTAGTTTTAGAAAGAAAAAAAAAATCGAATTGAGAAGAACAAGTTGCTGGAAAGATACCAAAATTATTCCTGCAAAATTTTGAAAACTACCATTTAGCTGGAAAATCAATTTGGTATGATTTTGTCTTCCAGAAAACAGTTCTGAGAAGTGTTGTGCGAATTTCTGTTTCTTTTGAAAGAAGCTAACTAACATGGGCCTATCCTTTTTCAGAGCAAACCCATTTCCCCCATTTCTGGTATGTAAGAAAATTATTATATTTGTCACCTTTGAATCATCTGTTTTTCCATCACCACTGGCCCCATAGTCCGACACATTAAAGGTGGCCGACTTGCCACCATTTTGTTGCACCATCGTCGTCGGCTCTGCTTGTGCGGTGTCACTCTCTTTCATCAACCTCCAAACCCGGCCGCCTTTGCAGTGGCTACCGCCATGACTACGCCCTTGGCTTAAAGAAAGGATGGATTGGTTATTGGCTTTCCCTTCCCGCCAGAGCTTCCCTTCTCCAGCAATGCAAGTTTCATAGTTCAAAGACCAGACAAGGAAAGCACTGAGAATCACAAATGCTGGATTCATCTTTTTATGAGAGAGAGAGAGAGAGAGGTGTGATTGAGGAGAGGATATTCATGGTCTATATATAGAGGTGGAAGTTATAATGCACTGTGATGTTTGATATCACGGGAAGTTTCTTTTTATAATACAGGGTGTTCCGAGCCATATTGCACGCACCTTAATAATAGGCTTATTGAAATCTAAAAATATACAATATAGATCTTATTTGAAAGATCTCGATGAGATCTTTTATACGGTGCAAAAAAAATCAAAAAAATATTTTTCATTTACACTATTTTTGAGTTTGAAAATGTGAAATAAGTACTTATTTTTTAAGAAGGTGTTCTGGAACGGGGCCTAAGGTCCCTCTGCCTTGGTTCCAAGTCTTCTGGTCGCGTTCAAAGTCCATGGATTTTTCTTAAACCGTTACATACGAATCATGCTCGTGAAAAAAACTTACCATTTCTTTACTTTGTAACTCACGTGTTCGGATCATCTTACGCGCATGTCAATTAAATTTGTGAAATTAATCTAAACATTCAGTAATGGGGTTCTATTAAAATCAGAACAAAATTTCATATGAACTTATTTCAAAAGAGCTGATAGTATTTTAAAAATATCGAACCTAAGATTTTATGAGCGAGCAAACAGATGAATCCTACCGCTTGACCATCAAGTCATGAATTCGGTGGTGGTGGACCTGGTGGTTGTGGTGAATGGCGCTGGTTGATTGTGGAAGTTGTGGGCCGTGGATGCGGACTGGGGAAATCAACGATTGGTGAGTTTGTGACTCGGTTTTGGTCTTTGGCTTGGACCAACTTGTGTTAAAAGGACTTCCTGCTTTTTGCTTGGTTTTGGGGTGTGATTGAGGAGAGGATATTCATGGTCTATATATAGAGGTGGAAGTTGTAATGCACTGTGAAGTTTGATATCACCTGAAGTTTCTTTTTATAATACATGGTGTTTCGAGCCATCTTGCACGCACCTCGAATGTGAGGCGAATCTTGTTCTTTCTTACACTTACAAATTTTAACACAAATAAGCAGAATGTATGTGTGTGTGTGTATATATATATATATATGCATGCTTGTAAACAGGGACGGAGCCAGGATTTTATCCTAGCAGTGGCAAAATGCGAAGGATTGGGGGATGCTACCAAGCGAGGGTGCTTGGCAGCGGTGCCAAGTGGCCGATCTGGCCATTCATCTCGGCACGGACGGCTCGAATCTAATCCAAGTACATAAACGGCCGGATTGACCACTCGACACCTTTGCCAAGCACCCCCAGTTGCCAGTATCCCCGAGTCCGCAACTTAAATGTATACTAAAAAAAAACATGCATTGCAATATGAATAGTCATCGACTCTAGAAAAAATTAAAATAACATAATAAAAACTATAGTAAATGATGTTTGTCGTTTGCACATGGAGTATGAAAAAGACTAATATAGTTTTGGAATACTATTTTGGATCTCCTTTCTTCAAAAAATCTAGCGGTGGCAAGTCTATATAAGTTGGGGATAACTTTTTTTTACATATAATAATTTCATTTTCTAAAATTCTTGTCTTGGTGGCCGCCCCTACTAGACCCCGTAGCTCCATCCTTGTGTATGCACCTTGACTAATATATCTTTGGGGGACCAAATACGACGTGACAATAACTTAGCAAGGTAGCACGCCAGAGTAATCAATTTCGATAAAAATCTTTCCTTCTCTGTCCATGTTTGTTAGATGGGTCTTGAGTCTTGACTCTGTTATAAAAATCTTTCAATCACTAACAGTCATATTACTAGAACTCCATGAAGCAACAAAAACTTGGCAAAGTCGCATGTCATTATATCATAGAACTGATGAGAAAAGTCTTTCCTTATCTTTCCGTGTTGGTTCCGTTTGTATAACAATGTGAGCTTGACTCGTTCAAACAATCTTACGATCACTCATGGCTCTTTGAATTCCATAGAGCCGCAAAGACTTGGAAAATACATATGTAATTATCAAAGAATAGACAAGAATAGCCACTAAGATCGGTTCCACTTTTGAAGTTTTTCTCCAAAAATTATTTTAGAGTTGGTTTCTGGGGACAAAGTCAAGGGCCCACAATCAAGTACACTGACTACTGACCAATAGCATTACCAAATGGCCCCACTTCAATCTCTTAAACAGAAATAGAATAATACGCAGTAAAAGGAGTGATGGACCCCAAAGGGATCCCGATCGGATTCGACGCCCCGCCGGACCAACTCCGGCCACCAAACGACCGATCTGAGCCATCCAAAAAAAAATTTTAAAAAAAACGAGTGGGCCCACGTGAGAATCAATGGTATCCGATGTACGTTGGTGCTCGATCCAAACACTCCATGTTTTTGTATATATATATTCATATGAATATATATATACAAAAACATGGAGTGTTTGGATCGAGCATCTACACACATCGGATGCCGTTAACTCTTGCCCAGGCCCACTCTTCTTTTTTTTAAAGAATTTTTGGACGGCTCGGATCGGCCATTTGGTGGCCGGAGTTGGCCCGGCGGAGCGTCGGATCCGATCGGAATCCCTTTGGTCGGAACCGTAGACTTTCCGATTCAAGAGAGAGAGAGAGAGATGAGGTTGGGACAGACTTTTGGTCCAACTGGCAACACGGGAGTTTTTAACCGTGGGTTTTTTTTTCCCTTTCAGGTGAGTTTGAGCAAAGGGACCCACTCATCTTTCAAATAATCCATCCAATCACATGTTTTTACATTTTAACTCAAAATTTTCAATCCAAAATTGCGAACCAAACACAGTTCTCATCATCTTTCCATCTCTGTTTTGTTTTAGAAAAATCTTGCAACAATTGATTGAGAATCTCATGATTCAAAAAATCTTGCAACCATTGACTGAGAACCTCATGTTTTATCATTAGGAATTGATGGCCCTGTCCTTACCACTCTGTACAACAGTTAGCATACAAAGACTTGTCAAAGCCAATTCAGTGTCAGTGTCATAGAATAGAACTCGTTGGAAAAATCTTGCAATAAGACTCCATGCATAAAGCAGCCCAGACTTGGTAACGTCTCTTTGTAGTGAATATTTATTGGTGATTTTGTATCCGTCTCCATCGATTTTAGTGTATAATGTGGAACTTGGCTCATTGAAAATTTTTGCAATGAGTATTTATTTACTACTATTGACATGGCGCGTAGGAGAGGCGAGCTATATTTCTGGAGAGGGGCGAGACTATACATTTTGATAACAATTTTTTTTCAATGTAATAGTAGTATTTTTTTAGAATCGTGGGGGGGGGGGGGGGCGACCGCCCCTACTAGCCCCCCTCTGTCTCTGTGGGCAGCATGCCTTTAGGAAATTTCAGTTTTCCAAAGCAAGGCACAGAGCCCGGATCGAGGGAGCGCGAGTGCGGATGGCAAGTGAAAATTTTTGCAATGAGTATTTATTTACTACTATTGACATGGCGCGTAGGAGAGGCGAGCTATATTTCTGGAGAGGGGCGAGACTATACATTTTGATAACAATTTTTTTTCAATGTAATAGTAGTATTTTTTTAGAATCGTGGGGGGGGGGGGCGCCGCCCCCCCCCGACCGCCCCTACTAGCCCCCCTCTGTCTCTGTGGGCAGCATGCCTTTAGGAAATTTCAGTTTTCCAAAGCAAGGCACAGAGCCCGGATCGAGGGAGCGCGAGTGCGAATGGCAAGCGCTCGGAATACAGAGTCGCCACTCGGGTTTGAAGGTCCGACACCCAAGGAACCATATTAGAAACACTTGCCGTGCTATTTGATTTGAAAAAGTGAAAGCATCAGTCCGTCATAACCATATCTGGGTTCGGGAGCCAGGTTACGAAAGGGAAAGGGTTTTAAGGCACCCCTCTCGCCCAATCCGGAGATCGGTTTCTACTTAGGCATTGTGAAAACTTTGCGATTCTTCTTTTGTTAATCAATTTTTAGCCAGTTAGGACGGGGAAACAGTTAATAGGGATTAAACTGTAACATGTTTGCAGGATGTGATAGATAGCATGCTTGCTCTATGGAAGCAGTTAGTATAGGATGAGAACAGACTGCTGTAGGGATCTTAAACAGACTGGAATACACAGCCTTGGAGTGGCGTGCGCAGAAAGAAACCAGTATGCACTGATCAAGTCACTGCATACTGACCACACCTGCGCGCGGCACTACAAGACCTGCGCGTGCCAGTAAGCTTAAGCCCACAGCTCTTATTCTCAAACCTTTGGGCTCTGGAAAGACCAGTGCACACTCAGGACAAACCAAGCAGTTTATAAGCAGCTAAACTACACAGTTTTAAATAGTTCTAAAAGGCTATAGAGCCACAAAATTACTAAAACACCCCTTAAACAGTGAGGGGACAAAATAGAGGCATGATGCCAAGTTACCAAAGCAAAGGCCACTCACTGGTCAAAGACTGACCGTTGCGCGCGTAATGGCCCGCGATGGATGCGCCCTGGCGCGGGAGGGTATGAGTCAACCCTCCAGTGTTTGGTTTTGCTCATTCTGGGTTCTGGGACAAATCCAGAAAGATCCCAGGGGTACTGCACAGCAACAGATATGCATATTGAAATACAGCTAGCAATTTAAACTAAAAAAAATAGTAAACTGGTTGTTAGCATGCTTACAGTGATCTATATAAACAAAAAGACATAAAACAGTAGGAAACCAATCCCCACGCGTATTGCGCCCTGGCGCGCGCGTGTTGCGGTCTGGCGCGCGACAGATGCGCTCTGGCGCGCGACGGTTCCTATCACAACGGTTTTTGAAATCTTGTCAGCTTTAGGGTCAGAACTGGTATTGATTACCAGTCTTGACCTGCCAGCCCCCCTCAGGGATCAGAACAGAGAGCAGAACAAAGGTAAGTTATACATTTGGCTTTTAAGGTTTGAATGGTGTTTGAGCTTTGATGTTTGAAGGCTTGATTAAGTGGTTGGAAGCAAAGAACAAGCTATGTTCTTGAGTGATTGAAACTTAGGGTTAGGATGTAACCCTTTTAATATGAAAATTGGTAACCCTTTGAAAGAGAACAATGAAGGCTTATTTATAGGAGGAGATGGAGGTGAATCTGGTTGTTGCAAGGAGAGGAGCTCAGCCAGTCCACGAGGCTGACAGAGGTTGCTTGGTGGTTAGGCTTACCAACCCATAAAGGTGATGGGGACAGGCTTTGACCGTCGCGCGCGGGTTGCGCTCTGACGCGCGATGGTCAACGGTCAAGTGATAAGCACCCAATTTCGTAGATAATTGGTGCGCTTAGTCCCGGCTTTTGTGTTCTTTTCGTGTTTGTTTTAGTCTTTTTAGTCATTTTGCGCGTAAAGTTTTCTGTTGAGCGTTTCAGGCAATACGCGAATAAAAGGGTGTGTTTTGGTGTTTTGAACAACCCTTGAGGGTATCGGCTTGGCAATGCCTCTTGGAGTGTGGCCGTCGGGCTTGTGGGAATGATCAAGTAAAAGGCCGGTGGCACTTTGTGGCATATTCGAGCCATCGGGCCGTCGGGTGGCCAAGCCAAGGCCACGGCCTGGGCTGATGATCAAAAGAAGGCGGTATCGATACGAGCTTTCTGGCTGTATCGATACCAGTTGGATACAGAAGATTTGGGACTTGGCCCGTAGAGCTCTGGTATCGATACGGAGTAATGGCCGTATCGATACGGGAGCTTTTCTGCAGATCTTTTCTGCTTTTTGAACTTTCCATTTATGGAATACTTGCCACCTTTGGCAAGTTTTTGGATATTTTCGTGGATGATGTGTAGGGAGTATAAATACTACTCTTTCTCTTTCATTCATTAGCTAGCACCATATTACTTCAAGTCTTGTAAGAGTTTTAGAACTCCATTAATGGTATTTCAAGCTTTCTAGTCTTTTCTTCAAAGAACTCAAGTAAGTGTTTATCGTACGTTAATTTTCCGTTTGTTATTGTTGTAGCTACGGTTGAGATCTCTATAGAAATCAAGTTTATTTTCGTGTTCATCGGTTAAGCATGTTTTCCTTCCCTAGCATAATTTCTAGTCTTTTTGCTATGAGTGAGTAGTTAATCGGTTCGGTCACGGGGTGAGGTTTGCTCCATGGATTAGTCGTTTAAATGGTTTCGCCTAAGCTTTAGCTTAATCTCAAAGTTTTGAATGAATTAAACCCATGATTTCTAGCTTTGATCATGAGGTGGGTGGCTTCTTTGATCAATGAGGTCTATCGTCTCATGCTACGTGCTTGCTAATCTTATGCGTGCGAACGATCCTTTTTCGTCTCTCACTTGCATTAAATGAGTTCAATTTGAATTAGAGCTTTGAATTAAGTTACAAGTTGTCTTCAGTTTCAATTCTTCTAGTGGAATCCGAATGGTTTCGGTCCACACTCGAGTTAGATGAAGGAACCATTTTTATGGCTAAGTCGTGGGTAAATCAATCCCTTTGACTCGACCATCTTAATCTAGTTAATTTCCAAGTTTAATTTCGTCAATTGAATCAAACACCAAAGTTGGCTGCTTGAAAGCCGAAACTCCATACTTTACTTCTATTCCGAATAAGCTGAAGAAGATTTCTCTGTGGGAACGATCCGGTCTTCCGGTATATATGCTCTCAACGACCTAGCCCTATGCTCGGGTGCAAGCCTTTCTAAGAGGTTAGGTTGCGGTGTTAAGCAAATTTTGGCGCCGTTGCCGGGGATATTTTATTTTTCGCTTATTTGGAGGTTCGACAAACCTTTGTAAGTATCCCGTTTCTTTTACTTCAAGCAACTTGTACTCATTCTAGCGGAAACCTCTAACCGATTTTCATATCGACTTGAGGTGTAACGAAGCTGGCATAAGTATAACTTGTTTTCTTTCCTTTGTTGTTCATTTTTATTTTCCAAGTTTTAGAATAGCTTTGTTTCGGTTTATTTGGGTGGTTGGACTTTTTCACTAATTCTCCTAGCGAGAGGGTAGTGCATGACTGGTTTCTATCGGAGTCCAAACTCTAATAGGCTTTGTCGTTCACTATCACCTCAAGGAACCCCTAGAGGAAGATCTCCTCCGTGTGTTAGTAGACGTCCGAGATTAAAATCTCCTTCACGTCCGAGGGGTCGCCAACCAAAAAGGAGAATGGGTGAACCACCACAAGCGAGGACTTTGAGGGATATCTTGAATCCGGGAAGTCCGGTTCAGCAATCCCCCATCGTCCTCCCTGCGCCTACTAATGCTAACTCTTTTGATTTCAAGTATGGCTATCACAATCTTTTGCCGCAATTCCACGGGCTGGACCGTGAGAGCACTTATGACCATATCCGAGATTTTGAGGATCTCATCAACACTTTCACCTCGGATGCTCCACGGTTGGAGAACGCACGATTGAGGTTGTTTCCCTTTTCCCTCAAGGATAAGGCAAAGCAATGGTTCACCTCTCTTAAACCTCAGTCGTTGCGAAATTGGGCTGCGGTCAAGGCCGAGTTCCATAAGAAGTTCTTTCCGGTTCATCGAACGAAACTCCTCAAAGAACAAATCCAGAACTTCAAGCAACGAGAGGGGGAAACTTTTTATAAATACTGGGAGCGTTTCAAGGATTTGGTTGCTTCACTTCCACATCATGGCCTCGACACGACTCAGTTGATTAGCCATTTCTGGAATGGGTGCTCCCAATCGAGTTACCAACTTATTGACACAATGGTTGAAGGGGATTTTCTTGATAAAACGGCTGGGGATGCATGGGATTATTTGGACCAATTGGCAGTCAAGAATCAATCGTGGAACGTTGTTGACGTGGGCGAGCGGGCCATGGCAAACCAAGGCCCGAGTGGCTCCGGTAAATTTTCGTTGGCCGAACCTATTTCCATGACCACTGCTCTTGAGACTAAGGTAGAACAGCTCACTCGGAAGTTGGAACAAATGGAGTTGAAAGGTTCTCACGAGGTTAAGTCCGTCATCAAGGTGGAGGAGGTATGTTCTATATGCGAAATGGCTGGGCATTCTACCGGTGATTGTTTCAATATCCCCGCGCTCAAGAATGTTCTTAATGGTATGACTCCGGAAGAAGTGAGTGCTATCCAACGGTATGAGCCATACCCGAATACTTTCAACCCAGCTTTAAGGCAAAATCCGGGGAGATGGAACCAACCTAACGAGGCGGGACAATTTCAAGGCCAACCACCGAATCAAGCTCAAGCATGGCGCCCCTCTCAAAACTTTGGGCCACCACGTTTTCAACAAAGTCAAGGGCCTCCCGGATTTAACCCTTCGGGTTTCTCGCAAGGCCAATCATCTCAAGGCCAATTCCAACCTCCTCCCCAAAGGCGATCATGGGAAGATACGATGCAATCCTTCTTCCAAATGCAAGTCGCCATGAACGATCAAACTACACAATCTCTTGGGGATATGAGAACCCAAATGGGGAAGCTAGCTACTTCGGTTGGTCTTCTACAACAAGAGCGAGGCAAATTTCCCGCTCAACCTCAAGCAAACCCTCAGGGTCAACACTTGGTTGGTAGCTCTTCGGTGAATAACCCCGAGCAAGCCAAATCAATAATTTCTTTGAGAAGTGGGAAGACGGTTGATAATGCGGTTGTCGATCCACCAATGACAACATTTCTAAAGACCGCTCCGGAGCCAACTCAACCATCATTTCTTGGGGAATCTCCCAAGCAAGTTCCAAAGGCGGTGGACAATATCCCTCCGGTTCCACAAGTTTCTCCCGTACCGGCACCCTATCCTCAAAGGTTGAAAGCACCGACTAATTCCGCGGCCAATGCGGAAATATATGAGCTTTTTAAACAAGTCAAGATCAACATCCCAATTATGGATGCTATTAGGCAAATACCTTCGTATGCCAAATTTTTGAAAGACTTGTGTACTCAAAAGCGCAAGCTCAACGTCCAAAAGAAGGTCTTTCTCACCGAACAAGTGAGCTCGATCATCCAAACAAACGTTGCGCCAAAGTACAAGGACCCGGGGTGTCCTACTATTTCTGTCATGATTGGGGGGAAAAGGATAGAACAAGCCTTGTTGGATTTGGGAGCGAGCGTTAATTTGCTCCCATACTCGGTCTATGAAGAGCTTGGCCTAGGGGAGATGAAACCAACCCGAATCACGTTGCAATTGGCGGATAGGAGTATCCGCATCCCAAAGGGCATTGTGGAGGATGTCTTGGTTCAGGTTGACAACTTTGTGTATCCGGTGGATTTCGTGGTCTTGGACACTTGTCCTACGGCTTCTTCTCCGGCTTCAACCCCCGTTATTCTCGGACGGCCTTTTCTAGCCACTTCGGATTCTGTCATTAATTGCCGGAGTGGACTAGTGAACATGACTTTTGGGAATATGAAGATGGCCGTCAATGTATTTCATGTTGGAAGCCAAATGGGGGATGATGATGAGATTCAAGATGTCAGTTGTATCGACTCTTTAGTTCAAGATCATGTGGATGAGCTATTATACAAGGATTCTTTGGAGGTATGTCTTACCGCCGAGGAAGCCGATTTTCTAGAATCACCGGAGGTTGAGTACCTTTACTCTATGCTTGACAAGGAGGAATTGTGTGGAGCGGAACCGTGGATCCCTACTTTTGAGGAGTTGCCGCCCATTGAGAAGAAGACTTTGCCATCTAGCTTTGAGCCGCCTAAACTTGATTTGAAAATACTACCGGAGACATTGAAGTATGCCTTTCTTGGCGATAATGAAACCTTTCCGGTAGTCATATCCTCCACTCTTGGGAATCTTCAAGAGTTGGAGTTGCTTGCACTCTTGAGGAGGCACAAGAAGGCTATTGGGTGGACCATAGCCGATATTCAAGGAATCTCCCCCTCCCTTTGCACGCATCACATCTATCTCGAAGATAATGTGAAACCGTCACGTCAACCACAACGGCGGTTAAATCCTAATATGAAGGATGTGGTGCGAGCGGAAGTATTGAAATTGTTGGATGTCGGGATAATCTACCCGATTGCGGATTCTAAATGGGTGAGCCCTATCCAGGTGGTGCCTAAGAAGTCGGGGGTGACGGTGGTGAAAAATGACCAAGATGAGCTTGTGCCAACCCGAACGGTCACCGGGTGGCGTGTTTGTATCGATTACCGCAAGCTTAATGCGGTAACTCGGAAGGACCATTTCCCGCTTCCGTTCATCGATCAGATTTTGGAGCGGGTGGCTGGCCATGCCTTCTATTGCTTTCTGGATGGCTACTCCGGATACAACCAGATTGAGGTCGCCATGGCCGACCAGGAGAAGACTACGTTTACATGCCCATTCGGGACTTTTGCTTATAGGCGCATGCCGTTTGGCTTGTGCAACGCTCCCGGCACTTTCTCGAGGTGTATGGGGGGTATATTTAGTGACATGGTGGAGAAGATCGTCGAGATTTTTATGGACGATTTCTCGGTGTTTGGAGACTCGTTTGAGTCGTGTTTGGCCAACCTTGATAGAGTATTGGAACGGTGCGAGGAAAAGAACCTTGTTCTCAATTGGGAGAAATGCCATTTTATGGTAACGCAAGGCATCGTGTTGGGCCATATCGTGTCATCAAAGGGCATTGAGGTTGACAAGTCCAAAATTGATCTCATTGCCAATCTCCCTACTCCCAAGTGCATCAAGGATATCCGATCCTTCCTCGGGCATGCCGGTTTCTACCGGCGATTCATCAAAGATTTTAGTGCCATTTCTCGGCCTTTATGCCATCTCCTTTCGAAAGACGTCCCTTTTGAGTGGACGAATGATTGCGAGGAAGCCTTTCGGAAGCTCAAGTCAAGTCTCACAACTCCGCCCATTGTTCAAAGCCCCGATTGGAACCTCCCGTTCGAACTTATGTGCGACGCGAGTGATTACGCGGTCGGGGCTGTTTTAGGCCAAAGAAGGGATAAGCAACCTTGTGTTATCTCCTACGCAAGCAAAACCTTAAACGATGCTCAAATGAATTACTCCACTACGGAAAAGGAGTTGCTTGCGGTAGTTTTTGCGTTGGACAAATTTCGCTCCTACTTGATTGGTTCGCCTATTGTCATCTACACCGATCATGCCGCCCTCAAGTACTTGCTCACCAAGCAAGACGCTAAGGCTCGGCTCATTCGATGGATTCTCTTGCTTCAAGAGTTCGATATAACCATCAAGGATAAGAAGGGAGTGGAAAATGTGGTCGCCGACCACTTGTCAAGAATGGAGTTTGAAGATCGTACTACCAAATTGCCAATCCTCGACACGTTCCCGGACGAGCAATTATTTGGTGTCTCGAGTACCCCGTGGTTCGCGGATATTGTCAATTATTTGGCAACGGGGTTACTTCCGACGCATTGGACTTCGCAAGAGCGGAAGTGTTTTCTCTCGAGGGTGAAAAGGTTTTCCTTTGATGATCCCTACTTGTTTAAGTATTGTCCAGATCAAATCATCCGGCGTTGCGTTCCGGACTCCGAGCATCGAAGAATCATGGACTTCTGTCACAAGGAGGCTTGTGGTGGCCATTTCTCTTTTAAGAAAACCGCCGCTAAAATCCTACAATGCGGTTTCTATTGGCCTTCGTTGTTCAAAGACACGTTCGAGTATACTAGGACTTGCGAGCGGTGTCAAACTTTGGGAAAAATTACCCGCCGCAACGAGATGCCTCAAAATCCCATCCTAATCATCGAAGTCTTTGATTGTTGGGGCATAGATTTTATGGGGCCTTTTCCTACGTCATATGGCTACCTCTACATCTTGCTTGCCGTTGACTACGTCAGCAAGTGGGTGGAGGCCATCCCCACTCGTACCAATGATGCCCAAGTGGTAGTTGAGTTTCTGCGGGAGCACATTCTGGCACGGTTTGGGATGCCACGAGCCATAATCAGTGACCAAGGCACGCATTTCTGTAATAGGTCGTTCGCGGCCTTGATGAAGAAATATGCAATCGTGCACAAGGTATCGACGGCTTATCATCCTCAGACTAACGGTCAAGCCGAGCTCGCCAATCGGGAGATAAAGGGCATACTTGAGAAGACGGTTAATCCTACCCGCAAGGATTGGTCACTTCGGTTGACCGACGCTTTGTGGGCTTACCGTACTGCTTTTAAGACGGTGTTGGGAATGTCGCCGTATCGACTTGTGTATGGAAAGCCGTGTCATCTTCCGGTGGAGTTGGAGCATAAAGCATATTGGGCAATCAAGAAGATGAATGCCTCCCTGCCGCTGGCCGGTGCTAAAAGGAAGCTTCAACTTAACGAACTCGAGGAAATAAGGTCCGATGCTTATGATCGCTCTAGTTCTTATAAAAGCAAAGTCAAAGCTAAGCATGATAAATCTATTCTTAGAAAGGACTTTGAAATAGGCCAAAAGGTGCTTTTATATAATTCTAAGTTGCATCTATTTGCGGGTAAGTTAAGGTCCCGTTGGGCTGGTCCTTATGTGGTTAAGTCTGTCGCCCCTCACGGGGCCATAGAAATTGAAAATGAGTCCAACGGAAATGTTTTCAAAGTTAATGGCCAACGGCTTAAGCCCTTCCTTGGTACTTTTGAAGTTGGGGAACCTGATGAAGTATTGGGCAATCCTATTTATTCCGATGCTCTTGTGTCTTAGCTCGGTTTAATCTAAATTTGCACGGGGAGCGAAAGCGTTACCGCTGAACTTAACTGTTTGTCGGACCCGGCCCCCGGGTAGGGGGTACCCACCATTGACTTGGGTATTTGTAGCTTCGCACGCCGCTACTAAAATAAGGATCGTGTGCCCAACTCCGGTTAGTAAGGGCAATGTTTAGTTTTGTACATATTAGCCTGTTTGTTTCGTTTTGGGTGTTTCAAACTCGGAGATTTCACCAATGCATCATTGTTTCGGGCTTTAATTAGCCCTTCTTTGTGGTTGTTTGCCGTTAATGATCCATGCTCACCAGATATGTCCCTATCGGGGCAGTTTAGGTCTTTGGGTGAGACTTGATATTCCCGTGCTTTGGCGCTAGGCTCTGTCTTGTCTCACTTTGTTTCGATCATAGGGAACGCTGGGCTTAATTGCTTGGCGAGGTCAAGCGGTAGATTTTACTTCGGGCTTGATGTAACAAATTCGACGGTCTAGTATAGCCACCCGAGTTTTGTCTCTTCGGTGAGACTCGGGAAGAAAAGTATGACTCGTAAGATTGCGTGAAAATCGGGTGGTGTTCTTTTATTGTTTTTCGTTTTATTTTTGTTTGTTTGTTGCCCGGATACCACGAGCCGGGCGGTTCTAATGTCATTTGCCTGCTGGTAGGTCCTTCGTACTATTTCGCTTCTGCAGGGTTAACGTGCTACCACACCAGCCTTGGTGGTTTGGGTCTACCGTCGAAGTGATTGAGGCATTCAGGAGCCCTAAGCATGGGTGCGACTACGCGTCGCGGTTGTTAGGCCAATAAAGCTTCGATCATGGCCTTGTGTGACTAGCTGGTGGTTTCGAACCGAAGGAGTGAAGCCTTGGAAGCATCCAACTCCGGATCGAAGTGGGCATGACACAAAGCCTCCAACTTGGTCGAGGTATACGGGGGTTGACATTCCCCCGAGGTAACATCTTTTGTTCCCTTTCCCTCCTATGGTTCTCCTTGCTATGAGGACATAGCTTATTTCAAGTTGGGGGGAGGGATTTATCTATGATATTTTTGTTTTTATGCTTTTTGTATAAAGTTTTTTCTTTTTTCGGTTTGCAATCCTTCCGTTAGTACAGTTAGTGGATTAAAGCAGCTTGGCACATGCTCATTAAGTATTATTTGGCAAGAGTTCGTTACGCAAATTTTGTATAGCGCGACTTGCATGAATGGACTTAGTTGAAATTTGCGACGTTTGAGTGTGGTTTGGTCAAGTTTGGCCCATATCCCGTTTTGGTTCTTTTTGCTTTCGTAGTTAGGCAATTAATCTCATGTCATGCCTGAGTATGTTTGTTGTCTATTTTGAATCATTTTGGAATTTGCGGCGCACTTAGGAAATGATACAAGGCATTTATTCTATGATTGAACCACTTAAGTGTCCCTTCGTTCCTAAAAAGAATAAAGCCAAGTTCGTGTCACACTCTTATCCTTAGGAAACCGGATGTTAGGGTGGTTGGTTTTTACTTGGTCTTGTGCATAAAAGGGCAATCTTCAGGTTTTTGTGGCTCTGGATATCATTCTGGGTGTGTTTTGAGGCTATCGGGGCAGTGGCAGGGCAATCACAGAGGCTGGCAGTTGGATTCAGGCAAATTGAGGCCGTATCGATACGAGCAAATAAGCTGTATCGATACTATGTGAACACAGGAAGTTTGGGAGCAGGGCATTTGCAATGGGTATCGATACGGGTGAAATTGCCGTATCGATACCGTGAGGTTTTTAGGCCTACTTCAGGCAGATCGGGGCACGACGTTTATGATTCTCTTCCCCACTCTCTCTCCTCAACTCCATAGCCACCCACACCCCACGAACCCTAAACCCATTTTCAACCCAAAAACACTCAATCCGCCATCAAATTTCATGATTCTTTCACCAAACCTTTACCAAATCGCCTCCTCTCCGTGATTCAAGAACTAAATCGAGGGTTTCGAGCCTCGTACGTCAAAGCCGAGGTAACCCCGTTCTCTCTCTCTCTCCTCGTTTATCCTCTCTTCCACCATTAAAATCCCACTAAACCTCCTTAAATCTTCCACATAAACCCTCCCAAGCCTATTCCCACCATCAATTTCAACCCCTTTACCCGGAATCCGAAATTTTCGAATCCCACTGTCCAAAAATCCGAAAAAATGCCGCCCCGGAGTAAAACGTCGGTTCAAAAGGCTAAGGGCAAGGGCCCGTATGTGCCGTCCTCCTCACGAGATCCCGAGAGTGAGGACGAGGGGAATGTGCAACCAGAGGGGGCAGAGGAGGAAATGGCTGCTGCTCCTCGTAATCGAAGGAGGAAGCGGACGTCCGAGGAGGTCTTGACCGCCAAGCAACAGAAGTGGGAGGATGGGATGGCGGGGAGGAATGTCAAAAACGAGCGCCATGTCGATGCGGCGAGCTTTGGGGCACAACATCGGGCAATCCGGCGCATTGATGAGCAAGGTTTGTCTTACTTTTTCGGTGCATGTCAAGGTTACAACAAGAGCTTAGTAGTTGATTTTTATACGAAGATGGTTGTGCCTGATGCTGTAACGTTTGTACAAGCTGATGCTCGAATTACGTCCAAGATTGGGCGGTTAGTTATTGTGATAGACCGGGTGACAATAGCTAAGGCCTTAGAGTACAACCGCCCAGCTGCTCATGAAATCAACTACCCTAGGGATGATTTTGTCACGTTTGAACAAATTCGTCAAGCTTTTTATGAGGGTGAGGTTAACTTGGCTGATACTCATATACCGGGCAGGTTTCGCGAGGGGTACAAGCTGATTAACCAATTTGTGCATCACAATTTGAATCCTAGGGGAGCTGAAAATAAGCCGTCTTTTGAGGATGGGAACCTGCTGTATGCTTTCATGCAATCTGGAATGAAAACTGATTGGGCATCGTTCATTTTCGAGCACATATATGAGTTTAAGATTAATGCCCCGTTAAACACAAGAATGCCATACCCTTGCTTGATTTCCAAAATTTGCCGGGCACAAGGTGCTACAGCTGAGAAGTATAGGAAGAATGATAGGTTGGAGCCGGGGATAATCAATAGCACTGTCTTGACAAAGAGCCAGTCTCAGTCTAGAGTTCCGAGGGCTGCACCGAGAGGGGATTATTTTACTTATTTTCCACCTAGAGAATCGCCGAAGCCGGTTTGGTACAAGAAATTGTTTTGCCAGGGGGTGTCAATCATTGGGAGTTTGAGGAAGGATAAGAAAGAGAGAAGGGCAATGGCTCGTAAGCAGGATCGTATGGAGCATCGTTTGGAATGGCTTACTAGTCGGGCCGAGGCGTCTTCGAGTGAGCCTTATGTCCCGCCACCTGTTGAACAAGCCGAGGATTCTGATGATTTTGCCGGAGATGAGCCAGTTTCAGGGGATGATGCTTAGTGGGAGTAGTCGGTGGGAGTGCTGGAAAACCCTATACTTGGTCGGGGTGCGTGGTGGTTGACAGCCCACCTAATCTATCTTATTTTCATGTTTAGGAGTAGCTTTTGTTTTTAGTAGTTTTAACAAGTTTTTGTTGTGGCCGGTTGTGGCCGTTGACTTGGTATTTGAGTTGGAGGCGGCCAAGGGTAGTTAAACCAAGCCAGTATATGGTCGCCACCTAATTTTTGCTAACCGTTCTTTGTTAACCAAGGTCAATTTAAGCTTTATGTAGTCCTTCGTTGATCCGTAGTGCGCCTGTTTTCCATTTTGATTCATTTGTTGATAATGTGCGTATTTAGTTTGTGGCATGCTTTCTTTCGGTTTCATAGCTTTTAGCTTTGTGTTGATTTCTTTTTAAAGGTGCTCTCCTCTTGTAAGGCATGGTACTTTTTGTTCCCCGTTGCCTATTTCCGAGCACCTTTGTTGTGGGATATGGTTCGTTGCGTGCATTTTTGCATATGTGTGTCCGTATCCTACTTTTTGATAAGGATACGGATTTTTGTACTTGGCCTAGAATTTGCTCAATGCTTAGCTATCATCTCAGTTTTCAGCTGTTAGTTGCGGGATTTGAATAAATTTGTTTTTGGAACTCCTGCTCGTTTACGAGATGCGCATGTGCTAAGTTATTTTGTCGGAAGGATTGTATAGTTAGTTTTGTTTGTAGCGG
This sequence comes from Rhododendron griersonianum, assembly GCA_018127125.1. Lineage (NCBI taxonomy): Eukaryota > Viridiplantae > Streptophyta > Magnoliopsida > Ericales > Ericaceae > Rhododendron > Rhododendron griersonianum. The sequence goes on along the minus strand of CM030795.1, from coordinate 6,971,681 downwards.
TATGTTTTTGTTGCTCGGGACTAGCAAAGTTCAAGTTGGGGGTGTGATAAGCACCCAATTTCGTAGATAATTGGTGCGCTTAGTCCCGGCTTTTGTGTTCTTTTCGTGTTTGTTTTAGTCTTTTTAGTCATTTTGCGCGTAAAGTTTTCTGTTGAGCGTTTCAGGCAATACGCGAATAAAAGGGTGTGTTTTGGTGTTTTGAACAACCCTTGAGGGTATCGGCTTGGCAATGCCTCTTGGAGTGTGGCCGTCGGGCTTGTGGGAATGATCAAGTAAAAGGCCGGTGGCACTTTGTGGCATATTCGAGCCATCGGGCCGTCGGGTGGCCAAGCCAAGGCCACGGCCTGGGCTGATGATCAAAAGAAGGCGGTATCGATACGAGCTTTCTGGCTGTATCGATACCAGTTGGATACAGAAGATTTGGGACTTGGCCCGTAGAGCTCTGGTATCGATACGGAGTAATGGCCGTATCGATACGGGAGCTTTTCTGCAGATCTTTTCTGCTTTTTGAACTTTCCATTTATGGAATACTTGCCACCTTTGGCAAGTTTTTGGATATTTTCGTGGATGATGTGTAGGGAGTATAAATACTACTCTTTCTCTTTCATTCATTAGCTAGCACCATATTACTTCAAGTCTTGTAAGAGTTTTAGAACTCCATTAATGGTATTTCAAGCTTTCTAGTCTTTTCTTCAAAGAACTCAAGTAAGTGTTTATCGTACGTTAATTTTCCGTTTGTTATTGTTGTAGCTACGGTTGAGATCTCTATAGAAATCAAGTTTATTTTCGTGTTCATCGGTTAAGCATGTTTTCCTTCCCTAGCATAATTTCTAGTCTTTTTGCTATGAGTGAGTAGTTAATCGGTTCGGTCACGGGGTGAGGTTTGCTCCATGGATTAGTCGTTTAAATGGTTTCGCCTAAGCTTTAGCTTAATCTCAAAGTTTTGAATGAATTAAACCCATGATTTCTAGCTTTGATCATGAGGTGGGTGGCTTCTTTGATCAATGAGGTCTATCGTCTCATGCTACGTGCTTGCTAATCTTATGCGTGCGAACGATCCTTTTTCGTCTCTCACTTGCATTAAATGAGTTCAATTTGAATTAGAGCTTTGAATTAAGTTACAAGTTGTCTTCAGTTTCAATTCTTCTAGTGGAATCCGAATGGTTTCGGTCCACACTCGAGTTAGATGAAGGAACCATTTTTATGGCTAAGTCGTGGGTAAATCAATCCCTTTGACTCGACCATCTTAATCTAGTTAATTTCCAAGTTTAATTTCGTCAATTGAATCAAACACCAAAGTTGGCTGCTTGAAAGCCGAAACTCCATACTTTACTTCTATTCCGAATAAGCTGAAGAAGATTTCTCTGTGGGAACGATCCGGTCTTCCGGTATATATGCTCTCAACGACCTAGCCCTATGCTCGGGTGCAAGCCTTTCTAAGAGGTTAGGTTGCGGTGTTAAGCATCAAGCTTTGACTGTTGACCACACCTGGCAGCTTCACCCGCGCACGATGGTGGTGGACCAGCGCACGCCAATAGGTTAGGCTTTTGGCTTTTTGAAGTGGTTTCGGCTAGGTTAGGGGTTCGAGGGTTTTTCAAACACTCAAAACTCAAACACTCGACATTCCCGAGGTGTTCTTGATCCGATTCATCATCGGAGAATCAGAAACCGTAAGTAAACTAATCTGGAAGCCCAGATTGGGATGTCTACAGTCTCCATCCTTGCTTGTAGAGTATTGTGCATACACAAGCAATATAGTTCGATTGTTTTCAGTTTGGCTGCTTCTGTTTAACTATTTCCATTTCGTATGCATGCAAGTAATCCATTAGAAACCTTGACAAACTGTCAAGTCGACAGACTCTTGCAATATACTCGTACTTACCAATGTTGTACGTAACACATCCTTTTCCTCAAAGATGCAGAGAGACCTACTGTTTGCTCCATAACTGTGATTTTATTTTCACCCGTCGATTGGGTGACACGTGGCTTAGGAGAGATGGATATTATTAGAAATAACCCTGGTTTACCTTAATATCATAAGTTAGATGGAGTAAATCCAGTTACAAAAACATAAAACCATAACAAAGGTGTTAAACATTATATTCCCGTCGAGTGACCCGTCGATTGGCTAGTGTAGGGTCTATTTCCGCTTAATAACTAAGTGTCAATGAGTGTCAATGAACTTGTATACGTGGACAGTTCATGCACAGGTGTTAGAAGGACATTCTCATAATCATGGGGCAGTTTTGCTCAGCAATACCTGGAGCAGTTACACAACGTGGGAAATACTTGCTTCACTGATCGTGGGAGAAGTTCAAGAGCATAATTTGAGGGAGTAACTGCCATCTTTGGTGGGAACATTCAAATTCAAATAAGGAGGCCTATTTATGGAGAAGTTCATAGCAGTTTCAAGGACACACAAACAACGCCAATCAGGCCTTTATCTTTTCTTTTCTAGGAGTAGTTTTAACTTGTAATCGTTCACTCGATAATCTTTATCGTTTGTTCTTCTACTTTGAAGTTTAATAAAGTCCATTTTATTGCTCTTCTTCTACAATCCATCCACTTCATTGTTTGCTTCCAAAGAAGTCCTAAAACACGGCAAGGAACCAAACTCCACTTTCCACAACCACATTCCAGCAATTCAAAAACACAAATCCCCGTCGATTCTACCGTCGATCCCCGTCGATTGGATCGATCCTGAAAACTTAGTAACACCTACATAATTCCTTGTGCACGTAGATATCAGATTAATCCCTACGGCCTCTCCCGATCACTCATTCACTTGGATATTATGGTATTGACAGGATATTTATTGTATGCGTACAAGTTAGTTAAAGGTGTTGAGAATGTTGTTTTCATGGCCGAAATTTGAAATTCTTTTGGTAAAGATCGAGTTAACTGGCGTAGGAGGTCTAATAACTATAATAATCTATATAATAAGGGAGCTCAGTTTTTGAATCTTATGTCCTACATAAATCCAACAGTCCAACTTTATCTCATCTACATAAATCTTCACATTTTATTCTACATTCCTTTTAAGTTTTACACGTTTTTCTGATATAGGAGAAGAAGACTAAACATATCAAAGAAATTTTGTTACCTAATAAATGCACTAATTATGAGAAATAAAAGTCTAATCATGTTTCATATCCGGCCACACTAGCTAGAACGTGTATAAATCAACTTTGTAAGCTAATGTGGTCAATAGTTTTGTAATTTATTTTAATTGTGTTCAAAACGTGTTGCACCGTGCCTGGCAAACCCTAGTTGATTAATATTATAGCACGAAGACTGCCTTTTAATGATTAGTGGCATTTGTTTCACTCTTAAATATACTTGTGTGTACGTAATATCAGTCGAAAATGAATAGCTTGAAAACTAATGAGCTTCGAAATGGATGCTATATAACTTTTGCTATATATCTTTTGTTTCCCAGAAGATAGCTATAGACAAGAAGCAAGGTGGCTTCTGCCTTCAGGTTTCATTCTCAAGGAGACAAGGACCATTCCCTCTCTTTTGCTTCATTGCTTGACTGTGCCCGCTTTGGCTTCATTATTGCACTCAATTTTGTGCGATCATTTAGTATGTAAAGCCTGATGCTCAATTTATTTGATGCAGGTACGTGCAGACCAGGAATACAGATCAAGTTCAAATAATGCAATGGTACGGGTACTCTAACTAGCCTTTGTCGTACTTGCATTAGCATTGTTTCACACTTTTCAGGTTAACAGTTTTTAGCATCATTTCTAGGTATTGGAAACTTGGATGTAGCTCCATATCTTCAAACTATTTATTCGAAAACAAATAGGTCATCTAAATTCCATAACAGGATTAGCTTACCTGCGGCTGCATTACATGTCCAATGACTGGACAGTATAAAACTCTTACTTAAAATATGGGAAATGATATTGGCACTCCAAAAATTGATGCAGGCACTCTAAAATCAGTGTGACTCCAAAGCCACTTTCCTTGATTTTGGAGTGCCTGCATCAATTTTTGGAGTGCCAATATCATTTCCCTAAAATATGCTCTAGATAAGAGGAAGTCCTGCATCCTCAATGTCCTAGGAACCTCTCTACCTTTAGCAAGGAGGAAGCATATCTCCTATAAAGACTTGTGGCACACCTATACAGTATAATATTGTGCCCCATAAAACCTGTCATCTCATACACATATGTGCTAAATTACCTTTATCTAAGTTCAACATGAGTCCACATTGGACTGAACTTGATTACTTATTGGCTTGCCCGTCTTCAAACAGTCAATTGGAGGGGTCGTGGCGGTTTCTAACTCTCCATATGTCTGCCAACAGAATGGTCCACTCGATTTGTTGCTTTCTGATTGAATTGCTTTGAGCTCTATAGTGTTTAAGGTTATGCCTGTGCATGGCAAGTTGTCACTGCATGCAAAATGTACGGGTTTTACTGTGTAAGTCCCTTTTATATTTTGGTATGATATGCCTGAGACAGCCACTGCTGATGTTTTGTTCCGGCACTTGCTCCCTTCACAGTAAAATTGATCTATCATGATTGGAATTTTAACTTCAGAAACTTGAATATTGGAGAACATGATTCCTTGCACAGAGCCTGAACCGCCCTGCAGTAGCGCCCAAATGAATTTTTGTCAATGGTTATATCCAGAAGAAAGAATATCAAAGGTTTTTGAGTAAGCAGGACGAGGGGTAGTTTATATACCTGCCATGTCTTTATCCTTACACCTGTTAGCGCGTCATGAATTGCAGTGTCTCTCACAGTAATGTTTGAGACACAAGCTTTGGTGTTGTCTCTTCCTAGCCCTCCAATGCTGATTCCATGTCCAGGTCCGCAATTCACATTGTGTATGTATACACCTGAGCATCCGGTCTGGATGGAGACACAGTCATCTCCTGTAGTTATACAAATGGAAAACAGAACATTCTTGTTATCGGGGATATTTGCCCTGCTTCCTAGAAATGTTTGCCTCTGTGTTCTATACTGCGACACAGAAAAGATAAACACCCATATATTGCATTGTAGAATTACCGCAAGCAATAGTAGTGCTGTAGATGACAACATCTTTAGAATTCTGCAGGTGGATTCCATCTGTATTAGAACTGTCACCGGGGGATGAAACACGCACATCAAAAACCTGAACAGCCGTGCAAGCATCGAATTTGAGGTGAGTTTTTGGGCTGCTTTGGATTGTTATTCCGGTCACTGTAACATGTGAACTACCATAGAATCTGAGTGCCTGCACAACCACAAGCAAATTTCAGTGTCGTAATACTTAATGCAGATGTCAATAGGTTAATATGATCATGTCAGACGAACAAACATGATAGAATTAAAAGAAGAACAACTGTTATAATAGGTGTAGTAAGTGGTACTTACTGTTGGTCTGGTGCTTGGCATCTTTCTAGCGGCCTCAATACTCACCTGCCAGGCATTGGAGCAATCAGAAGGCACGGTTAGTTCACTGTGCCAGTTCTTATGTGGCAATGGCAGCTTAGTTCTAGAATTACCGTTGGCCTGGCAAGCTTTTTATGGGGTTTCATTTTTGTGTCGTATCTTAATAAAAATTTCAACTCTTTTGGGTTAGTCATAAGCATTTATTCATATTCTGATTGACTTTTCATGATATGAATTTCAACTCAATCCTATTTGAACTGAAGAAGTCTAAAACGTTTTTACAATCGAGGGCAAAAGTCATGACCCAAACAGGTATAAACTAGTTGGACTTGGGTTAAACCACTTCTATTGATCAGTTGTGCTTTCACCCATTATTTCAGGTTCAAAATCCGTCCGAGGTCTGAACAAAGTTTGGGCAGTTTACCTCCTGTGAGCTGCTATAGTTTGATTCTTTTGCTGAAGATGCAGATGATTCTAAATCGTTTGTGGGATTGTCCACGGGTGATTTGTTCCACCATACTGAGCCTTGGCCGTCGATAGTACCACTACCTCTGATGGTAATCCCGTTGAGCTTTGTGAATTCAAGCCATTGCAGGAGACCAGATCCCCAGGCTGCAGAGCTTGTTGGAGCAATAATCTTACCATCCAGCTGCAGACAAATTAACCTCAGGTATAAATCTTTGAAGTTTGAAGAGCTAGATGACTTATCAAACCGCTACAGCACATACTATGTTCAATATTTCCAATTAATAGACACCTATTGAACCGCATGTATCAATTCTAGTTCACTTTGAAAATGACTAGTCACCTGAAAAACAATGTTCGGTTCGCAGTTAGTGCCTGAGAAAGAGACAGGGTAGAGTAGGAACACAGGTCCTGATGGCACCACCATTGTCGATGCCACCACTTTACAAGCATCCGCCCAGGCGGCTTCAAACGCCTGCCATGTATTCTGATATCTGTTATTACCCTTGGAGACATCATAATATTGATGAGAATAAACTGGACATCTGAATCATGTTTGCAGTTTCAGTGAAAATACTCTTCCATCAAGTCAGCGTATGTACTACACGCTATTCTGCTAATAATTTCCATTAGTTTTGCAGGTAACTCCAACCACATGGGAGCTTTTATTTGGAAAAAAAAAGCGCTCGCATAAAGGTAGCTTCTTGTCTATTTACTTTTCAGGTCATACAGAAGCTATTTTGAGTAGTTTTAGAAAGAAAAAAATTGAATTGAGAAGAACAAGTTGTTAGAAAGATACCAAAATGATTCTGGCCTGCAAAATTTTGAAAAACTATTTAGCTGAAAAATCAATTTGGTATGATTTTGTCTTCCAGAAAACGGTTCTGAGAAGTGTTGTGCGAATTTATGTTTCTTTTGAAAGAAGCTAACTAACATGGGCCTATCATTTCCCCCATTTCTGATGTAAGAAAATTGTATTTGTCACCTTTGAATCATCTGTTTTTCCATCACCTCTGGCCCCATAGTCCAACACATTAAAGGTGGCCGACTTGCCACCATTTTGTTGCACCATCGTCGTCAGCTCTGCTTGTGCGGTGTCACTCTCTTTCATCAACCTCCAAACCCAGCCGCCTTTGCGGTGGCTACCGCCATGACTACGCCCTTGGCTTAAAGAAAGGATGGATTGGTAATTGGCTTTCCCTTCCCGCCAGAGCTTCCCTTCTCCAGCAATGCAAGTTTCATAGTTCAAAGACCAGACAAGGAAAGCACTGAGAATCATAAATGCTGGATTCATCTTTTTATGAGAGAGAGAGAGAGAGAGAGAGAGAGAGAGGTGTGATTGAGGAGAGGATATTCATGGTCTATATATAGTGGTGGAAGTTGTAATGCACTGTGAAGTTTGATATCACGTGAAGTTTCTTTTTATAATACAGGGTGTTCCGAGCCATCTTGCACGCACCTCGGATGTGAGGCAAATCTTGTTCTTTCTTACACTTACAAATTTTAACACAAATAAGCAGAATGTGTATATATATACATGCTTGTAGAGTACTGTGCATTCACAAGCAATATAGTTCGATTGTTTTCAGTTTGGCTGCTTCTGTTTAATTATTTCCATTTCGTATGCATGCAAGTAATCCATTACAAACCTTGACAAACTGTCAAGTCGACGGACTCTTGCAATATACTCGTACTTACCAATGTTTTACGTAACACATCCTTTTCCTCGAAGATGCAGAGAGACCTACATAATTCCTTGTGCACGTACATATCAGATTAATCCCTACGGCCTCTTCCGATCACTCATTCACTTGGATATTATGGTATTGACAGGATATTTATCGATCGTATGCGTACAAGTTAGTTAAAGGTGTTGAGAATGTTGTTTTCATGGCCGAAATCTGAAATTCTTTTTGGTAAAGATCGAGTTAATTGGCGTATAGGAGGTCTGATAACTATAATAATCTATATAATAAGGGAGCTCAGTTTTTTAATCTTATGTCCTACATAAATCCAACGGTCCAGCTTTATCCCGTCTACATAAATCTTCACCTTTTATTCTACATTCTTTTTAAGTTTTACACGTTTTTCTGATATGGAAGAAGACTAAACATATCAAAGAAATTCGTTACCTAAGAAGTGCACTAATTATGAGAAATAAAAATCTAATCCTGTTTCATATCCGGCCACACTAGCTACAACGTGTATAAATCAACTTCGTAGGCTGGGGTGGTCAATAGTTTCGTAATTCATTTTAATTGCGTTCAAAACGCGTTGCCCCGTGCCTGAACCCTAGTTGATTAATATTATAGCACCAAGACTGCCCTTTAATGATTAGTGGCGTTTGTTTCACTCTTAAATATACTTGTGTGTACGTCGAAAATGAATAGCTTGAAAACTAATGAGCTTCGAAATATGAGATGTGTGCGTTTTCCTATTAATTATTCAGATGTATAAAGTTTTCAAGAAAATGAAGACATAAATATATGATAGGAATTGATTAATATTATAGCACGAAGACTGCCCTTTAATGATTAGTGGCGTTTGTTTCACTCTTAAATATACTTGTGTGTACGTCGAAAATGAATAGCTTGAAAACTAATGAGCTTCGAAATATGAGATGTGTGCGTTTTCCTATTAATTATTCAGATGTATAAAGTTTTCAAGAAAATGAAGACATAAATATATGATAGGAATTGTACAGTCCTTTTTAACTCGGGCATTCTTGATTTTTCTTACGGTTCGGACCTCGTGCGGAAGTCCATATTTCCAATCAAATTTCGATGATCCGAACCGTTCAATGTGTTTAAAACGTGTTTTTAAGGATACCCGTGTTTTTTGCCAATTTCTCGTGGATACTCTTAAAAACATGTTTTAAACACATTGAACGGTTCGGATCATCGAAATTCAATCGGGAACATTGAGGTCCGGACCGTAAGAAAATCAGGGATCCCTGACTTGAAAAATTCTCGGGAATTGTATATCAGAAAAACTTATTTACAGAGGGTTTCGTAAATAAGTAATTACGGAGCCCAATCACGACCGTCCAAAAGTGTTTTGGACGGTCGGTCCGAATTGAAAAGCAATTTTGACCGGTCAAAATTAAAAAATAATCTCAACCATTAATTACGCAAATGGACGGACGAAATTGCGCGGGACCGTGAATAACTTATTCCGTGAAAAAATTTCTCTCTTCCAATAGGTCCCTTCAAATACGGGTTGACTTGTTCAAAAAAACATACGAGGGCTACATCAGGTAATGTCATATTGTCATGTGAATCTCCTCGAGATTTCACGAATATTTTAATCGTGCAAGGTAATGTTCAGATGTGATATAAGGAGTGTTATTATAGCACAATTAAATACTTAGGGGTTGTAGGGGGGCCAAATTTTCCTCAGTTCATAAAGGTGTACCGTCATATCTCAGAAGGATCATAAGGTGTTATCTTTAGCCATATTTAAGTTTCGGAACTTTCATTTATTATCTTGCCAAAGCTACGTTATTACAGCCGAACGATTTCAACAAGTAAAATAGTATCCCACGAGTATTACCGAACGTTTTTCTTAAAGTACGCTCGGCAGATCTTTATGTCGCTCGGCAGTTCTTATTATCGTTCGGCAGTTCTTAGTCTCGTTCGGCAGTTCTTTGTATCGCTCGGAGGATCTTTATGTTGCTCGGAGTACTTCACAGCTCGACAAACATCTTTATTGTTCGGTAAAATATACGGTCGCTCGCTATTGCTCGGAACGTTCTGCTATTTCTCGGTACATGGACACGGCAAGTCACGACCTTCTAGAAGTTTCTAGAAGCTTTCTATTAATAGCAACCTTCCTATTAATAGCAACTTACCATTTATAGCAACTTTCTATTAAAAGCCCTAGTGTTCCGGTTTCTATAAAAAGTAACTTTTAGAAAAATAAGGTAATTTCAAGCTCAAAAATCATATATTTACACAAATAATTTTTCTACAAATATGGACCTTGTTTGATAGATCTCATTGAGATCTTTTATACGGTGCAAAAAAAATTAAAAAATTATTTTTCATTTTCATTATATTTGAGTTTGAAAATTGAAGAAAAAGAACTTTTTAAAAAAGAAGGGAAAGTGGAACACCCCCTAGTCATTAAGCTTCACTCATTTTTCTCTATATAAGCAAAGCTCTCCCCTCACCTAAGGTACACATCTCAACACTCATCTCCTACATAAATTGCTCATATTCTCTGCTTTACGTTTTCGATTTATCTTCCCCGGGTACTAACTAGCTCGTCGGAGGCTCTACCCGGAGGAACCCCCCTCCGGTTTGCAGGTACCAGGCTCGGTAGCCAAGCTCGGCAACCTTCCCCGGCTCGGCATCTCACTCCTCGGCAAAACACCTCTCATGGCTCGGTAAATACCTCTCCTCTCCAGACTCAGCGAGCCCCCACGCCATTCAACAAGGATTTAAGTGGAATTCACTCCCCCACAGGGGTCTTTTGGCTAAATAATTTACTAATGATTTTTTTTTTTTTTACATCTGTTAGTTTCACGTCTATTTTTTATGGATTATTAGTTCGACTCGACGAAAGAAATTGAAAAGTAAAAAAATTATGGTCCAAACGTAAATTTTTTTGAACGAAGCCAAAAAAATCTAGCTTTCTGATTGATTTTGCGTTGGTATTAATTTCCGAAAGTCTTCTCTTCTGTCCGCTATTGGGGTTAGAACATGCATGTGATGATTTTTCGGGTGCAAATCCTGTTTTTCAAACTTGACACGATGGTGCATGTGGAAATATTCACCTGAAAAAAGCCCATAAATGCGGCTAGAGATATGGTAGGCAAAATCTTTTGAGTAGAAAGAAGTGAAATGAGAGAGAAGAATGACAATTCATATGATGAATACGATCAACCAATTACCTAAACTAGACTGGAATTAATCGTGGTTTGTTTTTTACTGATATATATAAAAGCTAATTACCATGAGAAATGTCTTTTTAATAGTAATTCATTGGTTCATAGAAGAAGAGCCGTTAATTCATCTCAGTTTGTTCCATATGTCATGCCATGGCTTTGGGGATTGTCTTCTTCCTTAAAAAAAAACAAAAATAGAGGGATGTTAGGAAACATGACAACAATATAGAAAAGTGTCCATGAAACGGAATTCAGATTCATGGTGTGGGGTTCCGAAATATTTGGTTGGTTCACCTCTCCTGAGCTTCTAGTTCGAATGGATTTAGCCCCGGTCTCTTGAACCTAACCTACACCACGAAGCATGATTAAAAGACCAAATCAAAGGAGCTTGGGGTGTCAACTTAGGGTGTCAACTTCAGTAATATGGTTTTATCACGAGAAAAACTTTACCATAGATTGGGTAGTTGTCGGATTCGTTATTAACCAAGTACTACTTTATTTTGTAGTTAGTGTAGGAGGAGTTTGGGCTAAATGAACTTATTTTTTTTAAGATAAATAAAAATTACTTTTGTTGTCAGTGATTTTTTTTTTTTAACTTTCATAAATATTTCAACTTTTTGAATTCATCCTAACGGCCCCATGCATATGGGGCGGTTCAGGTTAATTTTTGTTATCTTTTTTTTATATCTAGGTTACACTAGTATAGTAGTAAAAAAAAAAAACCAAAGTCGAATGACGCTAAATCAGTGCCGCTGTTATATTACTACTTTTGCAGAATAATTTTTGGGTTTTGTCTTTATTCAATTTTTTTTTTGGGTTTATGGCAAACTTTTATATGATATGGGCGAGTAAGGATGAGAGGAATCGAAAAAGTAAAAATCATGACTTTTACACAAGTATTTTGGGAAATATCCAAATAAAGGCTCGAAAAGTCAGTTTTTGGACATTTTCTTGGATATTTCCCAAAATACTTGTGTAAAAGCCATAATTTTTTACTTTTTCGGTTCCTCTCTCATCCTTACTCACCCATATCACATACAAATTTGGTGTACAACTAACAAACGCAACAAAAAAAAAAATTTGAATAAAGACAAAACCAAAAAATTGTAATGCATAAATTAATCATTTACTGTCACCCGGTCAGAGTCTTCAATCAATAAATGGTGGGGGCTATTTACAAGATATTTAGGGGTTTGGTTAGTGGGTCAATTTCCACGGGTTACAAGATCTCAATTTCCAAAGAGCGTGAGAGGTTAGTCGAGTTGGTTAGTGGGTTTGCTCTTCACATAATCGATTCTTGAAGTTAGATCGCAAGAAAATAATTTCATGTGAATTCTCTAATTCCGGCGTGGATGGCATGTGCCTCTGACCAGACCAGGGAAGGAATCAGTCAAGGTATGCATCAGATGACCGAGACCTTGACCTTTGAAGAAAAAAAAAAGAGATACAAGCTCTCAATGCCCTACTTGTTAGATTTCTTGAAGGGTTCCAACCTAAAACCAATTGGTTATAGGTGGAGTAGCCTCTAGAATTTATTAACCAAGCTTGGGTGGCTTAAATGAGTGATGTGGGATAAGTCTAACACTCCCCCTCACGTGCAGCCCGGATGTACGTGGAGATGACAGACCAGGAGCTGACTGACTGACTCGGGCGATAGAGATGACAGAGACTTTCCCACGCGAGGTGAGGCCACCCAATACCTAGCTTTGATACTATGTTAGATTTCTTGGAGGGTTCCAACCTAAAACCAATTGGCTATATGTGGAGTTTCCACATGGTATCAGAGCGGGGCCCGTTCCACCCCACATTTTATAAAATTCACAATCCACACCCCGCGATGACAGACCAGCGAAAATGTTGCACGATGATAGGACCTTAAAAAAGTGGCCACACATGACAGACCTCAAACGCGGCTGCACGTGAGGGGGAATGTTAAGGAAATGAATCCCACATTGCTTGAGAGTGGAATGGGTGATCACTTAATAACATCTGGAACATCTCCACTCTTTGCCAATTGGTATGGAGTTGGATGCTTTAACATGGTATCGGAGCTAGGGTTTCGGAGACTTTTCCCCTTTGTCTGTGCCATAGTTGCACTTTCTTTCATTGTGATCCGTGTGTACCGGATCCTTTGTTTACTTATCTCCTCCAAAACTAGTATATGAGCCTGGACGGCCTCTCCACTCTTTGCCAATTGGTTTGGAGTTAGATGCTTTAACACTACTTGGCTATCCAAAGGGCCTAAACCAAAATTGCTAAATAAATAGTAATTTGATCCGGATCAAAAAAATAATAATAATAGTAATTTGATCTCTTTCACTACATAAATAATTTGATTAATTGATTACACCATTGTAATCTCCTTAGGATACTAGTTAGGAAGAGTTCGGACTAAATAAACTTATGTTTTTCAAATAATAAATTATTGTTTTCGTCAATGATATTTTTTAACTTTTGGTAGTAAATATTTTGGAAAAATGACGGTCAAGAACGTGTTTTGATCATTAATACCTGTCAAGAACATTTTCAGTATTAAGAGCATCCACAATGGGTGTGAATTTGATAGACTTGGATCTTTCCTTGAGAATTCAAACACGATGCATTTTACTGGGAAAAGCCGAGGCCCTGAGGGGAGAAGGAAAGGTAAGAAGTAAGAAAAAAAAAATATACACACAGTTATGCTAAGAGGCCTTTGGCCCGACGGTACGAAGGTGTGCACTTAAGTACTAGATGTAAAGAGGTTAAGGAGCTAATCTAACCATTCTAACTGTCGTCGAGCTAGGAAAACGAAATACAGATTGATGACAATTTTTCTGTGTAGACCTTCTTAACCATTTGTAAAGAATCCATTTCTTGGAAGGTCTTAAGAAGTTCTAAGATTGAAGAGAATAAATCCATGGCTAATTTTCCCTTTATCTATTCTCTTCCCTCTAAATCTTTTTTCCTTCTTCCTGAAGGTTTAAAACTTTTGTCGAACAGTAGCTCAAAAAGTTCTACCTGGTAGAAAATATTTTCATACGGTAGTGTTTTAAGAAAATCTAATTACAAAGAAACATATCATGCATAGAAAAGGGACAAAGGCTACAATATGAATTAATTCCTGTTTAGATGTGCACGCACGGTATGCATCCCTTTCATTATTCTGAATTTGTAATATGTTTGTATAAAAGTAAATACCATTTTGTATGAAAATTCGTAACATTTGCATAAAGATTCATAACTACATAAAAGTTATGAATTCAAGACTAAAGTTGTGGGCTTTTACGCAAAACGTTACGGATTCAAGGCAATTAATTAAAGGGTGCATATTATGCACATCCAAATAAGAATGTGTATCGGAGAATTTTTCAAGATATATAGAGAGAGTTGACGACGCTTACTGCATGGAGAAACCCAGGCAGCCATTGGGGTTGGAAGTGAAATTAAGAGAACAACAAACAAAGCAACACACACCTTACGATCAAACATATCTTCCCACCCAAAGAAAAAGAACAGGGAGGAGATATATATATATATATATATATATATATAGAGTCCCCTTCTAATAAGGACCACCTCATTTTAATAAAATGAGGACCTCCCTTTTCCGATTGAATTTTGATGATCCGAGCCACTCAATGTGTTCAGAACGTGATTTTAAGGGTACCCGCGTGAAATCAGCAAAAAAAAAGACCGGGAAGAGCTTCATCCGAGCAGTTTTTATTAATTTTTTATCGAACGGTTCAAATAAAAACTGCTCAAATCAAGCCCATCCCGGTCATTTTTTTTGCCGATTTCTCGCGAGTACCCTTAAAATCACGTTCTGAACACATTGAGCGGCTCGGATCATCAAAATTCAATCGGGAAATGGAAGAAATAGGGTAGTCCTCATTTTAGGTCCTCATTTTAGATCCTCATTAGAAGGGGAGTGTATATATATATATATATATATATATATAAACTTGTAAGGATCGATGTACTTTGCTTGCTTGCTTCAAGCCTTCAACTATGGTCTATGGTATATAACAGCATGAGGCAATGACTTTAGATCATGCCAAGGTCTACACGGCTTCCTTGTATTTCACGGCCGGGGAACCCAAAGACCGGGGACGTGACTTGTAAAAGCCCATCTTGTGGGTCGAGAGGCTAGAAATGGACACAGACTCGGAGATGCTAGAAGTGGACGAAGACTCAGAGTCTTTTTTTCTTTTCTTTTTATAAAAAAAAACTAAGAACTTCATTGATAAAATCATATTACAACCTATCGTGTACATCTAATACAACTGAAAAAAGACAAATTGCACACTTGAAGATGAATAACACAGATGAATAACACAACCAAATCAAGTGAAGGATACATCTAGCTATAAAATGATTCGGCGGTCAGATGTCAGAGAATTCGGCGGTCAGGTGTGCTAACTAATGTTTTAATTGTGTGTTAAGACTTAGCAAATAAAAATGTATTTTTTGTACCACAATGCTTGTGTTAGTTTGTGCGCTAGAGTGTGTTAAATCTTATAGTGTGCTAGTATATGTACCAAGTTTGGCAACTATGCTAGCAAACAATAAGTGGGTCCCACATTTATAATTCAAACTTCAATCATAAAATATAAATATTCACTACTCCTGATACACACTTGTGCAGGGACGGAGCCAGGATTTCATAGACGGAGGGGCTAGATTATGAATAACAAGATTTTGAAATTTCAAGATTAGAAAATCTAATAGTTTATTTGGTTTAGATTTTGAGGGAGATTTTTTGAATAATCAGTGGAGAGAGATAAAAAGAGAAATAAGATTAATAATTGAAGAAAAAACTTATGGAATACCATGAGGAGAGAGAAAATTGAGTTTTGAGACCCAAAACGAACACATTCTTAAGCATTTAAATGTCTAAATAACACCCAATACAAAATATAATTCTTAACAAATAAAAAATAACTACTATTAAAATTTTAATTTTTTTTATAAAAAAAATCCCGAAACAATTCGGGGGCCGTGGCCTCCATATGCCCACATGTAGCTACGTCTCTGCACTTGTGGGACCCATTTTTATCCTAATACAGCTCTTAACAAGCATTTTAACAAACAAATATATCAAACCCCATTACAGATGCTCTAACAAATGTTCTCATCATGTCTTTGACGAATATTAATTATCAAAACACGTCATGGGCCATTATTTTCCCAAATATTTTAATTTTTTAAATTCGTCTCGACGGCCCCATGCATAAGCCTCTGTAAGCCAACAGGCCCATAATCCATTAGGCCCAAATCGGGGCAGGGATGTAATTTGGCTAGAAGTATTCGTCTGGCTTACGCTTTGTTGTTAGCCAACAGGCCCATAACTCCTTAGAGGACTCTGGTCGCATTTAGCGTAATTTTCCGGTTAAGCACACAGATTACATGTGAGACTTTTCTTTTTGGTAACGAAGGAACAACCCTACAGTCAAGTCACTTAATGGACCTGAGTGCGCAATCAAAACATCTGGGGTAGCTAGCGCGGCCAAACCAATCACGTTCCTCCATTTACTTCAGAGTACTCACCCTATGGATATGGGACAACCCCTAGGAGTGTATTATATGTGAGACTTGATTGCGTAAATTCTCGAGATTATTAAATTATCTACGCTATAAGTGGTGCGAACCCTTAGTCCGGGCCTTCCAGTTAATACTTGCAAATCCGTAATTCTAGTTGAAGTTAGAAAATCGTAGTTGAAAATCACCAAATCTAAACGAGGGTTGGCTTTCGAAAGCTACAAATCACCATTTAGACCGACAGGCCTTACACACTCCAGTGAACCGCTCCCTGTTAATCGATCTCGGTCTTACCAAGTTATTTGCAACCGACTATAAAAGTTCTGTGCTTCGAGCTAGACACCCAAAAAATACTATCTTTGGTCTCAAGCATAGATCTCTTTTGATAAAAAGTTAAACCTTAGCAAAAAAAAAATTAAAAATGAAAATCATGTTAAGTAAAATCTCTAATTAAAAGAGATTAACTTGTTTACGGAGGAGGTGCAAATGTGGGGTTTGCACCCCCATGTGTGAGCCCCATCGACAGTTTACCTTTTAACGGAACGGGCCTAAGGAAAATAAGTGTGGAACACACCCTAAGTTTCTTGCACTTATTAAAATAAAAAAAAGAAAATTTTATTTCCATTATCACTTAATATTGTGTTGGGAATTGATTATGGAAATTATTAACTACCATACTACTTCTTTTACTATTATTGAATTACCAAATGCATGCTTAGCAAATAAAAAAATCCCAAATGCATTTATTATCACTAACTCCAACGATAAGCGAGTAACTGATTTTTCCACCCTGGCGGGTACCTTGTCTCCCTCACTCTCTCTCTCTCTCTCTCTCTCTCTCTCTCTCTCTCTCTCTCTCTCTCCTCTCTCCTCTCTCTCTCTTAAAAATTGTCAAGATTCCTTCACGATTCTCTCTCTCTGGCTTCTCCGAGTTCTCTCTCCAATCTGTACGTACACGTGTATCTTCTCCGGCTCTTCACGTTTTGTCGTCGTTTTTCATGCGTTTTACAATCGTGTGTTGTCTATACTCAGAAACCCCTTCCATTTTTGTTCTTTACAGCTGCAGGAAAGCTTCTGCCGGTGCGAAATTCAGTATCAGGATAGCCTGAGTCGGTCTCAGGTTCGCATTGATTCTCTGTAACTGAGATTTCCGTTGAAACAGTTGAATTTTGCTCGTCTGTTGCCAATTGTTTGAATTCAAAGAGCTTAATTCATGTATATACATCCGTCTGCGTGTATCTGTTTTGTTTCTGTAGGTTGTGGAATGTGATTTGTTTGATGATACGCGTTGATTCTCTTCAATTGAGATATTTTTTCTATCATCACTGATTGAGATTTCGTTGAAACAGTGGAATTTGGTTCGTCTATTAAGGTTTTTTTTTTTTTTTTTTTGTTATATCAAGAGGGTAGTTTTGTTGTTTTTTTTTTAAGTAACTCGGGTGTCGGAGCCAGCATACTCGCACATCACTAATCCTGTGAGTCGGTGACCAATCCCACCCGTTCCCTAGCGGGGCCCAATTATAGCTGGTGCAAATTTCAAGAGGGTAGTTGTGCTATATTAGCCATTTTTCGATGAATTGAAGCTATAATTTGGCTTGTAATTGTTCTGTTACTTTAGGTTGTGGAATGTGATTTGTATACAAGATCACATTGATTCTCTAGAATTGAAATTCAGTTGAAAAAGCTGAATTTGGTTCATTTATCACCAATTTTTTGATTTGAAGAGCGTATTTAAGCTATATGAGCTGTCGTTTGATAGATTGAAGCTATAATTTGGCATGCATATGTTACTTTAGTTTGTGGATTTTTCATATTCAAGATCTCGTTGATTCTCCATAACTGAGATTTCGTTGAAACAGTTGAATTTAGTTCGTTTATTACTAGTCTTCTATTATAGAATAGCATAATTATGGTATATACGACATTGTTTAGATGGATTGAAGCTATAATTTGGCTCGTATTTGTTCTGCCACTATTGATCGTGAAATTTGATTTTGTGGATGCTTTGATAAGCATGATATAGTACTAAAAAGAGTTGCTAGCGTGCTAATTCTTTCATTGTTATTTACTTGTTTATATTTTTTAGGTTAGTGTGTTTAATTTGGTGAAACTAGCACGTAAGCTGGCTTGGACACTTGAGATATAAAAAAAAAGTTTTTTTTGTTGGTGAAACTAGGTTTATGAGGTTCAAGAGGGGGACTAAAACTTGTGCAACAGCAAATGCAAACAGTTTTTTGGCAAAATCTTCGGGTTGGTTTCATAATTTATATCTTTTAAACTGACAGGTGTGTTCTTGAAAATGTTATCATCGTACATGAGATAAAATACGTCAACGATTTAGTTAAAGGAAGCATAAGCACAATTTGGTTTCCCTCCCTCAATTTGAACCCACAAAGAGAGCCATCTCTGCTTTTGTTACATTTTCTGTATTGGCTATTGTATGCACTTTACGTCCTTCATATATTTTTAACACAGGTTGGGAGTCGTTTGGTCCAAACCAGTGGTTTCTGCAACATGGTATGTACTTCTTCTCGCAAGATCTATATACATGGAATCTAACTTCGATCTTCTCCTTTTGCACAACAATATATCAATGCTGGAAGAGGAGTATTATTTGGTGTTTTATGTTGGAAAGGATTTTCTGTAGAGGGAAGAATACTTGAAGAGTGGGGAAGGAAGCACTTCTATTGCACTTGAACTCAAACTTTTTGGCTTGGTATAAAATGGCTAGAACCCATCCATATTTATACTTTTAGATATTTTCTTACAAGATAATATCTAGTTAGTTTCTAGATTTACACATGTGATTTTTACTTACAAAATAACTAGAAATTTCTCAAGATATTCTAGATCTTTTCTAGAAGCTAGATTTTCTATAACTTTGAGAAACTAGATATTATATCTCCTTCCATAATATTTTTAATTTTGGGCTTCTTTATTGGACTTGACTTGGGTTTTATTTTACGGGGCTAAAATACCAAATCAAAACCTACAAGTTAAACAAAGGCCCAAAGCTTTAGTTCTTGTAATCACTGTTATGCTGGTTCGTAATCAGATAAGATTGCTCGTATTATCAGAAATGATCTCTGATGATACCTCTTTTCATTCTCGGGGTGCTTCAATTTTTGTAGGATGGGAATGCCTCGGGTGAGCACAGTGACAATGTTGACTGGGATACTGACGATGAGCAAGAAATTCAGAACTTTCCGGTATCTTCGTGTTCAAGCTCGAGACAGCTTGGTGCGGAAGCTATTGTAGGTTCTGCGGAGGTAAATGTAAGAGGTTTACAGCAAACATGCAGTGTTCCTATTTTGCAGCACCTAGTTTGTTGACCCATGACTGGCGGGTGAATTGCTTACTTCTAATCAAAAAACTTACAAGTGATCATAGTCCTCTATATAACTGATCATTACCGTTTAAACTGATGTGGTTAAAGTTGCGTAGTTTATCTCATAAGATTTGTTGAAGTTTTTTGAGAAATACGTTCCACTTGTTATAGTATATCAAGAAGAATATCACAGGAGATTTTGATAGCAGAATTTCCTTGTATGTACAACAAGTCACAGGGCCTGAAAATTGAATTTCTTGAACTAAACATTCTGAACAATGAGCTAAACAAAGTTTTCACCAGGATGTTTTATTTCCCTGGTTACCAGTTGTAAAGGTTGCTTGTATGTAACATGCATTTATCTTGTATCGTCTTTTGCACTAGTCAAAAAGGAAGGGGGACATAATATTACCCTTAGCTGAACAAAGTTAAATATGGTTCTTTGCTGGCTTGAGGTAAATTTAGCATTGGCAGAGGCTTGCCAATGCTGGTGGATCTTGGAGATGCATTTTCGCAATTCTCTATATTGAGAAGAGGCTTCTGCTTTTCTGAAAAAATCTTATATCTTTCTCACGTTAGTTTTAGAAGCAAAAACACTAGTGACCCTTCTAAATTAGTATGATTATCCATTGGAAATGTAGCCATAATTGACTACTATATAGCTGGTATATTGTAGGGATGACTTCTCTGCATTGGGAAAACTGAATACTTTAAAGACAAATGCACTTGGTCAATTTCGGTCAGAACACTTAATTGATTTATTTCCACAGAAAGAGGACCATCAAATTGGCATGGAATTTATAGCATTAATTTCAGATTATGTACCCTTAAACCAATTACCCAGTAACATGTTGTATTACCCTATTCCAGTTCCTAGGTTACTTTGCACTTTGCTTTCGGTCTTTGCAGCATTATTCAGTGAACATGGCAAGAGGATGCTCAAAAGATCTTGTTTCACGTAGAAATCATGCATTTTCATTTGCTCAGTAATGCAGAAGATACAAAGGCCACCTTTTCCAGTGGAACGGCCTTTTCCGGTGGAATTGTTCAAAGCTTTGTTACCTTACTAGTGCAGCATTTCCTGCAGTAATAGACATCTCCCTTCAGCGATACCCCGTCGGCTTTGGTTAATTCCCCCAGTAAAGAGTCAAATTTCAAGTCTCCATAACTTGCCTATATATTGCAATTGTAATAATATTGCAGGTTGCTTTCTTTTTCAATTCCGTTATCACGCGTGTGATTTCATTTTCCTTTACACTTAATTCACAAATATTCTTGCTCTCTGAGTGGCAAACCCTACACTTTTGGTTTTTGCCCATCCAGTTCTCTTCCTTTAATATTACTTGCTTCATGACTATGTTCTCATACATATTCAAATATTTGATCCAGGCGAGCTCATTAACAGGTTCTTCCCACTCCAAGTTGATTGATCATTTTGTAGGAATGGGGTTTCCTGAGAAAATGGTTCGGAAAGCTATTGAGGAGAATGGTAACTGAACTGTTTCTTCTTGGAGGTTATTTTTTAGCTTGAAAGCAGCTTATATTTCAGCAATATGCAGGCGAAGGAAATACAGAATCAATCCTAGAAACTTTGCTTACATACTCAGTGAGTTTTATATGCCTCATTCTTATATTCCATCCAATATTGTCCTGAAAATAGAGATGAACTGGATCTCCCCCTTCCAAAATAAAAATTAGCCCTACAAATTTGCTTCACAGTGAGTGTTATAAGCCTCACTCAGATTTCATACCCAGTCATTTATAGCTTTTATCATAAGCCACTCAATAGAGTTGAAATTGCCTCCCAGAACTATTTGACCTGCCTAAAACTGTCATCTTTCCTAAACTAAACCAATGTTCCCTCTTTGGAATTGTATTTTTTCGCTTAAGGAAATTGTTTCCATTTCTGCATACTTAAGTTATTTCCTTTCCTATTTCTTGCAGGCTCTTGAAAACTCTCCTCAACAGCAGGAACCTATCAATTTTGATCACAGTTCGTCGGAATATGATGAGACATTTGTAGATGATTTCTCCGATTCAGATAGTTTTTCTGGAAATGCGGTAGATGATTTCTCCGGTTTAGATAGTCGTAGATGATTTCTACTATATTGAGTACTTGGTCTGATTTGTTGTCTTGTTCAATCACTTTAGTCATCTAACCTACCAGTCTGCTAATAACTAACTACCAGTAAAAGTTCATTTAGTACCTGTGTTTTCAATTTGGCCGGTGTAATGTCAAGCATCTTATATGTCTTACAAAGCCAAGCACAGATAAAGGAGGAGGGTTGTGGACTGGTGACTGTCGTAAACCATATTCAAATCTATTAGATCTTGGATCCTAAGAATTCTTTAGTTGGACATTCTGTACTTGCAAGTTGCAAAGCAATACCAGAGTAGGGCGCTCCTTCGTCCCAACTAATAGCAACAGAAAACCGGCTGCATTGGAACCTGGGTGTAGTAATAAAATGGTAACTGTTAGTTAGGGATTCACCGAGTGACTCCCCCGCATGTGAAAGGCCAACAAAGGATCAGGAGAAGGCTCAAGAGTACTGGGAGGAGCAAAGAGTCAAGCCAGAAGAATAGATCAGATCCCTAGAAGGTGGATACACTCAAGGTCACATGGAAAGAATTTACCCAAGAACAAGTAGTCAATCTGTGTCAGGCCTTAGCAGTGAAAGCCGTTAATGCGAGGGTGGTCCATGATCGGTGGCAGAGCCACAACAAGACCTTCAATGTTTTAATTTTTTCAGTTTGACTTAGAAATGGTCCTTCATACTTCACTCTTTTTATAGCTTCGGTACCTTTTGCATCTTACTCTTTTGTCTCATCTTAGTTTCTCTTTTGTAACATCTTTGTTTCAACATTAGAGCTGTATTAATGAAATGTCAAATGCAAAAATATCCACCACTCACTTTTTAGAGCTCTCTAAAGTATGAATACTGTCCAAAATTCGAAAATGGCCAAATCATAGGATATTTGCATTATATTTAGTCAATCTCTGACATTACTTACAATAGTTTTATCCATTTCTCTCTTGTAATAGAACCCATAAATGCAACTTGAAAGGGACCTTTTAGGAGGAAAAAATTGGAAGCCAACATTGCTTTCAATTGGAACAAAATTGGTAAATTTTGACGATTTAGTAATTGGGGTGAGGTTATTCTTAGGCTCCATTGACTAGGACAACAACCTAAAAAGTGGTGGTTCATTATAACTAGTTGTGTTAGTAACTTTTAGTTCATAATTTCTAGTTTGACATAGCTTTTGGTCTACAGAAATGTTTTCATTGAAGTATGTTTCAAATTTACCCTAATACTAATTTCTGGCGCCGTCACTATCTACGATGAGATGAAAATTATTTACGACCACAAACTTATGGAAGTGGAAAGTGGGAGATACGTCAGACCTAAATATTGGACAAGGCTGGACTGAATCGTCGACATGCAGTGCCTATATGTGGTGAAACATAGGCAAGGGGAAGAGTTTCCACACTTTAACAAGGATGCATATTGAAAATAAAATCTGGTCCGAGAGAGTTGGATACAATTAGGAACTCCAACCAGTAACATTTAAGAGATGGAATTAGGTAGATACAATATCAAGAAGGAGAATTACCATTAATTATTAGCATGAGGCTGCATAGGTGGGGGAATTTCACTGGAAATTACAAGTATGATATTGTTTTGGCATCTTCATTTGTAAAAGAAGCATATAACAGGGTTCCTAGAGAGAGCTTGTGGAATTTCTGTAGAAAGTATCAGCTTTACATAGAAAAGTGCGATGCAGCCATGAATAGGGTAGAATGTTACCGGAAAATAATGAATGTCAATAACAATATGTTTGCATCAAGGATGAATGCTAAGTCCTTAGCTGTTTTTGCATTAGCAGTTAATGAACTTGTCGGGAAGTGGGAACATTCAAGGGATACTCTCGTGTCCTCACCATTCAATGCGGCTGTAATGACTGGCTTTGATAGAGTGGAGGGTGGTAAACATAATAAAGAGCATCTGATTTTACTTCTGATCTTAATGCAAAATATCATTCTTAGTTGTTACAACGAAATACAAATGACATGAAATGTAATTTCGCATATTACTTTATACTGCAGCGTTTTGCTTTTCATTGTTTTTTTGGCCCTGATAGAAGGTTATGACGAACCTTGTTGTTGCAAATATAGGACTGCTTGTATTGCAACAACTGCAACTGTTTGGCCACGTGTGATTGTTTTGAAACTCTAGTAGTGATTTTTCCTGAAGGCATAAGAAAGTCTTGTTAGTTTATGATGAGCATTATCTCTTCAGTTTTTGAGAAGTAGCTGTTTTTCTACCCTTCAACATGTGTAGGACATAACACCTATGGATTTCAATTGGGAATCCTTCCGGGTTTTGGGAATAGTATAGCTGGGCATTCTTAACTGGTTTCTCTTGGCAGGAAAATACAGATCCTTTGTTGGATACAGGGAAGACAATGTTATTCTTAACAAATATGGGGTATACGGTGGAAGAGGCTTCAATGGCAATGGCTAAATGCGGTGTGTAGATTACATATGTTACTTCTATGCTCTGGTAACCTGTTGCTTTGTCCGATGTTATGCCATTATAGTATTGATGTTTGTTCATCCTGAAAACCTTCAGTCTCTTCATACACTTAATTTTTTGCGGTTTCCTTTCTTCTTTGCCTTCTAATTTTTTTTCTTGCTTTACTTCCCGTGTTGACTTTTTAGTTCTTGCATTTTCCGAAGTTTTTATGATTAACCCACCAGATTATCAACATCCATAGCTTTTCCTAACTAATTTGATTTGGTACAATAATTCATTTTCTAATTATGCAGGTCCGAATGCCTCAATCGATGAATTAACAGATTTTATATGTGCCGCTCAGATGGCAACATCATATGCCTCTCTACAAGACCTTCCTGAAGAGATTAAGGTTTCCTTTTGTAATTTTTTTCCTTCGGTGAAACATAAGGTGTTAATTTAAGCCCATTTTAGGTCGGGGAAACAATTTTTTTTACATCTCTTGTACGTATTGGCGTGCTAGTTAATTTTCCAGCAATGCATCAGGATCCTTGCTTTTTTATTGATGCTGTTCAGACACAATAAATTTCCGCAAGATTGATCATGTCCTGATTTTCACAGCCCAAGCTGGAGCATATACCCAGTGGCAGCGGTACACAGAAGAGGAAATATTTTGAGAGTGAATTTTGGGAAAGTAAAAAACAGAAGGGGTATGAGACGATGAAGATGAACGGTGATGATGAGACCATTCGTATTCCAAAACCAATGTTTGGCTATGGAGTCCCAAGAGGACAGGGCCTAATATTTAACACCAGAAGCCTTCCGGAGGCAGCCATCGGGCCACCATACTTCTATTATGAGAATGTAGCACAAACTCCGAAAGGAGTGTGGGACACTATCAAACGGTTCTTATACGATATTGAACCAGAGTTTGTAGATTCCAAGTACTTCTGTGCTGCTGCAAGGAAAAGAGGCTACATCCACAATCTCCCCATCTACAATAGGTTTCCTCTACTTCCACTTCCCCCAGACACCATAAATGAAGTGTTTCCTTTAACAAAGAGATGGTGGCCCAAGTGGGATACAAGAACAAAGTTGAATTGCTTGCAGACTTCAGTTGCAACTGCAAGCTTGACGGAAAAGATCCGCAAGGCGCTAGAAGGCGGGGATGGTGAGGAGCCTTCTCCGGAAAAGCAAAAGCATATACTTGATCTGTGTAGGAAGTGGAATTTGGTTTGGGTAGGAAAGAATAAGGTTGCACCCCTGGAGCCTGATGAAGTGGAAATGCTTTTGGGGTTCCCGAAGAACCATACAAGAGGAGGTGGGATAAGTAGGACTGACAGATATAAATCACTCGGTAACTCTTTCCAGGTCAGTATTTCTTTTCTATAATTGTTCTTCCTTGCATACGTTTGTAAACTGAACCAACCTGTTTAAAATTAGGCTGCATTAAAATGTTTGGGAAAGGAAGGAAATTGAAATAAGATAGTTCCCTTTTTTTGTATGCTTATGTTAGGAAACTCGGGCACTGGAAAAACTACTAGAAAAAGCCCAGTTCGCTTAGGAAAGTGGAAATGGAATTTGCGTATAAGTAGGTATGAGATAGAGCGAAAATAATTAAATTTTTTTGTTAACTTCTAAGACATAGGTAGAGATTCTCAGATACCATCGGATTAGGTCCCATCTGATTAAGTACTATATGAACAGGAATGACGAAACCCTTGTATGTTTTCTTTGATTTGTCGATAAAGAGAAAAAGCCAACTCTCTCTCTCTCTCTCTCAAGAACATTTTCTTGCATAAAATTAGTGTAATTGGATGGTGTGTTACGCGATACATTCTTCCAGGTTGATACAGTGGCATATCACCTCTCCGTCTTGAAGGACCTGTACCCAGGAGGCGTTAACGTTCTTTCTCTCTTCTCCGGAATTGGTGGAGCAGAAGTTGCCCTTCATCGGCTCGGCATCCCATTGAAGAATGTCGTATCAGTTGAGAAATGTGAAGTTAACAGAAACATTGTGAGGAGTTGGTGGGACCAAACCAACCAGAAAGGAAACCTTATCGAGCTTGCTGATGTGCAACGGGTAAATGCCAACGAGCTGGGGCCGCTTGTTCATGCATTTGGTGGCTTTGATCTTATTATTGGTGGAAGCCCGTGCAATAACCTTGCTGGCAGCAACCGAGTCAGTAGGGACGGGCTGGAGGGTAAAGAATCTGCACTTTTTTACGACTATTTTCGTATTCTGGATTTGGTTAAGCGCATAATGGAGTAACCGCAGTAAGGTTATATATTAGAAGGGGCCTTTTGCCTGATAGTAGATCCCTTGGAGCCTTCTCCTCCTATCAAATTTTGCGTATGGTGACTTGTATAGCATTTCCTAGTAGAGATAAAAAAAAAATAAGTTGAGAACTATTGGAATAAGGAAATTCTTGACTTTGTTTTGTTGGTAGAAAATGTGAAGAAAATAATTATGTTAGACTCAATGTATCGGAAATTCTTGACTTTGTTATGTTGGTTGAAAATTTGGAGAAAATAATAATTATGCTGGACTCAATGTCTCCTTGAACCATCTTGGACTCCATGTATCCTTGAATCTTTTCTTCCATGGCGTCAAGTTTCGCTTCATATTTTCCTTGACCTAATTAATAAGCCCCGGTGGATAATGGTGATGGAGATGTATTGCGGCCTTTTCCTGTTCATCAAGTCGAACCTCATTCTTATGCAGTTGATGTTACGAATCAGCCTTCACTCTTTAGGCCAGCAGCTTTGCTCAGCATCTTCTGCCGTTGTCAGCCTATTCAGCTAACCTCAGAGGATTCCATTCTCCAGGCACAACATGTTTTATTCAAGGCAACCAGAGTCTGTTACCACTACTCCAGAAGATCAGCAGTACCGAATCAGAGTGGCAAAAAAGAGGAAGAGACCTAAGTTGCAGCTCCGACAAAGAGCGACGGAGGACCATGGTGAGGAGCGACAGTTGTGGCGGTGGTCAAGGGCGGAGGCACATGGGTACAAGGGAGGCCGGCCGACCCCACTGGTTGCCAAATTTTCGTAGGGATATGTATAATTTTTACCATATTTTACTA
Source organism: Rhododendron griersonianum (assembly GCA_018127125.1). Lineage (NCBI taxonomy): Eukaryota > Viridiplantae > Streptophyta > Magnoliopsida > Ericales > Ericaceae > Rhododendron > Rhododendron griersonianum. The sequence goes on along the minus strand of CM030795.1, from coordinate 6,944,490 downwards.
AATTGACCCCAAATTTTTATAGGAATAGATATAATTTAGCTATTTTGACCCCACAAAAAAATTTTAAATTGTTCCAACTTGTTTTAAGTGCATAGAAATTCCAAACATTCTCTTCTTTTCTAGGGTTGATAGTGCTAGAAATGAGACTATCATGTATTATTTTTCAAATATAACGAGTCTTTTGGGGCCAATTTTGAGGCAAAAATGAATTATTAGTGCATATCGATCTTATAATTAACCTTTTAATTTAGTTATTTTTGGACTTGTGCATAGAAAAAATTATAGTATTGCGTATGAATCTGGTTTTTGACCCCACTAACCAAAATTCCTGGCTCCGCCCCTGACAGTGTGGACGATGGAAAGGGTTCAAAACCTGAGTAATAGCTCATGTTTAATATTATTTCTATTATTTGCTTTAGAAAGGGATCATGTGATGTGCCTTCATCTGGAACTACTGGAATAGGGGTGGTCAACTATTTTGATCATATAACTATCGATTTTTTTTAATTAAATTAAATATTGGAAGTATAGTTCGGTGCCATTAGATACAAGTTGCACCCTATGCTGTTTTTCTAAAATCAGAAGGTTTGAGAATCTGATTGAAAGAGAGAAATGGAAAAAACGCGTTCAAGACCTAAACTTCGAATCCTGTGGGAGAACTCAATCTCGTTTCACTCTCAAGTTCGAAAAGTATAACTCATAACTATAGCCCGTACCTGATTGAAACAAACCCACGCCGTATGTTTCACCCTCAGACGCGGCAAAGTTGGAAGATCGAAAATAGTTTTCGAAGAAGATTTGTCTATAGAAGTTTTTTAAGTCTTGGTGGCTACCTAGAAAGCGTGTGAGTTTGGTGTTACTTACATTCGAGTCTTGGAGATCCAAGTTGTGAATATGTGCAAGGGTCTTTTTTGTGCCAATTTTTGTTTCCGGTGGCTAATAGGAAACTTTTGGAGGTGTTCTTAGTTGGTCTATAAGCTGTGATGTGCTTGTTGCAATGCAGTCAGTGTAATGTGTAGTTATGGTTTTGAAGTCACAAACTGTGCATTGTAATTTTGATGCGTCTGCACGTTTTCACAAAGTACAGGGCGTGCAGATGCACAAAATTGAACCTAATAAAGTTTATGCGCACATAGCCCAGGGGATATAAGTGGAATTTGCCCAATTTAAAAACACACTTCCCACTGAGTAATTATTCATATGGTCTTATGGCACACATTTCTATGGGATCCATACATTTAGAGGTAGACCCAATAAAAATGATTGGTGTTTGGGTGTGCATTTGTTCATGGCAGTAGAATTATTACTAATGCAAGATGAAGTCCACTGGCAATTTTGATAATTCAATCCGTTCATTTGTAGGCTCCATTTTTCTGTCAACTTTCTAGTAATCAACTCACATGTCTTCTTCAGCAAAAAGGGCAGTCAAAGTCTAGAACTCTTTTGACATTATATGACAGAACAAGATATATCCACACCAATTAACTTTTCATTCTCTAAATGGATACAGGTGTCCGACTGATGCAATTCTTTGCTTGGATGATCCTTCATAGATAAACAACTTAGAAGTAGAACATAAGAGTTTCAGTTAATTATAGAACCATATTACACACCACAGAAACATAATATAACCAACAGTCCACAGAAACATAGGAACGATAAAAGAGAGGAAGTCCCAGACCCTAAGAACAAATGCAGATCTTGCCTTCGAACAAGAGCGGTTTCGCAGCAATAAAAGTGCTTGAGCCTAAACAACCAAAAAGACAGAAAACAAAAGGTCAAAGAATGACAAAGGTATCCATAGTTTTGAAAGAGGTAAATATTCTACTATGGTAACATTTAGAAGCAATGAAACATAGCATGTTCACTCTTTAGAATCCTTAAGCAATTCGGTCTCCTTCTCACTCATGGAATATAACAATATCCATTCTCTCTCTGAGTTCCTCGGCAAAGTGTCTGCTTCACAACAGTTATCCAGTAATTTTCTTGAAGAATGTTGCTATCCATTCTTTCAATCATTTCTGGCACCTCAGTTAAATCGACTTCTCCTTGTATTAGTCGGTCAATTGCTGTTTTTGGATCTGCAGCTATGTCCTTTCCAATTTGCGCAATGTAATAAGCATATTCTATTGCTGCAAGGAGAATGACTCCAGTAGAAAGTACTTCAAAGTTTCTGGAACCTCTGACTTTCTGCACAGTCTTCATTTCATCTTTGCTTATATCAAAATCTACTCGAACATTGTTCAATTCAGTTCTGTACATCAAAGTGTTTCCCTTGCTAATTTGTGACTGGAATTTAAAGTCTACCAGGACAACCATGTGTCCATTGATAATATTTGGCGGACAAAATGAGAACGTAAGCGCCAAATTTTGAATTTATTTGTTAGGTTTTGCCTTAATCAACTGTTGCACAGTTGCAGTGCAGCACACTCTGTGATGGTCCAAAACCCAAATTTTCAACGGCTAGCTTCATGTCGTGACAGTGGTGGTCACCTATTTTTCTAGTGTTCGATCAGCGATTTCTAATGCTGACGGAAAGTGCACAAGTTTCTAGCAAGGAAAGCAAAGCTAGATCTAATGATTGGATGAACTCGATAGTGGCATAGTGGTGGTTCGCTATAGATTTGATGATATTGGAGGAGTAGCAAAAGAAAGAGGCTTGATTAGCGACAAACAACAGTGGTGAGAGTAGGCTGTAGCAGTGGTGGAAGTAGAAAAACTCTGGGAGTGAACTTTCATGGGTAGGAGAATTTCTGGGTGAAGGAGCTCTTAAAAATGAAAGCCGAGGAGGAAGCAGAATATGATGGAGTATTCTAAAAAATTAGTACTCTGTTTGGAAGTTTAAGGAATGTGGAAGAAAGGAAGGGAAAGAAAAATGAGAGGAAAAATGTACTGTACACATTTTCTAAAATTTTCTATTCTCTCTCCACTTTCTCTTCAAACCAAACATTGTGGGAGAACCTTTTTTAATTTTTCCTTTCTTTCTCTTCTTTTCCGCAGGTTCCAAAGAAATCCTAGGTCTTATCTTTTCCTACCAGGGGAGGTGGGGGTTGTTTGGGTTTTCTTCGCTTGGTGTTATTTTTGCTAGGTGTTGTTTTCTGCTGGCATCTTGCCAACTTTTCCTTCTCGGATTTTGGCTCTTCTCATTTTTGTTTAGGGAAACGTGCCATCTTTGGTTGGGGTATACTTTATTTGCTTGAATGTTGTGGAGCCTTTGTACCATTATCTCGTGTGTGTTTCGGGATAGTAATAATTAAGCCTAAAAATAAAAATAAAACAGTGGCGAGAGCAACGGCAGACGAAAATTTTCAATAAAGTATGGGTAAAGGGGTGGAAATGCTCACACCAAAGGGAGATTTCACTCAATTCGTTGATAAAAAAACTGTGAGCAAGGACCGGATATTTTGATATTTTATTGTCCACTCTCAAAAAAATTTAAATTCTTTGCTTTGTTAGGTTTGTTTTTTGAAAAAAAAAAATTTCAACTCAAAAAACACTTATTACCCATATCTCCAATTGTTATTATCATTTCTCTCTTCACTTATTACACATATCTCCAATTATTATTATTATCATTTCTCTCTTTATCTTGCTCCACTCATTACCCCTATCTCCAATCATTATCCTAATTTCTCTCTCCACTCATTTTTTAAAAACCCATCCAAACACAGTATTAAAGGAAAGTGATTTTGTTGTAATTTCGAACAAGTAAAAAACAAAACATAGAGTGCCGATGATTAAAAGCGAAGTGCAATAAATCAAATTCCTTCTTCAAACGGAATAAGGAAACATCAGTAAGTAAAAAGGGCCCAGTTTAAAAAAAAAGAAAAAGGGCCCAGTTAAAAAAAAGCAAAAGAAAATGTAGAAAGGGCTAATAAAAGGGCCCATTTAGAAAAAGAAAAAGAAAAAGAAAAGGCAGAAAGGGCCAAGTAACATTTTTTCCGTAGAAAGTGTGCGCCCATATAGACCGTCCAACTTTCGATCTCCTCTTTTACGCTTCTGGACCGCCGGAAGCGCGTAGTTTTCCCTTCTCCGCTGTCGTAGAGAGAGAGAGAGAGAAGGTCCGTCGGAGCCCTAGAGCCCTAGACCATTTCTTGCTGCATCTTTCCGTCTGTTTCCAGCCTTTCTCATCGGCGTCTGCAGGTACTATCCGTTCTATTAGTCTCACGTAATTTCTAGGGTTTCTTTTCAAATTGCTTCAGATCCGAATAAAACCCTTCCGTACGCGGTTGGGGTTCAACTGCAGTCGATGATATTGTGGTCTAGGGTTTTGATTAGGGTTTTGGACTTCGATCTCTGTTGTAAAGTCTACCATACGAAGCACAAGTCTTTTTTCGGAATCATTGTATCGGTGAGCTTGAGGAATATGTTTGGGGTTTTCTCGTACTTACTATGAACAAATTTTTCATCGATTCGTATTCGTAGTTATTGTACCCTGGGAATCGTATTTTGGTTTGGCAGTTTGGCATGGTGGGGCTTCTTTGTTTCTGTTTTGTTTTCTGTTATGGAACGAAGAAAAACTTGTTTGGTGAACTTATTGTCGGGTGATACGTAGTTATTGCACTTTGCGAGTTACATATTGGAAGGTTCTAAGATTGTGAATTGCGTGTCGGAAAGCAATCTTCTTGATTACCTAGTATGTCATATAAGGTTCTTGAACTGTGATATTTGTGGCTAGTGTCTCTTTAATTCTTTGTTCCGTTGTGATTTTTTGTTTTAATGAACAAGTATCTGATTGTTATGTATAGGATTTCCTTGGAATTCTCTCTGTATGCATGGGACTATTTTCCTGTAATCCGTTTACATTTTGGTCATTGTGAATAGAGACTGGCAGAGTGTCTTGTTTCGTGTGTCACACTAATCTATCACTAGATCACCTTCAAATTCACGCTTTTAGTTTTTCCTTGTTTGTTGTTTAGCAAATGCAGGTATTCATGTTGTAGTACTTTATATATTTTATCCTTAATTGATTCACGACAACCTTTGCTCTAGTTAGGGTCTGCCGGATTTATACTTGATTGTTTTCGATTGCTGAGTAGCAGTTCTCTAACACGTTGTATGTGAAATGTTTGTTTAGTAATAACTTTGTTGGTTAGCAAATTTGCTGAAAGGTCTTTTTTACAATTCGTTTGGCTTTATGTGCAATTTTTTTTTTTTTTTTTAATGTGGGTGTAGAAGATTGAGATTAAAGATCTGCCCTATTGCTATGGCATCTGCAACCGCCACTCCCCGTTATGCTCCTGAGGACCCAACTCTTCCCAAGCCTTGGAAGGGCCTAGTTGATGGTAAAACAGGTTATCTTTACTATTGGAACCCGGAGACCAACGTTACTCAGTACGAGAAGCCTGTTGCATCTTCACGTATAGGCTCAGCTCCACCACAGAAGTCATCTGCTGCCATTATAAGTTCTTCGGTTCAAGTTCAACAATCCTCTCAAGGAAGACATCGTGACAGTGGCTATGATGATAATGACGACAGGTATAGCAGAGGTGGCAATGCCACATCAAAGCTTGCATCAGGAACAAGGACTTATCAGGTGTTTGCTTTACTCATGTTTAAAGTTCTAATTTTCTTAATGGAGTTGGTGGCTCATTGCCCATGGTCTCCACTTCCCTTTATGATGATTTGGTCCATTGGTCTCGGCTACTAACTGGTGTCTCTCCTCTCTTTTTTTTTTCTCCTTTCCGTTAGAGTGGGAAAAGAGGATCAGATCATCCTTACAAAGTTCCTAATGGGGAAATAGGTGCTGGACATGTAGCTTCTTCTGGCAGAGGCCAAGGGCCTTCAGACAACGGGAATGGTCCATCTGCGGAGTCTTATCGCCGTCGGCATGAAATAAGTGTTAGTGTAAGTATCTGAATAATTCGTTTTATATGCAAGGTTCGATGGGATGTTATGTACATTTTGTTGATTTGATGCTTTTCTTGAAGGCTTCCGTATTGTGTTTAAGGGGTTCTTTAGTTCTCAATTATGTTTCTTGATGGTTTTTCAATTCAACTTTTTATCAGGGAGATAAAGTACCCGCTCCTTTTACATCATTTGAAGATACTGGTTTTCCTCCGGAGATTCTTAGAGAGGTATTTTATTTGGTTATTTTCATTTTGTTGTCTCTGTGCTGGCTAAAAGTCTAAGTTAGTTTGACTGACCTGTGCAAGCTGAGTGTTTTCTGTGTAAAGTTCTGTGGTTGATGGAGGTCTGCTGGCAAGCTTGAGAACTCATGTTCATTCTTTTCCATCTGTCCTTTTTGTCGCAGGTGCGATATTTGCTCCTGGGAGGAGCTAAATGTCGTACGCTGTGCCGCCCTCTTTTGTGGGGGGTTTTGCATGTATTTGGAGCGCCCTGACACGGTGGACCAATTTGAGAAGGGCTTTCCGAATCACCCAAGTTCGTGGCGGAGACTTCCGTTGGCGATGATTCAGTCTGCCATTGGTCCGAACAGAAGAAGGGGCCTCCTCCTGCTCTAGCTTGCATCAGCAAGCATTGTCTGCCTGCATGTGGGGGATGATGCTGCTTCTTGCATTACCACTCGCACGAGAGTTCAAAAAGAAACCAATCAGAAATCTTGAAACCGGTACCTCTGCTTATGGGGGTTGCTGGTTTTTGCTTTTTCCAGGTACACAAAGCTGGGTTTTCTGCACCTACTCCAATACAGGCACAGTCATGGCCGATTGCTCTTAAAAGTCGTGATATTGTTGCCGTCGCCAAGACAGGTTCCGGTAAAACGTTGGGGTACTTGCTTCCAGGATTTATGCATCTGAAGCGCCTCCGCAATAATCCTCAACTTGGTCCGACTGTTTTGGTTTTGTCACCAACAAGGGAGCTGGCAACGCAGATACAGGAGGAAGCTGTTAAGTTTGGAAAATCGTCAAGAATATCGTCCACGGTATGATAATTGTTTTTTAACATTTGTACCTTGTGTTCTTGACCACGATGTGATTTTGATGTATGTGCCAGAGGTGCTATGCCATGATGTTGAAATTATTCAGGAATCAGTATTTGGTTCTGCTCGTTTGGTCTTGGTTTACACTAATATAATGGTGGAGGAAAATTTGCGGTGGATTTCAATAGTGACCCTGTGATACGAATGTTTCATTTCCATTAGGCTATATGTGATGTTAAGTCTTTGTATCTTTGTTCAACCTTAAACCTTAACCCTTTTGTCGAGAAATTATGCGGTAGGTCCGCAACACCATGTCACCAGAGTGTTGTGCCCAACCAATTAAAAGGTTAAGGCTTTGAATATTCCAAAATCCAAATCATTGAAGGATGTTGGTAGCCAATTTCGCGCTAAACTAAACTCACCCTAAATTCTAAGAAAAGGGTAATTCCTAACTGATACATGAAGTGACTAGTTTTCAATTCAAAAATCTGAGACTATTATTTCTTTGGATTATTTCTGTTTATTTTGTAACTTATTATATATTTCTAAAATTTTCTATAAAAGCAAACAGGGGCCCCATTTTCCAGGTGGCCCTATAATGTTCAGGGTCGGCCGTGTATGCAAGATGATAGAAATTAAGTTTTCATGACAAGTGAATACATTAAAAACTATTTTGTTTACAGGCAGGTTCACCAATGATTGGGAAAGTGAGTTACAAGTTCATGATGTGAGGGTTCATGGTAATCACTTCTCCCTTTCCCGAGTACTCTGTATGGGAAACATTAGACGTGTTTGTGTAGCTAATGGATACATCAAATTGTGATAGGGTTCAATATATCATCATTTTAAAGAGTCCAACAAACTTGGTGCATTTTTTCCTCTATGATATGCCATCAAAGGTAATGGTTTGGGAGGAATTATTGTATACCAGTATTTTCCACATAAAAAATGGTAGGATAAAGATTGTACTTATTTTTTTTGTCAGTGCAGAAGGTAAAATTCACATTGGAGTGGATAAAGTAATTAAAGAAGGAATTGACTCAATTGAATTTTGCACACCTTCCGTTTGCCATTTAACTTATGTGGAGCATTCATGGTAGATGGAAAGCTGGCAGCTTTTTATTGGTTGGGCACACCACCTCATTTTGGTGACGTGATCTTCCAAAACTACCTAAACATAACCTATTTGATGAGCACGGCGCGGCCTGCATACGATAAACAATGAATTTCAAATAGTCATCTTTATTTCAAAACAAGAGGACCAAAAAGAATATCTCCCTTTTGTCAGCTGTTTGTTCTCTACATTTGTTTTATTCATGTCATTTTCAATATGGCCTTAATGGCGATGAGACTCCAAGTGATTTGCTTTAATGTTTATTATGCATTCATGCTTGCATTCCTACATTATATGACTTATGTTGGTTTTTATGTGATTTTTCAATTTCAGTGTTTGTATGGAGGAGCACCAAAGGGCCCTCAATTGAGGGATTTAGACAGAGGTACAGATATTGTGGTTGCCACTCCTGGCCGCTTGAATGATATTTTAGAGATGAAAAGAGTGAGCCTCCGTCAAGTCTCTTACTTGGTGTTAGATGAGGCGGATCGAATGCTGGACATGGGCTTTGAGCCCCAGATACGCAAGATTGTGAAAGAGGTGCCTTCTGACCGGCAGACCCTCATGTACACTGCCACATGGCCCAAGGAGGTTCGCAAAATTGCGGCTGATCTGCTGGTCAATCCTGTTCAGGTTAACATTGGGAATATTGATGAGCTTGTTGCCAACAAGGCTATTACCCAGGTAACAATACCCAGCTTCATGTTGATTCGGACATTTATTCCTCCTTTCTCCTCCCTCCCTCTTCTTTTCCCCCTATCATGTTGATTTCCACTTTGTTTAGTTCGGTTGGGGTGGATTGTCTTACTTTATCTTGGTGCACATAAGAATTCTCATCAAATAGCTGCCTTCTAGGTTTTATATTTTTATGTGGTAATTTGTATTGTCTGTTTATGTAGTCTAATAGTATGTTTGTTCTTTGGTTGCAGCATGTTGAAATAATGTCTCCCATGGAGAAACAGAGGCGCCTTGAGCAGATACTGCGATCTCTAGAGCCAGGTTCCAAAGTCCTTATCTTTTGTACAACCAAAAAGATGTGTGATCAACTTTCTCGTAACCTAACCCGCCAGTTTGGAGCTGCTGCTATTCATGGAGATAAATCTCAGGGTGAGAGAGATTATGTGTTGAACCAATTTAGGACTGGGAGGTCTCCAATTCTTGTAGCCACTGATGTTGCTGCTCGTGGATTAGACATCAAAGATATCAGGTTGGTTGTTCGTTACTAGCAAATGACTATTTATACATTGTGAATATGAATATAAAGTGAGGCTGGGTGAATTGGCTGTTGAACATGACTGTTGATTGTGCTGTTTTATTGTGTTCCTAGATTATCTTGCTGTTCTTCTATTTTTTTCTTATCCACCAAGATCCACTGTGCTAAGAAGCATGGATATGTCTCTGGGCCTTCCACATTCTTATCCCAGTCACGGACACATTCCTGACACATTTCCCACACTTGAAAATTTGTCCGAAATTTATTTTGTAGTCCGACACGCATCAGGTACCCGACATGTAGCGGACATGCATGTGGACACATTTTTTGGGTTGTAATGTAATTTTTAAAACATAAAACTGGGTAATAAATATAATATTTGAAATGTGAACCGAATTAAAGCATTATATTAAATAAACTTACGGATAAAAAGTGTAATATTCTGTGGTATGTTAAGAAATATTCTTGATAAGATTAAGAAATACGGAAGTTATAATCTATGTTATTATGAAGAAAAGCTAATATAAAAGGAGCATGCTCCCAATGGATGCCTTACTCGCAAGTCGTACTATTCTGATCAACGCCTATCTTCTTGATTCGACTCAATAATAAAGCTTATTAATTCATTTCATGAAGTGAGGGAGAATAAAAGAAGTGAGAACCAAAGGGGATGTGATGTTTTTTTTTTCCTGAAGAGCGAGGAACCTACATTTTAGCTGGTCGTGGACAAGGGATATCAGGAAAGAGAGGAACATGGGAATTGTTTAATGAAAATATTCTTTTCTTGTTTTTTTCTCTTTAATGTGGAAAAACAATTTCTTTGTGTGAAATTAGAATTTTATATGTATATGTGTATGTATATGTATGTATTTAACGTATCCCCCAACCTGCCTGTGTCCTTGTTTTTGGGAAAATCACATGTCCTCGCATCCGTGTCTCGTCTTGTCGTTCTTTGTCCCGTATCCGTATCCGAGTTTCTTAACTAAAAATCTTTTTTCCTAAACTATCCCTTGCTGATTGCTTTGATTTTATCAAAAAGTTGGGATACAGGGGCGATCGAGGGAATTAACCCCTCAAATTGAGTTTGATTCAATTATTTGTTGTGCCCTTAAGAAGTTGAATTCCCAGGAGGAACAACACATGGGATGGAGGGTGTATAAAATTGTAAAGATTCTGCAACCATGGATGTTTATTCATTTTCTGAAACAGGATGGTTATCAACTATGACTTTCCTACGGGAGTAGAGGATTACGTGCACAGGATTGGAAGAACTGGGAGGGCAGGTGCCACCGGGGTGGCTTTCACATTTTTGAGCGAACAAGATGCAAAGCATGCTTCAGATCTCATTAAGGTTTTGGAAGGAGCAAACCAGCGTATTCCAGTTGAACTTCGCGATATGGCTTCACGTGGCGGTGGAATGGGCAGGCCTAGGCGTAAGTGGGGCTCTGGTGGACGTGAAGGGGGCCATGGTGGACGTAATGGTTTGTCCTCCAGTGGAAGGGATGGGGGTAGGGGCAGTTGGGGGATACCAGACAGAGTTGGTGGCCGTGGTTTTGACCGTGACTCCAGGAATAGGTACATATCTTCGTTCCTTGTTGTCTATATGTATAATTCTTTTGTCTGGCATTATGCAGAACTCCAATACCTTAGCCGATTACAATTCTGTATGTGCAAGACGGTACACCTTTCCAAGACCATGAATTTTGTCGATCCAAAGTGATCCCTAAAGTTTTACAAACATGCAACGTGATAAATTTAAGATCTAGAGAACGGAGTTTTGGATAGAGAAAATGTGAAAAAATGGTTATTATGCTCCCAGAAGTGTGTTTTGCATGAATAATTTGGAAGAGAAATTTTTTTGAATGTAGAAGAGATTGTTATGGTGGGATGTTTTCACTTGAGAGACACGCATGTTCCAATTTTTGTTAGCAATAAAATCATACGCCTATCGTACTTGCCCGTTCCTATTCATGTTCCCTTCTCGTTTCTCATATCGGTATGGCAGGCATTAGGGTATTCTTTGAATCAAGTATTATAGCATCTGATGAGAGTTTGTTCCGATGATTGAGCATGAGCGCTATATTTCTGATTGATTGCTACGTGTCATTTACTCGAATGAATATTATTTCTACCTGACATTTCCCACCAAACTCCTAGCTTTCTTATCATATTTTTTGCTAACTAACTAATGGTGGGATGAATGTCTTTCTGACAGTGACAGGTATGCTCGCAGTTTCAACGATGATGCAGATCTTCATGGAAGCTACCATAATCGGGTCCCTAATGATAGGTTGGTTCGAGCTCGAGATGGTGATCACAGAAGCAGAAGCCGGAGCCGAAGTAGAAGCCCAAACAAAGCCCTCCACAGGTTGGTTCGAGCTGGGGATGGTGCTGACCGAAGTAGTAGCCGTAGCCGAAGTAGAAGCCCAAAAAAGTTTCCAGGTAGGGGAGACTTTCGGAGGCGGGCCGAGAGCCGTAGCCGTAGCCGTAGCACTGACAGGTTTGATCGGGTCCTGCCAGCTCGCGAACGTTCCCCAATCCGCAGCTCTCAGAAACATTTGGCACCTTCATACAAAAGTGACGCTGAAAGGGGATTCAAGAATTCTGTGGACCCACTGCCACGGTCCTCATCTGGTGGTCGTAGGAAGGAAAATCTCAAGGGATCAGATGACGATGAGTGGGGAAAAGCAACAAGAGGTGGACTGAATGGTGAGAGACTTGGGAATGGAACTGGGTCTTCGTACTTGGGGGAGGAGGGTGAATTGGAGGAAGGCATGATTCCAGCGGATGAAGAAGGCATGATTCCAGCGGATGATTAAGATCCTCGTCCCTCTTCTCCATTAAGCTGTATGACTGGATTACCATCGATTGGTGGTTGTGTTGTATCGTTTCTTTTCTTTTCTTCTTTTTGCCTGCGATTCTCAGTTGTGGTGGGGGCTCGGAGTCGGGGGAGATGTAACTGTAGCAGTGGTTTTGAAGTTGCCCTTTGGGGGGGTGCATCCTGGTATTCATAGATTCAAAAACTCTATAGAGCAGACATGGTATCTGTAATGGATTAGTAGTATTTTCACGTTGTTATGGTGTAACAAGATTGAAAATTATGTGGTCAAAGCTGAGATGTCCTTAATTAGGTAGGAAGTGTTCATCTTATTGAAGAATTATGGAGTAGCTATTTGACAGAGAGTAATTATGTTAATCTATTTTTGGCCTCTCTCAGTAATATTCATATTGGTCGGCATTGAGAATCTGAGATGTCTAAACTATCTTCTTTTGCTTTCTCTCTCTCTCTCTCTCTCTCTCTGCACTGATTTTGGTAGTTGATTTAAAAGGTGGGCAATTTGTCACAAGTAAAAACCATTCTTGAAATTGCAAGGAAAATAATATGAACTATACAACATTTACAATCGATGTATGTATCAATAAAAGCTATCTCAACCAGGTTACTTGGAATTAAATTGACACCATTGACCTTGGATCGAGCAGGTGAAATAGCGGGTGTATTGCGCGGGTTTGGGTCCCACTAATCACATTGGAGTTTCTGTTAACACACAATTTACACTCTTTCAACATTGAAGTCATGCGGCCTTCGGCTTTATGCGCTTTGCTCTTGAATACAAGAACACGCCAGCAAGAGCCACCGCGGTTCCTGCAGTCAAACTCAGCCAGTTATTAACCGAGAAATGCCATGACGGCCATCTTTTTTAAAAGCAATTATCGACGATATGGAGTTTACCAAGAGAGTTGATGGGCGTAACCGGTGTTTGGAAGAAGATAACTGAGGATATAATGACCACAACTCGCTTCACACAGTTTCCCACTGAATGGGTTACTGGGGATACCATTTGTAGAATCATATATGAAACCTGACGGTCAGAATCCAAAAGAAAAAGCACAAATAGTTACAGTACAATTCAAGTGGAATAGACTCGTGTCCAGGTGTGTGTCCTAAAGGTCCGATTCATCTAAAGTCGATGTCGGCATTGCTTGATTCCAAATTTTTGAATACTTCTCGTAATGTTTTGCGGTAAGATACTGTCTAGTGTCTTCAAACTAACAGAGAGGTTTTCATTTATAAAATGAGTCCGTGAATAATTTCCAAACTCTTCCATGGCATTACCGCAAACTACTACATTCATGCATAACTAATTTCAATACCGTGGTCCTTCTAATACAAGCATGAGATGACTAATTCACTAGGTAAATGAAAACACACTACACAGAAAAGGCACCTGCTGGTAAGTATGGAAGCAGAAACCAGCCAGGAGAGATCTCACACACAACTCTCTTACATTCAACCCTTGATTTGCCTGAAATCAGGTAGAAACAATCGTATCAAGTGGAAAATTGGATAAAAACCGTAATTGAAACACCTGCTGTAGGAAGGGGAAAAAAAGTTGCATTGGGTTATGAGTTTGAGGAAATGGACAACTGACAAGAATCCAAATAAATATCTTAATCTCATTCACTCCATTATTTTCCTATCTTTCACTTTCCCTTTATCTTTCCATCCACAATTTGGTGATCCATGCATAAAATAAGGTAATCTAGCTTGTTACACATGGAACTTACAGCAAACTGCAGGTATGATGGACTAAACTTCACTCCTTCCGTGAGAATGGCAACCGGAGCCAGCAGAAGAAATGAAATGATCGTTATAATGGAGAAGAGATTGATATTGTCCAAAGCTTCCTAGAAACACAGATTGCAGGTTATAACTAGAAGACATTGCTTGAATAAGAAAATAGAAACCAGAATGGTGTTAGGCATACTTACCTCTTTATTGACCATGAATTTCTTGCTAAGTACATTTCGTGTTTGGTTGGTCAAATTGGAAGCCATTGCACTACTGAAACCTATCCTGTCCCAAAAGAAAATACAGCATCCCATGTCAGAGACTCAGAAACATACTTCAACTTTTGTGCCGAGAATGAGTCTTTAATTCCTATATAGAGCCATGGATTATTGTTGTACCAGTTAAAAGACACCTCAGTGAACGACGCTAATGCCACTCCTCCAACAATTGGTACAAGGGAAAAAACTACCCAAATACTGGGCCACTGTATGCACAAGACAATCAAAGAAAGAGTTAAATAGCTCCCTTGATATGGATTATCCAGTCAAACGTCTTCAGGAAATAAAACCTTGGCCTAAAAGAAATGATCGAAACAGTAGACACAGAACTCGTAAGAATGGGAAAATGGTGTAGCAACTAGTCATTTCCTTTTTCACTTTCAGTTTAGTCACACAGGGTCATCAATTACAGGCAAGAGGCAAACACTAAAACAAGCATAAGAATAAAGCAGAAAGGAATCATTCCCATGCCAAACAAGTCCATAACTATTTTCCAGAGAGCAAGAAGCAATATAATTTCCATCTAATATCCTGACACCTGACAGCCTGATTAAACTTCTAACTTGACATCAATTGTTATCCCCCACATGAACTTTGTATTGGAATACCCACTCTTAGGCCTTAATGCCACGTTTGGATCTAGGATTGGTGAGGGAAAGCAAGAGAAAGGGAGATGAAATTAGTCTGACAGTAGACATTAACGGATACCAAACAAATAAAACAAAAGACCTTCTGAAAAATTGTTGTTCCTTTCCTTAGCCCGACCAAACACAAACAACTAACTTATTAGCTTCTCTCCCTCATTGACCATCTCCTTCTGTTTTTTCCTTTCCTTTTCAACTCCCTTCAAGAAATCCTATAACCAAACCAAGCTTTACATCTCCTCCATGTCCTAAAACCAGAATGTTTTGTTCAGTTACTCAGCTGTCCTGTTAATTCTTCAATTCGCACCAAATAAATGAAGATAGAGCTCAACCATCTTGCAAGGGGATCAAAGAAGTACATTAAACAACTTTCTTTGCTGATCTCATGGGTGCATGGAAAAATATCAATTTCTATTTTTCTATTTATTTGTTAGACCTCCAATCCAATGATATCTCATCACTTGTGATGTTGCACTACAAAATCCACAACATTTACCCACTCAGCCATGCCGATTCAAAGAAGTAAAAGAGCACAAAGCCCTTACCTCACCAATTAAAAGGGCAGAGAGGACAACGGTGAAGAAGGGCTCCATAGCTTTGATAGTATGAGTAAAGGAAACAGCAACTTTTCCAATACTTATGTTGGTCAAGATATTGCCCATCGTGTGGATCACAGCTAATGGTAGGATTGCTGCAAACTGAAGAATGAATATACAGAAGTAACATGTAATAGATTATATAATCAGTGCAACAAAGAGAGGAGCATAGAGAATGAAATGGCTGATTAGAAACCTATTAACTTCAAAACAAAAAGGTACCCGTCGAAAATTGGTTAACAATTTAACTGCACAAACGTCACCTTCACATTGTTCTGGTGGAAAATTTTGCAAAAAAAATTGGAAAGCACGGAAATCATAATAATAACCCCAAAAGTTTATGCTACTAGGGAATGGGGCAACAACTTAACATAAACCTAACACTGGTCTGAGTGTTCCAACCCATATCAGAGGTGGAGAGACAAAACCACTCACTTGAATGCATAAGTGCGCTGTTGCATGCACAAAAACAATCATTGTGCCTACACTGAAGCCTTAGACCCAAGGCCTCCGGAGCTCTATATATCTATGGTAATTGGTAATTCACTAGGTATCTGGAAAAAAGAAAACACTTTATTTACTTACGAGGCCTGTATATGATCATCAGAATCGGATTGGACTATATATCCAAGGAGACCACGTATAAAAGGTGTTTGGCTTAATATATTCAGGGACCGAATTGAACATGCATCATAAATGAAATTCCCCAAACATGGGTATATCGTATACTATATCATGGAGGGTGCATTAATAGTAATACCATCATTAGTTGTCCGACGGGATTACATACCCTTCACTATTACTCCGGTTAAATAAACGGTCCCATGAGGTCTCACAACTTGCATCAAGCTAACAAAGGGAAAACAAGACAACTGGTCACTGAGATACCTGTGATCTAGTAACATTCGGTCTTGGATACAGATTAAGTCCCCACATTAGAAGAACAAGCACAGTCCCACATCCGAATTGAAACGCTGTTACAGTTGCTGGAAATGGGTACACCTTCAAAACCTGTAAACATGCATCAGTAGTAAAACACACACACACACACTCTCTCTCTCTCTCTCTCTCTCTCTCTCTCTCTCTCTCATATATACATACGTATTTATTATCATAATATAAAAGAACACTCATTGGTGTGAATGTGGCTCACACCTTTTTCACCCAAATGACCCCTGTAGCTACCTAAAAAACTTACCAAGAAAGAAGAAAACCACTGTCAGTGCCAATTTTTTCTCCCCTCTTTTCTCTTTTCACATCCCAAATTTCATTTCAGATTAATCTCAATTCAAGATTTTCCACTTTCCATAACACGATCTGCACATGCATCGCGTGTGCAGTGCCCGGACCCGGGTTATATATGCATATGAGATAGATATGTATGAAATAAACAACGAAAGACCTGTTTGTTGTAGATGTTGAAGTAGATGTTCAGTAGATACCAGATTGCAAACATGGAACCAAGCTTCAACGTCCCAACCGAATCCTTCGATTGCTGCGTTTCGCCCGCGTTTCCGGGAACCGAAGCGGCTCTGACCTTGAACCCATTCCACCTCTGGTTTGAAACAAACAACGAAACAGAGGATTTTCTGTTGAGGATCGAATCAGAATGCAGACACAATTTTCCGCGACAAGAGACGAGACCCAGTTGGGGTTTAGTGTTTCCGCTGGTGGGTTTTACTGATTTGAGGAATGGGGTCAATGGGTAGAGAGCTAATGCGTAGGCATAGCTCTCCATTTTTCTTCTCTGCTCTGAAACAGAGGAGAGAGAAACGCCTGTGTAGAAGAAAATTGGCGGTTGGGAAAGAAACGACGACGGTTTGTGGTGATTGTATAGGTGTTGTAGTGCATGATTAATTGGAGTCTAAGAAAAATGTGGGCAAAATGCTTGGAAGTTCTGATTAAGATTCAAAAGTGAGGTGATTGGGTGGATAAGTCAGTTGACTTCATTTGGTTTTTGGATGGAAGTAATGGGTGGTGGAAGAGTGACATAGGGGAATAAATGGATGGGAAATTGGCATGAATTTGAAGTGCAAAATTGCTAGGGGACCAATAGAGGGGGACACCGATTGTGTACTAATCTTCTGTTCGGATTTCCCATTGGGTTCCACATAAATGATTCGATTCGAGACAATTCATTTTTGTTCACGATAATTTTTTAGTTTAACTTATAAAAAATCAATTCATTTGAATATTGATAATGACTTGATTAGTTTTTTCAATTTTGTGTTTACAATTATTGACACCTATGTTATGTTAATTTTTTGCAGGGCACATTAGAAAAGTATCGTGAACAAATAAATGTCGCGGATTATCTGTGTGGGACTTGAGATGGGCCCGCACAAGAGGATAAGTGCATAATCACTACCCTTTCATCGGTGCCAATAGTCAAATTCTTTGAGTAGTCATCTTTACCCAATTCACTAAATATTATTTTGAGAAAGAACAAACACAAATTACACGGATGAAATACTGTCATAACTTACACAGCTCATAGGCCGCGCGAACAAAGATAAAAATCTAAATATATGAAAAAGCCAAAAAGTAAAACCTAACATCTAATCACCAACAATATATAACAATTGGGACCTATGTGATTAGATAGATCTCCGATCCTCACAGTTTTTTTGCAATGAAAAGGATGTCGTTGAAGCTTACCGGATCTTCGCCGGAGATTTGTCAAAGTACTAGTTGGCTTGATGAAAACCACCTACGATATTACAGCGACAAACACAATTTTGAGGAGTAGCGGTAATATAATAAATGAGTGAATATGCATACAACGAGAATATATTGTAGTAGTTGATTTGTTTGACTTTTTTATAGACGAGGGAATATGCATATACTAGATTGTTTTGGAGTGGGTATGAGGTGAAAATACAATTAAAGGGGGATGTGTCATTTTTGTAATTAAGTGTTCATGTACAAGGCGAATACAACACAGATAGGGGGAGGGAGCCATTGCTATATCCGGCCACATACGATATATACAATCCAGATATATTACTATAAGGAAATGATAATGTCAAAACCGTTTTTGTTAGTGCCAAAACTCTAATTCGCAAAAGGCTTGTACCATTTGCAATGTACAAAACTTTTATGCACTGGGGTTTTGACACCAACAAAAACGATTTTGGCATTATCATTTCCCTATATTATATCCACCATCCATATCCAAGTGACAAACATCCTGAATACAAGTAATTTGAATATACTACTATCTGGGCTCCCCAGATAGTAGTATATAACGGGCCCTAAAGTTGAGCGTTAAAACGACACATTTCAAAGTACAGGGGCTAAATAGAGCCAAGGGAAAAACTAGAAGGACAATGCTCGTAATTCACATTACCTGTATTTCGTTCGAACTATACCATTTGCCCCACCAAATTCTCTCTCTCTCTCTCTCTCTCTCCCCCGATCAAAGATGTCGATGTCCCTCGGTCAACACCCTTCGATTTCTGTTCGTACCCCACCCTCGCAACTTAACCAAAATTGGTCCCAAATCATCCCAACGAGAAGCAGCGGAAACAGCACATCAAAGCTGAACCAATTCTCCCACTTGGGTCATCACCACCATCGTCATCGACGACCACAACCATCGCTTTGCAACGCAGCAGAAAACGATAACAACCCGCCAGATGTTCGAGAAAATACCCCACCCAACAACCCACATGAAGAAGGCCCACAAGATCAAGAATCGTTTTGGTCCACCACCCAGATCATAACCCGACTCAGAAAATACGGAATTGCTGGAGTACTATCATATGGGCTACTAAACACTGCTTACTATCTTATTACTTTTCTATTGGTATGGTTTTACGTTGCTCCGGCGCCCGGGAAAATGGGGTATTGGGCAGCAGTGGAGAGGTTTGTTAAGATAATGGCGATTGTGTGGGCTGGGAGTCAAGTTACTAAGATTGTTAGAGCCGGTGGGGCTCTGGCTCTTGCGCCGGTTGTGGATAGAGGGTTGTCTTGGTTTACGGTCAAGTTTGAGTTTGATTCACAAGGGAAGGCATTCATGGCCATTGTTGGGTGTTGTTTTGGATTGGCTGCGTTGCTGTTTTTTGTTCTGACTTTCCTTTGGGCATGAAGGTATTGGAAACGCTTCAGAAACATGTGTCTGGACATACAAATGTGTTCTTGTATGTGTTCGCAGTCGTTTGATGAGTGAGACTCGCTTCCATCAGACTCTAGACGCATCTGTGTCCTGATTTGGGTCCATGACACTACTCGATGGATATTTCATCAAAATCAGTTATTTGGATTGCTTTCATTTTCGCCTGTGATTCATTTTAATTCTCTGAAATGCACACCTTCAGGCTTCTTGAATTGATGTACAGAATGAAATTGCCTTAATGCATATGGAAATATGTTCGATTCATGGTGTTGTAATGCATACGGATGAGTTTCATTCAGGACTATATATCTCAAGGCCGCGTATCTTTGTTTGGTCAGATCAGACTTTCGTGTCTGGATACTAGTTCTAATCTGTAATCTAAATGTTGTAGGTTCTGGAGGTGTTTCGAAATACTGGTACAATGGTTTACATATTGTACAAGAACGACAAAGGAAAACTTTCTTGCAAGAATTACTATGCTCAGATTTATAATTCCGTGAAACAGTGCTTCTTAGCGGTTCCAAACCAGTAGTATTGGTACAACTAGTTGCAAAATGAATCAAACCAAAAGCGACTCTCACATCCCATTCTGCTTCGAGAATAAATAGTACATGCGGGAAAAAATGGAGCCAAAAATTACATGTCAAGAATTTTATCCTATCTTTTGCCCCCATGAGAACGGATTCGGGGTTGGTGCTGTGCAGCTGCTGCCAATAGAGAGTGAAATGGGGGTGGCCTAAACTGAAACAAGTTGCCAATAGACTTAAAAAGAAAGGGAATGCAAAACTGCTTTCTCATACACTAATACAAGAGTCTGTCACAGTCGTTACGAAAGGCATCTGAGTCTTGCAAAAGTAAGATAGCCAGTGTGACCTTTTGCCTCAGGTGATGGTCTAGCCATGATGGTTGTGGGAGAATTGGAAACCTCCCTTCCATTGCTACCTACTTCACTTGAACGCTGCCTCCTCTTGCGAGAAAGGGACCCAATAGACCCACTTTTGTCAGCTTGGCAGCTCTCCATTTTCCCTTCTTTGACCTCATACGGGCGGAGGAGAACCTCAAATGTTCTTATATCTACAAAATCACAAGATGATTAACAGAAGCCATCACTACAAATTTGACGTGGACGATAATCCAATAGCCAACTAAAAACTGCAAAAGCATGAAATTAATAAACCAAATCAAGCACGCCATTGCTAGTAAAAGATGAATTAGCTGTAGAAGTGCTTACCTGTAAAATTTGCTCTGAGAGTTTCGCAAGATCGTGACACTTGCTCAATGCATGGTGAGAAGGAACATAAAATCCCATCTTGTTTCAACATTTTTCCAGCAGAAGGAATGGCCAACCAAGGTTGGGGTAGGTCAAGGAACACAGAATCGGCCTTTCCACAAAAATCATCAGGAAATCCGTCACCTTGAATATCTCTGACTCCCACGGTCACTAAGCTACTCAATCCTGTCCTTTCAAAATCTTCCCTATCTCAACAATAAGTTAATGAAGTTAGAAAGATCATGTATGTGTATTCATGCGGTCTGAGCATATAAAAGCAATCATTTTGCTAGGATTAATTTGGCATAAAAGGCAGCGGCTGGTGTTGTGGTGGTTGTGTTTTAGATCAGGATTTAGGTTTTTTTTTAGGGTTTTTTTGTTTTGGCCCACCTGTTTTGGGCCAGGCTTTGTTTGGGCTGTGTTGGTTCCTTACCAACTCTTAAGGGGTTTTAGGGTTTTTTCATACTGGTTCGGGCTCAGCCTGTTGGACCTAAATTAGTTCCTCCGTGTGATTTGGAGAAGAGGGTCTTTGGATGGTCAGGCCGGTGTATCCAAGACCCTATTATCTCTGTACTTTGTGTTATGAGGTAATGAATCTTTTTTTTTTTTTGCTGTTTCAAAATAAATTTGGCATAAAAGGTGGAAGTCACACATCCAAATGCTGTGATGAGTGATGACTTTGTCTAGACAGCCGAGTTTTTAAGCAAAAACAACAACAAAATGCAACATTACTTACTTTAAGAACAAACTTCAACTTATAAGAACTAGTAGAATTATGGTACATATTGAATAATATTATGACTTGACTCCAGTTTGGAACTTTGAGGATGTGGTCTCCTTTCCATTCTTTCAGTGAGTATGTTAGGTGGAAGACAAGACTGATGCTATTCATCAACTACCCAGCTACATAAATATGCTAAGAAACAAAAAAATTGCTTATAAACTTTTAGAGAGAGACAAAAGTAATTTATAAAATCATATCAACCGTGTATCCAGAGATGACATACTTAAATGATTGACATACAAAAATATTGAATTCTTACCTAGCCGAAACAGCTCTCTGTTCATGGAAATCAAATGTATAGACATGTCCTGTGGGGGCTACAGCTCTTGCAAGCGAGGTAGTTAAAGATCCGCTCCCAGTTCCAGACTCGAGAACCAAACAGCCAGGAACTACTTCCAAGTACATAATAACAAGACTAATATCTGCAATGTATAAGATCTGAGTTCTGTGGCTGAGAACCAGAGTCCAAAGCTCAGGAGTTGGAGCTAACAAGTAAACAAATCCACCCTTGTCGCTTAACACCTTGGAACCAAAGGGTCTCCCTATCCAATCTGAATGTTTGAAAACACCAAAACGGTTTTGGAGAACTGAATTCTCACATACTTTAACAGCCTTCATGGTATCATGCCTCTCATACACAATAACCAAATCTCCATCAGTAATGAATCGGGTGAAGGATAGTTTTTGAGCAGGATCAACAGGCAGCATCACAGAAATCTTGTAGGCAATATTCAATGTTGCAAAAACAGTTCCCTGACAAAATGAAAATAGTAAGATGAGTAGTAGGTCACCAAATTTCCAACATTTAGATTTAGGTTTGGATTTGGCAGAGAACGTTGAGGTAAATACAGGGAAACTCATTCTATATGCGCCGGCCGATTCTATTGCTCTCAAGAAAACCATTCAACATACAAAAACAGAGGGTCCTGGCTACAAAAAAAGATACATAGGGATACAAAAGCACACATAAGTGATTTCTAACATTAGTTGAAAGTTGAAATCAAATACAAGACAGAGAGAGAGATCATATACTCAGTCACAAAGTTAAAATCAGAGCCTGAAGGACACATCGAAAAGTCTCGCGTAAGCAATGAAGCATCGGCACGGGTATGGGGTACGAGATGCCGCAAAAACCAAAAAAGTAGGGTACATGTACGGCGGGGGTACAACAAATTTTTTTTATATTTTTGGCATGCTTCATTAGATATAACAAGTATAACATAATTTACCAAAAGAAGCAAGGTAACAAAAGCTAATTCCACATGCAAAAGCATAGTAGTGCAAGTCATTAAGGTACAAACCATTGTTTTAAGCCAAAAGGAAGGGAAACACAAAAAGAAGTCCTAAGAACTACAACTCTAACTTTCATCAAGTTTGTCTCTGGCTCATCAAGTGAAAGACTTGCAATTTTCAGCAAACCAGCACCTTCCATTGAATCAAACCCATCTCCACAAATGTCCCACAACTTAGTCTCCCCCTCGGTATGGTGATGACTGATGAGTCCTCCTTGATGGGAGACAGAAATTGTTGTGCATGAAGAATAAATCATCACATAATTGTGGTGTCAATTTGTTCCTTCTCATGGAGTGAATAAAAGAGTAAGTTCTCCAATCATTGAATCCCACATTTCATAAACTAAGTGCAGACAAGGTTTGTCGGTGTCACAAACTCTAAGCATCTCATAAATTGGCAATGTGCAAGAGAGTATATAATCTATCTTATCCCACCAAGAATCACTCAACAATTTTTCCCACACTAATGCCTCTGTTTCCCTATTATCCTCTTCGTATAAAGTCCATCTATTCATGACCACCATAGATCAAAGGCCATGATATATGAGCTTGAACCTTTTTAGCATAATAATTGAAGATGCAAAGTGTGTGTCTGCAACTGAAAGCAACTTCAAGGGCACAAATTCATTAAAAATGGCCAATCTCATATTGGTTCATGATTAAGTTTTTAATATCAATCACATCTTGGACCACAAGTGTAATCCAATGGCATTCGCAAAATGCAGAGGCAGCAGCACCAGTTTCATTTGCAGCACATATGTTCTTAAGAGCAAGATTAAGTGTGTGCACTACACATGGTGTTCGCTGGTTTCAAGGATTGGTCCAGCAGCACTACAAACAGGAGCATTATCAGTAATTGCTTGAACCACATTGTGAGGTCCAACTAAATTTGGCAATATGGTAATTGTCCTCTACCTCACCCTCACAGTTAACAACTGTCATGAACACAGCTCCTCCTTCTGTTGCTGCCATAAAATTAATAAGAGGCCTCCTTTGTGCATCAGCCCATCCATTGGTAACAACACTAAAAACCTTCTCCTCCCATGATACCTTACAATGTTTGTCCTTTCTTTTTTGAGTAGTGCAGTTCGCAACAAGCTATAACCAGGAGGAACATATCCAGGAATACTATTCTCATAAGAAAATTGAAAAGCAGCCACAAAATATGGGTTCCGAGCCAAATGGAAAGGCAAACCAGCAGAATAAAACATGCGAGCAATCAAAGAACTTAAATGTTCTCGAGCACCTGTATTGATTGCCTTCCCCAAGGGGTTAATGCCCACTGTCTTTCTTTTCTTTGTCTCATAACCCCCACAGTGGTCGTAGATGGAGGAGGTAGAGGAACATTTTTATACTTAGCCATATTTTTTCGATTCTCAGCTTCCTCGTGTACTTTTCTTATTTCTTCAAGAATTCAGGCCTCTCCTTCACAAAGAGCACAATCTAATTCCTTTATCTTTAGTTAGCAACAAATGGCTTTAACTCTACAGTATGACCCCTTAGATTCTATCTTACACAAAATGCACTTAAATTTTGTGTTCCCCACTACCCCTTCACCCCTTTTTGTTATTTTAGTCACATAATTCCAAAGGGGAGCATTATCATCTTGATCAGCAGAAGGGGTACAGGTAGCACTTGAACTTGAACCCATACTGCTTGAAGAACTAGGAAGATTTCACAGAGTAAAAACTAACAATGGAGAGAGAGAGAGAGAGAGAGAGAAACTAATGAGGCAGAGGAGCTATGGCTGCCGGAGTCAGAGTCGCTGGAATCGTTGGAGGAAGATCGGCGGAGAACAACGGAGAAGATTCAGTCGCTGGAGCAGCTCCTGCTCTCGTTTAAGCACTAGATCTGAGTAGTGGTGTTGAGTTAAATACTCTATGTCAATGAGGAATTGCATATTAAGGACAACAATTTGAGTTCATGCACCTGGAACCTCTGAAGAATTAAAAGGAATATGCTCAAACGTACCCAGAAAAGTATTGCCGTACCCAAAAACCCGGTGCGGGTTTTTTTTCGAATGGTGCCATACCCGGTAATTGTACAGCATCATTTACAAATTACAGAGTACCCGTGCTTCATAGCATGTAAGCCAAAAATTAGGCATCAAATCCTCTATAGAAACATGGCATTGGAAGGAAGATGATCCCTTGTATTTTCCCTAACTAGTCATCCTGGTATTTAAATATGTAACAAACAGTTGCTCAAACTTCACCTGTTGTCATTCATCCTTTCAGTAGTTTACAATTCATCCTTTTCAAAAAAAAAAAATCATCCTTTCAGTAGTTTACAATTGATAATATATAACACCAACAGAAATCCCGTTAAAAATTCCATGATACTATCATGGCGAATGCTCTGCCAACTAAACGATAAACAAACTGTTCAGCATCATTCGAGCACTTAATATGCTGAATAAAAACAACCAATAAATGAACAAGTCAACAGTTCATGGCACTTACACCATCAGGAACTAGGGTTCTGCTCCCTCTTAGATCTCAGGTTTGAAACTTTCTAGGTGCTATCAATAGCACTCGCGAATCCATAAGGGACTCCGTCCAAAGCATGGTGGGATTGATCCCCCAGATATTAATCGAGGTGTGCGTAAGCTAGTTCGGACACTTGTGATTTTTCAAAAAGTATTCAGCATTAGGCTGTTGCTACAAATGAGAAACTACAAATTGACAAAGCTACAAACCAATACAGGCATTACAACTACATAAAAGGATTATAGCTCCCCACAAGTTCATACAATCAGGTACATCAATCCATTATCAAAACATTATGAGCCCAAGACAAAGAGACACTAACCCCGAATGCAGCGTCAGTTGAGTCGATTTAGAGAGAGAGAGAGACGCCTTCTTGTTTTCCTCTCAGTGAATTAGGGTTTATGAGAGGTTCTGATACTGTGGAGTTGATTTTGGTAACGAGTTCACGTGTACCATAAAAGCTCCCCGAAAATCATACGGATTCCTCTGAAGTTTGCTTATATGACAAGTCACTACCCTTATGTTTCGAATATTGCATGAAAGGAGGGTTTGGATTAAAAAGTCAAGTGACTTTTTTTTTTTT
This sequence comes from Rhododendron griersonianum, assembly GCA_018127125.1. NCBI lineage: Eukaryota > Viridiplantae > Streptophyta > Magnoliopsida > Ericales > Ericaceae > Rhododendron > Rhododendron griersonianum. The sequence goes on along the minus strand of CM030795.1, from coordinate 6,918,657 downwards.
GTCTCTATTCAATTTTTTTGCATTTGTTTGTTGTGACTTATTGATTTGTCTCGTCGAGAGGAATCGGAAAAATAAAAAAATATGATCAAAAAAAGACAAAAATAAGTCATGTGCATTTTTTTATAACCAGGTATTCAAGCCAGCTTACATGTACCTCGACTAATCTTGAGAGACCAATCTCATCGTTCACTAGAGGGAACCCCATTTAAAGCCAGAGAAAACTTTGTCGGAATCATGTGCGCGCATTCTCCAATTCATCCTTACTAAAATAAGGAACATAATTATCAACCAAGAAAAAAAAGTAAGTAGTATGTTTTTTAAAGAAATACGCATCCAAATTCTCAACTTACATTATCTGCATTTTACGTGGTTTTGTGGTTATTAACTCACAAATTAGCCAAAAGTCTTCCAGTTTGACTAAAAGTCAAATATTGGGCTTCTTGCTTAGTTAACCACTCTTGCACATCCCAATCATTCATGAGGTTGCCTTATTCACGGAGGGTCCATAAAAGAGCTTTCTGCGCCGCTCCATCTCGCCGTTCGTCTCGGTAATCGATGATAAGGATTTTAAATAAAAATATTCACACGAATAGTTTATTTATAATCTGGATCGCCCAAAACACTTTTGAACGGGTGAGAATATTGTTCGCCTCCATGAAAACCTTCTTTACGGACTCATCATTCATAATGGCAAAATTTGTTCGTTTTTGCATATTAACATGAAGTTATCACTTGTATTAAGATGGATAAAGTCGTAGTTTGTTGAACTTATCTTAATAATAATTTGTTACGTGTCGCTGAATTTTCATATATAGCTCAATTTAACGTAGCTCCCATGCATATAAAAGTGCTTTTTACTGGTTGACAAGGATTCGACTTCCTAGTGAGAAAAATTTATCTGAACACTTACAGCTAGGAGGTTCGGGTTAAAATGTTTAATTATTTCGGATCAATAAATGTTTAATTATTTCTCCCTATAATGGGAGTTCTTTCTAGATCTTGAGCTATATTTAAAGGAAATTGATTTCTACACTCTTTTTTTTGATATTCACACTCCTTTTTTTTTCTTTTAGTAAATAAAAATACAAACACTTTCAACACTAAAATCCAAAAAAGAAAGTGTGATTATCAAAAATAGGAGTGTAGAAATCAATTCCCTGTTTAAATTGAATAAAGTCCTAGTTTATGGGGTTGATTTGTATACAGTAAATTTCTGTTGTCAAGACTTCCTTACATAATTCAATGTCCGAATTTTATGTAAGTCAACCAATTCACAAGCTAGGTTTCGACCTTAATCACATAATCCTATGTTTAGTTTAAGTAGTTTAGAATACTACTATGTTTTAAGGACCGCTTTCCCATTCCCGCTCATGTACGCACACAAGGCCTTCTTTAGTGGCCAGGTACTAAAGGCCAATTTGAGTAGTTGAAAGAATTGATTATATGGGGTACACATTTTGCAGGCATAGAATAAGGTCACCATCTTTATTTGCCCATATCAAGAGATGCTCACAAATATTGTCTTATCACTTTGTAGATGAGGTGAAGCCCTTCCTTTTGGATTTCTCGTGCACTTTTGGCCCTTCACTTAGATATCTGTGGATAATACAGCCAACACCACTTTGTATATAAAAAAGCACCCACAAATATCCCACAATCTACATGACTTTTCTTGTACAACTCTTTTTTGTCCAAGTGAGAAGAGAGAGAGAGAGAGAGAGAGAGAGAGATGATGATGGCGCGTGCATGTGATCACCAGCCTCACCTCCCCTGTTTGCATTGCCAGCCACAGAGCTTCATTACAATGGTAATTAGTCGTTAGCCAACACATGAAATTAAATGCTATATCGATCGAAAATAATACGGGAGAAGAAACTTCGATCTTACTTCGATTTATCGTTTGTCACTTACGAGTTTAGAATTTCAACGACTCGGTGATTGTGGGGAACAATTTTCTTTTGCTTGTTTTCACGCTTCACTATCGATCATCTCCAAAAACATGGGAATAACGTAGTAGTACGGTTACCCATGTGGCCATGTGCTACATATCAGTGGCTAAGTTGTCTGCTGCTCTTCTTCTTCTTCTTCTTCTTCTTGTGATGATAATTCAATACCAATGGAAAGCCTAAGAAACTTTTTCTCGTGGTATTGAAATTAGGTGCAACATATGATAGAAAGGTGCTTGCTCTTTCATATGACCAGAGATGACTGCATTAGAGCACTTGCCAAGAATGCCGGCATCCAGCCGCTCGTCACCATTACCGGTCCGATACTCTCTCTCTCTCTCTCTCTCTCTCTCTCTCTCTCTCTCTCTCTCTCTCTCTCTCTCTCTCTCTCTCTCTTCGTGTGTGTGTACGTGTTGTGTTGTGTTTTGACAATTTGGATACTGCTTAATTGTGCTTGCAGTTTGGGAAGAGCTAGTTAAAGAGAACAAGGGCTTCTTCCAAGCATACCACCAAGCTCTTTCTCCCAGGAACTTCAACTGTAAGCCCACAAACTTTCCATGCAAATGTATCCGGCTATTACTAAGGGAAGGTGACAAAATCAAAATTACAAAAAGGGGAAAAAAAAATAATACGAGTTGGCCTTCGCAGTAACTTCCAGTAGTTGCCGAGTTTTTTTTTTTTTTTTTTCCCCAGTAGTTGCCAGAAGTAGTTGGTAATATGGATCGATGATCGATCAAGGTTGAAAAATGACAATACTGTACCACAACCAAGTTTCTTACTACATATAGTGAAAAACAGCTACTGCCGTTACGGATGTCGCCTAGATGGAACAAGTTTAAGGTTCCGTTCCGCTAAGGTTCTTATTTTTTAAGTACTTATTTCCCTCCTAACGAGATAGACCATTTTCTCACAATACATCACATTTTTTAAGGAACCTTGCTACTGGCACAGCAAATCTGTGCACAAATTGTGCACAAATTGCGTTGTGGGGCCCACTAAAAGTCTCATACAAATAATCCGATCCGTTAATTATGTTTAAAACATTTTTTCAAGGGCCTCCGCGAAAAATTAGCTCAATCCGATACCTATAAGTGCTTAATCTAATCATCTAACTTTTCATTCGGGTTTTTAGAGAATGAAAAGTTAGACGATTAGATCAGGTACTTATAGGTGTCGGATGTAGCTGATTTTTCGCGGGGCACTTGTGTGGGACCCGTAGTAATCCCCACATAAAAATCTGTGCACAGATTTGCTGTGTCCACAGACTTTCTGTTTTTTAAGTACTTATTTCCTTCCTGCAAAATCTTTACAGTTGTGTACCTGATCTCAATTTTCTACCAGACAGGTCAAACGAGCTTACGAGAGGGTACTCATGAGTCTCACGAGGCGGCCACAGTGGAGGTGAACGAAAAAAGTCCCGGTCGAATTCATATCGTCCAACCAGAAGAATCTCAGTTGTAATTAGATTTAGGGCTTTTTAGGGCACATTTACCTTGTCAAATTACTGTAGTAGATAAGTCTCTTAACTCTGTCTCAAACGTAGTATAGAGAGTACTATGTCTTCACTATAGTACAAGGCTTCTTAGAAGATTTGAGGTAGTTTCCATTACAAATGCCAATGCCTATGTTGCTCGATCAGTACCATTCAATTTTTTTGAATTACTACACTTTTTAAGTTTGAGGTCTCAAATTCATCTTCAGTAGAATCAGTACATAGCGGTGAATATTGGTGTGGCGAACGTTAAATACGCGACTTTCACCCGCACAAAAAAATATGCTGCACCGCGATTTTTCTCAAACTAGTGTGCCACAACAAGCTGCATAATTATGGCTCAAGGTGTCACGCCCCGCCCCGCAAACGGCACCCAAAGTGGGCCCGAGTCGACGCGGCCACGTGGCATTCCCCACAGAAGAACAAAACACACCTCACAACCTGTCAGAAATAAACACCCAGCGGAAGACTTATCACTTAACATAAAAATGAGTCAACGTGTCAACCAACTAACTACAATATCGATTTAAAACACTCTAGAAAATTTCATACTTCAACCTGTCCACCGACAACTTAAACAAAATAACTTCTTCTTCAACTACCTACAACAAGCTCGACCATCCACAACATCCAAGGCTAGCCCAAACACTCCTCAACACGATGACCGGTAGTGGACCCACTCTAAGCAACCTGCTACCTGGCAGACCAAAAAGGAAAGCCAGAGTGTGTGAGATATAGAAATGCTCGATAAAATATCACAATACCCAAAGGAATATCATCATAAATGAATTCACCAGTCTAACAAAATATCCAATTGAATACAATAGATATAACCACCACATCCCCAAAACACAACAGTATTAACCCATGAATAACCACATAACAATAACTGATTCAACAACAGCATGAATATAAATCACACAAGCATGCAGTGACACGTCTGCCACAATCCCATATACCCCAGGAGTGGTGTCCCACACACCATGCTCCCACTACCGTTAATTAGGCGGCATGGCTTACGACATGGTGTGCCTCACACGCAAACCTTCAGCGGTATAATCAACACCCAACAAGCATGCATATCATTAGCTAAAATAGCATATAGCATGATATACAATCTCCACCACATATATCCATATCAATAGCTAAACCTCGGTTAGCATGATACCATTGATATACAATCACCTCCACCGCATTATCTATTTAACGATAATCATGTCCAAAAGCTAAAACACCACTAGCAAAATGTACACTAACCACCACAGCAATATTTTATTGAGAAGAACCATATCAGACACACTCACCTTTGTATCGACCGAGGTACGCTAAACTTACGGTTTCGGCACCTCCCAATTGACCGGCTTGACACCTAATCACAAGTTAACCATATCAATTTATTGAACGCTTAAACGCCAAAACCAGCTCCTAACAACAATCTTTAACACCAAAAATAGATTAAAGATGCTTAACACGTACTAGCATGTCCGTCTCAAAGGTTTAGAAGTATCCCTAAACAAACATAACACTTAAACACCATATAACCCCTACATTTGATTTAAAATCTACAACCAGCCTGTCGTATTCTGCCTACAACTTCTTATAGTGTTAAAACCAGATCACGAGACCACCACCATTAGAAAACAGACTTTCGGTACATGAATTTTGATATAAAATTTGCCCAACATAGAGTCCGAACGATAAAGTTATGCTCGTCCGAAATTACACAATAACATGTCCAAAATCACAGATTCTGCACGTCTATTAACTTCAAATCAAAAACTGATTTAACCAAGTGCAAACTAAGCCACAACCCCTACATATTCCGAAAGGCATACGAGTCTAGTTTTAGAATCAAAAACCCGTGCGCAAACCCGATACTCGAGCTAAGAGATATGACCATTTTCCCAAAACATGTCAATGCAGCGAATACAAAATTCAGCAGGGACACACAAACTTGTAAAATCCGTCAAACTTAGACCGTACAACAAAATGACCTGAAATTTGGTAGAGATCATAACAACATCTTAAAGTTTATCCCTGATTTTTCCCAGATTTTACAAAGCAAGGAAACCTAGTCAAATCCATCTCCAAACTCAGAAATTCTGTGCAGCGAAGCACAATTTCCAGCAGAGTAGTCCGTGTTCGAAAATTCATTAAAAATCGAATACTCAATATTTTTTAGTGATTCCAACGCCAAAACATCACCAACTTAGCAATCTATCAGACTCATAAGGACCCAAAACCAGGAGGGTCGTTAACTAAAAAAAACGTGATGCATAACACAGATCTGAAAACTGTTTGCACAAAACTAGCAATCCGACCACAGCTTGGTTTATGATTTTTATCTTTTTCCACACTTCTCAGAAAATTCTGAAAATTTAACACGATACAATAGACACACTAATGAACCTTCAGTAAAAATACCAGAAATTAACAAGTTTTCTAGGTACCTTGAATAAATTCGTGAAGAGCAGCTCTGCACCTATTTTCTTCTTCTTCTTCTCTTCTCCTCTCCTCACCCGTTTCTCTCTCTCTCTCTCTCTCTCTCTCTCTCTAGTGTCGGCAGAAATGAAAGGAAAGAGAAAAATATCTGTATAAATCCCCTCTAGAGAAATTATAAGGTGTAACCACACCACCCTCCACTTATGCAACCACCCAAAACACACACAAGGCCCTCAAACTTCTAATGCATGCAATCTAACCCCGAATCATATAATTCAAATAAAAAGTGAATTAAATATTCTAAATATCCGGAACGGGTATTACAACTCTCCCCCCCTTAGAAAATTTCGTCCTCGAAATTAGAACCACCAGCCTCACACCAACGACAACCAAACTATAAGGTTAACCAAAACAGTCTTGTCTCACAACCACATATAAGAACAAGGATAACACATATAACAATTAAAACCCTTATGTTTCACATTTTAGAACTTCATTGTTTCACAACTCCTCTCAACGAAAATAATTATGAGTCTCGCAAATACTAACTCAATACTGATTCGGCCTCTCAAAGAGAACTCATAACTCTCAATTTATATCGCAGTACCTAGCTTGTGTACACGATAACACCACCTTTAACATTTCACACAACTCCTTCGTAGGAAATTTATGAGCTTATCCTTTAATAAAGTAAGTTCCAACCAGAAACTCTCTAACTCTCGTTAAAATCAATATAACGCAACCTCAACATTTTCCTTTGTAAAATTGATCTCATCGTCAGTACCAACTTTCTAAACCACCATAACCACAACATCAACACGCACTCTCAATGCATGAGTATTACCTTTTAAGAAAAGTAAATTTTAACCTCGTATTATCTGCCAACACATTATTACTACTTGGTATACTAGCAAACACCAATCTCGGCAACCACTTTTTCGTTTTATACATATATAATCATATTCAACCAATCATTATATCACACAATTACACCAAAATAATCACACCTATCACACACACACACACAACATCCTAAGAAATTTGTAAATACTAGTATACAATCCAACCCAACGCATACTAACACGAATCGACATCCTACTTAACTTCCTAACCATCAACCCATTACAAGACCCGCTACCACAATAGCCTAATTATCACTTAAGATTTCAACTCTGACCCTAATATCACCCGCAACCCACTTCCTCTATGCACTCTCTCATAGGCCCCAACATAACCCACCCTGACATCTCAAACGTCTAATTGTACCACGTCACTTGTCTTACCACCCTCTAGATGAATCCATTACTCCATCAGAATCAAAAATTCCAACACTATTCCATGTCCCACTGTCAACTCCATACCATCCTCGAATTCCATTTCAGAAACCCGAACTCAGTTTTGTTGTAACGTATCCCTTCAAAACAAGGTTAGTCCACAACAAATATATCATTGATGGCATGCAAATATAACAATATGCAAGACGTGTCGTGATTTGATAGGCACGTTGCCTATTCTATCACAACACCACTGACACTCCAATCGACTGGACTGACTCTGACACGAAGTCATAATGCATGATCATGCTATCAAATCAAACAACAAATAAAAGTTATACCTGTTCCATTCTCTCAGAATGGTTTCCAAGAACACCTGCAATCTGCCCCAGTTTCACTTCTGCGAAGTTAACCCATTTCTCATCTGACCCTTGCAACTGTTTATAGACATTGCTCACTTTCTCAACACAATTCAATCCCAGTCAAACTTGTACCTCTCCTACTTGCATCATTCGAATCCCGTTAAACAAATTAGAGCCTAAGACACAGCTCCCCCTTTGTAAAAACCCAAATATCCACAGTTACCATTTGTATCTGCCCCCATCTTCCAATTAACTTTCATTGCCCTCACTGCGACTCTCAATCCCTTCCAAACCCACCACTCCTAACCATTAGGCAACTATTGCACCCATTAACGCTACACTAGACAACTAACTCACCAAACTTTTCTCACTCATCCGCACAGGTGATAAGATATCAAATTATACTTACCCTCACCTATCCCCTCACAGATAACCAAAACCATATACTAGTTTATACAGAACCAATAAAATCATCTTCACATAACATAAATTCATTATGCTTTACATCCACTTATATACATCAACTTATAACACTTGCGCCCACATACTCACACCACACGTACACACATACTCAAATCGTTAACCTCCTTGCAATATTATAACCTACTATTCACGCTACAAAAAGTAAGTGACGTAAGTTTGCTCACTTTTTTTTTTAAACATATTTGGAAACCTAAATTGTACTCTTCCAAATTCTCACTATCAAGTAAAAATTCATCTTAAGATACGTTACGGTCCTTTCAACACCAAAAAAATGGATTTATGTTCCTCGACTACTAAGTACAATTTTTTCCAAACCTTTTCAAAGAATACAAAACCCTTTTGTACATGCTTTCAATTTTTAAACAATGTACTACATACCACTTCTATAATACCATACAAGCCATTTAAGCATACATGACCAGATGCAAGTAGTACATATATACACATTCACTACTTATTCGAGTCCCCACAAGTAACATCATAACGTTACCAAATATACCTACTCCACGTTACACCATCTTTTATAAGATTCTCAACTTCCACTTTATTTGATTCTTTCAACTAAACGAAAGTATTCACATCCCCACATCATTTCTTTAGGCACTATGCCCAAAAACATTACTACACTAGATGTATACATACCCACAATTTTTTTTATAGAAAGTTCAAAGTTCTCCACACATCTTTAACACGTTTCACAAGTTTTTAACTTTTATAACAGTTAATACTTCCCACACCATCGGTGGATAACAACCATCCTAAACCTTGTATCTAGCAATACATATATCTCTATGTGAGTGCCACCTCCTTTACATGCACATACTAGACACGTACCCAACCACACATCAATGAAACGACACTGCTTCCGTAAACACACCCCTTTTCTTGCTTACGCTAAACAATTTATAATTGTGAACGAGTACCATTAAAATTATTAGGTATTCTCATATGCACGTCACCTCACAACTTAACACACTTCTTTCAATATCTCCCCAATTATCACGAAACCTACAACCTTGACGCTAATATTTCAAATTCAAAATTAGCCCTCTCTAGCGCGTACCCCTCCTATTCTCAAGAATCTTCCCATCGCCAACTTACATTATAGCAAGGTTGACATACCACATAATAATACATCTTTTCCACCGCAACATAATCCGTATCTTTCAATAGCACATAATTACTCTAAGTGCATAATAATGATTGATAACACAGTTAATAAGTTTAACCCCGTATCCCCTGCTACCTACACTTGACATCATACAATATTGAAAATACCTATCACCATATCCAGCAAAGCCTGAGTTCCTTGATATACGTAAGCACATACTATCCATAATGCCATAAACCCTCAATTCCCTTAACTTCCAACACCCTGAACAAGACCCACATAAGACAGCGCAGGTGCCTGCACAATCTAACATGAAATACTTACCATTTGCTGCTCCACGTACTGAGCCACATCAACAACCTGTTCAACAATTCAAACCACCACCAACAACATAGTGCTAAGTATTAAATACGCACATGTTAGTCACCCACTAACCCCTACTCGACAGACACAACACCTTATGGTCCACTACCAAAACCCCCAATCGACTCTCAACACAGAGACTAGAACGTACTAGCTCTGATACCAAGCTGTCACGCCCCGCCCCGCAAACGGCACCCAAAGTGGGCCCGAGTCGACGCGGCCACGTGGCATTCCCCACAGAAGAACAAAACACACCTCACAACCTGTCAGAAATAAACACCCAGCGGAAGACTTATCACTTAACATAAAAATGAGTCAACGTGTCAACCAACTAACTACAATATCGATTTAAAACACTCTAGAAAATTTCATACTTCAACCTGTCCACCGACAACTTAAACAAAATAACTTCTTCTTCAACTACCTACAACAAGCTCGACCATCCACAACATCCAAGGCTAGCCCAAACACTCCTCAACACGATGACCGGTAGTGGACCCACTCTAAGCAACCTGCTACCTGGCAGACCAAAAAGGAAAGCCAGAGTGTGTGAGATATAGAAATGCTCGATAAAATATCACAATACCCAAAGGAATATCATCATAAATGAATTCACCAGTCTAACAAAATATCCAATTGAATACAATAGATATAACCACCACATCCCCAAAACACAACAGTATTAACCCATGAATAACCACATAACAATAACTGATTCAACAACAGCATGAATATAAATCACACAAGCATGCAGTGACACGTCTGCCACAATCCCATATACCCCAGGAGTGGTGTCCCACACACCATGCTCCCACTACCGTTAATTAGGCGGCATGGCTTACGACATGGTGTGCCTCACACGCAAACCTTCAGCGGTATAATCAACACCCAACAAGCATGCATATCATTAGCTAAAATAGCATATAGCATGATATACAATCTCCACCACATATATCCATATCAATAGCTAAACCTCGGTTAGCATGATACCATTGATATACAATCACCTCCACCGCATTATCTATTTAACGATAATCATGTCCAAAAGCTAAAACACCACTAGCAAAATGTACACTAACCACCACAGCAATATTTTATTGAGAAGAACCATATCAGACACACTCACCTTTGTATCGACCGAGGTACGCTAAACTTACGGTTTCGGCACCTCCCAATTGACCGGCTTGACACCTAATCACAAGTTAACCATATCAATTTATTGAACGCTTAAACGCCAAAACCAGCTCCTAACAACAATCTTTAACACCAAAAATAGATTAAAGATGCTTAACACGTACTAGCATGTCCGTCTCAAAGGTTTAGAAGTATCCCTAAACAAACATAACACTTAAACACCATATAACCCCTACCTTTGATTTAAAATCTACAACCAGCCTGTCGTATTCTGCCTACAACTTCTTATAGTGTTAAAACCAGATCACGAGACCACCACCATTAGAAAACAGACTTTCGGTACATGAATTTTGATATAAAATTTGCCCAACATAGAGTCCGAACGATAAAGTTATGCTCGTCCGAAATTACACAATAACATGTCCAAAATCACAGATTCTGCACGTCTATTAACTTCAAATCAAAAACTGATTTAACCAAGTGCAAACTAAGCCACAACCCCTACATATTCCGAAAGGCATACGAGTCTAGTTTTAGAATCAAAAACCCGTGCGCAAACCCGATACTCGAGCTAAGAGATATGACCATTTTCCCAAAACATGTCAATGCAGCGAATACAAAATTCAGCAGGGACACACAAACTTGTAAAATCCGTCAAACTTAGACCGTACAACAAAATGACCTGAAATTTGGTAGAGATCATAACAACATCTTAAAGTTTATCCCTGATTTTTCCCAGATTTTACAAAGCAAGGAAACCTAGTCAAATCCATCTCCAAACTCAGAAATTCTGTGCAGCGAAGCACAATTTCCAGCAGAGTAGTCCGTGTTCGAAAATTCATTAAAAATCGAATACTCAATATTTTTTAGTGATTCCAACGCCAAAACATCACCAACTTAGCAATCTATCAGACTCATAAGGACCCAAAACCAGGAGGGTCGTTAACTAAAAAAAACGTGATGCATAACACAGATCTGAAAACTGTTTGCACAAAACTAGCAATCCGACCACAGCTTGGTTTATGATTTTTATCTTTTTCCACACTTCTCAGAAAATTCTGAAAATTTAACACGATACAATAGACACACTAATGAACCTTCAGTAAAAATACCAGAAATTAACAAGTTTTCTAGGTACCTTGAATAAATTCGTGAAGAGCAGCTCTGCACCTATTTTCTTCTTCTTCTTCTCTTCTCCTCTCCTCACCCGTTTCTCTCTCTCTCTCTCTCTCTCTCTCTCTCTAGTGTCGGCAGAAATGAAAGGAAAGAGAAAAATATCTGTATAAATCCCCTCTAGAGAAATTATAAGGTGTAACCACACCACCCTCCACTTATGCAACCACCCAAAACACACACAAGGCCCTCAAACTTCTAATGCATGCAATCTAACCCCGAATCATATAATTCAAATAAAAAGTGAATTAAATATTCTAAATATCCGGAACGGGTATTACACAAGGATTCTGCCTTTCTTAAGATCTCAATACTCTGCGACCTCAATGGAATTTCCAACTTTTGCCAACGAAAACTAGCCCTCACAGAGCACACAATTACAACCACCATTGAGGCTAAATTTACTCTTCTTTCCCCGCGAGGCCCTATTAAAATGTCAATCATTTTAACATGGCGGTAAGTTTATGCTAATTACTCAGTAAACCAAATACTAACTATGAACTTCACTGGGAGGTCAAAGAATCGATTCCTGCAATAGGCAAGATCCCAACAAAGAAAAGAAGCTTCATTATTGTTGCTTGTAAGCATATGTCCACGTACCTTCTTACTCCCCTATACGACTCCAGTTCTTCCGCGCAAATGAAAAACATCATCGAAAGCTTGCGTAAGGAAATTAAGAATCTTTATTATTTTTTGCTTGTTCGCGTAAGTCCATATACCTTGTGACTGCTATATGACTCAAGTATTAGAAATTGATCACCAATTCAAGAAACTCTATTGAATAAAGTTTACTGATGATGTCAATGCAGATATGAAAGCAATAGTACTGTTTGTACTGGTTTGTTGTCCCTTCTGATGCTGCCGATAATGGCGAGTTACAGTGTCATGAGCTGCGTTTGTCGCAGCTCAGGTACGGGTTTGAGGTTTTGGAAGTGTCCTGTTGTTAAGGGGCAGGTGATTTTCCAATCTAGCGACACTGGTTGGATGGTTCCTTGTAGGAAGTTTTTGGTGGGTGGGGCTTGGAGCAGGCAAGTCTTGGAGGGGAGCTGCAAGCCTGAAGATGCAAAAAGCTTTCTGAAAACGTTCTCAATTTTACGTTATGTTGGTGGTCGTAACTTCCAAAATTTTGCTTCGAAACTATTTAAGTCCCGCTTTTGGCGAATGATGAAACATTTTTTCCAACGGTTCGATGAAGTGTAGATGCTTTATGAACTGTTTGAAACTCACTTAAGCAATGAAGAAATACCTACGAACTAGGAATTTGATCACCGAGTGAAACTAAGAACGTGTTTTAGCCTTAGTCCTCTTGACGATTTTTGTAGTGGTTTCTTTCTACCCAATTTTCATGAAAGAAACTTACATATTTTTATGGTTGGATTGCACCATCTCTTAGTACTTTAAAAACTCTAATTATTGATATATAATGGGTCTTGATTCGATTTAAAGGGACATATGAGCGTTTTACCGAAATGAATTATTTTTTTGACCCACTGAGGGTAAAATGGTCACATCTCTTGATATACAAATGATTTTTTTTTATCAAACTACTTGGGTTAGAAAGAAAATTGAACAAGCTTTTCAACGATTCAATTTACGCTCAAATCAGAGTTTGGGAGTGTCCAAGGCAATCCTTCAAAGTTTGACATTTTTTGAAGTTTTATTGCTCCTGAGGCGCAATTCAGTGCGCCCAGGCGCACTTCAATGCGCCCCAGGCGCATCCTCCACATTCCAAAACAAGTCAAACTTTGCGAACTTGATACGGACACTCCCGAAATCCGATATGCGTGTGATTTGAACCATTGAAAAACTTATTCAATTTTCTTTCTAACCCAATGAGTTTGGATAAAAAAATTATTCGTATATGAAGAGATGTGACCATTTTACCCTCAGTGGGTCAAAAAAATTATTTCAGTAAAACGCGCTCGTATGTCCCTCATTTTAAAAAAGGATCAAGACCCATTATATATCAATAAATAGAGTTTTTGAAGTACTAAGAGATGATGGTATCCAACCATACAAATATTCAAGTTTCGTTTTTGAAAATTGGGTAGAAAGAAGACCACTACAAAAATCTTCAAGGCCACCAAAGCTAAAACACGTTCTATGTTTTATTCGGTGATCAAATCCCTAGTTTGTACGTTTTTCTTCATTGCTTAAGTGTTTCAGAGTTCATAGAGCATCTACACTTCATTGAAGCATAGGAGAAACCGTTTCATCATCGACATTTGCTCAAAGCAAGGCTTAAATAGTTTTAAGCCAAAATTTGGAAGGTACGTCCACCAACCCAACGTAAAATTGAGAATGTTCCTATCCTTGTTTGGAAACATTCTCAATTTGCTGGTTGTAACTTCCAAAATTTGGCTTCGAAACTATGAACGTTTCTTCAAAGGTCCAGGAGCATGGTCTGAAAGCTTTTTGCATCTTCGGCTTTGATGGCGGAGCGTGTAACAGTTCTGGATCCTTTGCGATGGGAGCAAGACCGGAGTTTTTCTGAAGTTGAAATTCTCACTGATTGTCTGGTTATGGTTCAAGGATTAAGAGATACGGAGTCGGTTGATGTTTTAGTTAAACCTGTGTCGTTAGAACTTTTAGATTTGGTCAAGTATTTTGGGTTTGTGGCGGTCGCAAGTGATACTATCTCGGAGTGTTGTAAAGGCCGCACAGTCTCTGGCAAACTCAGTAATTACGTTGTTTGTTCCTGAAAAAAAGAAGGCTGGAGCGAAATTTAGGGAGTTTTACTCAAATTTTGGTCCCGAGTTTAAAAGAGGGTAAGGGCTAGAGATGCTCTTAGAAGCTAGTAGTTGTAGTTCCATTACAAATGCCAATACCAATGTGGCATTCACTTGGCAGTATAATACCTAAATTTCGAGGTCTGAAATTCATCTTCAGTAGTGGTGAATGATTGGTGATCAATCACTAAGACTTCCAGAAACTGAACTAATTCTCCTAATAATTGCAAATTCTACCCTAGAAGATGATAGGGAAAAATATAAGCGAATAAACTAAAAGACAACGGCGAAAATTATTATAGTCATGTGCCAAATCCATGCAAGGCGTCTAACAAAAGTTTTCGGTAAATATAGAATCAATTAGCATGCAAAGTTGCAAACACTCTTTGATAGACAACCATCTATTGAACAACACAAGTCCTTTGTCTTCACAACAAAAACTACATCTCAGATGCACTTGGGTAGTGTTTGGTTCACCGGAATGATTTTGAGAAGGAGCGAAATGGCTATTTCCTTGCCACCCAATGGGATGACCAGTGAATGGTGATTCCATCTGAAAACGTACATCCTGTCATTTTCAGCGAACAAAACATCTGAACGAGCATTTAACAAGAATGACCATTGCATTTGAGCTTCATTCCAATCAACCAAAAACTGTCTAAGCAACTTCCTCATAGGCCAGGATCATTTCAGTCCTTTCGGATGCCCTCACCAAACCTTGTGTGTACTAATACAAACTATACCTGATCCCCATGGAAAATGTTTTTCGAAAAGATCTGTTCTGTAGAGGTTCTCAACAGAATGAACAGCAGATCAACTTAAACAACTGCTGGCGTCTGAAGCTTTGAGATCAATTCCTGTGCAACAGCATCAATGAACTCTTCTGTGTTCAGGTAGAACTCCCTGGATGCCCTGCATATATCGAAAAACATTTGAAAAACAATGGATGATAGCCTAGAAATTCCGAAGAACTACCAGAAAAAGTAAATATTTGGAGCTAGTCATCAAATTGTATCTTGAAAATAGTAAATATTAAATAGTTAACACATAGGATTGACCATGAAAATAAGAGCCAGTTCTCTAGTTGGTTCAACCACCCGAAACAGATATGAACCCATCTAAATAGCAAAATCATTGTTATATCTGTTTGTAAGTGTTCGTTGAGTCTTCCACTTCTCATTGTACACATTCACTTCCACTATATGACATTATGACTTCTTGCATTTTAGTCCTTGCAAAACTCCATATGTCGAAGCTTTCCACAATTGTGTTCATTTGCAAAGTTATACTATTGCCTTTGAAACACTTATTTATCTCAACACCCAGTTTCAGATACACTCCTCAGAGGCACCATTTTGTACAACCAGAAGTTCAGCTACTAATATCCTTGTTTTCCAGAGTGGATAGAAACCATGTGCCAACAACTAAAGAAGGACCAGTTGCGGGAGTTTGTCCAGCATAATCATTTTTTACACAAAGCAATTATCCAGCGGAAACCAGAGCAAAGAATTATTAATTTAATGGTTGCAAGTTTAAGAAAAGGGACATAGTGTACTACTTAAGTTATAGGCAAAATACTAAAGGTACTTTGTTGCTCTTTTCACACTAAACTCTCGACCTTTTGAAACAACTTTACAAGACAATCTGTGAAATTCAAAAATTCATTTCCCTGGCTAGCAGGATCACATTGAAAACATCAAAAATTCCTTCATTGATAATTTGATGCAAATAGAGAAACTTCTGATGCTAGTAGGTTTTTCTTATAACCATTCGAAGTCTTACCTCAAAAATCAATACATCTACCATAAAAAATTGAGGGCTTCAATTTCCCCGTCCTGGCCAGGAGTATTTGACACAAAAACTTTCAAATGGGAATTATACCTTGTTCTAGAGGCGCAATTCCCTGATACGTAAACGTTACATATCAAGGACATGGCAGATATGTGAAATTGGAGGAAGAACTCAAGTGTTGCAATCCTGCCAATCTTCTTCCAATGGGGGGAAAAGCAGTGCATGGGATTCAAATATTTCTCCAATCCTAAGAGTTACAATTGGAGAGGGCTGGAATGATTTTTAAAAAAAATTGGAGCTGCAATGTTCTAAAAATCACTAGGCGCTAGTCGGGCAGAAAAAGGCCGCCTAGCGCCTGGGCGGTGACTAGTCGCTCACTAATCAGTTGCCTAATCTAGGCGTTGGACTACCGCCGAGCGCCTAGGCAGGGACTAGTCGACCTAGGTGGCCGACTTTTAGAAGGCCAGAAGCAGAACAGTAAGTGCAACTCTAGGCTTCCAATGGAGGCCCATGTGGTGATGGACAACATAAAACTTCAGCGTCCAGCAGGAGGAGGTTCACAGCAAAGAAGCTAGAGCTTAAACTTGTAATATTGTCCACACTGGAATTACATTTTCCGGACATCACCACACAAGTAGTCTCGAGCGGAAATTTGTTTTCTTTTCATTCGACTCCATTGACGGCTGTTTACCTATGGTTCTACACACCGGCAAAACATTATTAAATTGGGTAGTTTGTCCTGAATACTCTTTGGATATACGATACCTGGAGCCTTCTAAATGTTTCTATCGGACACTCGACACTTAGGCAATGAATGGAACATGTCTATGATATGTAGTTTGTGACAAGTATGTCTATTAATCTGAGTTACTCTACGCATGCAACTTCTATAAAATGCATGAAAATGAACTGTCACCTTGTAAACCCCATTACACTCTTAAAACAGAAATGATGTTAACAACAACAACAAAACTCATGTAGTCCCGAATCATTGGGGGTATGGGTGGGGGAGGAAACATGAAATTTAATCCTTGCCTCATGTCCTTAGATGGTTGACAGCGTTTTGAATCTAGTTCAAATATTATGAATCAGATACAACTGTGTTCATTTGTATTTCATTGGTTGGTAAGGCTAGTCAAAGCTGTCCTACCGTTTATAGGGGAGTGAACGTTTGTTGCCATCCCCAAGAGTGGGGAAAATAGTGCTTTGTTCATAAAATTAAAAAGCACCACTAATAACAGGAAAAATGGAAATAGCTGTTGAGTTACCAAATGCCCCCAAAACTTTACATTTTGAGAAATTGGCCCAATAATGTATATCAAGCTATCTAACACCCTCCCTCATGTGCAACCCGTCTTGCACATGGATATACAAACATTCATAAGAAAGCAAAAGGGAGGAGCATAATGCAAACGGAGAACAAATGCAGAAACTAGAAAGAGAGACTTGAACCCAACACCTCTCACAACCTGAGCTCTGAGACCATGTTAAGTTACCAATTGCCCCAAAAACTTAAGCTGTTAGGAAATGAGCCCAACAATGTAGTTTATCAAGATATTTAACAATTGGAAGAACAATCAAGTTGGCAACAAAAAGGGAAAAAGGAGGGGCTGGGGGTTGGAATTGCACAGAAGTTTAATTCCGTTTATAAGCACAAACACTCAACTACTCAAGACAATGGTGAAATGGAGCATGCCACTTACTTGGGCCCATGGACCAAAATGGCAAGATCCTTCGTCATTCTCCCAGACTCCACCGTTCCAATGCATGCAGCCTCTAGCTTGTGAGCGAAAGCCAACAACCTTTCGTCCTTATCAAGTTTAGCCCTGACAAAGATTTTTGTGCCAAATTCATGTATCAGGATAAGCTACCTTACAAGTAAATATGTAGCATTAATGCTTCCAATATGCTGTAAGACCAAAGGGTACAAAAAAGAAGGGGGGGTGGAAAGAAAATGCCGTGCAGCCAAATTAAAAAAATAGATAGCAAAAGCAAAAACATAATAAAACGAGTAATGGTCATTGTAGTGTAGCGAACAACCTTGTTTCTATGTATCTCAAGGATTCTGCCTTTCTAAATATCATAAAAAACATTCCAGGAAATTCATATGCTCCACAGACGGAGCAAAAAGTGCACTCTTGGTCAGACCAAGCCACTCTCTGTGACATCCAAAGCATTTCCAACTTGTGCCAATTGCCAAAGAAAACTAGCCCTCAAAGCACAAAATTAAAACCACTATTACTGCTAAACTCTTTTTTCCCAGCGAGGCCCTATGACTTCTCAGTTCTCATCGCTTTAAACATGGGTAAGTTTATGATAATTACTCAGTAAACAAACAACTATGACAAACATGAAACCAGTAAGATTACACTTAATATCATTTTAAATACCAAGATATTATTGATTCATAAGCGTCAGAGTTGAAATTCACTGGGAGGTCAAAGGTTCGAGTCTTGCAGTAGGCAAGATCCCCTTCCTCGGGCTACAGCCTCCCATGTAATGAAAAGGAAAAGAAGATTCGTTATTGTTGCTGGTCAGCATACATCCATAGACCTTCTTACTACTGTATGACTCAGTTCTTTGGTGCAAATGAACAATATCATAGAAAGCTTCCGTAAGAAAAGAAGATTCATTATTGTTGCTTGTAAGCATAAGTCCATATACCTTCTCACTACTATATGACACCAGTATTTGAAATTAGTTTCCAATTCAAAAATTTCTCTTAGAACAAAGTTTACCTATGTTCTAATCCACGTGTCCATGCAAATATGGAAGCAATACTGTTTGTACTGGTTTCTTGTCCCTTCTCATGCTGCCGATAATGGCGGGTTACAGTTCCATGAGCTGCTTCAGCTTCTAGTGTCTTCCCATCAGCAGCTAACTGCAGCCATTAATTAGCGTAATTGATTTCAGGGTCACCAAACCATAAGAAAGAGGTTATCATGAAATAAACAACTAAAGAGTGAGGCAACACTCACCAATACAGAGGTCATCAGACCCAAAGAACCAAATCCTGCACAAAGAAGAGAAACTTTTAAGGATAAGTAAACATTCCAACTGTAAGTGAACTTGACTTGAGTTTGCATTCCAAGAATCTATCTATTATCTTATTATAAAGGGAGAGCCCCTTTTGGTGTGAACAAAAAACTGAAGCTGGCTCACACTTTAACTATCCCAAAATACCCAATAAAAACAGTTTTTCCTCACTCCTAAGGCTTTTTTTTTATTTCAATAACTGTCAAGGGTAAAAACGGATAAACAATCACACCCTCAAATCCCCAACTGCCTTCATGCAGTTACCAAATTTTACAGTACTCCGAAATCCTTCTTTATTCCTATCTCGGCAACATTCCCAACCTTATCCCTGATAAAATTGCACACACATCGTGTGTGCCACGGACACCGGTAATAACTAAGGCGGAGTACATGAGATATCATGCAAGATAACAAATACCAGATTCACCAATTATCCACCCACCTCAGAACTTCAATTTTATATACAAACATTACCCCATGAAGATGATGCCCAAAGAGTGTATACAACTGAAATATTGCAAAATTACAGCAGCACATATCAAAGTAACGCTGGGTCTAATCAAATCAAGTTATTTTTTCCCCCCTAAAGCATACCGTGTATACTAAGATGCCAAAAAAGCCGGACTGTCAGGGGATGAGTTAAGGTGTCCACTCTACATTCCCTTGGAAGGCTATTTTGGGTGGCCATGTCCCAGCCAGGGTGACATTCTTTCTGTGGTGTGTGGTTGAAGGTAAGATTCCCATGATTGAAACCAATCATTTTCCTGTAGCATGGGAGCTTTGGAGCTCAGTTCTTTGTTGGTTTATGGAGGTCTAGGTAGCCCTAGTTGGCATGGAAGAGTTTCAACACGATTAGCAAGGGACCAAGCTAGGAAATATAAAGAAAAAGGAGATTTGGAATTTGATTCCTCTTTGTTTGATGAGGCTCATTTGCCATTAATTGTACACATTTAAAGGCCAAGAAATGTAATCCCTCCCTTTTGATATGATAGACCTTCTTGACACGTGAAAGTGTTTAGGGCCCTTTTGCCTATTGGTCTCTTTTTGTATATGGTGATACTCCCTTAATGCCTCCCTTTTATACTGAAATTTCTTACCGACAACTCTACAAGGAAAAAAAATTCCTAGAAAAACATATGGTCACAACATATTCCATGACAAGTGTTCCCAGAGTTTAGGCATCCCCATCACCTTGAGCAAGTAAATCACTCTGGACATCTCCATCGTAGTTCTTGCAAGCCCAAACATATCCGCCTTCACTTTTCATTGCATAAGCCACCATGTCATCAATTAATCGATGTTCATACCTGAATGTTACCAATAGCATTCCCACAAGCATTTCAACAAACTTCAAGAAAAAAAAAAAATCACGCTACAATTTGCTACACATGCCACCTAACCATATTGAATGTTCCTCAAACTTCTGTTTCCACTTCTCCTCATAAATCTCCTGGAATATATCTTTAAACCTGTAACATGCAAATTGATTAAGAAAATGTGGGCACTGCATCTCTCTCCCTGAATTGAAAATCTGCATGAATAAAACTTCAAAAATTACAAACAAACCTTCTTCTGAAAAGACAGCCTACAATTACCTGCCATCATACTTCTTGAGTATTGTATTTTTGGTGGTCAAGTAAAGAGGCCATTTTTTGGCAAATGCCATTGACATTGATGATTCGGCAAAAGTCCTAATAGACTTACAAATTACACTTGTGTCAGAATAGTGAGATGAGAAAATGCAATTTTGAAAGCTGACTGAGAGCCAAAATTAACTAGACAAACCTCATCAACATTGTACATAGCAAGTGCAATGCCAGGTCCTTTAAAATCATAAATATCTAGTTCCACCGGCATGTCACCACTTTCTGGGACTGAACAAAAAAAACGCACAGGTTGGTAACCATTCACACTTTTTCAGTGCTTTGAGAGAGAGAGAGAGAGAGAGAGAGAGAGAGAGAATTCAGTCTAGTTGACATATGAATCAGCTCACCAAAGACCAGTTTTAGCTTTCCGGGCCCTTTAATAACCGTATCAGTGGCACGATACTGATCTCCAAAGGCATGCCTGCCGATACAAATGGGTTTCTTCCAACCTGAAAATTAAAGAAGTCGTCCAAAAACTGATCCATAAACCTCATGCCTGATGTCCACAAAAGATGACAGATAATACTTCACAAGGGTTACCAGGAACAAGTCTCGGAATATTCTTGCATATGATAGGTTCACGAAAAACGGTGCCTGTAAGAAACAAAAGTTAGTAACAAAGAAAAATAGATTGGAAAACATTGAAGAATATAAAAATAAAATATAAGGAAATAGGTAAAGAAAAGCAAATCCATACGAATAAACACAGGTTTGTCTGCCAGCATCTACATCTGACTAACTTGAGAAAACATACCATTGTGATGAATCCACACCAAAACAGATTCCCAAACAAACAGAATCAAGCATTTTGTTTTATCGATACTTTGTTTTAATGCTTGAAGTGTTGATGTTAATTGACCAAGCAAGAATTCAATTACAGACATGCAAACTCAGGGATGGCTATAATCCCCATCTCCTAACTGTAGAACGACATCTTTGCAAACTAACACCCCATAAAAGCACAACATTACCGCCGAGAATACTATGCATAGAATAAAGAGCTGTTTTGCCACTTAGAGACCAACTATTAGTTTTCCAAAGGAGGAGGAGACAAGGAGTGAAAACTAGATGGAACAAAAATTTCAAACATGCACATCAACAAAACCAACAGCATATACGTTTTGCCATTCTAACAGAGTAAACCCAGCATATCAAACACCAACCATTCAATATATTTCTGATTGTGCCGTTAGGACTTCGCCACATGCTCTTCAGTCCAAATTCCTTGACTCTGGTCTCGTCTGCAACTCGAGCAATATATTCCACACAAATTAGACAACGCATGCAATAGCCCACAGGCAAATAAAGGACATAACAAATCAAATCTCTAGCACAAATACCAAAATCTCAAAAGTTAGCTCTAGGGCGGGCAAGATATTTGTATAGGTCAATTAAGAAGTAATATTTCCTTGTAATCCCTTCAAAACTTTCACTTTCAAAATCAATAACCCAGCGGCTCAATCCGAAGTAAACTGCCCAAGCATGCGGGGAGCACCAAATGTAGAGAAGTATTCATGACTCAACTACTGATGCAGTTATTCGTATCTACAAACAGTTCAAGGTAATTACCCGACATCATGAACATAAAACACAGAACTAATAAAGGAACAAAAACTTCAACCTCCACAAGTTGCACATCCTCCTCTGAAGTCTCTCACAAGAACTAAACTTCAAGAAATAACCCCTGCCTAGAGACTGTAATGAAACTAAGACCTAAGCAAAAGAAAAGTCCAGAGCAAGATTGGGATGGTGGCATGGTAGTGGCCCTTTTCATTGGATTGACTGGCTGCCATCTCTTTGATCATTAAGAAAAAGAAGAAGAGAGGGATGACTGCAACCACTGTGCTATCAACAGTAATTAAAACTTGATAAACTATTACACAAATAATTCATGCTTTGCTGGTTATATAGCCAGACCTCAAACCATGTTCCCAGCAAGACAATGGAAACCTAATACCCTCCTCAATGACTCGGGTATAGCTGTATAGGTATCCTTCTGTTGAAGGTCGTTCGAGCTTTTCCTAAGGGTATGGCATGGTTGCATCAACCCCGTAGTTCCTGGTACTTGAACATTGGCTCGAGGCATTTTCTCAACACCTTTCTTAATAGAGTAGCTCTAAATTTTTCCATTCATGAGTTAACTTCCATAAAGACTTCTTCCACAAGTGATACTAGTGTTGCTTGTTTGAATAGCAAAGTAGCAAAAGCCGTACTCTTTGTACTAAAAATAGGTTCTTGCAGTACAAACAAATATTACTAAAGAAGAAACGATGCTAAAGAAGGGTTTGGAAAGATCGCAAAGTTTGAAGAGATTAGTTGGAGACAAAAGTCTAGAAATTTGTGGCTAAAAGAGGGAGAAAGGAATACCCGTTTCTTCCACAGGATGGCTAATTGCAATAGGAGGAACAATTTTATTGAAAAGATCAAAATAGGAGATAGTATTTTGGAGAGGGATGAGGAGAAAAGAGTTGGAATTGCTAATTTCTATGAGGGTTTGTTTACAGAGACGGGGACGAGTCTTCCTCGTGTCGATGACATGAATTTTGATGTTGTTTCGGTAGAGGAGGCGTGTTGGTTGGAACGACTGTTTGATGAGGTAGAAGTAGTGGCGGCATTGAAGTCTTTGAATGGAGACAAGGCGCCTGGCCCTGATGGTATGTCGCTGGCCTTTTTTCAACATTGTTGGGGTGTGGTGAGGGGGGAAGTGATGGGGATGTTCCAGCACTTCTGGATGTATAGGGAGTTTGAAAGGAGCTTGAATGATTCCTTTGTGGCTTTGATTCCGAAAAAGGGAGGAGCGGAGGACATTCGAGATTTCAGGCCTACCAGTCTTTTAGGGGGAGCGTACAAGTTGTTGGCCAAAGTGTTGGCAATCCGTTTGAAGAAGATGACGGGGAAAGTCGTTTCAGAGTCACAAAATGCTTTTGTTCAGGGTAGGCAAATTTTGGATGTGGTCTTGATTGCCAATGAATGTGTGGATTCGAGGTTAAAAAGCGGAATTCCGAGAATAGTGTGTAAGCTGGACATCGAAAAGTCATATGATCATGTCAATTGGGACTTTTTGATCTATATTATGGAACGGATGGGTTTTGGGGAACGGGGGAGGAAATGGATTAAATTTTGCATAGCTTTAGTCAGAATGTCAATTTTGGTGAACGGGACTCCAGCTGGGTTCTTTTAGACATCTAAAGGCCTACGCCAGGGTGATCCTCTGTCCTCTCTTCTTTTCATTCTAGTCATGGAGATGTTCAGTCGGTTGATTCAGAAAGCTGTGCAATAAAGTTTTTTACAAGGTTTTGAGGTGGGAAGAGAGGATGGTTTGGGTTTGATGGTGTCGCAAATTCTATATGCCGATGATACTTTGGTGTTTTGCAATATGGATCCGACACAAGTGGGTTATCTCAGGTGTGTCCTTCTCTGCTTTGAAGTGGTGTCCGACTTGAAGGTAAATTTGGGAAAGTCGGAGATGATCCCAGTTGGAGCGGTGAAGGATATTGGTGCTCTTACTCAGGTTTTGGGTTGCAGGGTGGCGCAATTACTGGCGTCATATTTGGGTTTGTCGTTGGGCTCATCCTTCAAATCAAAGCAAGCTTGGGATTCAGTTGTGAAAAGATTTCAAAAGAGATTGGCAGAGCGCCAACATATTCCAAAAGGAGGTAGATTGACTTTAATCAAAAGTACGCTCTCAAGTTTACCCACCTATTTTATGTCTCTCTTCGCCATCCCAATTTCGGTTGCTAAGAGACTTGAGAAGATAC
Source organism: Rhododendron griersonianum (assembly GCA_018127125.1). Taxonomy (NCBI): domain Eukaryota; kingdom Viridiplantae; phylum Streptophyta; class Magnoliopsida; order Ericales; family Ericaceae; genus Rhododendron; species Rhododendron griersonianum. The sequence goes on along the minus strand of CM030795.1, from coordinate 6,893,917 downwards.
AAAGAGACTTTCTTTGGGGAGGAGTCGGGGAAGAGTTTAAGTACCATTTAGTTGATTGGGATATGGTCTGTGCTCCTATTAGAAATGGAGGTTTGGGAGGGAAGAAGCTAAAACTTTTCAATTAAGCTTTGTTGGGTAAGTGGCTTTGGAGATTTACATGTGAAAGGGAGAGATGGTGGAGGAAGGTTGTGGTAGCAAAGTATGGATGTGGATGGGGAGAGTGGTCTTCCCTCACTGTGAGCTTGCCCTATGGTGTGGCACTTTGGAGGGGTATCATTAATGGGTGGGATGCCTTTGCAAAGAATATTCATATGGTGGTTGGCGATGGAGGAAGAGTGAAGTTTTGGGATCATGTGTGGTGTGGGGATGTGAGCCTTTAAGATTCCTTTATGAGTCTTTATAGTTTGGCTTGTGACAGGAAGGCATCTGTTTCTAATTATCTTCAAGTTCAAGTTAGTGATGGGGCTACAGTTTAGGACATTCAATTACGGAGGGACATTCATGATTGGGAGGAGGAAGAGTATTTATCTTTGATTGCTAGAGCGTATATTGGTAGAGTGTATAATACTGGTGAAATAGAAGATTGGGGGGGGCAAGATGCGATGGAAGTTGGCTAAATAAGGCTCGTTTGAGGTGAAATCCTTTTATCAATCGTTATGTGATTTAGGTAATACTTCTCTCCCTTGGAAAGCAATTTGGAAAACTAGGGTGCCTTTGAAAGTGAGTTTTTTTTTTTGTGTAGTGTGCGGCCCAGGGCAAGATTCTTACTATAGACAATTTGATTCGAAGGAGGAGAATCATTGTTAATTGGTGTTGTATGTGCAAAAGGGATGCGGAGACGGATCATCTCCTCATTCATTGTGTGGTGGGATGGGAGCTTTGTTGCTTGGTGTTGTCATGGTTTAGGTTGCTATGGGCTATGCCGAGGAATGTAGTGGAACTCTTAATCGCGTGGAGGGGCGTCAAAGTTGGGAAGAGTAGACAGCATGTTTGGGCCATGGTTCCTCTTTGCTTGATGTGGATTATATGGCAGGAGACAAATTCGAGATGTTTTGAAGGAATCAAAAATTCATTGGTTGGACTTAAAAGTTTTTTGGTGAATAGCTTGTATAGCTGGGAGAAAAGAGAGTGTAATCCTTCTCTTGATCAGTTTTTAGATTGGTTTGTTCTTTTCAATTCACACGGTGGTGTATAGGGCCTTTGTGTCTTCGGCCTCTTTTTGTATATTAGAGGCATTCCCTTAATGCGTCGTTGCTAATATAATCATTTACTTATTAAAAAAAAACTAAAATATCAATTAATAGCATAGTAAGCCTACAACTTTACCAATCACTTTCCACCGCAAAAGGAGAAAAAAAAAAGAAGAAGATGATTTAAGATAACGAGTCCCCCACTATCTGGGTAGCAACCCTAAACTCACCTTGCTAGTATTTATTTCAGTCTTTCACGAAATGAACACTGGTGAGATGTATACGTCTTTCTCTGTATGCAATATGACTGATCTACATATCAAGGGACTACAGTTACGACATGCTATAAGAGAACCACATGAACTTACCATCACCTATGTTACATGGACTCGGGTGCGAGTATCGGGTGTGGGTGCAAGTCCAAGCGTCGGACCTTCCTAAACTTAAATCTTAGGATACGTGGATATGTGTCCCCAACTTGGGTACGGGTACGGGGACACGTCCTGAACTCTTGTTTGTATTATATATTGCATAATTTTCTCAGATTATGTACCGTAAACTATGTTTACAAATGTATTTAAACAAGAAATGGTTAAGAAAATTATGTTTTTGCTATTTCCCTATTTCCTGTCTATGTGAAATACTCGAATTCTCGCTTTTCTAGCTAATATAATATTCCTTTTCTGTAAGTATCTTAACAAGTAAAGGATCCGAGTGTCCAAAAGGATATGGGTGTCGGACACATCGACACGGGTACTTGAGCCAAAATGAAGGATCCATGTAACATAGACCATCACTAGTTGCTTCAATGTCTCTACTAACCTTCCCCCTTTTTCAGATAGTAGTTACAAGTCAAAACTATCAGTCTAAGTGTCCCTTGTTACAAATTAGCGAGCATAAAATCAATAAAATGAAACACATTCATCTCTCAGCAAACCCTGCACTCCGATTTACTATGTTCTGTGGTCTTCATCATAAGACATACCCATGAAAAGTAAGAAAATGACTGGAACAACTAACCAGGAGTTATGGTAGCACATTTCACAGCAACATTGTACCTGCAAAACACTAAGGGTTAGAATGACAATATAACGAGGTTAGATAAAGTTTTGATTCAAATTTTGCCTCGGGGAATGAAAAGAAATAGAAAATTGCCATGTAGAACCATTACAAGCTGCCATTTTTCTGTCTTCATTACATAGTGAAAGAATCCTTCACAGATTTTCAAAGAACACAATGCATTACCATTATCTTGTAAACCATTTTAATAGGTCTTTTTTAAATAGATATGCATTACCAGCATATCTACCATTGCTCTCATAACTCCAGCCTCCATATAAGAAAACTCCCCACATTTGAAATCCAAAACTCTTGGTTAGCCCAAAAAATGGGTTAGATCTAGGAGGTGATCAAGCCAGAATGGGTTTGGGTATAGTATCCAAATTGTTAACTCTGTCTATAACTCGTTTGCATCAAAATTCTAAAATTCTCTCTGCATTGGTCTAAATTTGGGCAAGATACAACTTTTCAGTCAGTATAGCCTATCTCGGAATATTTATCGGCTCTTTTTTTGTAAACCTCTTTATTCATCTTACCAAACTTTGGAATAATCCGAGGCACCTCCCAACTATGTCAACCTGGCAACACAAGCGCTTGCTGCCGGGCTAGGCAAGGCATGACATGACTTGTGCTTGGTTGTTTGACTTCAATGCTCATTCTAGCACATCCTATGGGTCCAAAGAACTGCTGCTGAATCCATGGGTAGACAAGAGAGAACTATCCAGACAGAAGGCCATGCCCCATCTAATACTATCTACTCATCGCTGGAACTATTATTCTTGCAGAAATAGCCACACTCAGTGGCACCAGTTGGGACACTCATATGAGCTTGATTTTTTTCCCATTGCCACTAGTACAAGTAAATACGTTATCAAGCTACTTCCACTAACCACCTAGACTAAGCACATTAAATCACCAATTGTATTCATACTCCTGAAATCATAACACCTATGTAACAAATGCTCATTTTGAGTCTACAAGTTCCACCCGATCCAACACTCCAGTATGGTAGGAATGTGAATGAACACCACCTTCTGCAGTATAAGCACAAAGTGGTTTCTACGTTCATAACAAACATGCTCATGCTTCCCAATCGCAATCTCTTGCCGTGGAACCAAGAAATTCATTCTAAATCCATATCCAACCCTCAAATTGAATAGTTTAGCGAACCAATTACAGAATTTTACAAAAGAAAAACATACATCCACGGTGAAAGTGATGAAAAAAGAAGATAGAAAGTGATCCAACTCCAAACAAGTCTTACTTGAGAGCCGCTAAAGCAGCTTCTTCAGTGACTCTATCATCCGTCACATCACGATTCAGTATCCCTAAATCGAAATACTTTATATCCAATTCCAAATGTGGAAAGATAAGCTGCAATCACAGAGTACAAACACAGCTTCCATAAGCATCAATCGAAAATGTTCTAAAAGCCGTTAGGCGCTAGTCAGGCGGAAAAGGGCGCCAACTAGTCGGCCGACTAGCACCTAGGGGATAGGCGCCAACTAGTGGGCTGCCTAACCTAGGTGTTGGACCATCGCCTAGCACTTAGGCAGGGAATAGTCGGCCTAGGCAGCTTGACTTTTAGAACACTGATCAAAATATTTCAAAAAATCTTGAATTTGGAATACATACTTTGTCTTTGATCATCCACCATATGATTCTCGCCATTTCATCGCCTGTAATAGGAAAATGCAAAGGAGTGCAAATTAAAGTTCCATTAAGGGTGAGTTTGGCCAGAATCAATTTTTCAATACAACAGACGATGATATTATTTACTTTTAGTGATCTTTTATTTAGCGTTACCATATAGTTTTTGGACTAATCATTCGTCACACTTCTTTTACTTTTGATCGCAAACTCGATACAAATCCGATAAAAATTCAGAAAAAAAAAAAACCGAGCGAAAATAACAAAAGTAAGCCCAGAAAGCGCCTAATTATACAAGTGATGTGTGCGTGTGTGTGTATGGGTAGTACCGTCCATTTCGACGATGGGGTTCTGGACTTTGACTTTCTCCATTGCGGCCGAAGAAGCGAAGCAACGGAGGGATGATTTGGCGAAGAGAGAGAGACGGTTATTGGGGTGAACGGGAGTGAATGAGAAGATAGGGTTTCTGAGGGGTAGGAGTGATTTTGATGACGTTCTGGGAGATAGGATAGCAGCGGCAGTGGCGGTGGCGGTGGACATGGCGCGGTGGCGGAGCATGCTCGAGTGTGTTTGGACTTTGGACTTTCTGGCATTTTGTGCGTTTTGTTTTCAGTATCGAACGGGTACACGTGGTGGCCGGTGCTCATCCGAGCCGTCCATTCCGTATTTGAACGGCTTAAATTTGGAGAGAGAAAGTGTTAGGATGAGAAGAGAGAGAGGATTTCAATCCGAACCATCCAAAAGTGTATCGAACGGCTCAAATACGCCGAGCAGGTATCACGTAAAATATATCCGCTCGGCACTGAAAAATCTCTCATTCTTTTGACTTATTTCAGGAAGCCGACTGCCGACAGAAAAAGAAAACAAACGAACGCGACCAGATAGAGACGTGGTGTGGTTTATATATTGTGAGAGATAGAATGGCCTATTTTGTAAAGTAAAAAATAAATATTTAAAAAATAAAATCCTTGACAAAACGGAACCTACTTGACTGCCCCATATTGTTTGTATTTTTTCAAAACAATAAATCTCTTTTTGAGTTTAAAAAAAAAAGTTGTGCGTGATTTTGAAAATAAATGACTATGCTATATAATTATAGAATAGTTATGCATTTTTTAGTTATTTACGGATTTTTTTGGTAATCAATTTTTTTTGACTACTATATTATGGGATGTACGGTATGCTTTTTCTTTTTAGGATTGTGTTAAAACTTAGAAATTTAACTACAATAATTATGCTGTTCAAAAAAAAAAACTACAATAATTATGACCGTGAACTATAATTTGTGATAATTACGAATAATTCATTTTATGTTGTCAGAATGTAGTGTTTAAAACCAATTGGCTCTGTTTGGATTGGATTTTAAGGGAAATTTTTTTGAATAATGAATGGAAAAAGATAGATATATATAAAAAAAAAATTGAAGAGAAATTTTATTGGAATTCGTAGCCAAGAGGGAGAGGTTGGTTTTAGATGTCTAAACTGAACACAGTAAAAAAGATTGACTTGACAAGTTTGGGAGATGAAACACTAATGTGGTTGAGCTTTATAAGTGAAGACCCGAGCATTGCCCTAGTGACCTTTTTCACCACACATTTTGAGGTGAGTCCCACAAAGATATGTGGCATGGAGGTTCCCTAACACAATGCAAGCACCCAAAAAATAATCCTAGTTCACCACACAAGAATTTCGTTGATACAAGTTGGGCACAAATCCAACCCTATATGAAATTCTGTTTGACCGAGGGAAAAAAAAAAAAAAACCCTATGTGCCCTGCTTCAAACCCCTTGAGTGTCACGCGGTGCCCTAGACCCTTTCTCAGTTTTCACCCCACAAATTGTCTTAACCCAAACCACAATACGGGATGCAAAAGAGCATCATTGAATAAATTCTCATGGAAAAGTCTACATATACAACTCCGAACATAATTGAGTTCGGAGCTATTCGATGCAAGTGAACTCAAGTACATCGAACACCTTGAGACGCAATTGCACCAGAATTGTAGTCGAGAGTTGTATACGTAGCATTCTGCACCCGGTTGGTAGCATTTACGCCACGAACGAAGCACCAAATCAAAACCCTTTAAACTACTACTGGTGCCAAAAATTTCCGAAGCTCGCACTCACTCCCTCTCTCTGGCGCTAAAACCCCTCCCTTAAACCCTAAACCCTCGTCTCTCTCTCTCTCTCCATGTTATCCCTCGCAACCAAGAGAACCCCCGTCCTCAAATGGACAAACCTCGGCCGCCGCACCATATCCACCAGTCGTCTCCACTTTGCCCCGTCCGCGTCGGAGTCGCGGTCGCTGCCGCCGTCCGATTACGCGACCCCGGTCGCCGGCACTAAGGTCCTCGAGTCGTTCACCGAGGAATTCGAAATCGGGTCGAAGAAAATCACTTTCGAGACGGGAAAGATGGCTCGGTTTGCCAACGGTGCGGTCGTTTTGGCCATGGAAGAGACCAAGGTTTTATCCACTGTTGCTTCGGGTAAAGGCGACGCCGTTCGTGACTTCTTGCCCCTCACTGTACGTTTGACGTTTCCCTGTGCACTTGCATATTCATTCATTTCTTATGTAATGAGAGGATTGTATGTTTTTACCCCATCTAGAAACAGAATGGCAACGGGGTGGGGCGGGTTTTGTTGCATCTGATTATATTTCATCTATTGATAAGCTAATTTCCCGTCTCACATTCGAAGATGTTGTTTGGCAAGCTCCTGAATTAGTTAGTTTTATGTCTCTTGGGTTCTATTTGATTAAGACACTGCCTCTGTTCTTTTCCGGGCGTTCTCACATGGGCCTTTTTTGTCTGTTTATTTGTATCAATTGTATTTTGAGTGGTGGGGCGTAGGAGCGGGATTAATTATTTTCTTTCTTGGTTCCTTGCCTTCGACGAAGTTTTATGACTTTTGCTTCTCTAAAGGTTGATTACCAAGAGAAACAATTTGCTCAAGGTGTGATTCCCACCACCTTCATGCGAAGAGAAGGTGCACCAAAAGAACGTGAACTTTTATGCGGCCGCCTCATTGATCGACCCATACGACCTCTTTTCCCGGCTGGATTCTACCATGAGGTCCAGGTATGGTATTGGTTTTTGGTTTCTGTGGTATTCTGCTTGATTTTTGTTCTCTCTTTTTGCTCTTACTCTCTCGATCACTGTTGATTGATTCATAGGTGATGGCAAGTGTTCTTTCTTCTGATGGGAAGCAAGATCCAGATATAATGGCTGCTAATGCAACATCTGTTGCTCTTATGTTATCAGATATCCCTTGGGGCGGCCCCATTGGTATGATTCGCATAGGGCGGATTTCTGGAGAATTCATTGTTAATCCAACCATGGATGAGGTAACACTCCCTTCTATTTGGTAGAGGTGCCTATATGTTGTTTTTATTGAAAAAAAGGTGGTTAGCAGATACATTTAGTGGTAAATGTCTGCTAGATGCGGCTATGTTAGGTTTTCTTTTTTGAACTTACATATTAAGTAATAGCTGAAAGTTTGGTGTTTTTCTATTCTGCGGCGGTGGTTCTTGAACTGATACTGATGGAAGTCCCTTAATACTTTGCTTCTTTGGTTCCTCATTACTGCTCATGGCATGGTTATATGTTGACCGTCTTAGTGATCTGAAACGCCTCAAACAGTTAAAGTGTATATGAATTTGACTAGTACTGGCAACATGTTAAATTTCATGCAGCTCAACTTGAGTGATCTCAACTTAGTATATGCCTGCACAAAGGATAAAACCTTGATGATTGATGTGCAAGCTCGTGAGATATCAGAAAGAGATCTGGAAGCGGCCTTAAGGCTTGCTCATCCTGAGGTAATGACTTAGCCTCGTAACAACTTTCAGGAGTGAACTACTTGTAAAAGAATAATTTTAAATGTCTTCGAATAATCAGGCAGTTAAATATCTTGAGCCTCAAATCAGACTGGCGGCCAGAGCAGGTAAGCGGAAGAAGGAATATAAACTGTCCATGATGTCAGAGATGACATTGGAAAAAGTCAGGAACTTGGCTGAAGCACCTATTGAAGCTGTCTTTACAGATCCTACGTATGGGAAGGTGTGCACCATTTCTGTACAAAACCTGCTGAAAATCTAATTGGTTTTTAACTTCCTACGTACATGCCTATGTATGAGATAATACTTCTGCATGTGGTTATGATAGTGTATCTCTACATGCCTTGTGTTAATTTTGTTGATGTACTATTTACATCCAGTTTGAACGTGGAGAGGCCTTAGATAGGATTACACAAGATGTGAGAAGAGAAATCGAGGAAGAGGGTGATGAAGAAAGCTTGAAAGCTCTACCAAAGACAGTTGACACAGTGAGGAAAGGGGTATGCATCTGTGAGTTTATTATTTGTGTATGGTATTTCAAGTTAAGTTCTTAGGTATATTAGTGTTTGCAGAAAGGATTCTGTATGCTTAAACATTTGTATTGATAAGAAATGCATAAACTCCTCTTGCCCATGATCTGTCACTGGGTTATGTAGGCGTCTATGACTCTATATCCTATTTTGTACGAAGTTAGTAATTTAACATCTTTCTTGATTGGCAATAAAAGAAAATATTGTAATCAGCAATGTAGCTTTCTTATTTGGCAAATTAAATAAGAAATATTTTACAGCTGGTGTATATTTTTTCTGTCTTTAAAAGAATTCATGATGTGCACGACATCTAAGTAGACCACTAAGAGTTGAACTTCTTATATGGCAAATTGCTTGTAAATGAAATGGATGATCTTTTGTTGACCATTCATTTTAGATGTTTGTCATTTTTTTGGCGTTGAATCTCATCTCTATATATTTAGTTTTTGCAATTTCCAATGAGCTGTGTTTCTCAAGTTTGTAATAAATAATGGCAGATTGTTCGCAGAAGAATTATAGCTGAAGGACTTAGACTTGATGGGAGACGTCTTGATGAAGTTAGGCCTTTGTTCTGTGAAGCTGGTAATCTTCCTCAATTGCATGGATCATCACTTTTCTCCCGTGGAGATACTCAGGTCAATGCTATTTTTTTTTTACCTGGCGTTGGTCGATTCTGATTAGTTTGTTATGGCGACTAAATCTGCCTTTTGTCTACATGTTTAAGTTCCAACTCTCTAACCATATGTTTGACCCTGTCTACAGGTGCTTTGTACTGTGACCCTTGGAGCACCCGGAGATGCCCAACGTTTGGATTCCTTAGTCGGTCCCTCAACTAAACGTTTCATGCTTCATTATAGTTTCCCACCATTTTGTATAAATGAAGTGGGTAAAAGAGCTGGCCTGAATAGGCGTGAAGTCGGGCATGGTAAAGCAAGATTTTTTTTACTTTATGTATCTTATGATGTCATGTCAGCACCAAATCAGGATTGGCTGTTAAGTTTGACCACTAGAATATGCTTCCTACTCTACTCCAATGACCCTGTTCCATGATTTTAACTCTTTCTGTGTTGGCTACTGCATTTAGGTACTCTAGCTGAGAAAGCTCTGCTTGCTGTCTTACCTCCTGAAAATGAGTTACGATATACAATTCGAATTAATTCGGAGGTCATGGCTTCTGATGGTTCAACGTCAATGGCAACTGTATGTGCAGGTATATTTTTCTAGCCTAGTGCAATTGCTTCTATCAAGCATTCCACTCTCCCCTTCCCATTCATGAAGAATGATTTTCGTCATTCTTCGCACTTTAGTTCCTGTACTGTACTAGATTGTCTATCACCTCTATTTTCCAGTGGTGGTTGACTTGTTTTTATCGGGTGACATATTGAATGCACATTTTCCTATATTCATTATTATGTCTGGGGCACTTGAAGGTCGTGAAGACAAATTATATATTTAATTGGATCATCATACCTTCAGCTTTGATAGGGCCATGCTTGAAAGCTGGTCATATTTTAGACTAAGATTCATATTTCATTAAGCAGGCTTTTATATTCTTTTTGATTCCTGTTTACTGCAGGCAGCATGGCTTTGATGGATGCGGGAATTCCATTAAGTAAACATGTAGCGGGTGTTTCAGTGGGCCTTGTGACTGATGTTGATCCCTCAACTGGCATCATCAAGGATTACCGCATATTGACTGATATTTTGGTAGGAGTTCACTTTGTGCTTTTTTGTTTGTTCTTTGTTTGTGTCATTTTTACGATGAACGTTGGAATGCCTTCTGTAGTTTATGGAAACAAATAAAAACGAACAGTGGAATGTTAATTATTAGTATTGTCTGTTTAGAATGTTTTCAATTTTACTTTTTTGATCATCATTTCTTTGTTTTTTTTTTTTGGGTTATTTGGGGTTATATCTTGCTATTTTTCCAGCACTAATCTGGTACTATGTTCTTCTAATCTATTAGTTGTAGGCACTCTTTTGACACCTTGACTTGTGTTACCCTCTCTTAGGGCCTGGAAGATCATTTGGGGGACATGGACTTTAAAATTGCAGGCACGCGGAATGGAATAACAGCAATCCAATTGGATATAAAGCCTGCTGGAATCCCTCTAGATATTGTATGCGAGTCTTTGGAACCAGCATTTAAAGCCCGGCTTCAAATCCTTGACCACATGGAACAAGAGATAAATGCACCACGTACTCTGGATGAAAGGAATTCTCCACGAATTGGTATGATGCTGCTGTCTTAAGCTATGTTCTGTAGAAGCTTTGTTGTCATGAAACTTCTGACCGTGAGTTGTATTTTGTGCTTTTGTCTATCATTTGTGATTGGTATTGCAGTTACCTTGAATTACAGCAATGAAGCTCTTCGCCGCTTGATTGGGCCTCTTGGCGCCTTAAGGAGAAAAATTGAGGAAGAAACTGGTAATACTTGAGTTTGGGAATACTAAAGACTTCTACTACAACGTTTGAAATCACTCTCATGAGTCATGAAGGACTAGAATTTGTTCTATGTACAGCTGCTCGTTACCTTTTTGTCTTGGATCAAATTGTAAGTAAAATCTTGTGCCTGTTGCCGATCTTGACATCTCAGGAGGTTCTTGCTACACAATCCTTTTCTTCATGTGATTTGGTTCACATGGATCTGGAACGGTAGTTGGCTAGTTGCTGCTGGGACTTCCTGTAAAATTGTGGTAGATGACATTCTCTGTGGTCACCATTTTGACTATTGACTTTGGAATTTGGATATAGTGATTCAATAGGCACACTTGCCACCATTTTTACCACTTCTCAGCATCAAAATGTTATTTTTGATTACTACATAGTTCTTTTAATCTGTTTCTCGTCTACGATCTAACTAAGTTCCTTTGTCCATTCATTCGTTGAAGACGGAAGTAAGTTCATGTCTGAGTGATGATTTTGTCTGCTAGATTTGGTTTTGAGCATTGATCACTTTGGCAGACACGAGAACACTTCTTGTGAAGATTAGAATTACAAGAAGTTGATTGAATGCAGGTTTAAGGTTTGGTTTCTATTGAGTGGATACGTGAATTGCTGAAACAACTGTCACATGCCAAACTCGTACCAGTTGAATTTTTCATTAGCCGGAAATCTCCCACCCACCACACCTATATCAAGGGCCGAAGAACTCCAAATTGTCACATATCGTACTTAAAGGGCCTTGCTTTGGCCTACTTTTGGAGTCTTGATGGAGACTTGGGAGGCTCTCTTCTCTTGGGCGGAACTGGATTAAGCAGCCCTGGCCTCTGTCTGGCCCATTATTTAACTGACATCTCGTATTCATGCCCACCTTTGACTGCCACTCCTGTTATAGTTGTAGATACAATAGTCTTAGTGGGTTGTTGGCTGCACCTGTTATCTCCTTCTAGGACATACTGTTGTCATTATATGCATTTCTTGGATAACTTACTGTGGTTTACATGCATAACCCTTCGCTAACAAACCCTATGAACTTCTTTAACCCAGGTGCACGGATCTCTGTGAATGATGGATCACTTACAATAGTTGCTAAGAACCATGGGGTACTGGATAAAGCGTTAGAAAAGGTAATCCTTCTTTTTGTTGATCTATTCTATTTCTCTGTTGTATTTTTGTGTTTATCATCTTCTTTTAAGCATTATTAATGATCAATTTGTTCTCCGAGAAATCCAATTTGCTTATATTGTGTGGTCCTCAGGTTGATTTTATAATTGGTCGTGAGATTGAAGTTGGAGAGATCTATAAAGGCATCGTAACATCGATCAAAGAATATGGTGCTTTTGTGGAGTTTAATGGCGGCCAACAAGGCCTTCTACACGTATCTGAATTATCTCACGAACCGGTATGTAGTTAGTGGTTCTAAGATAGTAAGCTTTTCTTTTCCCTCCATCCAGAATTGAACAATTTCATTGTGTTGTCATTGGGTTTGAACAGTCCTTTTGCCTATCATATCTAACATGTAGTTAGTGGCTTGATCGCTTCTAAGCCTCGTTGTTGGAGAATCCATCAATGACTGCTAGGGAAAAAAATAGGACGGCGTCATCTGGTGTGACAAAAACCACCCCAAGACTGACGTTGTTGGCTTAGTCTCTTTCTCTGACGTGATTAAAGTTTTGGGACTTCAGCAGATGGAAAGAGCTTTTAGCCATGCTGCCTTTTGACTTTATGGATACCTGTAGATCTTGTCTGTGCATTTGCTTGTAGGAGTTAACTACAAGTTTCATTTGATTGTGGCATTTAAAATTTTAGCATCTAGCTTCTTGATATACTTTGATTTTGGGTTAATTGTCACTTCTTGTGGTGACTAGGGCATAAGTTTATAGGACTTTTATCCAGTCGTTTTCTATTGTTTTATCGCTTCATGAAACTATTTCCTATTTCTCAACAGGTTTCCCGAGTTTCAGATGTGGTATCTATTGGCCAGCAACTGCACTTGAAGTGCATAGGTCAGGATATTCGCGGTAACATTAAACTCTCTCTTAAAGAAACTCTACCGCAACCAAGATCTGGAACAAATAATGTGGTTGAAATCGATGGATCTTTTTCACAAATAAAACAAGCAACTGATTCTTGGGCATCGGTTGGGAGCATTCCTACTGAGCAAGAAAAGCTGCATTCCGCTGTGAGTAAGCATGAATCTAGCGGGGTGGCATCTTCTTCTTACTCATCACCATCTATTCTAATTCGAAGTGCTGCAGAGTGTGATGAGGAGGAAAAATCAGCCGGCTTGAAACGGAATTCAAAAGGTGGTTTTGAGGCTCCAATGAATGCGAGAAGTCTAAAAATTGGGGTGGAGGTAACATCTAAGGTTCATCAAATCCGTGCACGGGGATTAGTTCTTGACTTGGGTGGTGGAATCCGTGGGATGTATCGGTTTGAGGTACATGTTCACCCCCTTGTGTTTTTTTCAGCATTTCTTTTTTTAAATAGTTGTTCCTTGCTCTTTCTGATGACCAACTATTTATCCACTTGGAACTTGGAATCGAAGTTTTTGCATACAAGGGGAGCAGCTTTGGCTGTTTGGGACGGTATAAAAGAATGAAGATGAAGAAACGTTGCGTGTAAAAAAAGGAATCTGAAAAGAAATACGATGAAGCACGGACGAAGCATGATTTTCTTTTAAACCTTATATGCATGATAACTGACATGATTTTCTTTTTCTACGTACGGGTCAATTGGTGAAATACAAATCGAGCTTTTACTTAATGCTATTCTTTGAAAGAATGTTAGAAAAATTCTTAGAGTTGGAGGAACTCCTCTTGGTCAAAATGATCGAGTATTAGCACATTAACATTGGATTCGTGGAGTAATCAACGAAAAAAGATCCAGTTGGTCAAAATATAGAATGGGGATCGTATCCATTAAATCTTACTCTTGACAAGTATAACTGTTTCATTTTCGATAGTGGTTATTATATTCTGGGTTTCATTGAAGCTTACTCATCAGTTCGTTGTGTTAAAGATGTTGGTGCTGTTTTTTGTGCCTTTCAGACTAATGGGAAAAGAGACTTTGTGGTCGGAGATGAGTTGCGAGTTAAGTGTTTGAGTTTTACCAGCAAGGGAATTCCGGTGATGTCTAGGGCAGAAGATGATTAGTCTTGGTATCGCTTAATATCCTTCGTGAGAAAAGAAGTTGCGTGCCAGTTTCAACAAGTCAGAACATTTCTGAGATAGAATATCACATACGATACGCTCATAGTTTGTTGAAAATAGTGGGCTAACTGCGCGGAACGTGTGCATGGATCGAGGCATGTGATGCTCAAAGAACTTGGTGGGCAAATGCAGCTTTGGTTTGACCTAGGGTTTTGCGGCCGTTTCTCAGTAGAGGGTTCCGATATTAAGCACATCCTGAGCTTCCCCTGGATTGTCCTGATTATTTATGCACGACACATGCTTCACAATTTTGATTAGCTAAGCGCATGTGTTCTGTATCGTCACTGTATATTTTGTTCTTTTATTATTAATTTCCATATTATTATCTCTTACTTGTTTTAGAAGGCACACCGATAGAATTTACCAACGCGAAGTTTGAGTTTTTTCTGGGTTGAGGAATATAAAGTGTGTCGCGCATTGTCTATTATCAGTGGCATTTTGTCTGTGTATATGTGATAAATAAATTGTACTCCGTAAATGTTTTAATCAAAATTGTACATCGATTCTCTAGTGATATCTGATCGAATCTGATGTTTGTGTCCTATCAAACACCGGATTGATTGATCGAACAAAGCTAAACAAAAACTTCCTAAAGAACTCTTGCATGCAATGGCAAATAGAAGTGCATAGATCTGAACCATCTGATATGTTTGGGTTCATGTACATCGAACGATGCTGAATGATCCCGAACATCTATATGGGTTCATGTACATCGAACGATGCTGAATGATCCCGAACACCTATACCCGGAACTGTGCATGCATTTCTAGCTGTCTGTAACTACATTGACATCCAATGAAAAAAACTTAAGCTCTAAAAAGAGTAGTTCATTACCTCACGTATACATGTTCTATATTTACATCAAAAACCATCCTACTCATCTTCGACGACGACAGTGATTACACCTTTCTCAAGCAAATCATAGAACTCCTTGGTCCTCTTCTTGTTGTTCCAATGATGCATTTTCCAAAGGCCACCGGCAACGAGGCCAAGGGTTATTCCGTAAAAGATCTCCTTCAATATACTTGGACCATGATATGCAGCATGTCGAGCGGCCGCCATTCTCTCCTGCACAAAAATTACCTTTCCATTTCAATCCAAAAACACATCCATAGTTAATTCTACAAACTTTTGCAACATCATAATCTCCTAGTGCTCAAAAAAATTTGAGACCACACGTATAAGTAACAATCGTGGTAACGCGCAAAAGAATGCTAAAAAGCACATGCCAAAATGAATTCGATACTCTGATTCCATTCAATCGACAAAGCACAATCTGCACCACAAAATTCTGATGAATTATAAGAAGAACCCATTAAACTTGATTCAATCATTTCCTCCATTTTTCGCATAAGATTAAGATTTGTTTTGTGCTCTTTACGCATACTAGCTGGAAATTTCATGACACTTAAACTAATAGTTTCATTTTTGTAGCTGGAAATTTCCTGCAGACACTTAACTACTTTCTTCTTCAACGTTAACAAGCAATTTTTTTGGCAAGTTAAAATTATGTTAATAAACCACAAGCCTACAAGCAAAACAGGGGCATAACGCTGAGCGCGAAACAAACAAGGCTAAGGAAGTGATTTATTTTAAGCATGATTGATGTTCTCGATGAATTCTAAAAAATTAACGGACCCAACGAAAACGAGGACACGAATAGGAGCCCAATGATGACCATGAAATTGACTGAGGAAGTGGGAGGATTCTGTTCCCAGTAAACTCTCTTGGGGCCAGGCCGGTCCGTAGAGAGTTTACTCTGGCTTTATTTGGGATCCCGCAGGTGAAATTGAGGCGCGCGACGCGAAGCAGCCCGGACACGGGACACCTTGAGTTATCAAAAAACTGGCCACATGCAAACGCATTTCTGCTGTATTCTCAATTTCCTCCGCTTTCTCAAGTAAATATTTGATGGAAATTTAATGTAAGCGTTAAAAATGTTAGTACCTGGATCGCTAAAACAGCAAAGAATTAAGAAACCCACCGAAGCTCGGAGGAGAGAGAGAGTACACACACTGGACTGGATGCTTCGTGATTTCAGGGTAATAGCGGTGGAGGTGGCGGTGGTGAAATAATCCAGTGCGGTGCAGCATACGGATACGGGTATACCGTACTTGCGTGGCTGTTATTTATACCATTGATTACGAAATATAGTGCAAAAAACGCATTTGATTTCGAGCTGTAAGATATGCAACGGCCCACATGGTACGCAGTCAAGCTTACACGACATAGTTTAAATACACTGAAACTTTTGCAATCTTTTTTCTTTAATATCAAGCGATAGAATATTTATATTAATAGCGATAGAATATTTATATTAAAAAATATTTCAGCAAGTAATAGGGTCATTCCTGACGATTTGGGCACCTGAGACGAGCTTTAAAGTTGAGACATCTTACGGTTCGGTTACAATTGCTGTTCGGTTCGGTTATCACCTAAAATCGAAACAATAACTGAACCAGTCTGTTTTTAAAATTCAATAACCAAAACCATGGTTAAAATTCCGGTTAAAAACCGTATCAAATAGTTCGGTACATTTGAGTTAACCAACGGTTCGGACAGGGTTGCCATCCCTCCTAAAAGCACTGGTTCTTTGACTTCCATGACACCGTTAAGAGTACTGCACAACTTAAGGCAGTGCAGAATGGTGAAATATTATTACAGACTTAAAAGAGATGTAACCAACAGATGAGAAACCCTTACAGAAAATGTTACAGTACTTCATACACCAAATGATAGGGTTCAAAAATCAGAGGAAGGAAAACACACTCTTAAACCCAAGAAAGGAATCCACTTCCCCAGTTTCCCTCACAGTAGCCTCAGAACAGCACTGCCTTCTTGATATACTGGGAGAGTACTGCTGTTTACCAATACTTTCAGTTGAGCTTTCTGAGCTGAAACCAATGAACGACGTTTGATTCGAAACCTTCGGCTCCAACAAGTCGAAAGCAGCACTCCTGGACTCGAGGTGGTTCCTCCAGAAGAGTTCTTTTGCCCTGGTAAATGCTTCAGACTCCACGGATTCCAATTTGTTTACCAGTGGGAAGTTTTTCGCCTTTTTCTGTATGTGATCAAATATCTTTTCTTCAGTTGAGGTTTTGGATGAGTTCTCTTCAGATACAGGAGGAACCTCACCTGCAATTCATAATGGAAGAGCTAAAAACCCCAATAAGTAGCAAAGATTGATAAGTAAACAAGCATATATCAGCTACTCCCTTTTTCCTAATTTATCTATCAGATTTTTGAAAATTAAATTCTTTGATCGGGTCAAGAGTTAAAAGTTTTATCTATCAGCTACTCCCTTCCTCCTTCTCTTGAGAGGTCCCCTTCTTGGAAAGTTCCCAAAGGAAGAGATATAGATGATCTTTTGAGATTACCTAAATAATGAAATGGTATAAACAAATTGGGAGAAAGAGTTAAAAGTTTACCTCTGCAATTCACTGCGTAAATGGTTTCAAAAGATTTAGAGGGATTTGAAGGAGAAGCTTTCCCAATGTCACTCCTACGTTCTTCTCTTTGATCTGAAGATGTAATAAGCCCGCTTGAATGTTGAACTTTATTGCTCTCTGTTTCTCCCGTCACTTCAATGCCATTGCTGTGTTCAAGCTGCTTCTCACGAGTCTGTTTTCTGATACGGAGCAAGGCCTCAGATGACGGGGAGAAAGCATTACTTGATGTAGCCAATGACGGGAAGCTCTTTGCCTTTTCACGGATGTGGTCAAATACTGTTCTTGGTGTTATGATTCTGCACTCACTCTCTTCAGTTTCAAAACTAGGCCTTCCTTCTGTAATTTAAGACAGGAGCAGGTGAGAAAAGGCATAAGCTTATGGGAAATGCATCAGAATGTCTTGGTCTATACCTTCTTCCAAGTCCTCTTCGCCTAGAAGATTGAAATTTGGCCTGGATTTAGAAACAAAAGTGGCGTAAGTGTCAGATTATGTAACAAGTTTCCGGGTTAAAAAGAGACTTATAACAATACTAAGCAAAAGAAACTAATGATGACAATATGGATCGATTCGGATATATGTGTATTTCAAATGAAGAGCTGTCACATAATTATTTGACAGGAATGGGAGATTTGACAATAGCATAAAATGGAAATAGCTCAAGTTTAGAATTAATAGTCTGTGTGGCAATTTTAATATTAATTTTGAGAGCACTATCTAAAACAGTAAACCAAAACCTGCTAGAGTACAATATGTAGTCGAAAAAAGAAAGCATAAGCACTTACATGAGATCACATTCATGTGAGGATTTTTTCGAGTTGTGAAGCTGTTCAGTTGGAGCACAAGATGTGTAGTCGTTGTCATCCTCTATAACACACACATCCTTGGGCTGAGGGAAACGGGACAGATGCTTTTTCCCGTATTTCGGGATCACATTTGAGTCAATAACCTTCTTCAGTGTGTAATTTTCGTGCAGGTCAATTCCAACTGCATGAATATCAATTTGTCACAGATTAGACAAATAAAAACCAAGAACAAAAATTGAAGCTCTATGGTCGCGTATTATGACAGAAGCTTACTGAAATCTTCAAAAATCAGATCTGCCTTAGCAGTCAGCTTTTCTTGCTGAGGATTTGACACCAGAATGGTTGCACTATAAGGGCTGCAACAGTAACCACCAAATTTCAAGTGCAAAAAGACTTAAAAAATTACATTTTGGATCCATCTATATGAAGAAAACATTATGAAGGTAAGACCATTGAACGTTGAATACGCCATAAGAGTACCCAACTTTCTAATTGCTGAGGTGAACAAAAGGAAATGACCATGGAATTGAAGTTTTCGTACCTGGAAAACTCATCCACTCTGCTACAACCAATGAAAGGAGTGTTATTTCAGTACATAGACAGAGAAATGCAGAAATATTCAACAAAAGCAAGTAAAAATGCTCGCGGATCATTTGTCAGACAACCAAGTAAATGCAGATCATCTAGAAGTTCACTAGGCCAAAGAGCCAAAAATATCAAAACTATTTCTTAGTTTGGGGGTTCTTGGCAGAAGATAACATCACCTTATTTTCTCATGAAACAGAATCAGGTTATCTTCTTCTACAGCAACAACCTGTGAGGTGAAAAAAAATCTTATTATCAACTTTAATAAAGGAATCAACAAAATAAAAGCAATAAAAACGTATGTTCAAATATAATTCTGAACATCAAATGTTATGAAGATTGTCTGACTAAGTACCATATCAGCATAATGCCGTTTGGTTGATTGAGCAGATTCTGATAGCCTAGTCAAAGTTACCACTACCATGGAGTTTCCTTGCCTTTGGCATTGAGTTTCCTCAAGCTTCATTTCAATTTGAGGGGGTAGCGATAACAGTGCCTCCTTTATATGATTCCCAAATGGATATTTTCTCCCAGTGACTATCTCTATTTTCCTTGGATCAGCTTCACGAAGGGTCGCAAACGATTTCACTCCCATGGAATGCAGTGCCTGAGTACAGCACTTATTGTGTTAGTGAAAGAAAATTTGGAATTTGTGTAATTGGCAAAAAGATAACAAATGTCGTCAAATAGCTCGTTAAAGGAAGTAAATGGAACCTTAGCAGTCACCATTCCAATGCCAGGTAATTGCTTCAGCAAATACGGGCTGTCATCCCAGAGTTTTTGATGTAAGGATTTGGCTAGAAGAGCCGAATTCAAAGCTCCTTTGTAATTCTTTCTGAAAGTGAAATACTCCTTCATGCACTTGGCAATTCTACATCCATTTGAGCATATAGAGTTCATGTCCTGTGACATGGCACACGAATTCATTATCAGCTGAACAAAGCGTTGACCGAATTAAACTAAATACATACTCTACAGTGACTAAAGTTGGTGAAACCTGGTTCATGGATAAGTCATGCAATGACGGATCCCCAGTCAAGCAGTCATTCGCTAAAACAAATATTTTCTCCTCTCTGGTTTGGATACGTTTTTTCCTTTTTCCTTTTTCTCCAAGGATGTGAAAGCGAAGCTTTCCATCTTTGTCTGTATTTGTGTCACTTAAAAGCTTCTTCTCATTGCGCCTGAGCTGTATCCCTTCAAGTACCAGGAAATAAACAGTCACTCTCACACCTTTTAAATTCATCTCCAAGTAGTGCCAGCATATTGATGATACATACAGGAAACTTCTTCAGCCCGGCAGACAATGTGAAGAGCATCTTCCATACTGCAGTCTGCATGTGCCTGCATAATATTTTTCATTGTGTTGAATCTCAAATAATACTTTGTCATCAGTCTCCCTGGCTCTGTACATAGGAAGAGCAAAAGGTTCAGTTTGGCGAAATTTATGTCAAACCTGAAAACAGAAAGAAGCTTCTTTACAAGTATAAGGTACCAAGTGGCTTCAAGAGGAAACCATCTTCATCGGTCCAGATCATTTGATTTCTTGATAACTCATTAACTTTCTGAACACAAATCTCTGCCAGTACATGCGATGAATCAAGCAACAGAACACCCAAAAAAAAACTATTTTATCCAATAATTACTATACTACCTTGCACGTGCTTCTCTATACGGTCACCGGGAATCCCTTTCTTTATTGCGTAGTTCTCAGGGTTCTGATTTTTGCAAAAGAAGTTTCAGATATGAAGTTAAGAAGAAAAGAATGTCCAAAAATAAGTCTCGAAAGCCCATAGGTGTCTCTACTTGAACATGCCTTTGTCATTCTGACATACAAGAACGAACACTTCATCCATTCAATTGCCCGTGTTATATCAGATATTGTAAGTTGTACTATCTCAGCAGTTAGATGCTCCGTCATGCACGAGAGCAATCTGAGAAGGCAGGAAACCATACAATGTAGTTAGCTGGTAAACATAACATTTCACAACATGTATCAAATATTTATGGCACTACATCAGTATAAGTTCAAAGAAAAAGACATACTGTGATTCTACCATTTCACAACCACTCAGGAGATTCTCATACAAATGAACCTGACATCATTAAAAGAGACGATAAGAAGCTACATTGCATCTTCCTTTATATCATTGCACAGGGCATATAATATAATGAGCTTTTGGCAACCCCCAACACTATTTTGAAAAGAACTACTTCAACTGCGAGAGAAGTAAAACAAAATATGAGCATGGTTAACTTATGTTGTGCATATGTTGCAGCTTTTTACCCTCCATTTGTGCTTGTGGGGTGTGTGTGTGTGTGTGTGTGTGTGAGAGAGAGAGAGAGAGAGAGAGAGAGAGAGAGAGGAGGGGGGAGGGAATAACTGTTTCTCTTCTTGTCATGATTATAACCATTCCTGTATCATCAAAAGGTGGACGACCTGCTCTCCCACTCATCTGCATAGAAGAGAACCAAAAGTAACCTTCAGCAAATGAAATAAATAAAGAAGACAAGAATGTACATGTAGGAGCATGAAATCTATGAACTTAAGTGCATGTTCATTGAGTAAGTATTTGAGTCTACAAAAATGTCTAAGGAAATTTTAACTAATTGCAAAAGCTATTGAAGAGAATATGAGATACGAGTACAACACCTGCAGTACCATTGATCTTTCATATTCCATATAGAGCCCTTTTACCTTGTTGCTGGCAAGAAGCAAGTTACATTGCATAAAACATGAAAAATATCACTATAACTTTTCTAAAAGGATGGTTATCAGGAAAACCGGTTCAACGTACAAATACTGTGTTGATTTGATCACAACTGTATGTGCTGGTAGGTTGATTCCATGGGCAAGAGTATTTGTAGTGCACAGAACCTGCAGATCACCTTTAAGGAAAAGGCCTTCAATGAGGTTCCGATCCTTCAGGCAAAGCCCACCATTATGAAAACCAACTGCATACAGGAATCAAATTAAAAAACAGCAATGTGGACATCATTTTCAGAACAACTCAAGGAAAGATTTGTAAGATAACGTAGCACATACTTCCATAAAGG
This sequence comes from Rhododendron griersonianum, assembly GCA_018127125.1. Classification (NCBI taxonomy): domain Eukaryota; kingdom Viridiplantae; phylum Streptophyta; class Magnoliopsida; order Ericales; family Ericaceae; genus Rhododendron; species Rhododendron griersonianum. The sequence goes on along the minus strand of CM030795.1, from coordinate 6,872,108 downwards.
ATATATGACTGCATTTGTTTGTCGCTGCATGATAGTGAAGCTTCCCTTAGCCTTTCCTGTTGCTCTCTGTCTTTGATGAACGGATTTGAGTGACCAAAGGTCATGGCGGCCTGAGACAATCGCTGGGCTGCTTCTTGTGCTCCTTTTCTAGTTGAGCAAAAGATGAGAGCAGATTTTCCTCTAGAGTATTGCATGAGAAGATCTGCAATCCAGTTTTGGCATCTTTAAGTACTTACTAATACTTTAATTTTGAAAATCCAAATTCAATGCAGAAAATATTGGTTGTCGAGTTTGTCCAATAGTCCTTGCTTACCAAAAAGATAGTTCTGAAGGCGCTGGATAATGGAAAGAAAGGGTAAACAATCAGATTGAGAGTATGTAGAATGCATCAAACAATGACAAAAACTTATTGTTTCTCAAACGTATTTAGTTTAAGACAGAAAAGAGATTTAAACTACTCCAAAAACATACTAGCCACAATAAAGCATATAAGAACTATTAGCACTTACTTTTTCAAATAGAAAGTCATTCTTTGCAGGCGTGTAGCCTGCAAGCACGAGTTCCCATGATAGGCAAATTGAAAAGAAAAAAGTTATCAGTAAATTGTACACTTAAACAAGTATATCATGCTCTTAAACAATTTCCACAATCATTTAGAATACAAAAAGTATGGAACCATCTCAATATGAAACCCTCTACGGCTTACATAGTTTATCGTATCCACAAACTTAAGGAAAACAAGATCAGGAGTGGATATACTGCAGACTAATGCATACCAAAGACTCTGGTAGTCAACTTCACTGGTCTCATTTCTTCACCAAACCTATAAAAATGTTTTGGGAGCAGATAGAGCTGAATGGGCACTAACATCAAGGATTAAGAAAAAAACAAATTATCCCAATGAAATATATCTAGATATACCTTTTGATTCCGTGGATAGGAACCATAAGCCATTCAGCTGCAAAAGTTAAAACCATTGGGATGATAGTTAAATTTAAGTACTCTGAAATTTAAAGGTCCAATAGCGACATTGTCATCACAATGCCTTGTGTAATGGACTGGTACAAATATCATCTGGAAATTACCCAGGTCACAAATATTTGGGATAGTGGCAGAAACGGCTAGGAAACGGACACAAGCCAGAGTGGTTGATTTCATTTCAGGATTACGAGCGAGCATTTTTATTCTGCTAACTATTGCCTCCAAAGCTGCTCCACGTGGATCATTCAATAGGTGAACTTCATCAATTAGCAGAAGTGCTATATCACTGAAAAAGCTCAAGCCACCATCTTTTACACGGTATCGAGTCACTGCATCAAATTTCTGCATAAAGGAATGGGCAGCTTACTAAGCCATGCCTCAACAATAACTCTCTCTTTTTTTCCATTGGTTCCCCTAACAATTAGGTTCAGACACAAACAAGTGAAAAAAATGATTGTTATTCCGAGTAGAAGGTATGGATTAATCATCTGCATACTGACCTCAGGAGTTGTTACAATAATGTCTGCTTCTTGTATGTTCCTTATGTTGTAAGATTCATTGTCCCCTGTCAGTTCTAGGCAATTTATGCCCCACGACCCAAGTTTCTGGTTCCAATCCCGGAGCTTCTCTTGTACCAGAGCCTTGGATGGGGCTATATAGATCTGCACAGCACTTCACATTAAGGAGAAATACAGTGTAACAACAAACTCACAATGCAGAGAGACAAGTAGATCTATTTCTAGCTTTAGGAAACACAACAGATGGAGAAGAATGGAAATATCTATATGGTGGTGACATCACTTTGCCAATCAGAGTGCAAGAATATAGGAAAGGATTTCCACAATTGGAGCAATTTACACAGTTATAACTTTCATAGTGAACCTCATCAGCAGATAATGAAGTATTACATGCCATCAAGAGTCTGATCCCGCCCACCCCACCCCAACACGGCACACCAAAAAAAGAACAAGAACCACAAGATATGTATACATGTATGCGTGTACCAGGATTTAGATCACAGTAAATCATTAACAAATGCAAGTGAAACACATGAAAAGTATTAATGGTTGCTTGGTGCAGGGGTCAATGAAAACCTACTGTTTTGAGAGTTCCCTTAGCGTGCTGAAAGTTTCCCTCTGCAGAGAAGAACCTAGAGAGCAGCCTCAAAATGCAAAGCTCAAAGAGTACTGTTTTTCCACTTCCAGTTGGTGCCGAAATAACCATATTCACATCGGAGAGGAAACAGGAAGAAAAACATTCGCTCTGCAGAGAGTTGAAGTACCTGTCCGACAAATACAGATTATAAACAACGTTGATCACGCCACTTATAGCAAGATATTCGAATAATTGGGCAATTTAGGAAGCCATTTCCTTAAAGAACGTGCCTGATGATATTAATGGTTAGATAGCCACCTTACGGAAGGCGAAACTATCACGTTACAAGACAAGATGCGCGCAAGCTGGCCCGGGACATGGTGCATTACCGGAAAAAAATTTGATTGAACGACAGAATTAACCCAATGTAGATGCCACATACAAGCTCTTAGACATTAAAACCTAAAACCTCTTCGAATGATTAAGGAACTCATTTCGCGTAGTTGAATATTTTTGGCAAAGGCAATGACCACATCTGAACTCTCAATCCATCTAATTGAAGTGGTAAAAGGAAAACAACAGTACAAATATAATCAATACTCCATTAAACTACAGAACTGCCAAATTACACTTTACAACTCGATTCGATTACCTGAAACTGAAGAACGAACGAAATGGAGCGGGTAAATCTGATACGGACTTCAGTCCATACGGATCCATGATGCAGCTCCTTTATCACTCCGCTGAGGAAACAAAAGACACAATCTCCACGATCAACTCCTATATAAACATACATACATATATATATATATATACGTATAATACAAGAGTAAGACTGTAAGAGTACAATTCTATGGGGGTAATTGCTGCAGAAAATGAATCAGAGCAATTCTATTATTCCATTCGTTGAGGTAGAACGTGTCCGTATGTGTGTAGATATATCGATCTGATGCTCACATTCTCGTAACTCATAGATTCAACTGGAGAGAGAGAGAGAGAGAGAGAGTTACAGTGGAAACGAAATTCGTAGGAGGGGGAAACGAAATGGGGGATATTTATAGGTGGGGTCGGTTCTGCTAGGATTCATTGGCGGGAGATCGTGGTCGAAACGATGACGTTTCATCGGGGGTCTGGACGCTGACCGAGGAACATACGCCAGGCAGTGGGCCTGCCCGCCCAGCCCAGCCCAGCCCAGTGTACTTTTATTTAAGGTAATGTTGGCCTAAATAATTGGCTAGTGATTTTGCCACACCATTTTTTGTTAACACCACATCCTGCAAATATAGTTTTGGTGCAAAAATACACTTGCAGGGTGTGGCGTTAACAAAAAAAGGTGTGATAAAATCATTTCCCAAATAATTCTTCAAGAGCGCAAGCGCGCAATTAGAGAAGATGGAGTTGAGTGTTTGTGTGTTTGCACAGGCCCTACGTGTGTTGCAGAAGAAGGGTATTTTCATCGTTAAAAATGTTAAATTCCTTACTGGTGCTTTTTGGCGTTGTCCAGGAGTTACTGGAGTTTTGATCCAGTTTTTTGGACCGACCGGTCAATCACTCATAATTCTTTCAGAGTATTTAGGATGTGATTTTAGGACCATGATTTTAATTGTTTTTTTTTTCTATTTCTATAGCTTTTCTATTTTAGACAAACTAATAAAACATAAAAAAAAAAAATTGCCTCAAAACGAACAAAAACAAAAATAAAATATTGAATAAAGAAAAAAAAACTTAGAATAGATTCAAGGTGTTTGGACTCCCTAAAGGATGGATTCTTCATTTAGTTTGTTGATATCCAGAAGAGATGGAAAAGGAGATGGATATATCCATCCCTAGATGCATCTTTCCATCCCTTCCAGGTCAGCAAATCAACTAATTTACCAGAACAATGGACGGCCGGAGTATACCTGAGAGATGACGCCGGCAGGAGTTGGGGTCGAATCTGGAGGTGATTTTCCGATCGGGATGCAAGGGTTTGGATGAGGTTTAGGATCGGCAGGGGATGGATGATCGAGAGAGAGAGATCGTGGGGGTGTGGCGGCCTGGAGTGAGTTGGGTTTCCGATCAAAACCCCTTGTTTCTTCCCCTTGTTTCTACGTTTCTTCTCTGACTGTGAGAGAGAGAGAACATGGATGAATAGGCATTGGGGGTGGGCCGGGCTGCCCGTTGGAGTTTTTTTTTTTTAAATCTTAATTGAAGTGGATGAGAAGTAAAAAAAATTACTCCTAGGACGGAAGTAAAATTTTTTTTTTTTGCGGAATAATTTTTTTTAAAGTCCTCGATTATCGGATGCCAAAATTATTTTTCAACGGGAATAGTACTTGAATTAGGGTTAAGAAAGTTGGGAAAAATTAAGGACGAGGGAAATTTAGTTAATTATCCATCCATTTTTTACATCTCACCATTGGAGAGGGGTGTGTTCTATTTTACATCCAACTAACTTTTAATTACTTTTTTCATCTAAAATAACTATCCATCCGGTTCCAAAATACATCCCCATTGGGGATGCCCTAAAGGATGGATTCTTCATTTAGTTTGTTGATATCCAGATGTGAAAAATATTTTTAAATATTAAACTAGTGTTTATTTAGGTAATTATTTTAAGTTATTTTTGCCTTGGTTTCTATTTTTATTTCTTTATGGTTTTTCTTGTTGAAGCGAACTATTAATTTCAAAAAAAATTTGACAAAAAGTAGAAAAGGCAAAAGAGTTTGGATTATTGGCCAAAACATCCCTAGGATGAATTCAGATGTGTTTGGAATCTCTAAAAGATGGGCTTTTGGTGTAATTCCTTGCTATCCCGAAGCGAGCGTCTTTAAAAAAATTATTTAGTATTATATTTAGGTAATTTACCTTTATGCAAGAAAAAATAATTATTTTGGAATGAAACTAAAAGGATTATTCAAACTGTAGTAAAAATTCATTTCTAAAACAATTTTTTTTAATTTTAAAGAATTTTTTTTGGAATTATAGACAAAGGTAGATGCGTTAAAAAAGATGCACTTTATTTTGTGAGTCTATTCCAATCAAAATCATAATTCGAATTATTTACTTTGTAGAATTTACAAAAAGAAAAAGAAAAAGGAATGTTTGTAGAAAAGTGCTCTAATCATATAAGGATAAGCATGTAAACAAGTTGCACCAAAATAGAAAGTGAATAGATTTTAAATTTTAAGACTTTGTTTGAAACTTGGGGAAAGAAAAAAAAATTAAAAGAAGATAAAAAATTTAAAAGCTTTATTTTTAATATTTTTCTAGAGAAAGAAAAGAGAGAGTTTAAAAAACAAGTTCATTTTCCTCTCAAATTTCTTTTTAACTTTTCCTTTAAGGTTTTTTTTTAATCTATTATTTTCCTTCCTTTCTTTTTCCAAGTTCCAAAATCCTAAAATTGTCCAAGTGCGGGACTAATTTTGTCAGTAAGTCTAACAGTACAGAAAAAGGGTACAGATTTGTGTGGGGCCCACTATGGGTCCCACACAAATGATCCGAGTTGTTCATTAAATGTAAAACAGTTTTTCAAGGTTTTCCCCGCAGAAATTTAGTTCAATTCGATACTTATAGATGCTCAATCCAATTATAGAATGTTTCATTATCCGGGAATCAAAATCAAAAGTTAGATGATTGGATTGAGTATCTATAAGTATCGGATTGAACTAATTTTTCGCAGGGGCCTTTGAAAAACTGTTTTACATTTAATGAGCGGCTCAGATCATTTATGTGGGACCCGTAGTGGGCTCCACACAAAATCTGAACTCAAAATCTGTACACTTATTCTGTACCATTAGACTTACTGAAGTAATTTTGCATACCTTACACTTGAACAGAGGTACAGACATTGATTTATATTTATGAGAAATTCTAAGAATAAACTTTCCTAAACTTTTCGTCCCAAGCATTCCCTGCAAAGTTGAGGAACTTTTTACGTGGAGACTGGAGAGTGCACTTGTGATTTAGGTGGGGGTAGACTCGTTTCTTCTATGCGTATCGACCCGAAAATTTGTCAATCCTTGTGTTATTGGGTTTCTGTAATTCTCGTTTAGAACGGGTACTGAATTACAATCTGTCGTTGCCCAAATCTTTGCCGATTTCTGCTAGATTTTGTTTTTAGCAACTTGCATTTTGTTGAAACCGTCTCAAAAATGGGTAAAATGGGTTTTAGATTTGTTGTGCATGTGAATGGTTGAATTGAATAGACTGGTTTTAGTTTTCATGTTAAAATTGTTGATGGGGAAATTGTATTTCTGGCTATGGGCGCTGAAGTTCCCATGATCAGCTAGTATTAGTAGATTTCCGTCTTGGGTTATGCATTGTCTTGGTTTGTTGAGCTCATATAAATGATTCAGGCAACTCAACAAGCAAATTATACTCCTATTTTGGTAGCGATGTTACACCGTCTCCGTATAATGCTTCAGTATAGTCCTTCATATAAATGATTCAGGCAACTCAACAAGCAAATTATACTCCTATTTTGGTAGCGATGTTACACCGTCTCCGTATAATGCTTCAGTATAGTCCTTCCAGTCGTCAAATGTGGAAAAACCCAATCGTCAAATGTGAAAAAAAAATCCATGAAAGGTTATGGATGTTAGGTTTTTATTTATAACTCAGTGTCCGGGCTAACTTATGTGCACGACTAATCAAGTTTTCGAATCTGAGATCCTCCTGAGAGATTTCGAGACTTTAGGAGGGAGCAAACCCCTAAATCTCAGGCCTTGATTACTAGGCCAGTCCCATTGGGGCTTGGAGATGCTAGGTTATGTTAAAGTAGTTTCTTAGGGTTAGACTTATAGTGGTTGCTTTGCTCCATTGTTGTGACTTGAGATAGCGTCGGTGAAAATTATGAAGGAAAAATCCTTTTCAGATGCTAGTGTTTTGTGTTTCATGGCTGTGCATGTTAGTGGTTTGTGTGGGTTCTTTAAAGTCTTTGGACCAGTGGAGTGGCCAGCATTCGATGATCCTACTCCGTGATCAGTTGACGGAGTTGCAGGGGCGAGTTGACGGAGTTGCAGGAGCATCGCCTTGTTGAAAACTATGAAATAACACAACTTCGGATACAGTTGTTTAACTGTATCCGAAACCGTTCGATGCATAGACCCATCGAACAGTTTCCAACATAGTCATGTGAGGAGTTGTTTTTTGAAGTCGTGTCCGGCGTTGTGTTTTGAAGTTGTGTGCGTAGCATTTCTCATGTGAAAATGGGGGTTTGGGACGAAATTGCCTTTGGATACTAAGGGAACTGTGCTCTTCTTCTTTCGAGAATATAGTGAAATCTAGTATGAGCCTAGGCATTTTTGCTGTACCACGTACATATATGTTAATGCAGTGGTTTTTTTGGGTATGGTTTGTAACCCAATGGTGTGGTATATCAACAGTTCTTCTCTAGGCCTGCTGGTTTTGATTCCTTGGAAAGCTCTTTTTTTATTTCCGTCCTCTACTTCTCTATTTGTTTTATTTTGAGCTGTTTTCACTTCATTACTAGCTGTAATCATCTACAGTATTTCAGGATTTTCATTTTCTAGCCATCTAACTCATATTCCCATTCTTTTGCAGTATCCAAGATGAGCTCTGCCGACGTTGAAGAGTTGTCTGCTGATGACATGATTGGCAAGTCAAGAGGGAAAAAGAGTAAAAGGAGGCTGGATTCTGCCTTGGGAACAATCGAGCTTGAATGGAATACCAAGACTAAGAGCAAGAAAGTTCACCGAATATCTAAAATGCGACAAGAACCCGAGGAAAACATAGTCTCAGTTGCACGTAGTACAATTCAAAATGACTCAAGTGCTTTAGATCAAGGGCCTTCACCAGTTGATGAGTCAAGCCCTTCTTCTATTCCTGCTTTTGGTCCAGCTCCAATTTGTCGGCAATTTTGGAAAGCTGGGAACTACGACATGGGAGAGGGTTCTAAAACCCAGCATCAAAGTATGCAGCAGTTCAGTTTTACATATTACTAGTATTTGGCTTTCTATTTTTCCTGCGCTATATCAGGCACTTATGCAAACCGAAAAATGGAGGATTGAGTAGGATTTCAACGTTGTATGGGCCAACCAATTGATGTGACCTTTTTTTACTTTTCAAATTGCTAGGTAAAGATTCTTACTAGCAAGAGTAGGTAAATGAGTTGTGAAGGCGACGCTAGTAAAAACTGTAGGTACATTTTTTTCATAACTCATGTGATCGGGCCAGCTTACGTGCACCCTTGACTAATCCCAGGGGACGAATCTCACCATCCACTAGAAAAGCCCGAGCAAAGCCTGGAGTTTGGACTAGGCCCAAAGGAGTTGATAGCTCCTCGGAGGTTTCGAACCTGAGACCTTAGGATGGAGCAAACCCCTAAATTCCAAGACTTGACCACCAGGCCAACCCCTTAGGGTTAAACAACTATAGGTACATAGGAGTAGAAGATAAGGTAAACTAAATAAAGCAGAGTATAAGCAAATTAGAACTGTATAGTTGTGTCTGTGTTGGCTACTGATTAAATTGTTTTCTGAGAGAACCTTATACAGAAGGGGCGAATCATTTACATGTCCACCCAATGTTCCTTCACTCAAATGCCACCTCACATAAGTGGGCATTCGGTGGTATGTTCCTGCTTTGAATCTGTGACAAAATGTTAACCATTATGCAATTTAAATCGTATTTAATCTATTTACCCCCCCCCCCCCCCCCCCCCAAAAAAAAAAAAAAAAATTGTATTTAATCCACTATTTTGCACCTTGTCTTGTTGATCCTTGCCTGCAGCTATAGCAGAGTTGCTCGACAATGCAGTTGACGAGGTAAGTTCATATTTGTTCCCGCTCAACTGCTCCACTATATCTTGAACTGTTTAGATTTGAAAGAAAGTCCATTATCCCATTGAGCTATATAAATCCAACTGGAACTCTATTGTATTAGATGTTTTATTTAGAACCTGAGAGGGTATTAAAGGTTTTTCAGGCCAGAGTTTCTTTTCAGACAGTAACTCCTGGGATATGCAATGTTTAACTCCAAATTCGCTCTTCATTTGTGTTTAGTTAATTGCTATTCTGTGTCTTCATAAGAGCCAAAAAAAAACATGTTATCTAAGAGGTCATGTCATATCATACACGTGCTCGTGATGCTGTATGTCTATTCAATGGTGTTCTTTCTGTGAAGCAGATACGAAATGGGGCTACTTCTGTTGTTGTAGACAGGACTACAAATCCACGAGATGGAAGCCCAGCTTTGCTAATTCAAGGTAAATCCTCCTCAACCATTTTGCTGTCCACTAAAATGAACATAAAATTTCCCTTTTAGTTAACTTTACTTGCGGCGTTATGCCTTGCATGTACAAGATGATGGTGGTGGAATGGGTCCAGAAACTATAAGGCGTTGTATGAGCTTTGGATTTTCGGATAAGAAAACAAAATACTCCATTGGGCAGTGTATGAATACTATCTTGTTAACTTGCTTTCCCAAAGCTTTCTTTCTTGTGGTTACTAACTGGGCGGCTGGAGCCTTTTAGATGGAAATGGGTTCAAGACAAGTTCTATGAGACTTGGAGCAGATGTTATCGTGTTTACCCGTCACTTGAAAAAGAGGTTTGTGCATAGTAACATAGTTGTTTACCTCCATCTGAATTTTTCTCAGTGAGTTATTCCTTTATCCTTCTGTGTCCTGTGTCCCCCTAATCAATTCATATATGAAAGGAGAACAAGAGAGATGCTATTGTATGATAAAGATAGGATACTTTATGGACTGTAAACCTTCTTATTTGGAATAAAGTTTTAAACTCTTACTTGTTTCACAACATAAGAGGGATTTCCAGGTACTGGGTACTCTCTCTTTCTCTCTGCTCTTAAATTACTCAAACACATTGTAATTTACGTCCATGGCTTGGATCCAACCTCTTTTACAGTTAGAGTTCTTCGTTCTTGGCCTATCGGAAATAGAAGTTGGTTGTCCAGTCTGGTTAAGGTACTTGGTTATTAGACATGTCCATGAAAGCATGACTCTCTATCCAACTTCCTTTAGGTCAAGAATAATTGCTTTTAGACCTCTCCTATGTAGAAGTTTTTGGTCATCTCTGGTTATAGTATTTGGTTATGTCTTGTGAAATTGGAATTCTTCCATTCAAATTGGTACTGCACTAATGACCAGGACAGTGTTTCAAAGCGTTGGACTCCTCTCATACACATTTTTAAGACAAACAGGACAAGACAGAATAGTAGTGCCGCTGGTAAGTTGGACATTTAAATAATTTTCTTTCCCCTGAAGATTCTTTCATTATGCCTTTATCCAGTTCAACCTATTTCCAGAAATCTGTGTTACTATAGTAAAATATGTTCTTCCGCTACTTTAAATGTCTATTACACATCTGGCATGCTTTGAAACAACCTTTTGGGGAGTTCTTCTCTCTTGGAGATCAAGTAATACTGGCTGATAGCAACTTATATTGGTTGATTAGAATTTGGGCCCGGTTTCCAAATTCACTTGGTCAATTTTCTTGTCGAGATTCACATTTTCTTTGCTTTTTGCAATACCTTCTCTGGGATCCGCTGGAGATTTTTTTATCAGATATAGCAAGGTGTCTATTTGTATTGTAGCTGAATTGTGGTCTTCTTTGACCACCATAAAATTTACCACCTCTCTACTCAGTCATGAATTTTGCTCAAATTCATTGCAGTTGGATTATGAGTTCAATCCATCAAATGAGAAGTTGGGACCCATATTTTCTTATGGCAAGGAACATTTTTCATCCAATCTATCGGTTCTGCTGCAGTGGTCTCCATATTCAACGGAAGAAATGCTGTTGAAACAGGTAAATTAAGAAACATTTGCCTCTGGACTTCGGGTACAGTAGTTATGAACCAATGCTCGTAGCACTAGTAGTGGTTTAAGTTTCTCATTTGTATGGTGCTTTTGCTGATGACAGTTTTGAAGTTGCTAATTTATCTTCCTTGCTTAGTGCCACTCAGTCCCCCTCTCCTCTACTTCTCCATGTCTGTTTCCATTGAGTCCAGATTTCACCACCAACAATCACTAACCCTGCCACAGATGGGCATATCATATCTGCAATGCCTCCTACGCTAAATTAGGTTTTCGGATGCTATATATTATTTCAAAAGTAAAAAGCAGAAACATGCGGAAAACATGCTTTCTAAGTCCTAACTTACTCTAAATTTAACTTAAAACATAGAAAACTTTTTTGCATGTTCATTTTGGTATCAACTACTTCAACAAGGAAATTGTCAGCTGTAGAAAACTTGTTATAAGTACCTTCCAGATTAAGAGTGAGTATGTTTTTGCTGTCATTTCTTATTTCTTATTCCTTATACCTGTTTACTCTTAATATACCACAATGTAGATGTTCTTTTAGGTTACTAGCTACCTATATGCTTTAAGTGTTGAAACAGTTCTTCCATTAGGGCACTATGCATGAAATCTTGTTTGTGTTTCTTGTTGTATCTCTATGACTCTATCCCTTGTGTCTTGCACCTTTTTGAACTTCAGTGTGTTCAATTTGGTATCCTTATTAGTCCTGTGGCAGTTTGATGACATAGGGCATCATGGAACAAAGATCGTTATATACAATCTTTGGTTGAATGACAATGGAGATATGGAGCTAGATTTAAATTTTGATGAGGAGGTACCTTTTTTCGTTTTTCTGCTACTTCTTGTAGTAACACTTTTTTTGTCATATTTACCATGTTGGTTACCCATAATTAACACCATTTTGCAGGATATTCGTGTGAATGCAGACCCAAAGCTGCTTCAGACTGGTTCCTTGAAAACTTCAGCTTCTGACCACCATATAGCTAACCTTTACCGTTTTTCACTCCGCGTAATTTTACTGTTCACATTGTGTATTTGATTTACCGATTAGTCTCTCCTTTGCTCTCTAGTTTTTATAGTAGATATTTTTTCGAGCTCCACAGGTATATTCTTCCTTTTTATACCTAAGGCTTCCTCAAGACTTCAAAATAATTCTTCGGGGACGAGTTGTGGAACATCATAATATTGCCAATGATCTCAAATTTCCTGAGTTTATACTGTACAAGCCTCATGGTCAGAGCAAGGAGGTTTGTGTTCACTTGTAAATGAATGTCGATTATAAGTGGTTATAAATGCAGTGAACTTTTTGTGTAGCAGCATCCTGTATGGCTCCATGCAATGTTAATTAAGGATTTACAAATCTGATTGATTCCAAGTAATGTTCTTAGAGTTGAGTGTGGAAGCTAGTATTGGAATACCTGATATGGCCTTCCCGAAATATAGCTCGAGACCATCGGAAGTGGAGGAGGAGAGAGCTCCAGGCAGCCTTGAGAGAGATGGATGGCAGTGGAGAGTGGTTGATGAGAGATTGATGTACTATTGTTCAAGTGTAGTTGTATGCTTGGACCTATAGGAGGGTACAGCGCATCTGAGGACCGGTGGCCCCTCCTCATTGGTTCAATAGGTTCTGCGAGTCTTGGGGCCAGACCTGAGCTTGCGAGGTTGTGTAAATTCGTATCACGAGCTGCCAGACGATAGGTCTGATACGTGCTCTGAGTTGTCTGTGTTGGACATATTGGTCGGCGCCCCCTCTCTTTGTATGACAGGCTCAACCCCCTTGATAAACACTTTGTTCTGGCTTCCAAACTACATACCTATTTTGGTCAGACGTCTTGGCCTAGGGTGATGTTGGAGTTGCCTTTGATTGCTAGCTCTGAACTCTGAAGGTTCAGGAGTTAGGCAATGCCTTATGGATTGGGCAGAATTATCTGCAAAAGCGGGCTTGCAATTTCTAGAGATAAGTGAGCACATTTAGAAGCAAGGCGCTGGGCTGGTCTCCGTTACTAGGAGATTGAAGTTCCGCGGGCAATAGCCGCATTATCATGTGACAGAGGACTTTTGGATACCCACATTTAGAAAACAGTTTAAGGGCATAAGTACTCATAGGTGCCTTCTGATTCTTCTCTTTGATTTTCAAATATAGAGTCCTTTTGTGCATCATTTTTAGAATAAGAACAACAAAGCCTTTTCGATGCATATGTGTAATGTAAAATATGCTACTTTGCTGAAAATAGCTGCTGTCACAAATATTCAGAGATCAGACATAGAATGGACGTATTAGGTTGACTAGACTAATTAGATTGTGTTGTTGTTAACAGATTAATAGTTCGTTTTCTCCACAGGAAGCCCCTTCTCTCACATTGCCTGTTTGGTTCATTTTCAGGCTGCAGTTGTTACTACTATTGGATTTTTGAAGGATGCTCCTCGTGTGAAATTCCATGGGTTTAATGTCTACCACAAGAACCGTCTTATATTGGTTAGGATTATTCTTTGACAAGTTAAAATATAAGATAAGATTCATTTGAATTACAAGTTCCGTTATGTGATTCTTTTTTTCTTAATTATTATCTTGATTCTGGTGTTTTCATAGTGTTACTAGTAATTTTTCTTCACAAGTTTGCAAGAGAGTAACATAACGTCACGTGAAGGCAAAACATGCAAAACGAATAGGACACTCGAACAGGATCTATACTCAACACCATTCTACTGATTATGCAATTTTGGGATAAGCGATTTGTTATTGCCGAATGGTAAACATTTTGGAAAGGTTTTTGTGCTTAACTTGAATTGTTATCTTCTTTGGCAGCCATTTTGGCGTGTCAAGCATGCAACCAACAGTACTGCAAGAGGAGTTGTTGGTGAATATTGACTAAGCCTTAGTCCATTTATCCTGTTCCATCACATTTTGGTTTCCGAGTTATATTTTGTTAGGTTTTATTGAATAGTTGGTGAAACTTTGTAGGCATTCTTGAGGCAAATTTTATTGAGCCTACTCATGATAAACAAGATTTTGAGAAGACACCCGTTTTCCAAAAGCTTGAAGCTCGATTGAAAGACATGACAATGGAATATTGGTGAGCTTCTATTTTTAAGGTCTTATCCGGGTGAAAATTGTGGTTATTAATAGTCAAAGTTTTCTTTAATTCATGCAATATCTGAAGCATTTATCCTCTAAACTGTGGTAGGCGTTTCCATTGTGGATTGATTGGTTATCAGCTAGTGAAAAAAACTGGAACAAAGCCCAAGCCTTCTCAGGAACCCCTTTTGTCAAAAGCTAATGGGTTTCTCCCACCATTGGTACTGAATCAGAGGTCCTCTGTAAGTGTTGATGCACAGCCAGTTTCTCCTTCTGTTGAATCTTTTGAAGCTGTTGGGGCCACTCCGTCATATATTTCGACTAGGAGGCCAGAAACATTTATGAACAATCACAATGTTGGATCCTGGCAAGGTATAATGTTGAATAACTTATTTTTTCTTGAATATTGAGAACCTTCTCGATGGTGTTGCTTGAATTTCTGTTTCTGGAACCAATTCCTCAGTATAGATGAATGTGGACTGAATCTTCACATACTTTTTTTTTTTTTTTGTCTTTTTCTGCTCGGTAATATTGAGAACCTTCTCTTTGGTGGTGCTTGTGAATTGCTGAAGAGATAGGCTAAGTAAGAGATGAGAGTTCCGATGAGTCAACAAGAAATACTCCGATTGATTATATTTGCGCACGCATTGAAGTGCGTGTGGTTCCCTCTCCCTTTGTGAGTGTGAGTCTGAGTTTGTGTGGTTGAGTTTTCCCAACTTACAAACTCGTTTTCACACACGCTAACATATTTTATAAGGTCCACACACACTACGCCATGCAGTATGTGTGGATCCTGGAAAAAACACGTGAGTGTTTATTTAAGTAGATGTGCAATTTGTGTGTGAAACTAGAGTTTTTCCACAATCCCATTGGGTCGGCCTAGTGGTCAAGGCTTGAGACTCATGAGTTTGTTCTCTCCTAATGTCTCAGGTTCAAAATCTCTTAGGTGTTATCAACACCTTTAGGACCGGTCCATACAAAGTTTTGCTCCAACTTCAATTGGCATCCTGTAAGTGAGCGGTGGAACTGGTCTTCAAGATTAGTCAAGGTGCGAGTAACCAATCCCAAATACTTGAGTTAAAAAATGAAATCAAATTTTTTTTTTCCTTGCTGATATACTAGAAATTGGAGGCGGGTATGCATTTACCTCTTTTCTTAAAAATAATTTAGCATTCCTTCCATAATGATTCTTGTCCTTTCAAAACTTTCAGGCCGGATCAAAAAGTCACTCATATGGTATAGCTATGATGCCCTAATTTAAATTTAACCCATTTTTAGTCACCTCACCAAAGTCTAAATATTCAACCAAATCTTCCAAACATCAAAATATTACTCCCTCCGTCCCTAAATAAGTGTCCGGCACACAAACCTAAGCCTTACAAAAGATGCATGTTTTTCATTAAAAAATTTACTTTTTTTTACAATCTAATAGAATTCATTGCTATCTATTCATTTGTGTAAAAAATTTAATTTTTTAAACGAAACAAATGCATCTTTTTAAAGGTCTAGATTTGCGCATTGAACACTTATTTAGGGACGGAGGGAGTATTGGCATACATAATAAGCTTTAGGAGTAATATTTATACTTACCTTGATGCCCAACGGAAGATTAGCATAATGGAGGATATTGCCAATGCCAAAAATGGAGGGATGTCCATTTGAAACCAACCAAAATTAGCTCATGATGACCAGGGAAGAACACAATAGTACAGTAGCTAATTTTTGTGGACAGAAATAGAAATGATAAAACAACAATACACACGTGTTTATCGGCTTTATTTTTTACAAGCAACTTGCAACTAATCATGCAGATAGAAATTAGCACTCTCTCCTTTCCATAAAGTCACGAAATTACGTGCAATTTTCAAACTAAAAAATAATGGAGTTACTAAAATAATTTTTTGCACCATTCAAAATATCTTGTTGAGATATATAAAACAAGATCCATATTGTACAAAAAAAAATTACTTCCTTTGTCCTTTTTTAAGTGTCCACTACATTTCTGCGTGAAATTTTCAATGACTTATATCTCCCAATGTATATTATGTTTTATGTTTTTAAAATCATCGTCTTATAGAATCAATTGAGATCTATCGAACAAGATCCATATTGCATAATTTTAACACTATACGTTGAGAGATATAAGAAATTGAAAATGACACGCAGAAACGTAGTGGACACTTTAAAAAGAAACGGAGGGAGTATTTCGGTAAGTACATTATTTTTAAGCTTGAA
Source organism: Rhododendron griersonianum (assembly GCA_018127125.1). NCBI lineage: Eukaryota > Viridiplantae > Streptophyta > Magnoliopsida > Ericales > Ericaceae > Rhododendron > Rhododendron griersonianum. Next base: position 6,855,937 of record CM030795.1, on the reverse strand, counting down.
AATTACACGTAATTTTATAGGGGATTAACTTTACGGGACGGAGAGAATAGTGTTGGAAAACTGGTCTTTAGGGGTCTTTAGAACGATGAAAGTAATGGGATCGTCTCTTCATCATCGGTTGCCGCAAATTCTGAACTGTTGGCGAAACTCCACAAATCTTTAAATACACTTCGAGTCACGACTATGTCGCTTTCCTAAAGACAGCATTTGCCCCCACCAAATGGTATGCAAAGGGTTACAGCAAATCCGCCTTCAAGATAAATCGAAGCCCGAACTCGAAGTTCTTTCCGTTTGCGTTTGCACTAACGAAAACGGACAGAATATCCACTTAGCGAGTGTAAAAGAACCAAAGACTGATATTCTATTTCTGTGGAATAATAGAATATCAGTTTACCATTCTAGAAAGAGAATGTGTAGAGAGAAAGAGAGAAATTCAGTATGGAATTTTCTGGTGTCCTGAATGACTTAACCAATGGCCTATTTATAGATTTATAGGCACCCTTATGTGAAATGTTGTGTCTTTAGAAGAAACACACATTAGAATAGTCATGTCTTTTAAAGACACTAGTTAGGAAAGGTCATGTCTATTGAAGACATTTAATTAGAAGTAAACATGCCTCTTGATAGGCACCCTTTCATGAAACATTTAATTAGAAAGGTCATGCCGCTTGGAAGCACCCCCATGTTTCACATCCTTTCCCAAACGAACACACCCTAATTTAACGGGTGCTACAACTTTTACATAAAGTCACAACTCATGTGAAAAGGTGTAACAACCTTTCACAAAAATCTCACTCAACACCTTTCCGAAATTCCAAACTAAAATCCAATTTATTTTGAAAAACTCCAACAATCCCCCACCATTTTCGAAATAAAGAATAAGAGTACTTGGTTCTTTCAGAAGGCTTGTGCATACATGAATAGTGTCTCACGACTTCAACCATCCACTTAGTGAACCATGTCAAAGCTAGTCAGGGCAGCATAGTAGACGTAACTTTGAACTAGATGTCCTATAGTGACCAACCGGACATGTCTCACACACAATCCTCCAAATAATGTAGATATCCCAATCGGTTGACCCGTGAACTGGTACGGCCTTGGGTCTTTATCTTGATTTCATGAGGGCTTTAAGGTCTAGCCCCCTTGACCTATAGAAAGCGGCACCACTTCCACACTCACATAGGTAGATTCTTACCAGTGCCTCAATAACAGCACCTAAAATCTATTAAGAGCTAAGTAGCTCATCCTCCTTTGTTTACACATTACAGGTACCAAGCACTCTACCTTGGGATGAATAAAATAACATTTTGAGTGCTTACAACCACGACATATGGTGTAATTTCTCATTGAACTCAAGAGATTGAGAGTATCAACCGGTTGAGTTGAGTTTCCACCAAGAGTGATCAAATTAAGTGGGCAAAAGTCTCATCCCCTTTGATGTCTTCCACACCAAATATCTTGCAAGAATAAATAAAACCATTGCTGTGAAAGCAATATTTTCATAGCTATATCACCATAGTTCATGACGTGATTAACTTGTCCGGACTACCACCACAGTCATTACTATCAACTCTCTCTTAAGTGATTTGAGAAATATATCCATGACAAAATACCATGTCACCCCATCTCATTGTAAAATCCTCACTTTATTTCAAGACATCTCATTGTAAAATCCTCACTTTATTTCAAGAGAGAAATCCCCCACAAAAATAGACTTACTATTTATCCATGGTATATATGCTTCAATTATATCAGGCGCCTTTGTATCCATCATAACTAATGGATACCAATTACAAGCATATAAACCAACTCCACCAAATAAACCAATTTGGATTTAACTAACTTGTGGGCCATAATTGTTTGGAACAACTATGTAACCAAGATAATAGAAATTTGTCATTCCATTCCATATCTTTGTTTAATCTCCAATATACACAGGAGAACATGTGACCGAAGTCCACATTATCAACATTCCTTCCAATGAAACAATGTTTCATTAAATCCCACTTCTAGGAAAAGTCAGGACTCTTCTTTTAAATCCAAACACCACACCGCTTTATTTAGCCTCCAATGGTTACACCATTTAGGTTAAATCCAAAAGTCACACCTTCCAGGTAATACCACTGGTTAAATCCTTAACCTTCACATAAATACATTAATATGTATACGTCAAAGTGTATTTTGGTAAAGGCAAAAGAAGATCCACATCGATCATTTTTATTTTCCATAAAAACAAACCCATTCTTTTAAAGAATTTCCTTATCCATCATTTTGTTTACTTTATGCAAAGAACATGCATATTACAAACTTATGATGGTATGTTCAATTTGGAAATGACATCCAAATCAAAGATATGAAAACTACATATCTAGCATTTGCGTAAAGCAAAACATTCGAGATAATTTAAATAGCCACCAATTCGGTTAACCACCGACCACGTCAAAGAGATGAAAACTACATATCTAGCATTTGCGTAAAGCAAAACATTCGAGATAATTTAAATAGCTACCAATTCGGTTAACCACCGACCACGTGTCCAACAGTACTATAACCTTGTACTTTCCCCAACACGATTCTATCAAGGCCGTCAAACACCGCTCATCAAGAGCCACATAACACATTTCCATGTTACTGAAACACTACCATAACACAAAAACCATGTTAGGCATCACCTTCGACAAACCACATAAACCTTGGCTATATAAAAATATTCCTGACACTAAATATGGCAAAAGATTTCCATCAATAAAATCTTATTTCCATGCTCATAAAAGAAACATTTATAAACATGATCGTTCTATAAAGCAAGTGTCAAGAAATCTCACTCGAAAGAGAGATGCTCTACATAAAGAATAAAACGTTAACTGACACCTCTATTCCGAAATGGCACCAAAGTGAAAAGTTGCATTGATCCATTACTTAACGATGACTTTAGTTACGTGCGGATAGTTACAAATATCCAACACCAACGGTCAAACTTTCCACTTCCAAAGCCACATAAAGTCAGTTATACCTCAACACACATGTGCTTGTTCTCTTGTTTTATTAAATACTCCATTTGTTACATGCAAAGCAACAATATTCCCATGGATGATATGCAATCATGTAAGCCCACGTTTCTTTCTCCAGTTTTCCTTTCCTTTTCAATTCCTCCCAAATTGAAACTGTATGGAATCAATCCCTTTCAATATTAATAGCAATCAAAGGAACCATATATTGTTTAGAGTTTATCTGTATCAAACAACAAAATACAAGGCTACTGATAAAGGGTAAAAATAAAACCAAGGAATACCATCCAGTCCACATTACCATGCGGGTAATTAGGTATATTAAGATTAAGACCATGATTACAGGCATTCTAAAGATTATCTCCAGCCATACCCAAATAAAGAATCGTCAATGCCAACTTAACACCCTTCATTTAAGTACAAGAGTACACAACATACATCTACAAAAATAAAAGAACTGTAGATAAAACCTATTTAGCATGTGGATACATAAACTACCACACATATTTCAATACCCTAATCAACCGAAAATTTGATCTTCTTTAAAGATCCAGGACAAGGAACGCTCATACGCGCCGTTCGCCTAATTATTGGCCCTTTGTGACCAAAAACATCATGACGATTCTTCCGCGCCATTTCCATCGTCCGCAATTGACGCAAAGGAGTCGAAGTATAAACACTCTCGCTCACTCCTTCAAATGCTGGCGGAGGGGACAATTCATGGTTGAAACCGTTAGGCGAACCTCCCATCGCTGCGGTAGACTCATCGGAATCCTCCATATTTTCCAATGGAGCCATCTCCTTTGGATTTTGAAGATCATCATACGAGGATGAATCCTTTCCAATTTCCTGAGACCCATGTTCCGATATTTCCTTAACCGGATTAGCCACAACTTTTTGGACCATAAAAGAGTCCTCTTCATCAGATGAGATATCAATCATCACCGGTTGATTCTCATCCAAGAGGCCTCGCCTTGCGAAGACCTCTTTCCATTCTTTAAACCAAAGAATATCATCAGGACTTGGAGGTGTTGAAGAGTCTCCTAAAATGATATTAAACGATGGAAGAAAAGGAGCCGACAGGCATATGATATTCAAGGGAATTTCGGAAGGCATTATCGTCGGTAAAATTCTATCCACTCAAATGGATTTGTCGGTAACTCACACAAACAAGGGACAATTAGTACTCTCGGAAGAATACTAATGAACATAACAGAGAGTATGTGAACACTTTGAAAAAGAAACTTTATATATTGGAAAAAGCAACTGTTCCGAACCGATTAAAATTCGAATTTTAGTAATACCGGCTGCGGTCAAGAGACGTTTGACCAAGAAGGTGCCAATACCATGACCAAGAGGTGCCACATGGTTGCTTTTATCCCAAGCAGAGCCAATTCAACTTCCCACGAAAGGGGCCGTAAGACCTATGGGTCCAATTACCTATAATCCAAACGGTGCAACCGCACCGAAGATAGCAACTGCTAATAACCGTTCGTAACCAATATAAAACACACATATCCTAGTAAAACCACATGTCCCTTTAACACATATCTTCAGCATACAAGTCATGCATAAAAATAAATACCAATCCCGCACCATATACTCAAATTGCAATTAACTGAAGAACTAAAATATGCATATTGCATTTAACTAAGTCAAACCAGTGCCGTAACCAATACCGTGGATTGTCCGATCACGATCGACAACAACGATCGAATCATCCTAACCGGCGCACCAACCTGTATGACTTCCCCGTCACACATACGCCCAGCGGTTTCTTTGTCAGTGCAGTGACATGTCACCGCCAAGTCATTGGATTATTAGTTGAACCATAATCACAATGCCAAAATTGTCTTCCTTGACAATTCTCCCACGTACTGATGAAACTATGAGTTTGCAATCCAAAAACTATAGTCCAGAGGCATGACAAAAATGAGATTATCGTGTACCTTTCACCTTGAGGAAAACTAGTAAGAGTTTATAGCTCACTGAAAAACGCAGCCCCAGAAGTTAATTATTATTAACCCTTTTGCCTTTTAAGTCTCCAATTGCATCAATCCGTCTTCGTCTTAAGGACCCATACCATAATCAATCCACTTTCATCTTTGCAAAAATGCTGTCTTTAGATTGTTGGAAAACTGGTCTTTAGGGGTCTTTAGAACGATGAAAGTAATGGGATCGTCTCTTCATCATCGGTTGCCGCAAATTCTGAACTGTTGGCGAAACTCTACAAATCTTTAAATACACTTCGAGTCACGACTATGTCGCTTTCCTAAAGACAGCATTTGCCCCCACCAAATGGTATGCAAAGGGTTACAGCAAATCTGCCTTCAAGATAAATCGAAGCCCGAACTCGAAGTTCTTTCCGTTTGCGTTTGCACTAACGAAAACGGACAGAATATCCACATAGCGAGTGTAAAAGAACCAAAGACTGATATTCTATTTCTGTGGAATAATAGAATATCAGTTTACCATTCTAGAAAGAGAATGTGTAGAGAGAAAGAGAGAAATTCAGTATGGAATTTTCTGGTGTCCTGAATGACTTAACCAATGACCTATTTATAGATTTATAGGCACCCTTATGTGAAATGTTGTGTCTTTAGAAGAAACACACATTAGAATAGTCATGTCTTTTAAAGACACTAGTTAGGAAAGGTCATGTCTATTGAAGACATTTAATTAGAAGTAAACATGCCTCTTGATAGGCACCCTTTCATGAAACATTTAATTAGAAAGGTCATGCCGCTTGGAAGCACCCCCATGTTTCACATCCTTTCCCAAACGAACACACCCTAATTTAACGGGTGCTACAACTTTTACATAAAGTCACAACTCATGTGAAAAGGTGTAACAACCTTTCACAAAAATCTCACTCAACACCTTTCCGAAATTCCAAACTAAAATCCAATTTATTTTGAAAAACTCCAACAAATAGTACACCATATATTAATTAAAAAAAATTGAGGGTGGAGATCTCGGAGTAGATTGCTAATTCCGGTACGGAGAGAAATGGCAATTCTACCCCAAAGGCCCAGTTATTTGCGTGGATGGTAATATGGATAGAGGGTGTACCAAGTTTGAAGAAAGGAGAGGATGAAAAGGAGAATGGCGGCAAGGATAGACAAATAAGCCAAGGGACTCCAATTGGTACTCTCGTGGTACGCGTGAACAACATACGCACGGAGTTTATTCCGTCGCTTGTTGCGGTAGTTCCAGATTCGGTAATACACAATAATCATTTTCGAAGTATATGGGTTGAGGATCGGTGCTTCCTTAGAGAGTGAGTCGAAGAGTTGGACGATAGCTTCGTCACTTCCGATGCCATTATTTACCAAGATACGACTGGATATCAACACGCTGACATCTCTAGGGCTTTTTATTAGCTGCCGCAGGAAGTAAATAAAGGAAGTCAATTCGCCCCGTAAGTCCCCAACGTGGAGGCCGTCGAAAGCTATCAAGTTTAGAAATGTCGATTCCGTCGCATGGTCCACCTCCAAGCGTGGGAGTGTCAGGACCCCGTCATCGGCGTTGAACGAGATTCTCTCCTGCATTATTTCGAATGACGGTTTCAACCTGATCCCAGCTTCCGTAAGTTCAATTGCTGACCAGAATTGGGATGTTTGGCCAAATTCACCAGTATCGGAGACATATTTCTCATCCCAAATTAGGGTCTTTCTATACAAGTCCAATACATGCAAGCATTTCCCCATTCTTAAGGGCGTCCGTGACCAAAAGCCCCAGGATTCTAAGACAAGCTCTTGGATGAACTCCTCGCGTGGCTCACCACCCTGCAATTGTTATGATCAAACGTGTGAAGCAATATTTAATTTAATTTTTCTTTTAGAGGCAACCAATCAAGCCAGAAACATTAAATCAGAACACATGATTTTTTTTAAATTTTTTATTTTCGAGAGAGAGATCATACAAAAATTAACTACAGAAAAACACATTTAGAAAAAAAGAGAAAGAAAATGAATGAGATGATCAATCTGTCTTCTTACGTTTCGCACTTGATCAATCTTTAGGAGAACAAGCATGGGCAGTTGATTTTCAAGGAGGAGCATGTCGCGCTTGATACCAGCAGTTTCCAAGTTTCCAAGAAAATAAAGTCCGTTAAATGGATGACGAGACTCACTATCCAAGATATGGAGCATGAAGCAGCCATCTAGGACCATTAGCTTCAAGAATCCGCTGGTATCTGCATTCCAAGAAGGATGGAGTGCATCGTAAAAGTCTTTCAAATCTTGCACCACTGGGGCCAGAGCGTTGAAATATGATTCCAGAGGCTCCCCTGATTCTTGGAGAAAATCGAGGAGCATGGTGTGCTTGCGCTTCTCCATTGGCATTAAATGTTCCTTTCCATAATGGTAAGGACCAAAGGACACCATTTGAGGCTCGTAGGCTTTGTTGTTTAGGTTTTTCAGGAGATCCGGCACTTTGTAGATGGATCTCGTCTCTGAGTAGCGGTAGCGTTTCCGCGCTGTCGAACCATCACGCAAGAGCTGATCGATCTCTATGACCCACTCCTTATTTGCCCTATTAGTACTACCCTGCTGCACGGGCTCAACTTCATCATTTCTTTTCTCTAGGACCCATTCCTCATTTGCCCAATTAGTACTACCCTGCTTCACAGGCTCAACTTCATCAACACCACCTGCTGTGATTGAATCTCCCGGCATTTTGCATGCAACACTCACGGATTCACCGATATATATTTGGTGATTGAGATATATTTTTAATTTGTGCCCTTCTCTTTCTCCTTCTCTCACTTTCCTTCATATGTAGTATACATTATTGTATGCACCAAACGAATCTGATCAATGACTTATGAGAGACTCATAATCTCCTCTCTCTGAAACCAGAATAACTTTGTCCTTGTGTCTTTTCCCTTTGTGTTTCCTCTGTTGAAAGATAAGCTTGAGAACAAAAAATGTGAGTGAATTGTACCTTTAGAGGCTTGCAAGTGGAAGAGAAATCAACATCAGATTTGAGAGAAGAAAAAATGTGGATGAAGATTTTCACGCTTCCGTGATATATTTTGAGATTTAAAATAAATGAGAAATTATCTCATTCTTGTTTTTTCTTATTGTTCTATCTATATATAAACTTGAAATTTGATTGTAAAAGGATGAGTGGAGTATAAGAGAATCAAAGAGATAGAGAGAGAAATAAAATTTCCTTGTATATTCAGATTGAGTGAGTTCAATATATCGTGAGTATGTTTGTGCAATTCTCTTGTGAGTTTCATACATTATAAGTGTATGATCAATACTCCTCCACTCTACAAGTGGTATCAGAGCCTTATGGTCTATTTGGAACCTATGAAAAGTGGAAGAAAAGAAAAGAAAATAAAAAAATTTCTTTAGGAGTTGTTTGGTTCCTATATAAGAAAAGGAAAAGAAAATAGAAAGGAAAAAGAAAGGAAAGGAAAGCTTTTGAATTTATAATGAAAAGGTAGTTAAAAAAATTTACTTTTCTTTCCATTTTCCTCTTGAAACCAAACAAGAGAAAATCATTTTCTTCGTAGTTTCTTTTCATTTTCTTTCTTCAATCAAACAAGGAAAAAGAATTCACTTTCTTCCCATTTTCCCTCTCTTTTATTTTCTTTTCCTTTCTTTTTCTTTTCACAAGTTCCAAACAGAGCTTTAGGCTCATCCGGAAAATCTCTCTCACAAAAAACATACCTTCAGCCTGTTATTTTCAAACAGAAAATTAGCTCCCTCAAAAATCAATTTTTGAGTGCAAGGGTGAAGTCCTCCCGATCACCCAAACAACGCCCAGCAACTCCGGCGACGACTTGCCGGCAAAAAGAAAAACAAACAGATTCTGTTTTTTCTTTGTTGCTGCCCAGAAATTGATTCGGTCAAAACCAAGTTTTGAGCATCGAATCAAGACCTCCTCGCCAAGACATTTCCAACGCCACCAGAATCAAGTGATTCCGACTGACGGCGTAGCAACCCGGAGATCCAGTTCAGCGAGCAAAAGTTCTTTTTCGGTGTGAAACTCACCTCCTGATCTCGGTATCATCTATGTGAAGAACATATTTCCTGCAAAGCATTAAAGTTTGGTAGTTGCTGAAAAAAAGAGCATTTGACTTAAAGAGAATAAATTATCTCCGCCTGAGGAGGAGAAGTTCCCTTTTCCTCCAAACCAATCTCCCTGCGCCACGTCATCAACAGTGCCAAACCAAATGAAAATCACGTGTGCTGTCTAAACATGGGTTAAACTCTACCACTCATCCGGTAAAAACTTAACCCTTGAAGGTTTCAAAAATTACCCACATGCCACAGCACCCCATCTATTCAATGCTTTGCAGGAAATATGTTCTCGCGCGCAAAAATTTGGCTGGAAAGTCAAATGGCTTTTTCATTTTACATTGGGATGAAAAGTGAAAAATTGGTTCTCGCGCGCAAAAGGGGAAAGTGCTGCTCGTGAGTTTACTGTCTGTCTTCTTCCATAGTTGCTCATTAAGTGAGTTTTGTATTCTTTTACTCCAACTTTTTCTATTGTTCTCCACTATAATAACATCCATGTACCCATATACACAAATATTGTATGTGTTAGCGTGAAATGGGACCTCTGTAATGATGTTCAATTTTTTATTGAAAATTGACTTCTACACTCCCCTTTTGTACCACATACACTCCTACTTTTGTCTTTATTTAGTGTGAATTTACTTGATTGCCCCTTAATGTGTAAAGAAGTGAACTTATTGAAAGGGTAAAAAGGTAAATTCACATGAATAAGGACAAAAAAGGGAGTGTATGTGGTAAAAATGGGAGTGTAGAAGTCAATTCCCTTTTTTACTTGTTTGGAGTTTTTCGACCACTGAAATACATATAGGGCTTCTATACATTATCCCTTTTCCAGTTCAAACTCTAAACCTCACATCCAAAACTCAAAATATATAGCCCAATAAACAAAAACTCTGGGTATTTGTTACTTGATGTGAAAAATTAGGTTTTGTTTCTAATGTTATTTTTTTCCTGTTTATCCAATTGATTGCTTATAAAAATTGTGAGCATGTTATTTTATTGTAGAATTGTGATGGAAGACACATTTAGTGGAGAAATTTTGGAGGAAGGATTCGTTATTGTGGAAAATCCAATGGATGGTTTCAAAGATCTAGAATTTTCAAAAAAGGGAAAAGTTCATCCTATTAAGTCATCTTCGATTATGCGTCCTCGAGAACCATATATAGGTTTGGTTTTTGAGGAATGGGAAGATGCTATGAGTTGTTATGGAGCATATGCAAAAAGAAAGGGCTTTAGCATTCGGAAAAATCACACTCGCCGATCTCTCAAGGATAAGTTAGTGATTGGAGTAGAATTTTCTTGTTATAGAGAAGGATTTTGTCTTTCGAGTTATGAAGCGAAAGAATGATGCACCTCGCTATGAAACAATGATTGGATGTAAAGCAATGATGAGTATAAGAAGAGATGATGAAAAATGGTTGTGAGTAAATTTGTAACCAAAAGTGGGCTCCACAAAAATCTGTGCACAAATATGTGCGGTATTGTACTCCCTTCGTTACGAAATAAATGTCATTACCGCAAACCTAGGCCTCTAAAAAGATGCGTTTGTTTCACTAAATAATTCAATTTTTTTTTACAAATCAATAGATATTGATGAGTTCTTTCAAATTGTAAAAAAAATTATTTTTTTTTAATACAAACAAATCACATGTTTTTAAAGGTTTAAGTTTGTGGGCTAGACATTTGTTTATTGACGGATAGAGTATTTGTTTAGTCGCACGTTCCACTTTTCAAACGGTGAGACATAATGGGGTGTTGTGGCATGTGGGTAATTTTTGAAACCTTCAAGGGTTAAATGTTTACCGGAGGAGTAGAATAGTACCCATATTTAGACAGCACACGTGATTTTCATTTGGTTTGGCACTATGGATGATGTGGCGCCGGAGGATTGGATTGGAGGAAAAGGGGACTTTTCCTCCTCAGGCGGAGATAATTTATTCTCGTCTAGTATATGTGAAGAACATACTTATTTCCTGCGAAGCATTAAAGTTTGGTAGTTGCCGAAAAAAAGAGCATTTAAGTCTAGCCTTCAGTGAGAACGTTCAACTGAAGGAGGAGGAATAATCCAGTGTAGCTGGAACACAGCTCCAACAGGCCTAATTAAACTTTAGGTCCCTAAAGTTTGAAATATTACATTTCAATTCTCGCCAGACGTATTTCCATCGCTTTTCAGGTTCAATGGCTAGTGGAACATCCCAAGCCGTCATTCCAAAGCTCACTAACTTTGGAGCGAACTCGGTGATCTCGAGTCTGAGTACGGGAGAATGTTGGCTGAATTGGGCGCTATAAACGATTAAAGATGCAAGAAATACAATGGATGACTCTCTCTCTCTCTCTCTCTCTCTCTCTCTCTCTGTGTGTGTCTAGAGAGCATGGTGTTTTGTAGTTCATGATTTTGGGTAGTGTACCACGAAATCCCGCAATCCTTTTGGAAGAATTAGGTTGTAAAGAGCAGGTCAGAGTTTTTTTTTTACAGGGATCTAAGTTCTGTTGTGGAGTGTAAATATGGTAGTCTTTTGTAAATCATGGGGTAGAACTAGAAATGTGTGACATCTGACATTGTATATGCAAGTTTCTTTGATCAAGTTTCATACGGTGGAGGTGGCCTTTTCATTTGAGGGCATCCTTTGTTCTTCTTTACAATTACACACACTAACTAGTACACACGGGATGATTATATTATAGAAATGTGGTGCCCGAAGTAGGATCTAAACCAGGCAAAAACAAACACAAACACAATGATATACGTTGTTAATTTCCCACATTCGGATACTCCAAGGGAGCAGCAGATTATATTAGCTGGAGGAGGATTACAACCACCACTCAAACTCACAATATACGGCCTCGCTAATTCGTGTGTCTCTCTGTCCCTGATTTCTGATTCCACAAACAAGAACCCAGAGCTTCATTTTATAGGACCGGAAAATTTTTCAGTGCCGAGCGGGTACCACGTGGTGTCCGCTCGTGCATCCGAGCCGTCCATTTCGTGTTTGGACGACTCAGATTTTGAGAGAGAAAAAGGAGAGAGAAAGTGTTGGGGTGAGAGGAGAGAGAGGGTTTTAATCCGAGCCGTCCAAAAGTGAATCGGACGGTTGAGATGCGCCGAGCGGGTGCCACGTCGGCAATACCCGCTTGGCACTGAAAAACTTCTCTATACGACCAAAATGAACTCCTGTTCTCTCGCACGCCAGACACTGTCACACTGGTATATAACTACTTGATGCGGAGAGCTGAGCTGATTTTCTCCAATTATCATCTTTGGTGGTGCTTGTGAAGAGCTGAAGAGATAGGCTGAGTAAGAGATGAGAGTCCCATGAGTCAACAAGAAATACTCCGATTGATTATATTTGCTCACACATTGAAGTGCGTGTGGTTCCCTCTCCCTTTGTGAGTGCGAGTCTGAGTTTGTGTGGTTGAGTTTTCCCAACTTACAAACTCGTTTTCACACACGCTCACATATTTTATGAGGTCCACACACACTACGCCATGCAGTATGTGTGGATCCTGGAAAAAACACGTGAGTGTTTATTTAAGTAGATGTGCAATTTGTGTGTGAAACTAGAGTTTTTCCACAATCCCATTGGGTCGGCCTAGTGGTCAAGGCTTGAGACTCATGAGTTTGCTCTCTCTTAATGTCTCAAGTTCAAAATCTCTTAGGTGTTATCAACTCATTTAGGACCGGTACATACAAAGTTTTGCTCCAACTTCAATTGGCATCCCATAAGTGAATGGTGGAATTGGTCTTCAAAATTAGTCGAGGTCCGCGTAACCAATCCCAAATACTTGAGTTAAAAAATGAAATCAAAATTTTTTTTTCTTGCTGATATACTTGAAATTGGAGGCGGGTATGCATTTACCTCTTTTCTTAAAAATAATTTAGCATTCCTTCCATAATGATAGTGTGTTTCTTGTCCTCTCAAAACTTTCAGTCCGTATTTACCCATTTTTAGTCACCTCACCAAAGTCTAAATATTCAACCAAATCTTCCAAACATCAAAATATTATTGGCGTACATAATAAGCTTTAGGAGTAATATGTATACTTACTTTGATGCCCAATGGAAGATTAGCATAATGGAGGATATTGCCAATGCCAAAAATGGAGGGATGTCCATTTGAAACCAACCAGAATTAAGCTCATGATAACCAGGGAAGAACACAATAGTACAGTAGCTAATTTTTGTGGACAGAAATAGTAGAAATGATAGAACAACAATACACACGTGTTTATCGGCTTTATTTTTTACAAGCAACTAGCAAGTAATCATGTAGATACATAGAAATTAGCACTCTTTCCTTTTCATAAAGTTGCGAAATTACGTGCAATTTTCAAACTAAAAAATATGTGTATTTACTAAAATAATTTTTTGCACCGTTCAAAATATCTTGTTGAGATATATAAAACAAGATCCATATTGCACAAAAAATTACTTCCTTTGTCTTTTTTCAAGTGTCCACTACAGTTCTGCATGTAATTTTCAATGACTTATATCTCTCAATGTATATTATGTTTTATGTTTTTAAAATTATCGTCTTATGGAAACAATTGAGATTTATCAAATAAGACCCATATTGTATATTTTTAACACTATACGTTGAGAGATATAAGCAATTGAAAATGACACGCAGAACCGTAGTGGACACTTAAAAAAAGAACTGAGGGAGTATTTCGGTAAGTACATTTTATTTTTAAACTTGAAAATTACACGTAATTTTATAGGGGACTAACTTTACGAGACGGGAGAGAATAGTACACCATATATTAATTAAAAAAAATGAGGGTGGAGATCTCGGAGTAGATTGCTAATTCCGGTACGGAGAGAAATGGCAATTCTACCCCCAAAGGCCCAGTTATTTGCGTGGATGGTAATATGGATAGAGGGTGTACCAAGTTTGAAGAAAGGAGAGGATGAAAAGGAGAATGGCTGCAAGGATAGACCAATAAGCCAAGGGACTCCAATTGGTACTCTCGTGGTAGGCGTGAACAACATACTCACGGAGCCTATTCTTTGGCTTGCGGCGGTAGACCATGATTGGTTTATACACATCAAAATACATTTTCAGAGTACATTGGTTGAGCATCGGTGCCTCCTTAGAGAGTGAGTCGAAGAGTTGGACGACAGCTTCGTCACTTCCGATGCCATTTTCTAAGATATTACTGGAAATCAACAGGCGGACATCTCTAGGGCTTTTTATTAGCTGTCGCATGAAGTAAATATAGGAAGTCACTTCGCCCTGTAAGTCCCCAACGGGGAGGCCGTCGAAAGCTATCAAGTTTAGAAATGTCGATTCCGTCACATGGTCCACCCCCAATCTTGGGAGTGTCAGGACCCCATCATTGGCGTTGAACGCGAGTCTCCACTGCTGTACTGAGAATGACTGTTTCAACCTGATCCCAGCTTCCGTAAGTTCAATTGCTGACCAGCTTTGGAATGTTTTGACAGATGAACCAGTACCGGAGACATATTTCTCATCCCAAATTAGGGCCTTTCTATACATGTCCAATACATGCAAGCATTTCCCCATTAAGGGCTGATGTAACCACAAGCCCCAGGAAAGTAAGACACGATCTTGGATGAACTGCTCGCGTGGCTCACCACCCTGCAATTGTTATGATCAAACGTGTGAAGCAATATTTAATTTTATTTTTCTTTCAGAGGTAACCAATCAAGCCAGAAACATTAAAACAGAACACATGATTTTTTTTTCTAGAGAGAGAGAGAGAGAGATCATACAAAAATTAACTACAGAAAAACACATTTAGAAAAAAAAGAGAAAGAAAATGAATGAGATGATCAATCTGTCTTCTTACGTTTCGCACTTGATCAATCTTTAGGAGAACAAGCATGGGCAGTTGATTTTCAAGGAGGAGCATGTCGCGCTTGATACCAGCAGTTTCCAAGTTTCCAAGATGATAAAGTCCGTTAAATGGATGACGAGACTCACTATCCAAGATATGGAGCATGAAGCAGCCATCTAGGAGCATTAGCTTCAAGAATCCACTGGTATCCGCATGCCAAGGAGGATCGAGTGCATCGTAAGAGTCTTTCAAATCTTGCACCACTGGGGCCAGAGCGTTGACATATGATTCCAGAGGCTTCCCTGACTCTTGGAGAAAATGGAGGAGCATGGTGTGCTTGCGCTTCTCCATTGGCATCAAATTTTCCTTTCCGTAATGGTAAGGACCAAAGGACACCATTTGAGGCTCGTAGGCTTTGCTGTTAAGGTTTTTCAGGAGATCGGGCACTTTGTAGATGGATCCCTTCTCTGAGTAGCGTTTCAGCGCTGTCGAACCATCACGCAAGAGCTGATCGAGTTCATTTCTTATCTCTACGACCCACTCCTCATTAATACTACTCTGCTCCACGGGCTCAATTTCATCAACACCACCTGCTCCCGGCATTTTGCAACACTCACGGATTCACCGATATATATATATATATATATACACACACTTGGTGATGAGATATATTTTTAAATATTTGTGCCCTTCTCTTCCTCTTCCCCTCACTTTCCTTCATATAATTTTATGCACCAAACTGCTGGGTTTTGCCCCAATGTGGAAAAGAGAGTAAAGAAAGCAGAGAAGGAAAACCTTGTGTGGTCTTGGGAGTTTTTCACTGGGTTTTGCCCCAGTGAGGAGTTTTTCGGTGCCAAGCGGATTTTGTTGACGTGGTATCCACTCGGCGCATTTGAACCGTCCGATTCACTTTTGGACGGTTCGGATTGAAACCATCCCTCTCCTCTCACCCCAACACTTTCTCTCTTCTTTTTCTCTCTCTAAATCTGAGCCGTTCAAACACGTAATAGACAACTCGGATGCTCGAGCGGACACCACGTGATACCCGCTCGGCACTGAAAAATTTTCCTACGTGTGAGCAGGCGTGGGGTCAAAATGCAAATCCTAATTTCTTAGAATTTTGAATTTTTTAAATCAAAAAAAATTGGGACAGAAAGAAACGTGGCTGTGAGAGAGAGAGAGAGAGAAGGGGGAACGTGGGAGAGAGAGATTTTAGGGGAATTGGGGTTTTGTTTATTAGATAAAGAATGAAAATGAATTTAATTTTTTAAATCAAAAAAAATTGGGACAGAGGGAAACGTGGCTGAGAGAGAGAGAGAGAGAGAGAGAGAAGGGGGAACGTGGGAGAGAGAGATTTTAGGGGAATTGGGGTTTTGTTTATTAGATAAAGAATGAAAATGAATTTAATTTTTTAAATCAACAAAAATTGGGACAGAGGGAAACGTGGCTGAGTGAGAGAGAGAGAGAGAAGGGGGAACGTGGGAGAGAGAGAGATTTTAGGGGAATTGGGGTTTTGTTTATTAGATAAAGAATGAAAATGAATTTAATTTTTTAAATCAACAAAAATTGGGACAGAGGGAAACGTGGCTGAGAGAGAGAGAGAGAGAGAGAGAAGGGGGAACGTGGGAGAGAGAGATTTTAGGGGAATTGGGGTTTTGTTTATTAGATAAAGAATGAAAATGAATTTAATTTTTTAAATCAACAAAAATTGGGACAGAGGGAAACGTGGCTGAGAGAGAGAGAGAGAGAGAGAGAGAGAGAAGGGGGAACGTGGGAGAGAGAGATTTTAGGGGAATTGGGGTTTTGTTTATTAGATAAAGAATGAAAATGAATTTAATTTTTTTCAGATTTTGTTTATTTGTTTTGTTTATATTTTATATATTCTATAATCTATCTATCTATCTATCTATTCTATTCTATTTCTATCTATATCCTATAGAAATGTAGTTGAAGCCAAAAAGCTCCCAACCCTCAATCCTAAATTCTTAGAATTTTGAGTTTTTTTTTTAAATAAAAGAGAGAAAAACGTGGGAGTGGGGGAGGGGAAGAGAGAGAAAGAGGGGGGACGTGGGGGGGACGTGGGACAGGGAGAGAGAACCTTAGGAAAAATTATTCTATGCCCTAGCAGGGATACCGTCACGTGGTACTCTAAATTCATTTTACACCACACATGTCTTTTAATCCTAGCGTGCATCGAACATGAGACCAAAAAAATATTAGATTATATTTTTTATCACTAGCGTTGTGCCCATTCAATACATAGAGTCGAAAAAAACTAATGTTAATTTTTTTCCCATGCATTGAACGGGTACAATATTTGATTTTTTTTGTTACAAATTAATTTGATTTAATTTTTTTTGAAGTATTTAATTTGATTTAATATTTCTTGCAATCTGAATCGTCCATTGCCGAGCATGGACGGCCCGGATTGGACCAACAGTCATGTTGTTCCTGAGGGATAGCAGGCACCCCGGGTTCCTTTTCTATCAATTAGCGTCGTTCCCGTTCGATGCACATGACAAAATATTTGTGTGGCTCCACTACAAAATATCGAGCTCATACAAAATTTGTTGTTTGTCCCGTGCATCGAACGGGAACGACGCTCGTGTGAAAAGAAGAAAATGGAAAAGGAAAAGGAAAGGGAAAGGGAAAAACCGTGTGCTGGCAAAGGAAGGAAAAGCAAAGAAAAAGAGAAAGGTGGGGCAGCTTTGTCCATGGGGAGAATTACCAGACAATAGCCGGAAGTGGAGGAGGAGAGAACTCCGGGCAGCCTTGAGGGAGAGCTCCGGGCAGCCTTGAGGGAGATGGATGGCAGTGGAGAGTAATTGACGAGAGACTGATGTACTATTGTTCAAGTGTAGTTGTATGCTTGGACCCTATCAATAATTCTAACACCGCCCACACACACTGGGTGTGTAGTGTGTGCAGGCTCCACCATTGTTGTGAGTGTGGGTGTGTGAATGAGTGTGTAAATGGGTGTGACGGTAGAAGGACTCGGACCCTATAGGAGGGGACAGCGCATCTAAGGACCGGTGGCCCCTCCTCATTGGTTCAATAGGTTCTGCGAGCGAGTCTTGGGGCCAGACCTGAGCTTGCGAGGTTTCGGAAGTTCGTATCACGAGCTATCAGATGGTAGGTATTTACATCCGTTTTTTACACCAAATCATAGGTTAGCGCTGGAGAGTCATTTAATTATTATTTGATTAAATTGGGCAGAAAAATAGGAATGTATTAAGTTAAGATTAATAGGCCAAGACAATATTAATTGAGCCCGGTTATATTAATTGGCCATGGGTCTAAAGTAAATTGGGCCTTATTGTTTAGGCCTTAAGTTCGAGAAGACCCGTAACCCATGAGGATACGTTAATAATCTAGAAGGTTCTTTTAATTGGGAAGATTAATTAATTGGCGGTTATAGATTAATGGTCATATGATAATAGGCCATGATATGTAAGTTTCCACGAAAAGGGGAAATGGAGGAAGTCTTCTATTTTCTTGTAACTGTCAATAACCACCCACTCATACATGAAAGACTAAACATGGGACACTTGGCACTATGAGAAGAAGCCAGCAAATCCTCTTGCATGCAAAACCGTGGATGCTCTTTATCTATAAATACAAGTTCACAAGAAGAAAAAAGAGTTCCCATACCAATCAAACCCAGTGCTTAAACCAAAATCTTCATAGCGAAGTAACTAGCTATTTTACTTTTCCTACATTCACTCAATTACTTCTTCAAGTAATTCGAGTTTTACTTTTCTTTGTACCAAATTTTATTATTACGATATAATAAAGTTAGTCTTTATTTTACGTTGCTCTCTTTCCTACACGGTTAGGAAATAGCTAAGTCCACTTTGTTGTGGCAAAACCACGAACCATCACTGCAATCTAGCCCTTAGGTTTGTAGCACTTTCGCCGTATAGTTAAGAAGTCAGAAAAGGGACACTCAGCCCTTACGTTAGACGCGACAAGTCTTGGCATGCCCGCGCTCAGTCCTTGAGCCATTTCATGACCAAACAGTAGGTCTGAGCGCCCCTCTCTTTCTATGATGGGCTCAACCCCCTTGATAAACGCTTTGTTCTGGCTAACTAGTTACATACCTATTTTGGTCAGACGTCTTGGCCTAGGGTGATGTTGGAGTTGCCTTTGATAGCTAGCTCTGAACTAGGGATGGCAATTTCATCCTATCCAATCACCTCCAATCCAATCCCCGTCCCGAACAGAGGAAAATTTTGGAGATCCATTTGGGGATTGGGTAGGGTATGGGGAACTTTTTTTTTAAATTCGGGGACAAGTTGGAAGCAGGGACAGACATATCTGCGCCCCCAACCCTACCCATACTCGTTCCCCGTTGTGTATCCAACCCCGCCCCGTCCCCGAATCGCTGTTGTATGATGGGAGGGGTTGTATTTTAACATTTTACATGTTGTTGCTGTTGTTTCTGTTTGGAAATACGGGACAAATGACAAATCTGTTTCATGATGCTGGGTTCTCCCCTTCTCTTGTTGCTGCTGCTGTTATTATGGCGTTGTTGTTTGAAATCTGTTGATTTTTTGTTGTTATTAATGACGCCTCAATGAACTTTGTTTGAAATAAATTGTTTTCCTATTTTGTTATTATTGACGTTATTAGTGGCACTGTGGCGCCTCAATGGACGTTGTTATTTGAAACTTGGCAGAAGGAATTTCTAGGAATTTTACATTGTTTGAAATCTGTGATTTTTTTTTTAAAGTTAACTTTGGATCCCCGAATCCTCGTGGGGATTCCCCGTTCCCCGTTTGGGGTGGGGATGGAGGGAAGAAACAAATCCCTGTTGGGGATCGGGTCGGGGATGGGGACGGGGAAGTGGTTTGGGGATCGGAGATGGAGATAGTACCTGCTTCGTTCTCGATATATATCTAAAAAGGTCACCCCAAGCGTAGGGTATAAGCGTCCAATTGAAGCATAATAAATCCGGAAGTCTGGGATCGTACCCTAGGGATAAATAATACGGCTTGATGGATTGTAGATGCAAGTATGGTTTCCGGCTTTTAGTCAGTCAACTTGGTTTTTCGTATGCGGTGGAAAGTAAAAAGTCTAAATTAAACGAGAATAAACTAGATAAAAAGAAGGTTAGGTCTAGGAATCACTAGCACCCACGACTCAAGCAAAATCGCATTTTTCACCCTAATACACGGTCTAACCCGGAAGATAAGATGGTTCGAAAATCAAGCTAGCTATAGAATTCATTTAGCAAACACCTCGAGCAACAGAGCTCCAAGCATCATGTGTGGTAAGTAGGCGAAGCTCTTACCTACACATGATCAAGGAGGTTATCACCTCGGTAATTTGACAAACAAATCCAAACCCCACATCAATTTCCAAATCAAAGTTGCAGACTTTTTGGTGAAAAATGCAATTTTTACTCAAGCCATGGGGTGCTAGTCACCCCATGACCCAACCTTGAAAACTACTCACTCATATCCATGAAGATAAGAGCAAGCAAAAATCTACTTAGCATAAGTGTAAATACAAGCCTAAGAGAAAATTAAATAGAAAGATAGATCAAGTAATTTGGAACAACTTTAATGAAGGTAACAAGAGTCAAAACTAATTTACTTAAATAGAAAATGCAGAAATGAAGATAGAAAATGAAGAACACCTCAAGAACAAACAAGAACAATTTAAATCTAGCTCTAGATCTATGCAATACAAAATTCTACTTCTCTACGTGTTTTTTCGTACAATGACATCATTCCCTATTTGTATTCCCAATGGTCTGCGTGCGGAATATTCCCAAAAGATGCTCCAGAAATCTGCCACGTATGCATCCAGTATCGATATAAGGAATTGGTGTATCGATACCGGATCACTTTCGTCCAAAACTTTTGGGTTGCAGAAAACCAACCAGTATCGATACAGCAAAAGCTTGTATCGATACCAGATCATAATCCCAGGCCTTGACTGCACGTTGACTTCCTTCTTGGCTTGCTTGCTGCTTCCTTCTTGGCTTGCTTGCTGCCTTGGTTTGCCATGCCATCGGGTCTTGAATAACTTTGGCACGCCTTGGCCTTTAAAACCCTTTTATTTGGTGATTTACCTACAAAACAAGACTAGCATACTCTACAAGCAAAAGCAATTAAAAGCAATTAATTAGGCGATGAAATAAACTAAAACTAACTACTAGCGCACCCTTTATTACATTCTCGGATGCTTATCAGTACCCTCCGGCCCCGATCCGTCCCCATTGCCATCCTTACTCTGAACTCTGAAGGTTCAGGAAATGGAGGAAGTCTTCTATTTTCTTGGCCATGTGATAATGGGCCATGATTTGTAAGTTCCCACGAAAAGGGCAAATAGAGGAAGTCTTCTATTTTCTTGCAACTGTCAATAACCACCCACTCATACATGAAAGACTAAACATGGGACACTTGGCACTGTGAGAAGAAGCCAGCAAATCCTCTTGCATGCAAAACCGTGATGCTCTTTGTCTATAAATACAAGCTCACAAGAAGAAAAAAGGGTTTCCATACCAATCAAGCTCAGCGCTTAAACCAAAGTCTTCCTAACGAAGCAACTATTTTACTTTTCCTGCATTCACTCAATTACTTCTTCAAGTAATTCGGGTTTTACTTTTCTTTGTACCAAACTTTATTATTCCGACATAATAAAGTTAGTCTTTATTTTACGTTGCTCTCTTTCCTACACGGTTAGGAAATAGCTAAGGCCCCGTTCCAGAACATCTTCTTTAAAAATAAGTACTTATTTCACATTTTCAAATTCAAAAATAATGTAAATGAAAAATAATTTTTCAAATTTTTTTTTGCACCGTATTAAAGATCTCAATGAGATTTATCAAACAAGATCCATATTGATAGGAAAAATTATTTGCGTAAGCATATAATTTTTGAGTTTGAAAAAGTACTTATTTTCCTTTCGAAAACGGGGCCTAAGTCCACTTCGTGACAAAATCACAAACCATCACTGCAATCTAGCCCTTAGGTTTACAGCACTTTCGCCGTACAGTTAAGAAGTCAGAAAAGGGACACTCAGCTCTTACGTTAGACGCGACAAGTCTTAGCATGTCCGTGCTCAGTCCTGGAGCCATTTCGTGACCAAACAGTAGGTCTGAGCGCCCCCTTTCTTTCTATGACGGGCTCAACCCTCTTGATAAACGCTTTGTTCTGGCTAACTTGTTACATACCTATTTTGGTCAGACGTCTTGGCCTAGGGTGATGTTGGAGTTGCCTTTGATAGCTAGCTCTGAAAACTCTGAAGGTTCAGGAGCTAGGCAACGCCTTATGGATTGGGCAGAATTACCTGCTAAAGCGGGCTTGCAATTTCTAGAGATAAGCTAGCGCATTAGAAGCGAGGCGCCGGTCCGGTCTCAGTTACTAGGAGATTGAAGTTCCGCAGTAACGGAGGACTTTTGGAAACCCACATTTAGAAAACAGTTCAAGGGCATAAGAAATCACTCATAGGTACCTTCTGAATCTTCTGTTTGATTTACAAATATAGAGTCCTTTTGCGCGCGCATTTTCCGAGTTGCGTTTTTAGAATAGAACAACAAAGCCTTTTTTGGTGCACATATGTGTAATGTTAAAATATGCTACGTTGTTTTAACCAAAAATAAATAAATAAATGCTACTGTGCTGAAAATAGCTGCTGTCACAAATATGCAGAGATCAGACAATAGAATGGACGCGTATAGGTTGACTAGACTAATTACATTCTGTTGTTGCTGAAGAGATATAGGCTGAGTAAGAGATGAGAGCCCCATGAGTCAACAAGAAATACTCTGATTGATTATATATTAGCACGCACATTGAAGTGTGTGTGGTTCCTTCTCCCTTTGTGAGTGTGAATCTGACTTTGTGTGTGGTTGAGTTTTCCCAACTTACAAACTCGTTTTCACACGCGCTCACATATTTTATGAGGTCCACACACACTACGCCATGCAGTATGTGTAGACCCCGCAAAACATGTGAGTGTTTATTTGAGTAGATGTGCAATTTGTGTGTGAAACTAGAGTTTTTCCACAATTCCATTGGGATGGCCTAATGGTCAATGCTTGAGACTCAGGAGTTTGCTCCCTTCTTGTGTCTCAGGTTCAAAATATCTTTTAGGCGTTATCAACTTATTTAGGACCAGTTCATACAGAGTTTTGCTCTAACTTCAATTGGCATCCCTTATACCCTCCCGTAAGTGGGCGGTAAGATTGGTCTCCAAGATTAGTCGAAGTGCGCGTAAACAATCCCGAACACTTGAGTTTAAAAAATAAAATCAGAATTTTTAATTTCTTGCTGATATACTAGAATTTGGAGGCGGTATGCATTTACCCTTCTTTTTTTTTTTTGAAAAAATAATTTAGCATTCCTTGCATAATGATGTTGTTTCTTGTCCTCTCAAAACTTTCAGGCCGGATCAAAAAGTCACTCATATGGTATAGCTATGATGCCCTAATGAAAAAGCCATTTTTAGTCACCTCACCAAAGTCTAAATATTCAACCAAATCTTCCAAACATCAAAATATTATTGGCGTACATAATAAGCCTTAGGAGTAATATTTATTCTTAACTTGATGCCCAATGGAAGATTAGCATAATGGAGGATATTGCCAATGCCAAAAATGGAGGGATGTCCATTTGAAACCAACCAGAATTAAGCTCATGATGACCAGGGAAGAACACAATAGTACAGTAGCTTTTTGTGGACAGAAATAGAAATGATAGAACAACAATACACATGTGTTTGCTCGGCTTTATACTTTTTACAAGCAAGTAATCATGCAGATACATAGAAATTAGTACTCCATTCGTCCCATAAAGTTGGTATCGTACGAAATTACGTTCAATTTTCAAACTAAAAAGTAATTTACCGTATACATTAAAATAATTTTTTGATTTTGTTTTTGCACTGTTCAAAACATCTCATCGAGATCTATCAAACAAGATTCATATTCTAAAAAAAAATTATTTGGGTAAGTACATTATTTTTAAGCTTGAAAATTACACGTAATTTCGTAGAGTACTAACTTTACGGGATGGAGGAATGGTATATATTAAAGAAAGAGTGACGAAGCAACCAGTTCTCCGTCAATCTCAATTATTTGCGTGGACGGTAATATGGATAGATGGTGTACCAAGTTTGAAGAAAGGAGAGGATGAAAAGGAGAATGGCGGCAAGGATAGACAAATAAGCCAAGGGACTCCAATTGGTACTCTCGTGGTAGGCGTGAACAAGATACGCACGGAGTCTATTCTGTGGCTTGCGGCGGTAGTCCTGGATTGGTTCATACACATCATTAAACATTTTCGAAGTAAATGGGTTGAGGATCGGTACTTCCTTAGAGAGCGAGTCGAAGAGTTGGACGATAGCTTCGTCACTTCCGATTCCATTTTCTAAGATATGACTGGATATCAATAGACGGACATCTCTAGGGCTTTGTATTAGCTGCCGCATGAAGTAAATAAAGGAAGTCACCTCGCCCTGAAAGCCCCAAGCATGGAGGCCGTCAAAAGCTATCAAGTTTAGAAATATTGATTCCGTGGCATTGTTCACCTCCAAGCGTGGGAGTCTCAGGACCCCCTTGTCCTTGTGGAACGAGATTGTCTCCTCCGCTTCCAACCTGATCCCAGCTTCCGTAAGTTCAATTGCTGACCAGAATGCATGTGTTTGGACAGAAAAAGTCGGGGGGGTTTCGGAGACATATCTCTCATCCCAAATTAGGGTCTTTCTATACATGTCCAATACGTGCAAGCATTTCGCCACTGACCGTGGCCAAAAGCTGAAGTAACGTAAGGGGACATGTTTTTGGATGAACTCCTGGCGTAGCTCACCACCCTGTAATTGTTATGATCAAACGTGAAACGATATTTAATTTTATTTGTCTTCTAGAGGTAAGCAATCAAGCCAGAAACATTAAAACAGAACACATGAATTTTTTTAGAGAGAGAGAGAGAGAAAGAGACTACAGAAAAACACATTTAGAAAAAGAGAGAGAAAATGAATGAGATGAATCTGTCTTCTTACGTTTTGCACTTGATCGATCTTTACGAGAACAAGCATGGGCAGTTGATTTTCAAGGAGGAGCATGTCGCGCTTGATACCGGCAGTTTCCATGTCACCAAAAACTGGTCCAGGCCAATTTTTCGAAAAATTCCCACCCAAGATATGGAGCATGAAGCAGCCATCTAGGACCATTAGCTTCAAGAATTCGCTGGTATCCGCACGCCAAGAAGGAGGGAGCACGTCGTAACAGTCTTTCAAGTCTTGCACCATTGGGACCAGCGCGTCGACGTATGATTGGAGAGGCTTCTCTGATCTCTTGAGAAAATGGAGGAGCGTGTTGTGCTTGCACTTCTCCATTGGCATCAAATGTTCCTTCCCATTATGGTAAGGACCAAAGGACACCATTTGAGGTTCGTAGGCTTTGTCGTTTAGGTTTTTCAGGAGAGCCGGCACTTTGAAGATGGATCGCTTCTTCGAGTAGCGATCCAGCGCTGTCGAAATCGAACCATCATCCAAGAGCTCGACTCGCTCGGCTTCGTTTCTTATCTGTACGACCCACTCCTGATTAGTAGTACACTGCTGCACAGCCAGCACGGACTCAACTTCACTCGAACTTGAACCATCATCCAAGAGCTCGACTCGTTCGGGTTCGTTTCTCATCTTTACGACCCACTCCTAGCCTGATTTGCCTAATTAGTACTAATACACTGCTGCACGGGCTCAACTTCATCAACACCACCTGCTATGATTGAATCTCCCGGTATTTTGCATGCAACACTCACGGACAGGCCCGGCCCTGAGTTTTTCGGGGCCCTAGGCAACCAACCAATTTGGGGCCCTTCACACCTACAAATGAAATATTTTCAAAAGATACAAATTGTCTCAAATATAAGACTTGCAAATATTTATATGGCGAGGTCACAAAAATTACATTACAATAACTAATAAGTATCACTTGAACTCTCCTATATGCTTATTTTATTCTATATGCACCACCACATTCCAACATATTGGGCTTGTTCTTCTAAAAAAGTCAAAATGGCTTATTTTTTGTCTTTATTTAAATTTTTTTCGTATCACTTGGCTTATTATCATTTTTTGGGAATTATTGCATCCTCATGATGAGGAATCTAAAAAGTAAAAAATTTTGATCGAAACCCAATTTTTTTTAATAAAGACGAAAAATAAGTCAATAAGCCACTTTTTTCGTCTTTATTCAAAAAATATTAGATTTCGATCAAAATTTTTTACTTTTTAGATTCCTCGTCAATCGTCAAGAGAATGCAATAATCCCAAAAAAAATGATGACAAGTCAAGTGATACGAAAAAAATTTGAATAAGGACAAAAATTAAAAATAAGCCACTTTGGCTTTTTTAGAAGAACAATCCCATTTTATTCTAAAAGAAAAAAAAAAAAAAAAGAGCAGTAGAGCACAACTCCAGTTCTCAACTTCACGGCAGATTGCTTTAACAAGAGCACAAAATCACACATTCACACGTCAGATTTCTTTAACCCTATTTTCGAGCAATTAAACAAATAGTTCTCAACTTTCCAAATGCATAAACAAATAATACTTGCAAAAGGCAAAAGCATAAACAAATGCCCAAAGCCCATACCTGGTAGATTGATTTCTTGCCGCGATTCCGCGAAAATCGATTCTTGTATTCACGTTTTTACCTCTTCAAGGGCAGGGGCTAAAAGTATTTTGGGGTTTTGTTGGGTTAGGGCTACAAGTAGGACTGTAGGAGATGAAATTTGGAGGTGAGAGACAGAGAGAGACTAGAGAAGGCGAGAGGAGATTCAGGAGAAGCCGACTTGCCGACGTTGTGTTGGGTTTTTCTAATTTCAATTCTGTGAGAAAGACGACTTGGCAGTTTGTGGTTCTATTGTGTTTTTCTTTTTCTTTTTTTCCCTTTTAAGAGTTGACACGGGAATTTCTGAATTGGGCTGAAAAAATCTTTTGGGCCTTGTTTTAAAATGGGGCCTCACTTAGTTAAGTTAACTTTGGGTACAAATTTTGGGCCTAAGAACTTCTAGTCTAATATACTAACTTGTAATGGTTGGGGGCCCTAATTTTAGGCCTTTTGGGGGGGGGGCCTAGGCCACCGCCTGGTGGGCCTAGGCCCAAGGCCGGCCCTGAGTCACGGATTCACCGATATATATTTGGTGATTGAGATATATTTTTAAATATTTGTGCCCTTCTTCTCTCTCTTTCCTTCATATTAATTTATGCACCAAACAAATCTAAATGACTATGAGGGACTCATAATCTTGGTTGTGTTTCCTAAACAACCAAGTAAGGTACTCTAATTAAAAACAGGAGGAATCCATGATGATTTTCCCTTTGCGTTTCCTAAACAACCAAGTAAGGTACTTTAATTAAAAACATGAGGAATCCATGGTGATGGGCCATAGTTTTGCCCCTTTTTTAAATTAATTTTTATAAATATGAGTCCGGGTAGCTTGCGGCACCTTGACTAATCCTGAGACCCTAAAGTTAACAGCCTGGCAAACCTCCAGTAGCCTCAAGATTTGATTTGTTCGCTGGCAATGAAAATCGAATTTGCAAGAGCTTAGAGTAATAACCCCTTGCCTGCGGTGTTGCTCCCACTCAACCAAACCCCATCTCCTTCCCCGATCCAATACCACTGTGGTGGCCCTGGCGCCTAAAAAACCAAACCCCTCACAACTTGGAGACTTTAGGCCCTCTCTTGCTGTAACACTGCGTACAAGTGCATCACAAAGATCTATCTGATACTCCCTCCGTTCCAGCTTAATTGTTTTTTATTGGAATTCGTATATTTTCAAACTCTAAAAAAAAATATTTCTATATATGATTATTTGTTAATTTTTTTACACCAGATTAAAAAATTAATATATGAAAATATACTATATATTTTTGTTTGAAAATACATGGATTCCTATAGGTAACATTTAAATTGCAACGGGGGAGTGTCCTATCTAATAGGCTTAGAGCTGTCCTATCATCTCTAATTGACCCGAATCGTGCTACATACACAGACTATCGGTGCACAGATTGTGCACAGATTTCATTGTGGGGTCTGCCAAGGGTCCCATACAAATTATCTGAGCCGTTCATTGAATGTAAAACATTTTTTCAAGGGTCTTTGTGAAAAATCAGCTCAATCCGATACCTATAGATGTTCAATCCAATCGTCTAACTTTTCATTATCCTGAAATCTGAATGAAAAAGTTAGACAATTGGATTGACCATCTATAGGTATCAGATTGAGTTGATTTTTTGCGAGGACCCTTGGAAAAATATTTTACATTTAATGAACAACTCGAATAATTTGTGTAGGACCCATGGTGGGTCTCACAACGAAATTTGTGCACAATCTGTGTGCAAATAGTCTGTGTGGACAGACTTTCTGAATTGACCCCTACTTTTGTTCTTGGGAGGAGAATCTCAGACAACATATTCATATCTCAGGAACCGATAAGAAGCTACCACAAGAACTCATCCAGCCCTAGATGTGCCATGAAAGTGGACATGTTGTAACGAACGCTATGAATGCAAGCTAAGAATGAGAAATAGAAAACTAAACAAGAAATCACAAAGACACAAGATATACGTGGCTCCCCAAGATGGGTACGTCCACGGGCGAGGAGAGAGAGGATTCACTAACCAACGTGAAGAAGAGATACAAAGAGCCGGCTGTAATCCGTAACTCTAGAAAGGCCACAATATGAAAGCCCAAAAAGATACTTTAGAAGTTCCCCAAAAGCCTTATTTATAATAGGCTACAAAAACGGGAACAACATAATTAACCAATGTGGGACTAAAGAATACAAGGCATTCCCAACAATTCTCCACCTTGACTTGAATTCCACTGAACCAAATCACCAAATATAGCTTTCCCCTTCTAACCTCTCACTCGCCAAATGCCCCCGAGGGGCGATCAACTGCAAATACCAAGCAAGCCCAAGCAATGCTTGAACTTGGCAACCGGAACCGGTTTAGTCAACATATCTGCTGGGTTATCTGCCGTACCCACTTTCTTCACCTCAACTTGCTTCTGTGAGATGATATTCCGAACGAAGTGATACCTGACATCGATATGCTTGGTCCTCTCATGATACATCAGATTTTTAGTCAAATGTATAGCACTTTGCGAATCACAAAATACTGAACTCACACCCTGTGCAAGACCAAGCTCACAAAGCAAACCTCTCATCCACAATGCCTCCTTCACAGCTTCAGCAATGGCCATATACTCCGCTTCTGTTGTAGACAACGCGACTATAGCATGATCACCAGAATTGGCACTTCCGGACAAAGTAAAGACATAACTTGTCAGAGACCTCCTCCTATTGTGGTCACCGACAAAATCCGAATCAACAAAACCAACAGCATGATCACCAGAATTGGCAACCTCAAACAATAGACCAACACCTGCAGTTCCGCACAAATACCGTAGTATCCATTTCACAGCCTCCCAATGTGCCTTTCCTGGACGCCCCATATAACGACTAACGACACTAACTGCATGTGAAATATCAGGACGAGTACATACCATGGCATACATAAGGCTCCCAACTGCGCACGAATATGGAACCTGAGACATATACTTCTCCTCATCCTCCGACTGTGGTAATAACTCAGCTGAAAGTCGAAAGTGTGCTGCCAAAGGGGTACTGACTGGCTTCGAGTTCTGCATGGCAAAGCGCTCAAGCACTTTAAGAATATAAGACTTCTGATTCAAAAATAATTTGCTAGCTACTCGATCTCTGCAAATCTCCATACCCAAAATACATTTTGCCGCACCCAAATCTTTCATCTCAAATTCACCACCTAACTGTTGTTTCAACCTGTTGATTTCTGATACACTCTTGGCAGCAATAAGCATATCATCAACATACAACAGTAGATAAACAAATGAACCATCTGGAAGTTTTCGAAAATATACACAACTGTCATACTCACTCCTAGAATATGACTGGCTTATCATAAAAGTATCAAACCGCTTATACCACTGCCTTGGGGATTGTTTGAGGCCATACAAAGATTTACGAAGTAAACAAACGTGATCCTCCTTACCAGAAACAACAAATCCCTCAGGCTGACGCATATAAATCTGTTCCTCAAGCTCGCCATGCAAAAACGCAGTTTTGACATCAAGTTGCTCTAACTCAAGATCATAACAGGCAACAATAGCAAGTAAAGTGCGAATGGAACTATGTTTTACAACAGGTGAAAATACCTCATTGTAGTCAACACCCTCCTTCTGGCTGTATCCTTTCGCCACTAGCCGAGCTTTAAACCGAGCGTCTTCTACCCCTGGAATACCTGATTTGCGCTTGAAGACCCACTTGCACCCAACAATCCTCTTCCCTTTCAGCGGTTCTACTAACTCCCATGTTTGATTCTTCTGAAGAGACTCAATCTCCTCATTCATAGCAACAAACCACTGTGCAGACTCAGTGCTCGAAACAGCTTCCGTATAGCTGGAAGGCTCCTCATACTCAATTGTCTCAGCAACTGATAAAGCATAGGCCACCATCTCAGAATAAGCCGAATACCTTTCAGGAGGCCGAATCTCCCTCATTGGCCTATCTTTAGCAATAGTGCGTGGTTGCTCAACTAACGCATCAACCTCTGTGTCTGAACTCTTGAACTCCTCTTCAATTGGCTTCTCAATGTGCTTCTTCCCTGAGTCGGAAGATTCACTCAAAATCTCCACCTGCTTTGGAACACTATGTTTCTGAACTTTATCATCAACCTGCTTAGACCCCTTAATCAAATAATTTTCATCAAAAGTCACATCCCTGCTAATCAAAAACTTCGAATCATCAGAGCACCATAACCTGTACCCTTTGACACCTGCTGCATAACCCAAGAAAATACAATTCTTGGCCCGTGGCTCCAATTTACCCTCATTCACATGAGCGTAAGCTGGACACCCAAAAACACGCAACACAGAATAATCAGCTGGATGACCTGACCATACCTCAAACGGAGTCTTACACTCAATAGCAGTCGACGGAGACCTGTTCACGAAATAGCATGTCGTGGAAACGGCTTCAGCCCAAAATTCTTTGCCGAATCCGGAATTGGACAACATACAACGTGCCTTCTCCAAAAGAGTCCTGTTCATTCGTTCAGCCACACCATTCTGCTGAGGGGTTTTTCTCACTGTGTGATGCCTCACAATGCCCTCATCACTGCAGAACCTATCAAACTCGCCAAGACAAAACTCCATACCATTGTCAGTTCTCAAACGTTTTATTTTCTTACCAGTCTGATTCTCAATCAAAGTTTTAAACTGTTTGAATGTATTAAAGGCGTCACTTTTATGTTTCAACATATACACCTGATAAGCCCTAAATAGTGTAAATAACCGGGCTTATCTCGCTCATTTTTTCCACGCTCACGCGCATAACTCCTTGTTTTTGATTGATATTGCGCGAAAGGTGCGTTTTTGGTGATTACAGGTTTTTCTTGTGAATAAGGCTTGATTAAAGCCAAGTTTCGCTCCAACAAACGTTCGGTGATCCGAGGGCTCCCATCGGAGCGATTCCGGAGCTTGGGGATTGTCGTGGAAGCCCCGGAACAAAGCCTGACATGAACTGCTGTGGAAGGCTGGCAGACACAATGTCTACCGGTAGACATTCAATGTCTACCGGTTCAATTCCAGATCAGTGAGGACACCATTTTGCATCATTCTGAAACGACCAATGTCTACCGGTAGATATTCAATGTCTACCGGTAGACATTCCAAATTTCTGCATTTTTTTGCCCGACTGTTGGACATTTCAGGGGTAGTTTAGACTTTTGTATCCCGAATGTTTGGGACTATAAATAGATTTTAACCTCATTTTGAGAGGATATCTTTCATATTTAGACCTAGAGCTTTCTCTCTCTACCTCCCTCTCCTCTCAAACTCTTCATCTCTCTTCAAAGGAGATTGAAGAGTTGGGTTTTGAGGTATTTCGTCTTCATTAATGTTGTAGGTACGTTTGAGATCTTCCGTAATCTTAAGTTTATTTTCGTTTTCATCCATGAATCGTATTTATCTTTTTATGCTTGTTCTTCGTTCTTGTTCTATGGTTGAGTAGTGATAAAGGCTTGGTCATGGGGTGATTTCTATCCCGTGACTTGGGTAGTTTAATGGCTTCTCTCTTTTCTTGTGCTTAATGTAGTTTGTGAATGGACTAAGTTCATTTTTATGTACCAAAACCTAGGGTTGTTAACCTCTTTGATTATGTGTAGGCAAGGACTTGATCTCTTGCCACATATAATGCTTAGAGCTATGTCACTCTAGGTGTTTGCCAAAATGCCTCAAAGAACTTGTTGAACTCTAATCTTTGGTCTAAACTTAGAGTTGTTAACTTCTTTGATCGGGTGTAGACAAGTCTCCTTGGCACACCCAATGCTTAGAACCATGGCACTCTATGTGTTTGATAAAATGCCTAAATGAGTTCCTTTCCATTTCCAAACCCCGTTGTATGAGTTAAACTTGATTTTTTATGGTTAAATCTTCCGAGTGAGATCAAATGATAATGACTCTCACTTGAGTTATCAAAGAGAAGCATTGAACGGCCTAAGTTATGGGCGGAATGAACCCCTAGACCTTGCCGCTTTTAATTTCGAGTCAATCTTTGTTTTCAATTAAAGTTAGGAGGTAGAGAGAATTTCCATCACTCAAAAGTTGGCCGTCTCAAAGCCGAACTAAAGGTTAGCGGTCCTAACGCTAAAAAGCCCTTCGTAAATCAATCCTCCGGCCTAGCTCCATTGGCTCCCTGTGGATTCGACCTCGGACTTCCGAGTTTATTATGCTGCAACCGATCTAGCCCTACGCTTGGGGCACTCTTTACTGCGACACACTTTGGTCGGGCAAGCATTTTTGGCGCCGTTGCCGGGGAATCAATTGGTAGCTAACTTGGAGGTATTGTTTTACACTGCACTGTAAGTATTCCATCTTTTGTTTTTAATTTATTTTTTTTATCTTTGTAGTAGAATGGCGGCGTCAAATGAGGAATTAGTCCCTCCTACCGCCAGTGTTTTTAGTGCTAAGCCGAGCATGCTTCAAGTGTTACCCTCTTTTCATGGCTTAGCCTCTGAAAATCCATGTGCGCACATCTTAGAACTTGAGGAGCTTTGCATGAATGATAAAGTGGCCTTATTTCAGATATTTCCATTATCTTTGAAAGATAGGGCTAAGAGTTGGTTTCATTCATTGAACCCAGGATCAATAGTTACATGGCAAGATATGGAAAATCAATTTTTCAAAAAGTTTTCCCCAATGCATGAGACTCATATGCTGCTACGTGAAATCGTAAATTTTTGTCAACTTAAAGAAGAGACTTTTGCATGTTGTTGGTGGCGGTTTAGATATCACATACTCTATTGGTCGCAGCAGTGCTGTGAAACAAGGCACCTTATTCCCATTTTCTATAAGAGTTTAAATTCTACAACGCGTCAACTTGTAGATAAAATGTTCGATGGTGTGTTTTCGGATAAAACCGCTAATGAAAGTTGGGATTACTTTGATCAATTGGCTGAAAATTCTGAATCTTGGGTTTATGATGTCATTGTTGAAGATGCCAACTTAAATGTTGAGAAAGATGAAATAGAGCCGCTTTTCATTATTGAAGAGGTTGGTTTAGATTTGCAAAACACCTCGGAGCTTGGATACCGTGATGAGCTTAATGTTCAATGTTCTCCTCATGAGAATTCGGTAGATGTTGTTGGCACTCTTGTTGAGTCTCCACCATTCCAAGATTTTGTGGGAGTGGAACTAATTGATTTTCTTGGTGTTGATGACTTTGATTTGGTTTACCATCCTTACATTGTAGATTTTGTCAACAGTTTGAAAATCAATCTAGTTTGGAATGCTCATTTGGTTGAATTTAAATGTCTTAAACGAATTCGGCAATTGCGCTACTCAAAGTATCTTATTTTGTGGTATGGCCGAATTCAATTTTTGAGCAAGATTTTGGAGTGGAGCGATGTGCTCATGGTAATAGCTCTTAATGGTACAATCAATGTTCGAAATCCACGGTTGGCTGAAAATGTTTGAACTTGGCATTCTATTTTTTTTGTTTTTGTTTTCTTTTTCTCTTTTGATGGTCCGGTATAGCCACCCGTGTCGCGCCTAAGATGTTGTATGACTAGCTCTGCGGCGCCTTAAGCGAGACACGGGGAGAAAAGTAGTACCCGTTTAATCACGTGACGATTCGGTGGTTTAAATACTTGTTGATAATAATTTTTGTTGCCGGGCTACCACGAGCCGGCGGTGCTAATGTCATTGTCTCCAAGTAGGGGGTTGGTTCTTAAGCCTTTTGCAGGAATGAGTCTTGGAAGCTTTACTGATGACGAACGGCGGCAATGACGATAAATCCTCCAACTTGGTCGAGGTATCGGGTGGTTGACATTCCACCCAATCGGTTTGTTCTATCCCTCTCTTATTTACCGTCTTTTGCATTGAGGACACTGCATATTTCAAGTTGGGGGGATGGTTTATGCTTTAAGTTTATTTCGTTCTCGGTATTGCATAGAAATTTTTTAAATTTTTTGTGCAATTTTCCCTTGTAATTAGTGATTTCAAGTGCTAGATACTTAGATTATGCTCAATTTTCCCTAATAATGGCAAGAGTCGTGCACCCCGTCGAATTTGATTATGTGTTGAATCCATGTTGCATGCATATACGTGAACTTTGTTGAACAAATTGAGCTCCAAGGTGTGTCAAGTAGTATGCGTTGCTTAGAGTTGAAGTTCATTTTGAAGCATCCCAAGCTTGTTTGTCTCTTTTTCCGCACTTGCGTAAATAATATCCGTTTGTTCATACTTGAGTAGCTTTCATATCTTTTATGCATCATATTGGAGTTGATGGGCGTGCGTAGGAAATGACACAAGGCAATTTTTGCGTGATAAAACCACAAATGTGTCCCCTCGTTCCAATTTGTTGAACCGTAGTCCGAGTCTCCATTCTTGCTCAAGCTTAGGAAGCCGGATGTTTGGAGGGTTGTGTGAAATTGATTTCCAATGATTCAAGGAGGTTTGAGGGTGGTGTGAATGTGATGGAAGTGGTTGGGATGAAAAAAGCTAAGAATTGGTACATGATTCCCTATCTCTCCTCTCCCATTTCAAAAGCTAAAGTCCCAAATTTTCATCTTCATCTCCAAAGCTCTTAGAATTGGCCCCTCAATCTCTCTCACTACAAATCTCACCTCAAATGGCCCTATTCCTCAAAGAAAAATCAAAGAAATGCTATGAAAGAGCAAAATCGAATTCGAAAGAGGGTTGAATACTATGATGAGAGGCTTGGTTAGACATTCGGGCTAGCATACATTCCAGATGAGAAGGGAGAGCACGAGGCTAAATACCGCGAGGAGCCGGATGAGGACGACGGTGTGGTGGAGTCGGTGGTAGTAGTTTAGTAGGATTAATCTAGTAGATTTTCTTTTTTGCCTTCTTTGTAGCTTTCTTTTGGACAATCTACTTGGTGGCCGGCTTGAGGCCATGGTTGGGTAGTCTAGGGGATGGTAGTGGCCAAGGGTAGTTGAAACCAAGCAAAGTTATGGCTGCTACCCCTTTTGTTTCCCTTTTCTTGGCACCAAGGTCATTATAAGCTACTAAAGTCCTTTTTTGATCCTAATGTACGCTCGTCTAACTCCTTTTGATGCATGATCGATATTTAATGCTAATCTAGTATGAAATTTCTGTTGACTTTGTTTGTTGTGAATAATTACTTAGCTCTTTTGCTCGGCGCTCTTTTGATTAGCATGCATAGCTTTTTGTTTCCTGCTATTGCGATTCTTGCTAGCGCTTATCATGGGATGTTATAATTTATTACTTTGTGCAAGTTCATTTTGATGTACGCTCTTTTGAGTCCTGGAATTGAAATTCAAGGTGGATGTGTGTTGCTTGGCCGTTGGCATAATTTGTTCACCTTAGTTCATTGTATGCATGTGCGTGGGTTGCATGTGATTGAGTCCGAAGGGGTGTTGATTGTGGACTCTTGCCGTATCCTAAGTTGAGCATAGTTTCGTATCTTGTTTTGGGGGAAGATTGCATAGAATTAGTTATATACTTTTTGCTTTAATTTGCTAGGGCCTAGCAAAGTCCAAGTTGGGGGGTGTGATAAGCCCTAAATAGTGTAAATAACCGGGCTTATCTCGCTCATTTTTTCCACGCTCACGCGCATAACTCCTTGTTTTTGATTGATATTGCGCGAAAGGTGCGTTTTTGGTGATTACAGGTTTTTCTTGTGAATAAGGCTTGATTAAAGCCAAGTTTCGCTCCAACAAACGTTCGGTGATCCGAGGGCTCCCATCGGAGCGATTCCGGAGCTTGGGGATTGTCGTGGAAGCCCCGGAACAAAGCCTGACATGAACTGCTGTGGAAGGCTGGCAGACACAATGTCTACCGGTAGACATTCAATGTCTACCGGTTCAATTCCAGATCAGTGAGGACACCATTTTGCATCATTCTGAAACGACCAATGTCTACCGGTAGATATTCAATGTCTACCGGTAGACATTCCCAAATTTCTGCATTTTTTTGCCCGACTGTTGGACATTTCAGGGGTAGTTTAGACTTTTGTATCCCGAATGTTTGGGACTATAAATAGATTTTAACCTCATTTTGAGAGGATATCTTTCATATTTAGACCTAGAGCTTTCTCTCTCTACCTCCCTCTCCTCTCAAACTCTTCATCTCTCTTCAAAGGAGATTGAAGAGTTGGGTTTTGAGGTATTTCGTCTTCATTAATGTTGTAGGTACGTTTGAGATCTTCCGTAATCTTAAGTTTATTTTCGTTTTCATCCATGAATCGTATTTATCTTTTTATGCTTGTTCTTCGTTCTTGTTCTATGGTTGAGTAGTGATAAAGGCTTGGTCATGGGGTGATTTCTATCCCGTGACTTGGGTAGTTTAATGGCTTCTCTCTTTTCTTGTGCTTAATGTAGTTTGTGAATGGACTAAGTTCATTTTTATGTACCAAAACCTAGGGTTGTTAACCTCTTTGATTATGTGTAGGCAAGGACTTGATCTCTTGCCACATATAATGCTTAGAGCTATGTCACTCTAGGTGTTTGCCAAAATGCCTCAAAGAACTTGTTGAACTCTAATCTTTGGTCTAAACTTAGAGTTGTTAACTTCTTTGATCGGGTGTAGACAAGTCTCCTTGGCACACCCAATGCTTAGAACCATGGCACTCTATGTGTTTGATAAAATGCCTAAATGAGTTCCTTTCCATTTCCAAACCCCGTTGTATGAGTTAAACTTGATTTTTTATGGTTAAATCTTCCGAGTGAGATCAAATGATAATGACTCTCACTTGAGTTATCAAAGAGAAGCATTGAACGGCCTAAGTTATGGGCGGAATGAACCCCTAGACCTTGCCGCTTTTAATTTCGAGTCAATCTTTGTTTTCAATTAAAGTTAGGAGGTAGAGAGAATTTCCATCACTCAAAAGTTGGCCGTCTCAAAGCCGAACTAAAGGTTAGCGGTCCTAACGCTAAAAAGCCCTTCGTAAATCAATCCTCCGGCCTAGCTCCATTGGCTCCCTGTGGATTCGACCTCGGACTTCCGAGTTTATTATGCTGCAACCGATCTAGCCCTACGCTTGGGGCACTCTTTACTGCGACACACTTTGGTCGGGCAAGCAACACCCAAACCTTACGAGAGAAATCATCGAGAATACTC
Organism: Rhododendron griersonianum; assembly: GCA_018127125.1. Lineage (NCBI taxonomy): Eukaryota > Viridiplantae > Streptophyta > Magnoliopsida > Ericales > Ericaceae > Rhododendron > Rhododendron griersonianum. Next base: position 6,818,430 of record CM030795.1, on the reverse strand, counting down.
ATAAAATAGCGAAAACCACCTTTAGAAGTTACCTCTGCGGGACCCCAAAGATCTGAGTGAAAATAATCCACTGTGCCTTTGGTGCGATGAACAGCTGTACTGAATTTCACCCTGCACTGCTTGCCGTAGACACAATGCTCACAGAAATCCAGCTTCTCAGTTTTCTGGCCACATAGCAAACCCTGTTTGCTCAAAACTGTCATCCCCCTCTCGCTCATATGCCCAAGGCGCATATGCACAAACGAGTCAAGTCTGAATCTGAAACCTTGGATGAAGCAACCGTTGCTGCAGCACCTAGAACTGTACTGCCCTGGAGTGTATAGAGGTTACCACGCTTCTGACCCTTCATCAGTACCAATGCACCCCTCAAGACTTTCAAAACTCCACCTTCACCGAGGAATTTGCAACCATGAGAATCAAGAGCACCCAGGGATATAAGATTTTTCTTCAAATCTGGGTCGAACCTCAGATAAAGTCCTAACAATACCGTCATGCATCCTAAGCTGAATCGTTCCTGAACCAACAGTCTTACAGGCCATGTTGTTACCCATCAAAACTATACCACCATTGACCGCCTCATAAGTAGAAAACCACTCTCTATGCGGACACATGTGGTATGAACATCCAGAATCCATAATCCACTCGGTATTAGAGCGAGAATCGCCCTCTGTAACTGATAACACATTATCTGACTCATCTGAACTTTCAGCAATTCCAGCAATTACTTTACCCCCTTTCTGGTCTTCTTTTTCTTTCTCCTTGAGTTTTAAACAGTCTTTTTTCCAGTGCCCGGATTTCTTGCAATAATTGCACTTTCCTTTCTTCTTACCTGATGATCTGGATCTTCCCCTATTACTCGACTCCTCCCTTTCTGTTGTTCTTCCCCTAACAAACAAACCCTCCGCATGTGCATCACCCTCACCTGACACTTTTTTCCTTAATTCTTTCGAATAAAGGCTGGCCTTAACATCCTCCATGGATATCATGTCTTTGCCATACAATAGGGTTGTAACAAAGTGCTCATACGAAAGTGGTAAAGAACATAGCAAAATTAGGGCTTGGTCCTCATCCTCAATTTTACTATCAATATTTTTTCAGATCCATAAAAATACGATTGAACTCGTCTAAATGATCCTTAACAGGTATACCTTCTCGCATACGAAACGTATAAAGACGTTGTTTGAGATATAACCTGTTGGTGAGCGACTTCGTCATATATATGCCTTCCAACTTCAGCCAAATTCCTGCTGCTGAAGTTTCTTCTTCCACCTCGCGAAGAACATCATCTGCCAGACTCAACTGAATAGAACTCAGAGCTTTGGCATCCGTATCATCCCAATCTTCCTCTTTGATTCCAGAACTAGTCTTGCCTGACAAAGCCTTGTGCAATCCTTGTTGGGTTAACAGAGCCTTCATCTTTACTCTCCAAAGACTGAAACTGCTGCTCTGCCCATCAAACTTCGCAATCTCGAATTTAGCCGCCATAGCCACAATCGGAAACGAAACCCTAGTTTTTGCAACCTAAGGCTCTGATACCAGTTTGTTGTAACGAACGCTATGAATGCAAGCTAAGAATGAGAAATAGAAAACTAAACAAGAAATCACAAAGACACAAGATATACGTGGTTCCCCAAGATGGGTACGTCCACGGGCGAGGAGAGAGAGGATTCACTAACCAACGTGAAGAAGAGATACAAAGAGCCGGCTGTAATCCGTAACTCTAGAAAGGCCACAATATGAAAGCCCAAAAAGATACTTTAGAAGTTCCCCAAAAGCCTTATTTATAATAGGCTACAAAAACGGGAACAACATAATTAACCAATGTGGGACTAAAGAATACAAGGCATTCCCAACAGGACATAATGAAGGCTCATGATAATGTCGTGTGGGAGTTCATCTGGAATGTGCTAACTGCTATGAACTTTCCTACCAAGTTCATAAGTTGGATCAAATCTTGTGTTACATCCCCATCTTACTCTTTGAGTATAAATGGGGAACTTAATTCTTGAATTCTTCACCAAGGCTCATGCTATCACTCTATTTAGACTAGTATCGGCTACATTAGTGATGCATGTGCAATTATTCCACCAATCACACTAGTATTAGTGGCTTAGAGCAACCCCAATGGGGATGTATTTTAGAAGGGGATGGATAGTTATTTTAGATGTAAAAAGTGGTTAAAAGTTAGTTGGATGTAAAATAGAACTCACCCCTATCCAATGGTGAGATGTAAAAAAAGGATGGATAATTAACTAACTTTCCCTCCCTCTTAATTTTCCCTAACTTTCTTAACCCTAATTCAAGTACTACTTCCGTTTGAAAAATAATTTTGGTATCCGGTAATCGAGGACCTAAAAAAAATTTATTCCGAAAAAAAAAATTATTCTGTCCCAATTTTTTTTTTTAACTTCTCATCCACTTCAATTACACCTTTTACTTTGATGTTGCCTTTGAATTTGCCTTAAATGTCCACGATATTTGTTGCAAGCCTGCTGGATGACTTTGGTGTATTTTTTTGCAACCCGATCCCATAATTTAGATCGTGCTTGGTTGGTACTGACAATCGGGTCTTGACCAACGCACAAGTAAGCATTACAAATTGCTTCATCTTAATCGGAGTCGTATGATTTTCCTCTCACACTACGATTTCCCTATGCCATAAATTTTTTTTTTTGATCGGTAAACAAGGCCAGCAGGCTTACAAAGGAGAGTCAAACTCTAAAACAAAAATAAGAGAAAAAGGGGGGTTGGACACCCAATTACAAGGTAAAATCCCTGACTTGGCTAAAGCAGCAACGGTATGGGCAGCTTTGTTGGCTGTGCGGCGTGCCCAACTGAAGATAATTCCACTAGCTTTGGCCAACTCCCTTATGTCCAGAACCACTGCAGCTACCTCCCACGGTGGAACATTTTCGGACGAGCTAAGAAGGATGGCTTCCCTGCAATCTGATTCCACCGTGACCCCTTGCCAGCTTGATCTGGAAACCATGAAACAAGCTTCCCTGATAGCTACCAATTCTCCTTGAAGGGCAGAGAGAATATTGAAAGTTTTTGCTCTGCCATCAATAGTGGCCCCTCTATGGTCTCGTATCACCACTGCCACTTTGTTGTTGGTATCTTCTTTTTTGTAAGCCACATCACAATTTGCTTTAAATTTCGATATGTCCGGAGCCACCCAAGTTGATGCAACATCTGATATGGGTTGGTTATCCATATGGACAGACGGAATCACACGAGTACTAGAATATTCCAGCTGGGCAAAATTTGCCTTGGCCATTACTACCAAAGGGTTCACCTTTTCATTTCGAAAAACATAATCATTTCTCGCCTTGATACACAATTTTTTTTGGATTGTGTTTGTGGAGAAAGAAGAAAATTTTTGTTGGGTAAAATCATGTAAAAAAACATCAAAAGACCCGTTGGCTGCGAACGGTCGGATCCTTAATAAAAAAAAACAGCCAACGGTAGGATCAAAGACCCGTTGGCTGAGATCAAAAGACCCGTTGGCTTACTCTTCCACCCCAACTTTACTCTTCCACCCCAACTTCACCCCAACTTTACTCTTCTGACTTCTCTCTCTCTACGAACAAAAATTACAGAACCAGGAGAACCAACACCCCCCCTCTCTCTCTGAACCTAAAGTCAATTCTAGGAGGATTTACCATCCCTGCTTCAAGGAGGCTTTACTGTGGCACTAATTGACCCAGCCTTCACCTGGAAGACTCGGAAGCAGCGACGAGGGTTTCGAACGGCGACGTGGGTTTCAGACGGCGATGACGATCCAACCCCTCTCTCAAATCTGTTTCCGGCGACCTTCCGGCGTGTTCTTGTGGATTCCGGCGTGTTCTTGCAGATTCCGGCGTGTTCCCAACAAAATCAGGTAGCTCCGGCTGTCTAAATTTCTGGTAAAATCAGTTGTGGTGATGAGCTGTCAATTATAGCTGCAGTCAAATGGGGATGGAAATATCCATCTCCTTTTCCATCTCTGTCATTTTACCACCTGATTTGTTCCATTTTACATCCCCATTGGAGGGGTTTTTTTTTGCATCCGGTGCTATTATAAGTATAGAACCCAGTTTTACATCCCCATTGGGATGCTCTTAGGTAGTTGCATGGGCAATTTAGGGATGCAAAAAGTGTTACATAGCTTCACTTTTTAGGTTACACCAACTTGCCTTGTCCCTTTATTTATACTCCTTCAGTGACCAGTTAAGCTGTCCTAAATAAGTGTCACGTTTAAAAAAGTCAATTGGATAAAATTGGGTACAATTCCCATTTTACCCTTCTTTTGATTTGATCCTTCAAACTTAGGACCCATTAATTGAGGGGTATTGATAGAAAGCAAACATTTTGAAGGTGCAATTATAATGTCTCATAAAAAAGGAGATGCTAGGGGCATATCAATTTGTCACACCTCAACCACACCCCTTTCACATACATGTGGGTCCCTAGCATTTATTGTGGATTCCCACACATGCATGTGAGAAATGCATGGTTGAGGTATGACAAATTGATGTGTCCTTAATATTTTCCCATAAAATCGTGATTTAAAAAGTGAATCATTTAAAAGGGGACAGAAGGAGTAGTATATAGATTTTTTCTTCACACACCCTCAATGCATCCTTGTCACATCATAGTGTGCTGCGGGGGGTTTGAGAAAAGACAAAAGGGTATACTTGCGTCTAATTGTATACTCTCTCCATCCCACAAAGTATGTTCTCGTAATGGCCCGAGTTGTTGAATAACATTTTTATTTGGAAATTTTAAGTTTATGTAGTTGCGCATTAATGATTTTTCATTAAATTCTGTAGGCATATACAGTTGTGTGAGTGCAATAAGTTGGTGTTGTGTACATTAGACATTTTGCGTATTTATATATGTATTGTATACGTTATTTGCTCTAGTATAACTATGCTACCATCTATTCCCTGAAGTCAAACTCTCTACTTAAAGGGTAAATAATGGCCCAGGACGTGTTTTGATAATTAATACCTGCTAAAGACATGCTGAGAACATTTGTTAATGCTGAAAATGTCATTGACGGATATAATAATTATCAAAAACACGTCTTTGGCCGTCATTTTTCCCTACTTAAATCAGGGGTAAAAATTCGGCCCAGTGGCCTGAAGCCTTCCCGAACCGTTGAACTTCAACCCAGCCCATGCTCAATGTTAGCCCGGCCCGAATCTTCAACCAAATCTTCTAAACATCCAAATATTATTGGGGTACATAATATACTTTAATATTTATACTTACCTTGGCGCCCAATGTAAAATTAGCATAAATGTTGGATAGTGCCAAAAATGGAAGGATGTCCATTTGAAACCAGCCGGAATTAGCTCATGATGACCAAGGAAGAACACAATAGTACAGTAGTTTTTTGTGGACAGAAATAGAAATGATAGAACAATACCACACAATAAATGCTAAGGATCCACATATATGTGAGAGGGGTGTGGTTGAAGTGTGACAAATTGATGTGCCTCTAGCATCTCCCTTTTTTTTACAAGCAAGTAATCATGTAGATACATATATAGTAGAAATTAGTCTTCCCTCTGTCTCATTTTAATTGTCCCCTACAAAACTTCGTGAAATTTTTCAAATTAAAAAAAAGGAGTATTTAATTATTTATCCTCAAAACTCATCCTACGTAAGTATTCATCCTGCACTTTTTGAACAGTTATGATTCCATCCTCATTTTAAAATAATCTCAGAACTACCCTTATAAATATTATTATATATATATACACAGTCAGGATCCTATGAGGGATCCCTTACGGCCTTAACGTAAGGGACTCCCCTTTCCCAATCGAATTGCGACGATCCGAGCCGCTCAATGTGTTCAAAACGTGATTTTAAGGGTACTCGTTAGAAATCGCTCAAAAAAATGACTGGAAATGGCTTGATCCGAACAGTTTTTCATAAAAACACTATAAATGCATTTTATGCAAAGGAGAATGGCGGCAAGGATAGACCAATAAGCCCAGGGACTCCAATTGGTACTCTCGTGGTAGGCGTGAACAAGATACGCACGGAGCCTATTCTTTGGCTTGTCGCGGTAGTGCTGGATTTGTGAATGCACATCCATCATTTTCACAGTAATTGGGTTGAGGATCGGTGCTTCCTTAGAGAGTGAGTTGAAGAGTTGGACGATAGCTTCTTCACTTCCAATGCCACTATTTACTAAGACACGACTGGATATCAACATGCGGACATCTCTAGGGCTTTTTATTAGCTGCCGCATGAAATAAATAAAGGAAGTCACTTCGCCCCATAAGCCGGTCCCAAGATTAATGAGGCCGTCAAAAGCTATCAAGTTTAGAAATATTGATTCCGTCGCGTGGTCCACCACCAATCTTGGGAGTCTCAGGACCCCATCGTCATTGTCGAACGAGATTGTCTCCTGCGTTTTATCGAAATCTGCTGGTTCCAACCTGATCCCAGCTTCGGTTAGTTCAATTGCCGACCAGAATGCAAGTGTTATGCCAGAGGGTAATAAGGAGACACATGCCTCATATCTCCCGTCCCAAATTAGGGTCTTTCTATACATGTCCAATACATACAAGCATTTCCCCATTCTTAAGGGCGACTGTGACATGGACAACGAAAAAAAGCATTTCCCCATTCCTAACTACAGAAAAACACATTCAGAAAAAGAGAAAGAAGATGAATGGGATGAATGCGGATGAGAACAAGCATTTCCCCGACGAGAACAAGCATTTCCCCAGCCAATGCTACTTCTTAAAACCCAGGTGTTATGAAAAGGGAAACTGCGACCTTATAACCAGAACAAACGGGACATGTCCAGGCGATGTGGGACACATTCCAACACACCCTCCTGGACCACAACACATGCATGGTAACCGGACAACGGTCCACCAAACAAAGACCCAACCAAGCTCTGATACCATGTTAAAGTATCCAACTCCAAACCAATTGGCAAAGAGTGGAGAGGCCGCTCAGGCTCATATACTAGTTTTGGAGGAGATAATTAACTGATGTGGGACAAACTCCAACATTTTCCACTTGATCAATCTTTACGAGAACAAGCATGGGCAGTTGATTTTCAAGAAGGAGCATATCGCGCTTGATAACTTCAGTTTCCATGGCACCAGAAGCAAATCCAGACGAAACACCTGCGTACACTCTCAACATATGGAGCATGAAGCAGCCATCTAGGACCATTAGCTTCAGGAATTTGCTCGTATCCGCATGCCAACAAGGAGGGAGTGCATCGTAACAGTCTTTCAAATCTTGCAACACCGGGGCCAGAGCGTTGACATATGATTCGAGAGGCTTCCCTGATACGTTGAGAAAATGGAGGAGCATGTCGTGCTTGTGCTTTTCCATTGTCATCAATTGTTCCTTTCCATAATGGTAAGGACCAAAGGACACCATTTGAGGCTCGTAGGCTTTGTTGTTTAGGTTCTTCGGGAGAGCCGGCACTTTGTAGATGGATCCCTTCTTTGAGTAGCGTTCCAGCCCTCTGTAAGAACCATCATGCAAGAGCTGATCGAGTTCGTTTCTTATCTCTACGACCCACTCCTCATTTGCCCAATCAGTACTACCCTGCTGCACGAGGGCTCAACTTCATCAACAGCATCTGCTGTGATTGGATCTCCGGGCATTTTGCGACACTCACGGATTCATCGATATAGTATATATTTGGTGACATATACTTTTGTACCCTTCTCTTCCTCCTTCTCTCACTTTCCTTCATATAAATTTATATATGCACCAAACAAATCTGAATGACTATGAGAGACTAATAATCTCCTCTATGAAACAGAATAACTTTGTCCAATACCACTGTGGTACGGCTCTGGTGCCTAAAGAACCAAACCCCTAACAACATGGGGACTTTAGGCCCCTCTCTTGGTGTTACACTGTGTACAAGTGCATCACTAATATCCCATCTAATACTCCCTCCGTCCCAGTTTAAATGTTTCCATACGGGAATTTGTGCATTTTCAAACCCCCCCAAAAATATAGTTTTATGTATGTAGTATTTTTTAAAATTTTGTTACACCAATTTAACAAATGGATAAGCGCCACTTGTCGTCACGTGAGGCCGGAATTCGAATTCCGGGGGATGGCCAGGTGCACCTTATCAAACATCTGGTGGTGACTCCAGATGTAAAACCGCGAAAGGGTCACATCGTTTTCGATAACGAGAACTGGGTTTTCAACACTCAAATCACGAGAGAGGGGTGCCCCACACCACACAGGGGAACGAGCCGACGACCCTGGATCCGCCTACATCAAGGAGGCGATATAAAATCTAGACGGACTGTATCGATCCCCTCACTCACGGGCACGCTCCCGACCGCGACACCCATATTAGATTAACATTAAGAAATACGAAAGGAAAATCTCAACTGAAAGTAGATGGGCAAGATCCTTTGTTATCATGGGAAGATCCTTAGGCTCCGTTTGGATGGGGTTTTGGAAGGGGGGATAAGTTTTGCCCCCTTCTTAGTACGTGGGGCCAGGCCGAAGACCCCGTTTGGGAACAAAAAACGGACGGGTCTTATTTTATCCCCTCCTTCCATTATCCGGCGAGGAAGGGCTTCCGCCGGTCTAACTTATGGATGGGTTTCGAGGTGGCCGAAAATAATCCCCCCTATGCCCCCTTCAAATTGGACGATTTCACCCCTCCTTATCCCCCTTTACCCACCCCCAGGTTCCCATTTCAGCCGCTACCCTAGTTCTGGTTTTGTTCGAACAGAGAAGAGGGTTCTGTGGCGATTTGGAGAGTGCGACCGATTTCAGTTTCGATTAACACAGGTATTGCTTTGATTTGAGTTCTGGTTTTGATTTTTGTTGGTTTTCGAATCCATGGAGTTGTTTGTTGTTACTGTACCTGTGATTTGGGTGTTTTAACTCCATGGATCTGTGGCTATGGGATGTACCAGTGATTATTTGGTGAAGAATATGAAACCCTAACAAAAAAACTGCCGTAGTTTATTCGGTTTGTGTATTGCAGTGTTGAATCCGAAACCCTAACCCTAAAAACGTTTTTTTTTTTTTTTGTTTCTGTCAACCTTCAAACCACTTTGTTTTTATTATGAAATCAGCTCTACAAGAACCGAAGAATCATATATTTGCATATAGAAGCACACAAACTTGAAGGCATATGCACATTATACAAAGAACAGAGGTGAACTTAAACCTTGCTAATAAAACTCTCTGGCTTCAATCCAATCTATGTACATAATATTAGTATACAGCCAAATGTTTGATTTTCGTGTGTACATTTGGTACGATTTCTGCACCGTATAGTGGCTGTGATTTTGTGAAGGAAATCGAACCATAACCCTCACAAATTTGAGTAAAAGACTCATAAGAGTAGATTTTGAAGAGCAAAGTTGAAGAGTCATTAGAAACTAGACTTCAAGAGCTTTGAAATGACAGGTCATAGATTAAAAACGGAGTTCGGACAACATAGTTATACCCGTTTAAGTTGGCCTTTTAGCTTTGGAAAGACAAAGTTGCAGATTCTGCAATTCTACCAACTTCAAACCAAAAACTGATTTAACTCAAGAACATTTGAGGCACAATCTTTAAATAGCTTGAAAGGTCTATGTGTCTAGTTTCAAAATCAAGAAACGGTGCGCATTTTCGATGCTCGTGCTAAAAGATACGGCTGTTTTCCTAACATGTGACAGTGCTGACTGCACAGTAACGAATTTCAGTGCTGTTAGGTTACGAATTTTTACAGAATTCAATACTTCGAATCTAATCCCGAAATTTTTACCATAGATAAAATACTCATAGAGGAACTCTCAATAAAAATCTCATAATTTTTGGAGCTTAGGAACTGCCTCAACAAAAATCCACAAAATCAGGGCAGACACAAGGTTTCCAATTCTGCAAATTTCCAGAAAATTACTTGTTCTTCTTCCTGTGATTTTCAACTCAAACCCTTCCAAAATACTTCAAACTCACATCAAATCCTTACTAATGAAGCTCGAACCCATATATATTAAAGAGCTACTCTAGAAACATCAAATTCATGGATCAAGTAAGTTCTAAATATGAAATTCAAGGGATTCAATTAGGGTTCTTGAGCTTCTTCAAAAGTTCAACCCTAAAACTCAAATTCAACTTAAATCAAACATCTAGAGCATGAATTCAGTCCCTAAGATATGAAATTTAACATACAAATCATGGAATCAAGTAAAAGAAACATGTATTACCAAGTTAAATCTTCAATTCCAAGCCAAGCAAGGTTTTTCCCCAATTTTTTCCCTTTCTCTTCTTCTTCTTCTTTTCCACCGTTTCTCTCTCTCTCTCTCTCTCAACGTGGAAGATAGAAGTGGAACAAGAATAATGTAGAACATTCTCTTTTGTTTTCTCAGGCTAGGTGGATAAATACTTGTGTGTGGCCTAGTCCATACTCTATCATGTACTCCAATTCTATTTAACAAGTATGACAAGTGCAATACTCACCTAATTAACCCGAAACACATCACTTAATTAAACTCCAAGCATAATTAAAGGTCAGGGGTATTACAGATTAACCCAAACGAAGCATTGTAGAGTTGGGAGAGAATGACATCTATTAATTAACCCAAACTTAAGACGATTATGTAAAAGTTAACCAACTTTGTTCATAGGCTAGTGCAGTTTATTGTGTGTGTGTTTTGGATGAACAAAGTTAACTTTTGGGTTCATTGATATGTAGTTTGTTGGGTCAATTAATATGATTGCATGAGTAGGTAGAGAATTATAGGTATATGAGATTTACTAGATACTTAAAACTCTAAACTAACATACTTTATAATAGTTGCTTCCGGTGGGAAATAGAAAACAATGATAGAAGGTCATCTTTATATCTGTTGAAGTTTGGAGTTATGAATAAATAGTTTTAGTTCGTATTTAATCGATGAAACCCTTGTTAGCATTTTTTAGGATGCCAAGATTAAACAGAAAACAAATCAGGAGAAGAGAAGAGCAAGAGGCAGTCATGGCATTACATGCCTTTATTACTAATGCAATGGGTATGTTTCGCCTCTACCTCTTCATCATGTCCACGTCGCGCCGACCTGAACCTCGTCCTGAGTTATCTCCTAATCCAAACTTGTACCAGACGCATGTAAACAATATCAATAGGCTTGTAAGGGGCAATGAAACTGACTGCCACGACCAGTTGAGGGTGAATAGGCATACCTTTTTGAGATTGTGCTTTTTAGTCCGAGGTGTTGGGTTAGGGGACTCACGCAACGTATGTTTGGAGGAGAGGGTAGCAATATTCTTGTGGGTCCTCGGTCACCATACAAAGCAGAGGCGTACAAAATATGACTTTTGGAGATCTATCGAGACTGTAAGTAGGCATTTCAATGCTGTACTCCTAGCTGTCTTGCGCCTTTACAACATGCTCCTAGTAACGCCTGAACCTGTACCTCCTAACTACGAAGACAGTAGATGGAGTTGGTTTCAGGTACACTCGTGCTTTTTCATTGTTTGACTGCTTCCATTTGAAATATTCCCTATAGTTGGCCATATTTAATTTTGGTTTACTCTTCCCAACATTTGTTAGAATTGTCTTGGGGCATTGGATGGAACCTACGTGCCAGTTAATCCCCCAGCTGCTGACAAGCCACGATATAGGTCAAGGAAGGGTGAGATTGCTACAAATGTTTTAGGTGTTTGTACTAAAGACCAAAAATTTGTCTATGTCTTGTCTGGTTGGGAAGGGTCGGCCACTGACTCTAGAATCCTCCAGAACGCCATTGAAAGACCGGAGGGTCTTATAGTCCCCCATGGTATGTTCCATATGCTAAGTTAATGTTTCCCTTCGCTCCATTACCATTAGCTATCCATTTCCTAAGTTATTCTCTTAACTCTCATTCATAACAGGACATTATTACCTTGTCGATGCTGGTTATACAAATGGGAACGGTTTTCTGGCACCATACCGTGGCCAACGGTATCACATAAACATCTGGAGGCAAGGTCATATGCCAGTGAGCAAAGAGGAGTACTTCAACATGAAGCACTCCGCTGCTAGGAATGTCATTGAGAGGAGCTTTGGGGTTCTTAAGAAGCGGTTTGCAATTTTGAGATCAGCCTCCTATTACCCCATAAGGACTCAAACCCGTATTGTGACAGCATGTTGTCTTCTCCATAACCTAATTAGGAGAGATGCGCCCAACGATCCCATTGAACAAGAATACTCCGCGTGGGAACGAGATCACGTGAACGATGTGCCTGATGATGATCACATTGGTAATGTAGATTCTTCCAATGAGTGGACTGCGGGGAGGGATGCGCTGGCTGCGGCCATGTATAACCATTGGTTAGCCAATGGTGGGGGACAAGACCCAAATCTCTTGTATAACCATTAGTTTGTCGAATTTGTGATGACATTGTAATTATGTTTGGAACATGTTTGTATCATTTGTGTTTGAAGAACTTGTAACGTAGCATTTCCGTTGTAACATTTGTGTTTCAAGAAGTTGTACCGTACCATTTCGTTTGTTACATTTCAGTTTGCAAAACATTTAACGTATCAACCTATTTCCCAATGTAATCCTTAATGTGTGAGGTTGTACTTCTACATTTGTATATTCAATTTCAAGCAATGCATTTGCAGCAATGGACAATGAAGTCCAAGTAGTGGAAGCACCTACGAAGGGAAAACGTAGGAATTGGAGTACTAAGGAGGAGGGTGCACTAATCAAGTGCATGGTGAATGAGTTGGTGGGGGAAAAGTGGAGAGCCGATAATGGCTTCAAAGGTGGTTTCTATAACCACGTGGAGAAAGAGTTGGAGAAGTTCCTACCGGGAACCAATCTTAAGGCTAACCCCCACATTGACTCAAAGGTGAAGTATTGGAAAGTAACGTGGGCAAAAATTGTCGACATTCTCGGCCTTAGCGGGTTTGGGTGGGATGATGTGACCAAACGCATCGTAGTGGAGAAAGACGTATGGGAGAACTATGAAAAGGTAACTTCCAAAATTTAAATTTGTACTTCCAATGCTTTGGTTCGCATTATTAAGACATGGGAATTTGTACTAACGGCCAACTTATATGTAGGCCCATCCTCAAAAGGTGAAGAATATGTATGGGAAGACCTTCCCGTACTTTGACGATTGGCAATTCATGTTCGGAAAGGATAGAGCTACGGGGGCGGGAGTGGAGACTCCCGCATCAATGGGGCGCGCAACAAATGCGAACCAAAGTCTCCCAACTTTCAATGATTGCTATATTCCCCAATTTGGTGAAGACTTTGATGCATTCCAAAATGATACACCGACGTCTCCCGCAACTCCCGCAACTCCCACAACTCCCACAACTCCCATACCTCCAATATTCACACCTCATAGCTCACTCCCCACGTCCACTCCCCAAACCTCAGTGCCGCAGCCCAATCCCGGAGGCACAAAGAGGAAGAGGACAAGAATGGGTGATGCGGAGTTGTCCATGCTTGGAAGCATGCAGAATTGGATGACGTTGAGCACGGGCCATATGGAAAAGATGGTCAATTCCTTCGGATATGACAAAGAGCTATCCGCACGACGCACTCAAGTGCCAGACGAGCTATCAAAGCTCGATATTACCTTGACGGAGAAGTTCAAGTTAAGTGCGGTCATTTGCCAAGAGGAGCAAAGAGTAGACAACTTCTACGGCATCAAGCCCGAGGAGAGACAAGCTTATGTTGAGGTCATCCTTGCTGGCATCGTCTATGGTCCTATTTAGGAAGTCTTTGAACAAGTTGTGCCCTTTTGAAGTGGTTTAAGTACCTTTATAAGCATGATTGGTACTTAAGCCACTTTTTTGACGTGGCTGAACTATCTCGTAGTATATTATACGCCATTTGTAAAAATGTAATGAATGACTTAAGTCATGAACTTTTAGGACTTAAACTAGGAACAATGGTGGATGATTGTACGATTAGGCCTTGTGCATGCCTTATGTTGCTACATTTGATGCAATTTTTTGTGAATGTGGAATGTAATATGAATATTTCTTGCATGACAAGTTTTGGCAAGTAATGTGTGACTAACTCGGGCAATGATGAGTCATTTCATTTGTTAATTGAGGTAGGTACCTTGGCGGGGCAACATTAGTTGCAGCCAATGAGTGCCCTTATGATTAACTTTCAATATCTGAGCCCAACTGGTTATCTTCTGCAACTTTAAGCCATGGACAGAGGATCAGTTTTCTGCACTTTTGTATGGGCTATGATGATACTTTTCTGAGCCAAATGGCATAAGTGGTTTGTGTGGGCTATGATGCAATATTGACTGATCCTCTGTCCAGTTGTTGGCTGCTTTCTGTCCAGGGTGTTTGTGTTCTGTTCTGTTCTTTTGTGCAGTATCCTGTCCAGGCTGTTTCTATTCTGTTATGTTCTGTGTTCTGTTAGGCAATGATGAATTTTTTCTGAGCCCAAAATGTCATAAATGAAGGCATAATCTAGTGCAGTTTTATAGTACTGCTATAAACAAATTGCTGCTGCTGCTCTGTGTGTCAGTTGTACCTAGGTTTGAACCATGTAGAAGTTGGTTTCTGCAATTCCAAAGCAGTGCAGGTGTGTGTGTTGTGTTGTGGTGCAACTGGTAGTGCAGGACATGGCTGTTTTCTGATGTTACCATACTGTTTTCTGCTGTTCCATATTCTTTTATGGGAATACATGTCCAAATTTGGTGGATACCTTGGCGGGGTAACTTATGGGCAATGATGAATTAATTAAGCCATGACTAACTTTGTGGACTATTATGGTGGATACCTTGGCGGGGTAACTTATTTTGTTGCAGCCAAGCGTACCATTGTGATTCCCATTAAAATTCTATTTTCTGAGCCCAATTTTCTGACCTCATGTTTTCTGAGCAAAAATTCAATTTTCCTCAACTTCGACTCTGTTGGTTTCTGCAGTTTTCTGTTATGCTCTGTGTGTGTGTGTGTGCAAACTGCAGGGCATGATGTTTTCTGACCTTTTTTTGAGGCAGTGTTGTGGATAGATGACTGCAGAATAAATGTGTGTCAACTGGACATTGTCTGTGCATGTGTCCAAACTATTTGTGGCCATACTCAGGAGTAGTTATCTGTTGTCTGAAGTTTGGAAGGTTTAAATTACATTTTACTGGTGGTTTCTGCTATTAACAGTCCCAATTATGAGGCTATGATGTGTTAAAACCTGAGCCAGTCCAAACAAACTCCTAAACAACTTGCTAATGTTGCTTTGTGGACTATTATTGGGCATTCTGTACTGCAGTTTTCTGTTACTGCAATGGCTTCAAACTGCAGCTGCTGCTATGTGTGTCTGTTGTACCTGGGTCTGAACCGTGTGTGTGTCTGCAGTTTTGGGCATACCCTGGGTTTGAACCATGTAGAAGTTGGTTTCTGCAATTGCCATGCAGTGCAGGTGTGTGTGTGTTGTGTTGTGGTGCAACTGGTAGTGCAGGACATGGCTGTTTTCTGGTGTTACCATGCTGTTTTTCTGCTATGAACATGCTGTTACCATGCTGTTTTCTGCTGTTAGCATGCTTTTATGGGAATACATGTCCAAATTTGGTGGCTATGATGTGTTAAAAGCTGAGCCAAGTGTGTGTGATATAAACTGAGCCAGTCACAGGTTAAACCTAAAAACAGCATGCTAAACTCAGAAAATTGCACCATGTGAGTTTTATGTTTTTGTATGGGCAATGATGAATCAATTGAATTGATAAATTTTGTAGGTGGATACCTTGGCGGGGTAACTTTTTTTGTTGCAGCCATAAGTAGCCCTGTGATTCCCAAAATATATTTTCTGAGCCCATGTTTGGTTTAGTAAGCTATGTTATGGGTTTGCAAGTTGTTTTTGTACAACTTTGATTGAGTTTAGGTGGCTATTCTGTTCAGCAGTTTTCTGAGTTGCTATTTTATGCAATTTGTGGCTGTTTTTTGCAGTTTTGAAGGCTGTTCTGTTCTGCAATTTTAGCCCATGTGTCTATTCTTTAGTGCAGTTTTCTGTGCTGTACAGTTTGTGCACTGTGCATGTGTGCAATCTGCAGAAAAACAGCTTGTGTCCAACCTGTGTCCAAGCTGTATCCTATTTTGTGTCCAAGCTGTGTCCAAGCTGTATCCTATTTTGTGTCCAAGCTGTGTCCAAGCTGTATCCTATTTTGTGTCCAAGCTGTGTGCTGCTGCTGCTGGTTTGGCATGCTGTTAACTGCAGATTTGAGAGCTGTTTTGTTGTTGCCTTATCTATGGTCCTATGTATTTTGTGGCTATGATGACATTTGTCTGAGCTTAGCTATCCATAATATTGTTGTATGGCTATGATGATATGGAAATAAATTTTTGAAGGCAAGTCACTTATCTTGGCGAGACAAGTTATGAGGGTCAACAGTTCAATCACTGTTCGGCAACATAACTTATACCCAAGTATTGCAATGTGTCGGTGCCGGTGAAATATATCTGAGCCAAATAGAATTTATAAGCATACTATTAGTATTAGTATTGTTTCACATTAAAATATTCATATTGTTGTATCCTAATAGATTTTCCGATGGAGAGGGAAGATAGACAAAACTATTGGGTGGTATTCGTTGGTCGTGAGCCGGGGATCTATACAAGTTGGGAGACTGCGGAATTGCAAGTTAATGGATACCCGGGGAACTTGAAGAAACGGTACAATACGTTCGACGAAGCGGAAGAAGCATTGTTACAATTTCATGAGGAAAGATACCGGATGAATCAAGAGATGCAGTTGGCCCCAACCAAACGTCGATCAAGTGACAGTGCTTCCACATCCGCAATTGCTTTGGAAGATGAAAATCGAACAAGTCTAGTGCCATACTTTATCGGGATATTTTTCTTAGGATTCATATGTTGTATTTTATTGGCACATGTATTCCATTCGGAATAAACTAGTAAAAAATTGTAATTTCAAAACTTTGACTGAACGATAACACCACCGGATGGGAGCTTAATTGGTCCTCCTTCATCTCTCTGTTACGGATTCTAGAGTTAATTAGTTATTTTGTATGACTGGGTATTTTCCATTATTTACCTTTCTGTTATCTAAGACCTACGTTTTGTTGGGAGTATGAAATGTTAGCAATATTAGAGAATGTGTGTAATTTAAACAAGCAGGAAGCAGATTGGGTTCTTAAAATTCATTTAGTGGAACACACATACGAGCGGACCAAAAAAAAAAAAACACATACGGGAAAAAAAAATGGAAGCCATCAAATGGCAAATCCATTTATTGTCACAATAAAATGTTTCTTCGAACACCTCTCTTCAACTTCTAGTTCTCACGACGACCAAAAATATGGCCCCATTGGATGAAATTGGGAAATTGCTTGTCTCGATAACGTGTCACCCGTGGATGATCCTACATGAAGTTGGGAAAATCATTTAGATAATTTACGAAATGAGACAAAATCGTATTTACTAAGCAAAACTTTATAACATTTTAACTTACTCGGACGAAGTCATTCCAAATTTCATCTTCTACCACCAACTTGTTTTCATTTGCATTCCACCCAAACCCTTCGCAGTGAAGCATAGATACAAGATAACAATATTCCGTCTTCCATACTTTCAACTTCGTAGCAATATGATTTTGTTCAATACCAGCTTGGGGAAGTGAAGCTTGCATTTGATTTTGAAGAACTGCCAAGTAGCCGGGATGCCATCCATTGCCATTGCCTTCCCAAATCCCTTCATCTACAAGGTTCGTAACGTTTGTTAGTAACATTTGCTCTTCCACCTCGGTCCAAACTCGGCGTGCCATCAAAGAGGTTGACAAACAAAATTAAAAACTAATTCTTTGGATGAAGATGAAATGTGATATGAGAAAAAGAGTAACTTCCACAATTTATAAGAAAAAAGTTAACCAAACTAATTAGTTAGACATATTTTCACCAAATAATATTGTTGTGCACATGAGAATTGACCTAACTAGTTTGATGAACACATTTCCAACTACCATACAATGTATTTTTTTAAAAAAAAAAATTCCAGAATTTATTTTAAACAAATACTCGAATTTTTTTTACAAACAAAACCCGAATTTGTTTTTTACAAAAAACTCGAATTTTATATATTTGAAAATGTTTAATAATAATAATAATAACAACTAAATATTACGGCTTAAATTGTGAAAGAATAATTAAATTTGCAATTATATATAAAACGTAATACATAATGAATTTAGGGACTGCACAAGGGCAAAAGGGTCATTTGACAGCTTTTTACATCATCCACCCTTCCTTATACCCCCTATTAATCCTTCATCCAAACGAAGTACTATTTAATCCCCCTTCTCTAATACCTCATCCAAACAACCTACTATTTAATCCCCCCTCCATAAACATCACATCAATGTGGACCCTCCCTTATTAACTAATACCCCCTACTATCTTATCCCCCCTTATTAACTAATACCCCCAAATCTTTACCCGCATCCAAACGGAACCTTAATTAATAAACTCTGAAAAATTGGAAAAATCATGTAAGTACCAAATATTGGTGATATTTCCCTATTGACCAGAAATTCCACATTAGGATATAGTTTTAGAATTCATACTGCAATTTATGTGAGTTGTTACTTCTAAGTGAGTGGAGGGAATTGGTCTTCAAGATTAGTCGAGGTGCGCGTAACCAATTCCAAATACTTGAGTTAAAAAATGAAATCAAATTTTTTTTCTTGCTGATATACTAGAAATTGGAGGCGGGTATGCATTTACCTCTTTTCTTAAAAATAATTTAGCATTCCTTCCATAATGATAGTGTTTCTTTTGTCCTCTCAAAACTTTCAGGCTGGATCAAAAACTCACTCATATGGTATAGCTATGATGCCCTAATTTAAATTTAACCCATTTTTAGTCACCTCACCAAAGTCTAAATATTCAACCAAATCTTCCAAACATCAAAATATTATTGGCGTACATAATAAGCTTTAGGAGTAATATTTATACTTACCTTGATGCCCAATGGAAGATTAGCATAATGGAGGATATTGCCAATGCCAAAAATGGAGGGATGTCCATTTGAAACCAACCAGAATTAAGCTCATGATGACCAGGGAAGAACACAATAATAGTACAGTAGCTCATTTTTGTCGACAGAAATAGAAATGATAGAACAACAATACACACGTGTTTATCGGCTTTATTTTTTACAAGCAACTAGCAAGTAATCATGCAGATACATAGAAATTAAGCACTCTCTCCTTTCCATAAAGTTAAGAAACTACGTGCAATTTTTAAATTAAAAAATAATTTATTTACTAAAATAATTTTTTTGCGCCGTTCAAAATATCTTGTTGAGATATATAAAACAAGATCCATATTGCACAAAAAATTACTTCCTTTGTCCTTTTTTAAGTGTCCACTATAGTTCTGCGTGTAATTTTCAATGACTTATATCTCTCAACGTATATTATGTTTTATGTTTTTGAAATCATCGTCTTATAGAATCAATTGAGATCTATCAAATAAGATCCATATTGCATATTTTTAACACTATACGTTGAGAGATATAAGCAATTGAAAATGACATGCAGAACCATAGTGGACACTTAAAAAGAAACGGATGGATTATTTCAATAAGTACATTATTTTTAAACTTGAAAATTACACGTAATTTCGTAGGGAACTACCTTTACAGGACGGAGAGAATAGTTCACCATATATATATTAATTAAAAAAATGAGGGTGGAGATCTCGGAGTGGATTGCTAATTCCGGTACAGAGAGAAATGGCAATTCTACCCCAAAAGCCCAGTTATTTGCGTGGATGGTAATATGGATAGAGGGTGTACCAAGTTTGAAGAAAGGAGAGGATGAAAAGGAGAATGGCGGCAAGGATAGACCAACAAGCCCAGGGACTCCAATTGGTACTCTCGTGGTAGGCGTGAACAACATATGCACGGAGTCTCTTCTGTGGCTTGCGGCGGTATTGCTGGATTCTCTTGTACACATCAAAACACATTTTCGTAGGAGGGTTGAGGATCGGTGCCTCCTTAGAGAGTGAGTCGAAGAGTTGGAAGATAGCTTCGTCACTTCCGATGCCATTATTTTTTAAGATATGACTGGATGTCAACACGCTGACATCTCTAGGGGTTTTTATTAGCTGCCGCATGAAGTAAATAAAGGAAGTCACTTCGCCCCGTAAGTCCCCAATGCAGAGGCCGTCGAAAGCTATCAAGTTTAGAAACATCGATTCCATCGCATGGTCCACCACTATGGTTGGGAGTGTCAGGACCCCGTCATTGGCGTTGAACGAGATTGTCTCCTGCGTTCGAACGGATTTTGCCGGTTCCAACCTGATCCCAGCTTCCGTAAGTTCAATTGCTGACCAGAATTGAAATGTTGTTCTGTCAGATGAATCAGTATCGGAGACATATTTCTCATCCCCAAATAAGGCCATTCTACACGAGTCCAATAGATGCAAGCATTTCCCCATTCTTAAGGGCTGCGGTGACGAAAGCTCCCAGTAATCTAAGACAAGCTTTTGGATGAACTCCTCGCGTGGCTCACCACCCTGCAATTGTTATGATCGATCAAACGTGTGAAGCAATATTTAATTTTAATTTTCTTTTAGAGGTAAGCAATCAAGCCAGAAACGTTAAAACAGAACACATGATTTTTTTTTCTAGAGAGAGAGAGAGATCATACAAAAATTAACTACAGAAAAACACATTTAGAAAAAAAGAGAAAGAAAATGAATGAGATGATCAATCTGTCTTCTTACGTTTCGCACTTGATCAATCTTTACGAGAACAAGCATGGGCAGTTGATTTTCAAGGAGGAGCATGTCGCGCTCGATACCAGCAGTTTCCAAGTCTCCAAGAAAGTCACGAGTCCAACGATCCAAGATATGGAGCATGAAGCAGCCATCTAGGACCATTAGCTTCAAGAATCCGCTGGTATCCTTACGCCAAGAAGGAGGGAGCGCGTCGTAACAGTCTTTCAAGTCTTGCACCACTGGGGCCAGCGCGTCGACGTATGATTCGAGAGGCTTCCCTGATTTTGTGAGAAGATGGAGGAGCGTGTTGAGCTTGTGCTTCTCCATTGGCATCAAATGTTCCTTTCCGTAATGGTAAGGACCAAAGGACGCCATTTGAGGCTCGTAGGCTTTGTTGTTTAGGTTTTTCAGGAGAGCCGGCACTTTGCAGATCATGGATCGCTTCTTTGATAAGCGTTCCTGCAGCGCTGTCGGACCATCACGCAAGAGCTGATCGAGTTCATTTCTTATCTCTACGACCCACTCCTCATTAATACTACTCTGCTGCACGGGCTCAACTTCATCAACACCACCGGCTCCCGGCATTTTGCAACACTCACGGATTCACCGATATATATATATACACACACACTTGGTGATGAGATATATTTTTAAATATTTGTGCCCTTCTCTTTCTCTTCCTCTTCCCCTCACTTTCCTTCATATAATTTTATGCACCAAACTGATGGGTTTTGCCCCAATGTGGAAAAGAGAGTAGAGAAAGCAGATAAGGAAAACCTTGTGTGGTCATAGTGTGAGCAGGCGTGGGGTCAGTGTGTTTTGTTCTTGGGGGCGACTATTTGCAGCTGCATATTTTCTCCCATAGCCCGTTAAAAATTTTCAAAAATTATATTTCGGTAACTATATGTCGAAAATATGTTCAACTTTCGGTAAACAACTGTCGAACATACATGTCGGAAATGCACAAAAAATATATATTTCGGTAATTGGATACTGAAAATGTATCTCAATTTCAGTAACTAACTGTCGAAACATATTTCGATAATTGAAAGTTTTTAAAGGGCTAAGGGAGAAAATACGGGGCTGCAAATAGTCGCACCCTTGTTCTTTGGTCAATGTGAAAAGAAGAAAGGGTAAATTATAGTAAACCCCCTCAACTATCATCTATTTCCGAGTTACCCCCTTGAAGTTTAAACTCAGACACTTTGCCCCCTTCATCTACTAACTCATGACAATAAACCACTTCTGTCATCTAACGGCAAGTGTTTTGGATGGAACATAGTAACTGAGCAACACATGACCTGTAAATGAGATTTCTTTGGACAAAATTACCCCTCTCTTATGTTTAAATGGGTTATCCAAACAAGGATAATATGCACTTTTTTTTATCATCACCTCCATAACCAATATTTCCACCACAACAAAGCAGCATTACCTCCACTAAAAATTGGAGAAGAGGTGAAGAACCCTAATATTTCTACTCCTGGAAACCCCATTTGCAGAAGGAGTTGAGCTTGTTCAATAAATAATCCTTCCATTCTCGCACAAATGCGGAGTCCCACAAATGCATATCCACTTCCAGAAAACCAGTGAAACCAATATGGGTTTCCCTTGCTCAAAAAAAAAAAAAAAAGGGTTCCCACTCACTCATCATTTCTTATGTTCAGGAAAAAAAAAATCCCACTCTAGAAATTTGAGCCCCTCTCTCTCCCTCTCCAATGTATTCCAGCTTGGTCCCAGCAATGAGTTCCAGCGAAAGTGCCGCCATCCACATCCTTATTCCTTCTCCGGGACGAATTCGAAATGTACGTTCCCACCACATTAATGAGGATCTTGAGGTGTTCGATTTTCCGCAGGAGACGATTGGCATCCAGAGACAATTGACCACCCTTTACCTCCATTTCCACCATCCACTCAACGAAGCAAACCTCTATCGCCCAAATCGAAACATCAAAACACAAACCCAAGCAATAATCGCCCCGAGAGAGAGAGAGGATTGTACAATTAGGCTGTATTTAAACCTCAAATTGGGCCAGGCACCACCGGAATCAATCACTCCAACATCATCTAGCTTACCGCCAGTTGAGTCCTCATCGACTCTAATCTTCTATTCCTTACCGTCACAAATATTTTGGGTTTGGGATAGTTAACAGTTAAGGTGCTGAATGGGTACGAGAGAGAGAGAGAGAGAGAGAGAGAGAAGAATGGTGGTTGGGTTTTATTTTGGGGTAGGTGGTGTGTTGTGTGGGTAGCATGCCCTTAGGAAATTCCTGTAACGATCCGAATTTCGGGGCCGTTTTTTTTTCGAATAAAATATAGACTTTCGTTCCAAATTTATTTAGCTTGTTTAAAATCAGCGATTAATATGTCGTAAAATATAGTCTATTCTGTGGCTTGCGAGTTGCGGCAATAGTCCAGGATTCGGCCATACACATGTAAACGCATTGTCGTAGCAGATGGGTTGGGGATCGGTGCCTCCTTAAAAAGTGAGTCGAAGAGTTGGACGATAGCTTCGTCACTTCCGATGCCAATATTTAGCAAGATACGACTGGATGTGAACAGGCGGATATCTCAAGGGCTTTTTATTTGCTGCCGCATGAAGTAAATAAAGGAAGTCACTTCGCCCTGTAAGTCCCCAACGTGGAGGCCGTCGAAAGCTATCAAGTTTAGAAATGTTGATTCCGTCGCATGGCCCACCACCAAGCGTTGGGAGTCTCAGGACCCCGTCATCGGCGTTGAACGAGATTTTCTCCTGCATTATTCTGATTGACCCTTCCAACCTGATCCCAGCTTCCGTAAGTTCAATTGCTGACCAGAATTGGAATGTTGCGCCAAATGAAACAGTATCGGAGACATATTCTCATCCCAAATTAGGGCCTTTCTATACACGTCCAATACATGCAAGCATTTCCCCATTAAAGGGCGGCTGTTGCCAAAATCTGTAGGAAACTAAGACACCTTCGTGGATGAAGTCCTCGCGTAGCTCACCACCCTGCAATTGTTATGATCAAACGTGTGAAGCAATATTTAATTTTTTTTTTCTTTTAGAGGTAACCAATCAAGGCAGAAACATACACATGATTTTTTTTCTAGAGAGAGAGATCATACAAAAATTAACTACAGAAAAACACATTTAGGAAAAAAGAGAAAGAAAATGAATGAGATGATCAATCTGTCTTCTTACGTTTCGCACTTGATCAATCTTTAGGAGAACAAGCATGGGCAGTTGATTTTCAAGGAGGAGCATGTGCGCTTGATACCAGCAGTTTCCAAGTCTCCTAGAAAATAATCGGGCAGTTCGCCACGACCACCCAAGATATGGAGCATGAAGCAGCCATCTAGGACCATTAGCTTCAAGAATCTGCTGGTATCCACATGCCAATAAGGATCGAGTGCATCGTAAGAGTCTTTCAAATCTTGCACCACTGGGGCCAGAGCATTGACATATGATTCCAGAGGCTCCCCTGATTTTGTGAGAAAATCGAGGAGGATGGTGTGCTTGCGCTTCTCCATTGGCATCAAATGTTCCTTTCCGTAATGGTAAGGACCAAAGGACGCCATTTGAGGCTCGTAGGCTTTGTTGTTTAGGTTTTTCAGGAGAGCCGGCACTTTGCAGATCATGGATCGCTTCTTTGATAAGCGTTCCTGCAGCGCTGTCGGACCATCATGCAAGAGCTGATCGAGTTCGTTTCTTATCTCCAGGACCCACTCCTCATTTGCCCGATTAGTACTACCCTGCTGCACGGGCTCAACTTCATCATTTCTTATCTCTAGGACCCATTCCTCATTTGCCCAATTAGTACTACCCTGCTTCACAGGCTCAACTTCATCAACAGTACCACCTGCTGTGATTGAATCTCCCGGCATTTTGCATGCAACACTCACGGATTATTCACCGATATATATTTGGTGATTGAGATACTATATTTTTAATTTGTGCCCTTCTCTTCCTCCTTCTGATCTCACTTTCCTTCATATGTAGTATATATTATTGTATGCACCAAACGAATCTGATCAATGACTTATGAGAGACTCATAATTAATCTCCTCCCTCTGAAACCAGAATAACTTTAATTTGTCCTTGTGTCCTTTTCCCTTTGTGTTTCCTCAACAACCAAGTAAGGTACTCGAATACCCCAAAACAGGAGGAATGCGCAGCTTCTGTCCGCTTCTTTTCTCTGTTACGTGCTCAAGTGTCTCAAAACAGAACCCTTTGCTGCCCTTTTATAAAGTTGTCACCTTATAATTATAATTTTAACACCACCGTAATAAAATATGCGTTGAAGCCCTAATCCCCTTTAAGCAGAATTACTACTCCACTAGAAGTCAAACCCAACCTTTGCATCCTTGGATTAATTAATTAAGTGCCGTAATGGCGTAATGCCCAATCCATTCACCTTCCAAATACCAGCTAATTTCTATACCAAATTAATCTCTGATGGCCTTTAACCACGTGCATGGATGCTAGCTTCTGGACTTTATTTTGACATGTAGTCACCCGCAAGATAATGGATATTAATTGTTTGTTGTGCACTTTTATCTCCAAATGCTATCCACGTGTTTTTTTTTCTCGGCAAAAAGAGATTTATTAATTAATCTTTGAAAAAAGATACAGATTAAAGGGATAAAGACAAGCACAAGCAATCCGAGACCCAAGAGAAAAAGTTGGTAAGAAATCAACAAAGAAGAGACAAAAACACTAAAAACAACCACACCGGCCTACAAAACCCAGCCACCAATTAAGACCTACAACACAAAACAAACACCAACAAAAGCAACAGCAGCAAACTAGGCCAACGTGTTTCGTGAGTCCAGCAAAATGAGTATCAAGCTCCAAGTAGCGCACTAAATGAACATAACTAACCTAAGTTATCACTCCCACTCAAGTTACTCAACCAAACCCCATCTCCTTCCCCAGTCCAATACCCACTGTGGTGGCCCTGCAGGTGCCTAAAAAACCAAACCCCTAACAACATGGGGACTTTAGGCGGCCCCTCTCTTGATGTAACACTGTGTACAAGTGCATCACTAATAATTTCTTATCTAATACTCTCTCCGTTCCAGTTTAAATGTTACATACGGAAATTCGTGCATTTTCAGACCCTTAAAAAAGTATTTCTCTATGTAGTATTTTTTTTATAAACAAAAAAATTTAACACCAAATTAACCAATGGATAAGCATCACTTGTCGTCACCTGAGGCCGGAATTCAAATCCAGGGGATGGCCAGGTGCACCTTATCAAACATTTGGTGGCGACTCCAAACGTAAAAGGAGTTTTTAAATATTCATTCTAAGATCTCATTCCACGTAAGTATTCATCCTGCTCATTTCAAACAGTTATGTTTTCATCCCCGTTTTTAAATAATTCCAGAATTGCCCTTTACTATATAGATACACTATTATATACTGTATATAATATATGTATATATAGGCAGAGATTTTTGGAACTAAAATCTAATTTTAAAAGTCCTGTAGCATAATTTTAGGATAAACACTCCCAACAAATCTCCCTAATCTCGGCAAAATCATTTAGGGTGTGTTCCAGTTTCTTTAAAAAAGAACTTTTAGAAAATGAAGGTAATTTCAAGCTCAAAAATCATGTGTTTACGCAAATAATTTTCCTACCAATATAGATCTTGTTTGATAAATTTCATTAAGATCTTTTAAACGGTGTAAAAAAAATTAAAAAATTATTTTTTATTTTCATTATATTAAGCTTGAAATTACTTTCTTGTTGAAAAAGAAAGTTGAAAAAAAAAAAGAAGCGGAACGGCACCTTAACCCCCTCCCCTCCCTCCATTTCCATTTTCATTTTCGGGTTCGTTTCTCATCTTTACGACCCACTCCTGATTTGCCTAATTAGTACTACGCTGCTGCACGGGCTCAACTTCATCAACACCACCTGCTATGATTGAATCTCCCGGTATTTTGCCAACACTCACGGATTCACCGATATATATTTGGTGATTGAGATATGCTCCCTCCGTCCCGATTTGTTTGTCCATTCTAGAAAATCTAACTTTTTAAGAGAGCATAATTATTACACTTTTTGAATTTGAACTTTCCAAAGAATACCCTCCAAATGAAATTGAACTTGTCACATCAATTCAAAAAGCAAGGGCAAATTAGTAATCTCATAGGATTTTTCATTTGATTTGTCAAACTAGACAAACAATTTGGGACACTAAAAAGTCAAAAAGTAGACAAACAAAATGGGACGGAGGGAGTATATTTTTAAATATTTGTGCCCTTCTCTTCCTCCTCCTCTCACTTTCCTTCATATAAATTTATGCACCAAACAAATCTGAATGACTATGAGAGACTCATAATCTCCTCTGTGAAACAGAATAACTTTGTCTCTCCTCGTATCTTTTCCCTTTTGTGTTTCCTAAACAACCAAGTAAGGTACTCGAATAAAAAACAGGAGGAATCCCAAGTATGCGTAGCTTCTGTCCGCTTCTTTTCTCTGTTACGTGCCCAGGGCTCTGTTCGTTTTGGGGTTTTGGATTCTAATCATTATCATATTTCTCTCCAATCATTACTCTTATATCTCTCTCCAATCATTACCCTTATTTTCAATCATTACTTTATTTCTCTTTATATTCATTACCTACAAATCCCAAAATCCCAAAATGAACCGGCGTGTCTCAAACCAGAACCCTTTGCCGCCTTAATCGGTTCGGTCGGCATTCGGTTCGGTTCGGTCCGTATAGATTGGTTCGGTCCACCCCGAACCACCAAAAAACGCCCCTAGACAGACCGAAGACCAAACCAATCGGTTAGTTTTTTCGGTCTTTTTCGGTCCGGTCGGGCTTGTAACAACCCTAGTGAACAACACCGTAATAAAATATGCGTTGAAGCCCAAATCCCCTTTAAGCAAAATTACTACTTACAATAGGCTACAACTTTGGGGCCATATTAAAATACAAGTCAACGTCAAACATCCTTGGATTAATTAAGTGCCGTAATGCCCATCCAATCACCTCCCAATACCGAGCTAATTTCTATACCAAATCTTTGATGGCCTTTAACCACGTGGATGCTAGCTTCTGGACTTAATTTTGACATGTAGTAACCCACAAGATTGGGGCATGCTACGCTTTAGTATAAGAAAATAGAGTTGCGTCTTTATCATAATCTGCGGGTTTTGGTAAGATAGTAAGCGCTTAATCCTAAGACCACTCAATCAAACCCCTAACAACTTGGGGATTTTAGGCCCCTCTCTTGAGTTTTTGTTGCAGGGATCTAAGTTCTGTTGTGGTGTGTAAATGTGGTAGTCTTGTGTAAATCATGGGGTAGAACTAGAAATATGTGACATCTGACATTTTGTTTGGACAAGTTCCATTGTATGTGCAAATTTCTTTGATCAAGTTTACTACAATTGCACACACTAGCTCTTTGTTGCCCCATAGGATATATGGTGGAGATGTCCTTTTCATTTGAGGGCATCCTTTGTTCTTCTTCACAATTACACACACTAGTACACACGGGGCGCGCTTATATTAAACGAACACAAACACAATCACACACAACACCAAAATATGTGGTTCCCCAAAATTCGGGTACTCCAAGGGGGCAGCAGACTATATTGGCCGGAGGAGGATTACACCAACCACTCAAACAATCACAATACACAGCCTCACTAACAAGTGTATCTCTCTGTCCCTGATTTCTGATACTACAAACAAGAACCCCAGAGCTTCATTTTATAGGACCAAACTCCATGATGCTGAGAGCTGAGCTGATTTTCTCCAATTATATCATCTTCGGTGTGCTTGTGAATAGCTGAAGATCGAGATAGGCTGAGTAAGAGAGGAGGGAGCCACAAGTCCCATGAGTCAACAAGAAATACTCGGATTGATTGTATTAGCACACACATTGAAGCATGTGGTTCCCTCTCCCTTTGTGAGTGAGTCTAAGTTTGTGTGGTTGAGTTTTCCCAACTTACAAACTCGTTTTCACACACGCTCACGTATTTTATGAGGTCCCCACACACTACGCCATGCAGTATGTGTGGACCCCGCAAAACATGTGAGTGTTTATTTAAGTAGATGTGCAATTTGTGTGTGAATCTGAAGTTTTTTCACAACCCAATTGGGTTGGCCTAATGGTCAATGCTTGAGACTCAGGAGTTTGCTCCCTTCTTGTGTCTTAGGTTCAAAATCTCTTAGGCGTTATTAACTTATTTAGGACTAGTTCATATAGAGTTTTGCTCTAATTTCAATTGGCATCCCTTACACCCTCCCGTAAGTGGGCGGCGAGATTGGTCTCCAAGATTAGTCGAGGTGCGCGTAAACAATCCCAAACACTTGAGTTTAAAAAATAAAATCAGAATTTTTTCTTGCTGATATACTAGAATTTGGAGGCGGTATGCATTTACCCTTTTTTTTTTTTGAAAAAATAATTTAGCATTCCTTGCATAATGATGGTGTTTCTTGTCCTCTCAAAACTTTCAGGCCGGATCAAAAAGTCACTCATATGGTATAGCTATGATGCCCTAATTGAAAAAGCCATAGTCACCTCACCAAAGTCTAAATATTCAACCAAATCTTCCAAACATCAAAATATTATTGGCGTACATAATAAGCTTTAATATTTATACTTACCTTGGCGCCCAATGGAAGATTAGCATAAATGGAGGATATTGCCAAAAATGGAGGGATGTCCATTTGAAACCAACCAGAATTTTAAGCTCATGATGACCAGGGAAGAACACAATAGTACAGTAGCTAATTTTTGTGGACAGAAATAGAAATGATAGAACAACAATACACATGTGTTTGCTCGGCTTTATACTTTTTACAAGCAAGTAATCATGAAGATACATAGAAATTAGTACTCCATTCGTCCCATAAAGTTGGTATCGTACGAAATTACGTTCAATTTTTAAACTAAAAAGTAATTTACCGTTTTGATTTTTTTTTTGCACTGTTCAAAACATCTCATCGAGATCTATCAAACAGATTCATATTGTAAAAAAATTATTTGGTAAAGTACATTATTTTTAAGCTTGAAAATTACACGTAATTTCGTAGAGTACTAACTTTACGGGATGGAGGAATGATATATATTAATGAAAGAGTGACGAAGCAACCAGTTCTCCGTCAATCTCAATTATTTGCGTGGACGGTAATATGGATAGATGGTGTACCAAGTTTGAAGAAAGGAGAGGATGAAAAGGAGGATGGCGGCAAGGATAGACAAATAAGCCAAGGGACTCCAATTGGTACTCTCGTGGTAGGCGTGAACAAGATACGCACGGAGTCTATTCTGTGGCTTGCGGCGGTAGTCCTGGATTGGTTTATACACATCATTAAACATTTTCGAAGTAAATGGGTTGAGGATCGGTACTTCCTTAGAGAGCGAGTCGAAAAGTTGGACGATAGCTTCGTCACTTCCGATTCCATTTTCTAAGATATGACTGGATATCAATAGACGGACATCTCTAGGGCTTTGTATTAGCTGCCGCATGAAGTAAATAAAAGAAGTCACTTCGCCCTGAAAGCCCCAAGCATGGAGGCCGTCAAAAGCTATCAAGTTTAGAAATATCGATTCCGTGGCATTGTTCACCTCCAAGCGTGGGAGTCTCAGGACCCCCTTGTCCTTGTGGAACGAGATTGTCTCCTCCGCTTCCAACCTGATCCCAGCTTCCGTAAGTTCAATTGCTGACCAGAATGCATGTGTTTGGACAGAAAAAGTCGGGGGGGTTTCGGAGACATATCTCTCATCCCAAATTAGGGTCTTTCTATACATGTCCAATACGTGCAAGCATTTCGCCACTGACCGTGGCCAAAAGCTGAAGTAACGTAAGGGGACATGTTTTTGGATGAACTCCTGGCGTAGCTCACCACCCTGCAATTGTTATGATCAAACGTGAAACGATATTTAATTTTATTTGTCTTCTAGAGGTAAGCAATCAAGCCAGAAACATTAAAACAGAACACATGAATTTTTTTAGAGAGAGAGAGACTACAGAAAAACACATTTAGAAAAAGAGAGAGAAAATGAATGAGATGAATCTGTCTTCTTACGTTTTGCACTTGATCGATCTTTACGAGAACAAGCATGGGCAGTTGATTTTCAAGAAGGAGCATGTCGCGCTTGATACCAGCAGTTTCCATGTCACCAAAAACTGGTCCAGGCCAATTTTTCGAAAAATTCCCACCCAAGATACGGAGCATGAAGCAGCCATCTAGGACCATTAGCTTCAAGAATCCGCTGGTATCCGCATTCCAAGAAGGATGGAGTGCATCGTAACAGTCTTTCAAGTCTTGCACCATTGGGACCAGCGCGTCGACGTATGATTGGAGAGGCTTCTCTGATCTCTTGAGAAAATGGAGGAGCGTGTTGTGCTTGCACTTCTCCATTGGCATCAAATGTTCCTTCCCATTATGGTAAGGACCAAAGGACACCATTTGAGGTTCGTAGGCTTTGTCGTTTAGGTTTTTCAGGAGAGCCGGCACTTTGAAGATGGATCGCTTCTTCGAGTAGCGATCCAGCGCTGTCGAAATCGAACCATCATCCAAGAGCTCGACTCGCTCGGCTTCGTTTCTTATCTGTACGACCCACTCCTGATTAGTAGTACACTGCTGCACAGCCAGCATGGACTCAACTTCACTCGAACTTGAACCATCATCCAAGAGCTCGACTCGTTCGGCTTCGTTTCTCATCTTTACGACCCACTCCTGATTTGCCTAATTAGTACTACACTGCTGCACGGGCTCAACTTCATCAACACCACCTGCTATGATTGAATCTCCCGGTATTTTGCATGCAACACTCACGGATTCACCGATATATATTTGGTGATTGAGATATATTTTTAAATATTTGTGCCCTTCTTCTCTCTCTTTCCTTCATATTAATTTATGCACCTGTGAAGAAAAGAGAAATGATGTATTATTGATTGTATTTTAATCATAACCCTAACATGCCTTTATATAGGCTACAGAACTTGGAGACTAAGAAAATAACCAACAAGGAAACATGAATAACAAAGAAACATAAATATTAACCTAGCCTAAACAGGAAATATATAATATTGAAACCAAGAAAATATGGTAACATAATATTTTCTAATATTATGTTAACATCCCCCCTCAAACTCAAGTAGGTCTACCAACTTGAGTTTGAGCAAGGCTTAGGCCGCCCGCCAGGAGCAAAAATTCCACAGGGCCTAAATCTTATAGCTCTGATACCATGTGAAGAAAAGCGAAAGATGTATTATTAATTGTATATAAACCATAACCTAACACGCCTTTATATAAGTTACAATGTTCTTGGTCACTAAGAAATCTAAACCAAATAGGAAACATGCATTATAAAGAAATCAACCCAACTAGGATCGAAACATGAATAATATTAAACCCTACAAAACATGGTAACATAATATTTCTCAATATTATGTTAATATTAAACAAATCTAAATGACTATGAGGGACTCATAATCTTGGTTGTGTTTCCTAAACAACCAAGTAAGGTACTCTAATTAAAAACAGGAGGAATCCATGATGATTTTCCCTTTGCGTTTCCTAAACAACCAAGTAAGGTACTCTAATTAAAAACATGAGGAATCCATGGTGATGGGCCATAGTTTTGCCCCTTTTTTTAATTAATTTTTATAAATATGAGTCTGGGTAGCTTGCGGCCTTGACCAATCCCGAGACCCTAAAGTTAACAGTCGGGCAAACCTCCAATAGCCTCAAGATTTGATTTGTTCGCTGGCAATGAAAAATCAGCTGGCAATGAAAAATCAGCTGGCCAGGTTCAAGAAAGTATTGCCAGCAATGAAAAATCAGTGGGTAAAAGTTGATGAATTGTCTATTTTGTCCCTTAAAGTAGATTCCATTTTGAAAAGTTAGTGAGTAAAAGTGTAATGATGATGGGTAAGTAGGGAAAGTGGAGGAAAAAATTGATGTGAAAGGTATAATGATGATGTACAGGTCTTTTTAATAAGTTGAAGTTACGACGCAGGACACTTAAAAAGGGACAGAGAGAGTATATTTTTGTTTGAAAATACATGGATTCCTATAGGTAACATTTAAACTGTGACGGGGGAGTGTCCTATCTAATAGGCTTAGAGCTGTCCTATCATCTCTAATTGACCCGAATTGTGCTACACACAGACAATCGGTGCACAGATTGTGCACATATTTCATTGTGGGGTCTGCCAAGGGTCCCACACAAATAATCTGAACCGTTCATTAAATGTAAAACATTTTTTCGAGGGTCTTTGTGAAAAATCAGCTCAATCCGATACCTATAGATGCTCGATCCAATCGTCCAACTTTTCATTATTCTGAAATCTGAATGAAAAAGTTAGACAATTGGATTGACCCTCTATAGGTATCGGATTGAGCTGATTTTTTGCGAGGACCCTTGAAAAAATATTTTACATTTAATGAACAGCTCGAATCATTTGTGTGGGACCCGTGGTGGGTCCCACAACGAAATTTGTGCACAATCTGTGCGCAAATAGTCTGTGTGGACAGACTTTCTAAATTGACCCAGTCCAACCTGCTTTTGTTCTTGGGAGGAGAATCTCAGACAACATATTCATATCTCAAGAACCGATGAGAAGCTACCACAAGAACTCATCCAGCCCTAGATGTGCCATGAAAGTGGACATAATGAAGGCTCATAATAATGTCGTGTGGGAGTTCATCTGGAATGTGCTAACTGCTATGAACTTTCCTACCAAGTTCATAAGTTGGATCAAATCTTGTGTTACATCCCCATCTTACTCTTTGAGTATAAATGGGGAACTTAATTCTTGAATTCTTCACCAAGGCTCATGCTATCACTCTATTTAGACTAGCATCGGCTACATTAGTGATGCATGTGCAATTATTCCACCAATCACACTAGTATTAGTGGCTTAGGTAGTTGTATGGGCAATTTAGGGATGCAAAAAGTGTTACATAGCTTCACTTTTTAGGTTACACCAACTTGCCTTGTCCCTTTATTTATACTCCTTCAGTGACCAGTTAAGCTGTCCTAAATAAGTGTCACGTTTTAAAAAGTCAATTGGATAAAATTGGGTACAATTCCCATTTTACCCTTCTTTTGATTTGATCCTTCAAACTTAGGACCCATTAATTGAGGGGTATTGATAGAAAGCAAACATTTTGAAGGTGCAATTATAACAAAAATGCTACAGGCACATCAGGTGTGGTATACCTCAGCCACACCCCCTCACATACAGATGGGTCTCACTGAAATGAGCTCCACCTGTATGTGAGAGGGTGTGGCTGAGGTGTGCCACACCTGATGTGCCTGTAGCACCTCTCTCATAAAAAAAGAGATGCTGGGGGCATATCAATTTGTCACACCTCAACCACACCCCTTTCACATACATGTGGGTCCCTAGCATTTATTGTGGATTCCCACACATACATGTGAGAAAGGTATGGTTGAGGTATAACAAATTGATGTGTCCTTAATATTTTCCCATAAAATCGTGATTTAAAAAGTGAATCATTTGAAAGGAAACAGAAGGAGTAGTATATAGATTTTTTCTTCACACACCCTCAATGCATCCTTGTCACATCATAGCGTGCTGTGGGGGGTTTGAGAAAAGACAAAAGGGTATACTTGCGTATAATTGTATACTCTCTCCATCCCACAAAGTATGTTCTCGTAATGGTCCGAGTTGTTGAGTAACATTTTTATTTGGAAATTTTAAGTTTATGTAGTTGCGCATTAATGATTTTTCATTAAATTCTGTAGGCGTATACAGTTGTGTGAGTGCAATAAGTTGGTGTTGTGTACATTAGACATTTTGCGTATTTATATATGTATTGTATACGTTATTTGCTCTAGTATAACTATGCTACCATCTATTCCCTGAAGTCAAACACTCTACTTAAAGGGTAAATAATGGCCCAGGACGTATTTTGATAATTAATACCTGCTAAGGACGTGTTGAGAACATTTGTTAATGCTGAAAATGTCATTGATGGATATTAATTATCAAAAACACGTCTTTGGCCGTCATTTTTCCCTACTTAAATCAGGGGTAAAAATTCGGCCCAGTGGCCTGAAGCCCTCCCGAACCGTTGAACTTCAGCCCAGCCCATGCTCGATGTTAACCCGGCCCGAATCTTCAACCAAATCTTCCAAACATCCAAATATTATTGGGGTACATAATATACTTTAATATTTATACTTACCTTGGCGCCCAATGTAAAATTAGCATAAATGGAGGATAGTGCCAAAAATGGAAGGATGTCCATTTGAAACCAACCGGAATTAAGCTCATGATGACCAGGGAAGAACACAATAGTACAGTAGTTTTTTGTGGACAGAAATAGAAATGATAGAACAATACCACACAATAAATGCTAGGACTCACATATATGTGAGAGGGGTGTGGTTGAAGTGTGACAAATTGATGTGCCCCTAGCATCTCCCTTTTTTTTACAAGCAAGTAATCATGTAGATACATATATAGTAGAAATTAATACTCCCTCTGTCTCATTTTAATTGTCTCCTTAGAGAGTGAGTTGAAGAGTTGGACGATAGCTTCTTCACTTCCAATGCCACTATTTACTAAGACACGACTGGATATCAACATGCGGACATCTCTAGGGCTTTTTATTAGCTGCCGCATGAAATAAATAAAGGAAGTCACTTCGCCCCGTAAGCCGGCCCCAGGATTAATGAGGCCGTCAAAAGCTATCAAGTTTAGAAATATTGATTCCGTCGCGTGGTCCACCACCAATCTTGGGAGTCTCAGGACCCCATCGTCATTGTCGAACGAGATTGTCTCCTGCGTTTTATCAAAAAAAAAACCTGATCCCAGCTTCGGTTAGTTCAATTGCCGACCAGAATGCAAGTGTTATGCCAGAGGGTAATAAGGAGACACATGCCTCATATCTCCCGTCCCAAATTAGGGTCTTTCTATACATGTCCAATACATGCAAGCATTTCCCCATTCTTAAGGGCGACTGTGACATGGACAACGAAAAAAAGCATAAAAAATACAAGGCAAGCAGTGCCGGCCCCGACGAGAACAAGCATTTCCCCATTCCTAACTACAGAAAAACACATTCAGAAAAAGAGAAAGAAGATGAATGCGGATGAGAACAAGCATTTCCCCAGCCCACGCTACTTCTTAAAACCCAGGTGTTAAGAAGAGGGAAACTAGGACCTTATATCCAGCACAAACGGGGTATGTCCAAGCGATGTGGGACACATTCTAACACACCCTCCTGGACCACAACACATGGCAACCGGACAACGGTCCACCAAACAAAGGCCCAACCAAGCTCTGATACCATGTTAAAGTATCCAATTCCAAACCAATTGACAAAGAGTGGAGAGACCGCTCAAGCACATATACTAGTTTTGGAGGAGATAATTAACCGATGCGGGATAAACTCCAACATTTTCCACTAGATCAATCTTTACGTGAGAACAACTGAACAAGCATGGGCAGTTGATTTTAAAGAAGGAGCATGTCGAGCTTGATAACTTCAGTTTCCATGGCACTAGAAGCAAATCCAGACGAAACACCTGCGTACACTCTCAACATATGGAGCATGAAGCAGCCATCTAGGACCATTAGCTTCAGGAATTTGCTCGTATCCGCATGCCAACAAGGAGGGAGTGCATCGTAACAGTCTTTCAAATCTTGCAACACCGGGGCCAGAGCGTTGACATATGATTCGAGAGGCTTCCCTGATACGTTGAGAAAATGGAGGAGCATGTCGTGCTTGTGCTTTTCCATTGTCATCAATTGTTCCTTTCCATAATGGTAAGGACCAAAGGACACCATTTGAGGCTCGTAGGCTTTGTTGTTTAGGTTCTTCGGGAGAGCCGGCACTTTGTAGATGGATCCCTTCTTTGAGTAGCGTTCCAGCCCTCTGTAAGAACCATCATGCAAGAGCTGATCGAGTTCGTTTCTTATCTCTACGACCCACTCCTCATTTGCCCAATCAGTACTACCCTGCTGCACGAGGGCTCAACTTCATCAACAGCATCTGCTGTGATTGGATCTCCCGGCATTTTGCGACACTCACGGATTCACCGATATAGTATATATTTGGTGACATATATATACTTTTAAATATTTGTACCCTTCTCTTCCTCCTTCTCTCACTTTCCTTCATATAAATTTATATATGCACCAAACAAATCTGAATGACTATGAGAGACTAATAATCTCCTCTCTGAAACAGAATAACTTTGTCCAATACCACTGTGGTACGGCTCTGGTGCCTAAAGAACCAAACCCCTAACAACATGGGGACTTTAGGCCCCTCTCTTGGTGTAACACTGTGTACAAGTGCATCACTAATATCCTATCTAATATTCCCTCCGTCCCAGTTTAAATGTTCTCATACGAGAATTTGTGTATTTTTAAACCCCCCAAAAATATAGTTTTATATATGTAGTATTTTTTAAAAATTTTTTACACCAAATTAACAAATGGACAAGTGCCACTTGTCGTCATGTGAGGCGAGAATTCGAATCCCGGGGGATGGCCAGGTGCACCTTATCAAACATCTGGTGGCGACTCCAGACGTAAAACTGCGAAAGGGTCACATCGTTTTCATCACTCAAATCACAAGAGGGGGGTGCCCCACCCCACACGGGGAATGAGCCGACGACCCTGGATCCGCCTACATCAGGGAGGCCGTATAAAATCTAGACGGGCTGCATCGATCCCCTCACTCACGGGCACGCTCCCAGCCGCGACACCCATATTAGATTAACATTAAGAAATGCGAAAGGAAAATCTCAACTGAAAGTCTAGATGGGCAAGATCATATCCTTTGTTATCATGGGAAGATCCTTAATAAACTCTGAAAAATTGGAAAAATCAAGAAAGTACCAAATATTGGTGATATTTCCCTATTGACTAGAAATTCTACATTAGGATATAGCTTTGGAATTCATACTGCAGTTTATGTGAGTTGTTACTTTTAAGTGAGCGGTGGAATTGGTCTTTAAGATTAGTCAAGGTGCGCGTAACCAATCCCAAATACTTGAGTTAAAAAATGAAATCAATTTTTTTTTCTTGCTGATATACTAGAAATTGGAGGTGGGTATGCATTTACCTCTTTTCTTAAAAATAATTTAGCATTCCTTCCATAATGATAGTGTTTCTTTTGTCCTCTCAAAACTTTCAGGCTGGATCAAAAAGTCACTCATATGGTATAGCTATGATGCCCTAATTTAAATTTAACCCATTTTTAGTCACCTCACCAAAGTCTAAATATTCAACCAAATCTTCCAAACATCAAAATATTATTGGCGTACATAAGGCCATCCACAGTGGTATAATCAAAAGCCAATTATTTTTAATGTTAACAATATTTGTGCAAAAAATGGCTTACAATGGTATAATCAAACTTAACAACATACTTAGAAATAATCAAATTTTGGGCTTTGGATAACTAAAACTAGCAACCTTTTTCAATAATCAAAATTTGTGGACTCCACACCACATAAATTAACTAGTTCCAAAATTTGTATACACGCGTATTTCAACTGGTATTTTCTTCTTTTTTTCGCCTACTCTATATCTTCTTCATATAGGGGGAAAGAGAGAGAGTGTGTGAAATTGTAGTGGATCTCTTATTTTGGTTATGGACTAGAAGTGACCATTGTGAACCTCAACATTGTTAAGCTTAGCAACCTCTTAAATGAATAATCAAAAGCTGATGTGTCAATTTTTGATTATCCTATTTTGATTAGGATGACCTAATAAGCTTTAGGAGTAATAGTTATACTTACCTTGGCGCCCGATGGAAGATTAGCATAAATGGAGGATATTGCCAATGCCAAAAATGGAGGGATCGATGTCCATTTGAAACCAACCAGAATTAAGCTCATGATGACCAAGGAAGAACACAATAGTACAGTAGCTAATTTTTGTGGACAGAAATAGAAATGATAGAACAACAATACACACGTGTTTATCCGCTTTATTTTTTACAAGCAACTAGCAAGTAATCATGCATATACATAGAAATTAGCACTCTCTCCGTTCCATAAAGTTATGAAACTACGTGCAATTTTCAAACTAAAAAATAATGTATTTACTAAAATAATTTTTTGCACCGTTCAAAATATCTTGTTGAGATATATAAAATAAGATCCATATTACACAAAAAATTACTTCCGTTGTCCTTTTTTAAGTGTCCACTACAGTTCAGCGTACAATTTTCAATGACTTATATCTCTCAATGTATATTATGTTTTATGTTTTTAAAATCATCATCTTATAGAAACAATTGAGATCTATTAAATAAGATCCATATTGCATATTTTTTACACTATACATTGAGATATATGTGCAATTGAAAATGACACGCAGAACCGTAATGGACACTTAAAAAGGAACGGATGGAGTATTTCGGTAAGTACATTATTTTTAAGCTTAAAAATTACACGTAATTTCGTAGGGGACTAACTTTACAGGACGGAGAGAATAGTACACCATATATATTTTAATTTAAAAAATGTCGGAGTAGATTGCTAATTCCGGTACAGAGAGAAATGGCAATTCTACCCCCAAAGGCCCAGTTATTTGCGAGGATGGTAATATGGATAGAGGGTGTACCAAGTTTGAAGAAAGGAGAGGATGAAAAGGAGAATGGTGTGCTTGCGCTTCCCCATTGGCATCAAATGTTCCTTTCCGTAATGGTAAGGACCAAAGGACACCATTTGAGGCTCGTAGGCTTTGCTGTTTAGGTTTTTCAGGAGATCCGGCACTTTGTAGATGGATCCCTTCTTTGAGTAGCGTTCCAGCGCTGTCGAACCATCATGCAAGAGCTGATCAAGTTCGTTTCTTTATCTCCAGGACCCACTCCACTCCTCATTTGCCTGATTAGTACTACCCTGCTGCACGGGCTCAACTTCATCAACAGTACCACCTGCTGTGATTGAATCTCCCGGCATTTTGCATGCAATACTCACGGATTCACCGATATATATTTGGTGATTGAGATATATTTTTAAATATTTGTGCCCTTCTCTTCCTCCTTCTGATCTCACTTTCCTTCATATGTAGTATATATTATTGTATGCACCAAACGAATCTGATCGATGACTTATGAGAGACTCATAAATAATCTCCTCGATCTCTCTGAAACCAGAATAACTTTGTCCTTGTGTCTTTTCCCTTAGTGTTTCCTCAACAACCAAGTAAGGTACTCGAATACTCCAAAACAGGAGGAATTAATCCCAAGTATGCGCAGCTTCTGTCCGCTTCTTTTCTCTGTTACATGCCCAAGTGTCTCAAAACAGAACCCTTTGCTGCCCTTTATAAAAGTTGTCACCTTATATAATTATAATAATTTGAACACCACCGTAATAAAATATGCGTTGAAGCCCAAATCCCCTTTAAGCAGAATTACTACTCCACTCCACTTATAATAATAGGCTACAACTTTGGGGCCATATTAAAATACAAGTCAAACCCAATTAACCTTTGCATCCTTGGATTAATTAATTAAGTGCCGTAATGGCGTAATGCCCAATCCATTCACCTTCCAAATACCAGCTAATTTCTATACCAAATTAATCTCTGATGGCCTTTAACCACGTGCATGGATGCTAGCTTCTTGACTTTATTTTGACATGTAGTCACCCGCAAGATAATGGATATTAATTGTTTGTTGTGCACTTTTATCTCCAAATGCTATCCACGTGTTTTTTTCTCGGCAAAAAGAGATTTATTAATTAATCTTTGAAAAAAAATACAAAAATTAAAGGGACAAGGACAAGCACAAGCAACCCGAGACCCAAGAGAAAAAGTTGACAAGAAATCAACAAAGAAGAGACAAAAACACTAAAAACAACCACACCTACAAAACCCAGCCACCAATTAAGACCAACAACAAAAAAACAAACACCAACAAAAGCAACAGCTGCAAACCAGGCCAACGTGTTTCTTGAGTCCCGCAAAACGAGTATCAACCTCCAAATAGCACACTAAATGAACATAGCAAACCTAAGTTATCACTCCCACTCAACCAAACCCCATCTCCTTCCCCAGTCCAATACCCACTGTGGTGGCCCTGCAGGTGCCTAAAAAACCAAACCCCTAACAACATGGGGACTTTAGGCCCCTCTCTTGATGTAACACTGTGTACGAGTGCATCACTAATAATTTCCTATCTAATACTCCCTCCGTTTCGGTTTAAATGTTACATACGGAAATTCGTGCATTTTCAGACTCCCAAAAAGTATTTCTATATGTAGTATTTTTTTTATAAAAAATTTAACACCAAATTAACCAATGGATAAGCGCCACTTGTCGTCACTTGAGGCCGGAATTTCAATCCAGGGGATGGCCAGGTGCACCTTATCAAACATTTGGTGGCGACTCCAAACGTAAAAGGAGTTTTTAAATACGGAGTATTCATTATCAGATCTCATCCCACATAAGTATTCATCCGGCTCATTTTAAACTCGGCAAAATCATTTAACCCCCTCCCCTCCCTCCATTTCCATTTTTCCATTTTCATTTTCATTTGCAGGGTTTGGACCGAAAACTTCGCCGAGTCGCCGACCCACCAACAAAACCATTGTTCTCATTCCGGCGTACACTGTTATCGTCCGCGCCGTGCCGCGCCACCAATGCTCGGACTATCAAAACACCCCATCAAAGCGTTACTGGTTTGCATATTTGCCGACACTCCGAGGGACCTCGGCTCCATCAAATAAGTTTTCAATGCCATGCCTTGTTGATGCTGCTATATTTCTACATGGTTCTTGGCTTATGTGGTTGCTGCTATTCATGACTTCTGAAGATGTTGCTGGTCTTCCCTTGCTGTACGTATTTGGTGATATAATCCATGGCTTCAACTTCTGATACTTTCGATTACCTTAGAAGTTTGGTTGTATTTTTTGTTTGATTTGTTTTGTTTGTTGAATATTTTATCATGGGTTTTATGGTGGGTGTTTTGATAATTTTTTTGGTTCAAAACTTATCTGGGTTTTATGTATTCATGGTGTATTTTATGATCATGGTGTATTCATGGTGCTTTTCGAACAATACAATTCATGGGGTATTTTATGATCATGTTATATTCATGTATTCATGGTGTATTTCTAATAGTGTGATTCATATATTCATGGATTGGATTAATTTATTCATGTTTTTTCGATTGTATTTTCTTATTGTTTTCAATTAAATCATAGTAAGTGTATTCCTAGAATCATGATGCATTTCCTCTGGTTCATGAAATCATGGTGTATTCATGAAATTATGGCTCAAATTTTAATTTTTAAATAAATCATAGAAATCGATCATGTTTTGGTATTTTCATGAAATCGTAATTCTTTTGGTTCCATTCAAGTTGAAATATAAATCAGTCAATCATATTTCAAATTACCATAATTTGCAAAAATAATTTATAAAAAACATGGTCGATTCCACCATGTTTCAAAAGGTTTCATGATAATACATGATAGATATGAAAAAATAAATATGGTTTTCGAATTTAAATCGGTGAAAAATAAATTTTGAAATCCTCTTTTTTAATTTTCTCCCGTAATTATTGTGATTGAATCCCACTAAATTAGGAAATGGTTGAACTCCACTAAATTAGAAAATGATTGGATCACACTAATTTAGGAAGACAATTAATATACACAATATCTTATTAAAAAGAGTAAGATAGGTAATTCACCATTTGAAAAGATGAAAACATAAATGTTCAAAATGACCGGGATTAATACTTACAGGCACTGGGTTCTAAGGATGCGACAGGGTCACAGCATTTTCGATAACGAGAACTGAGTTTTCAACACACAAATTGCGAAAGAGGGTGGTGCCCCACACGACACCGACACGCGGGGGGGAGGGGGGGAGGACCCAGGATCCGCCTACATCAGGGAGGCGGTATAAAAATCTAGACGGCTTGCATCCCCTCACTCACGGGGACTTCGAGTCCTTGCAATGAGGAGAAAAGACTGCAGTGTGCAGCCCCCCAAAACGACGTCGTTTTGGAGGATTTCAGCCACTCCATTCACAAAAGCAAAACTATGTCGTTTTGCTATCCCCAACTCCCAAACAAAGAAGCCCAGAAATCCCCCAAAAGGGGCGAACTATTTGCAACCTCAAATTTCTTGAACGTAGCATGTTTTATACATGGTAAACAGTGCACATGCAGTATAAAACAAGCTACGTTTAGAAAATTTGTCCCCCCCCCAAATTGACAACAGTTTAGGGCTCTGAGAGGAAGACGATAGCCAAGGAAACGACTCCCTCCATGAACCCTTCTTTTTTTCGGTCAAGCGAAAAATCATGCATTAACTTAGACGATCAAAGTCAACAAGCCAGATAAATGGTATACATAAAGGTACAAAAAGACTACAAGAGACGTAGTCCCCTCCATGAACCCTTCATCTTGTGAATCAAAGGGCAAAAGTTCGGACAAAACTCAGAAACCAAACCCTTCATCTTGCGGATAAAAAAAAAAAACCCTTCATCGTGAATCTGTTTACCCACTGGGACTGTAAATCCCTTTACCCTTCACCAAAAAACAAACCCTTTACCCACTGGGATTCATATTGCTTTTAAAAAAAAAAAAAACCAAAAACCATTTCGATGGAGCTGAGCTCGTTTATTTCGATTCAAGTAAAAGATATTAAAAGCAAGTATATCCAAGTAAAAAAAAAAAAACCTTTCTCCTCCTGCAACTTTCACCTGTCAACGAGGACACCAACCGAGGAAAAACTATCAAAATGATGTAGTTTTGTTTTGGGGCTTGATATTTGCAACTACAAATTTTCTAAACGTAGCATGTTTTAAACTGTACGTGCACTGTTCACCATGTTTAAAACAGGCTACATTCAGAAAATTTGTAGTTGCAAATAGCTCGCCCCTTTGTTTTTTGTGAATGGAGTGGCTGAAAACTGCAAACTGCAGTCTTTTCTCCTCACTGCAGGGACTCCGAGTCCCACTCACGGACGAGCACGCTCCCGCCTTCGACACCCATATTAGTTTAATGAACATTAAGAAATACGAAAGGAAAAACTCAAACTGAAAAGAGCCAACGACCCGGGATCCGCCTACATTAGGGAGGTTGTATAAAAATCTAGACGGACTGCATCCCTCACTCATGGACGGGCACGCTCCCGCCTGCGACACCCATATTAGTTTAATGAACATTAAGAAATACGAAAGGAAAAACTCAAACTGAAAGACTAGATGGGCAAGATCCTTTGTTAACATTAGGGGTGAGCAAATAATCCGTTAAACCGTAAATCCAGTCCAAATCAATTCAAACCGAATTATTTTGTTTGGTTTTTAAGTAGTGTGGTTTGGTCTTGGTTTTAAAAAATTCAAAACTGAGTTATATAGTTTGGTTTGTGGATTTACATTAACGGTTGCGAGTCCAAACTGATCTGGACCGTATGTGTGTATATATATGTATATGTGTGTGTGTGTGTGTGTGTGTGTGTGTTAATTTAATATAGATATGCCATAGTGAATTAACTTCCTAATTTAGTACTCCACTTCACTGCTACATTGCTACATTCCTTTACTGCGAATAGTAATTGTCCAAAATTTCTATTAGAAGTTCACAAGTTTTGGTGATGGTTGATTTTGATGAGTTTTGGTGATTTCAATAGAATTTTAAGTTTGAATATATGTTTTTGTTTTATTTATCTATACTATTTTGAGTACTTTAAATCATGTATAAAATTGATATTTTAACTTCAAGCAAACCGTGGTTCAAAACCGAAACCGATCCGTATCTTAAACGTCTGGATTGGTTAGGTTTTTTGAATTTTATGGATTGGTTTGGCTCTCAAAATTCATAATCCGTAAGTATTGATTTGGTTCTTGGTTTATTATAAAACCGAACCAATCCGGACCATGCTCACCCCTAGTTAACATGGGAAGATCCTTAATATTTAAACTCTGGAAAATTGGAAAAAATCATGAAAGTACCAAATGTTGGTGATATTTCCCTATTGACCAGAAATTCCACATTAGGATATAGTTCTCGAATTCATACTGCAGTTTATGTGAGTAGTTACTTCTAATTAGGGGTGGCAAATGGGCGGGTTTGGGTCAAATTGGACAAGTTGTAAATGGGTTGGGTCTTTAATGGGTCATTGACCCATTTAGACCCATTAACTATGAGGCTAATTACCCATACCCAACCCGACCCATTTATTAAAAAG
Source organism: Rhododendron griersonianum (assembly GCA_018127125.1). NCBI lineage: Eukaryota > Viridiplantae > Streptophyta > Magnoliopsida > Ericales > Ericaceae > Rhododendron > Rhododendron griersonianum. The sequence goes on along the minus strand of CM030795.1, from coordinate 6,773,591 downwards.
CAAACCCGACCCGCCCATTAACCCAAATTAAATACTACATACTAAAAAATTGTTGATTCTGGTTCATCTCTCTCTCTCTCTCCCCCTCCGTGATGTCGCCTCATCCTCAATCTCATGCCAAATGAAAAATTATAGAGTGTGGTAAGCTCACACACTCAAAACTTTGATCGATGCATGTGATCTAACCCGACATCGTACGGAGGTTATTATACCATTATCCGAACCGTCTCGAGGAGACGAACAAGATGGACAGATCAGATTTTCTGTTCAAGCAATTTTTAAAAAAAATGCAGATTTTGATCGGAACTCGATTTGCACTCTCTCTCTTCGTTTGTGTTCGTTTTATACACTATAGAGTGCTAAAATCAGTCTTAACCTACTGGGCAACAACCAATATACTGGGCCCGAACATTTAATTAGTTTTTCACAGCGATTTAAGGTTCCAATTCCAAGCTTTTTCGAAGGTTTACGGTTCGGCTGGGGTTTCTTGTTATCGCAATGGAACTTCAAACGTACAGCACCGGAACATTGAAGAACATTGATAAGACTAAGTAAAGAGGATATGACATTGATAAGACTAAGCCATTTCTGGAAGATCGCTGAAAGCTTCAAATGTTTTTTTTTTCCTCCCGTGCGGTTTGGTTGGAAGGGGCTGAGAGATGGCGGTGAAATTACGGGTGTTTATTTACGGCTGAGCCGGTGGACGGGTGGAGGCTGGGTACAGGTGTGAGAAAACAAAAACAAAAAAATTCGATCGAGCCGAGCTTGTTTTGAAAATTTTAACGATTTTTCAAAGATTTTTTTCAAGCTTATTTTTTTCGAAGCGACAACGGAGCTTGGTCGGATGGTGATGGTGTTCGGCTATGGAGGTGTGGCAGTGGTGTATGGTAGTGGAAATGGTGGTGCTCGGTGGCGGTGATCCGGTTGGAGGAGGAGAAGGTGGTGATGGCGAGCACGGCTGCGACGAGGTGAGGAGGTGAGAGGAGATTATTGACTGATAAATGGAGTTTTTTTTGTTGGGTTATACTCATGACTTATTGGGTCATTTAAGGTGATCCAATTAAAACCCAATTAAGCCCAATTAATAAATGGGTTAGATGGGTTGGACCCATTCTGACCCAGCTAATAAATGGGTTGGGTTGGGTCTATTTTTTAATAGATGGGTTTGGATTTCTTAATGGGTTTGGGTTCAATTTGCCACCCCTACTTCTAATCTAGCTCGTTGATATGATCAGTGACTTGAATCTTGATTTTTTTGTCTACTCATATTTGTTATATACTTTTTTTTTTGAGTAAAAAGATCATCCCAGTTATGATCTCCCGGCCGGCCCATTAGTTCAATCCAGTTAGGTACGTATGGAATATTTCTACAATGTGAAATTTAAAATCTCCAAAATCTAGCAACTTTTAAGACCACAAGAGCCTCTATCAATCAAGATTTCATATGAATACACCAAATAAAAACGCATTCAAGTGATCAAGAGACCTCAAAGGGGCCAAAACTAGATGGTTGATCCATCGCAAAGTGGAATCGGAGAGGATCTCAACCCTTGTCCAATTGGAAAAGATTTCAACAACCTTGTCAATTTAACTTTAGCAAATTAGGCTTCTCTATATAGGTACATCAGGGTCCATGTGCACTCGGGTCCATATAAAACCATCACCAGGAGAGCCACATAGCAGCCTGGCAAACTACCCCACCTTGCAACAAAAAAACAGGACGATACAGAAGCTGTATCTGTTTGATTCTATTATAGAGTGGGCTCTGGTCTATTTTTGGCGGTCAGGGTCGGGTTAGCTGACGCGCACCTCAATTAATCTTCTCGCCGTTCCGGTCAAAGGGTACGTAGTTCATCCACGACAGGGCTAGGGTATTCGCAAGAAATTACTTTCTTGCTGCCGGACTTCTCGAACCCTGATCAACTGTGTGGAGAGAGCAAATCCATCGACCAACCAAACAAACCTTGGGGCCCCATCGCTGGCTAGTGAGCCAAAATGCATACGTGGCGTGTGTGGCACATTATGACCTAAGAGACAAAAATGTCGCTGTAGCATGAAGAAATCATGTCTTGGACGCAAAATGGTTGGAACAGAGACATTTAACAGAAAAATGCAAAGAAAATTATTGTCTCAGTTATGAATTTTTTTTTTTCCCAAAATAGAGTAACCCAATGCATCTAGAGTCTTTTATTCATCGTAAATATGGTAGCTAGAGTAGTTTTTTTAACTTCCTATCGGCTAATCCATGTTCCTTCGGCGTTTTAAAGCTAACTTGGCTTAGTTTTCCTAAAAAAAATCAACTCGGTTTTCTTTTGTCTTTATTCAATTCTTTTTTGCGTTTGCTAGTTTTTGTCAGACTTTTGTAGATTATTGGTTCGTCTCGAGAAGAGCAACCGAAAAAGTAAAAAATTAGAACGAAAATCCAAATTCTTTTGAAGAAAGTTTCTCCTTTTTGTTACTCCATTAATCAAAAGTGAAAAGATGAAGTACACCTTAATATGCAGATTAAAAAAAAATAGAGTACACCTTAACATGAACTCGGGGCTCATTCCGAAACTCTACACAAATTGATTTTAATTAGTTTTTTTTTTGAACAGATTTTAATTAGTTTTAAAATACATATAGTATACCGAATTGTTATATATTCTGGAGATAAACACAAAAAAGAAGCCTCGAATATAGACGTCAGGATTGTTATTTGATTATCTATCTATGACCCCTAACAAACGGCCAAACGGGTTTTCCTCTGTTTTTTTTTTGTTTTGTTGTATTTTCTTTTATTATTGTAATTGTAATCTTTTCTTTTTAATATAAATGGGATAATCTTGTTCGTTAAGAGGGTGGGTACATTAAATGTGGAATCCAAGGGGAAAATCCAGGGGTGGAGGTGTGTCGGGGCCGGGGGGCCCGGCTCCCTGAGCGTCCGAGTTTTAAAAAATTTATTTTATATATACTTGATTTTAAATATTATTGATAATTATTCATGTATAGTTACTTATAATCTTAATAATTTTGCTTCGATTTGATAAAAAAAATTTGGTTATTTTATATTCTCATTTCTCAATTTCTTTCATAAATAAAAAATAAGCACGTGACAGTTGAAATAACCTAAAAAATCAATAGATGGCAATGAGTTCTATTAGATTGTGAAAAAAAATTATATTTTTAACGAAAAATATGCATCTTTTGTAAGGCCTAGGTTTGCGCGTTGGACACTTATTTAGGGATGGAGGGAGTACTAGTTAATTTACATTCTCGTTTCTCAATTTCTTTCATAAATAAGAAATAAGCACGTGACAGTTAAAATAACCTAAAGAATCAATTCAATATACAAATGTAATGAACTGAAAAACAAAAACCTTATGATGCAATAATTATATGTTCAGATAAAAAATATATGTCTGTTAAGCCAGCCGCCCGATAACAAAATCCTGACTCCGCCACCGTAAAAATCTAAGCAAAAAAGGTATTGCTATTGTCACCCAACTACCCTTTGTCTCAAAGAATGATTAATTTAGGATTATGAATTAGAAGATGAACTATGTCACCCAACTACCCTTTGTCTCAAAGAATGATTGATTTAGGATTATGAATTAGAAGATGTGAACTATAAAGAGAGCGTCATAACCCAAAAGGTTGGCATGATGGTTAAAGTCTGGGACGAATTTGTTTCTTTCTAAGTATGAAGATCGAAATCACTCAAGTGTTATCAACTCTTGTGAGATTAGTTTATACCGAGCTTGCACTCAACTTTAAATGCCCCAAACTAATCGATCAATCGGTGCTCAAATATTAATCGAAGCACGCGTAAACTGACATGAACACTTGAGTTACATAATAAATATAACGTATAACTTTATATTAGAAGTACTGCTCATGCGATGGAATATCCGGTTCAATCATGTCTCATGATTTCCAATAATGTCATGCTACTATGAAGTGATACTCCAACATGAATTAATGTCCTGCTTGTACTACATCATCATTAGAAGTGTTCGATATCATTTAAAATTGGAAAATGATTTTGCCATTCCTTTTTTTTTTGTTAACGCCACTTTTCTACAAGTGTATTTTTGGTGCAAAAATACACTTGCAGGTGAGTGACGTTAAAAAAAAAGAGTGACCGATCTGTTTGAGGTATGGCTCAACCCCTCCGGGGCGAAGGCCTCTCTTCCTGCGTAAAAGTCCTCCTATTATTATATCTTCCAAATCGTCGACACTAACAATCCATTCGTCTCCCCCCAAATTAACCATACGAGAAATTAGAGCCCACATATCATGTTGTAGATGTACCCGAAAACCTGAGACCAAACAATTAATACACTAATTTACATAGCACACCCACAAATATACAAACGTTTTTGGATTGAGATTTGTACGTATTTATTTATTGGTATAGTTCATCCGTTTTTGTTGAATGCGAGATTTGGTGATTTCTCTCTCTTTGTATGGTTTGTTTCTCGAGGAGACTTGTGTTGGACCAATTGGGGATGGTGTTGTGCAGTAGTGTGCGCAGCACCGTGTTGCGAACTTCTAAGTTGTCGGATCGTGCACCCGACTGTTCAGATCTCATCTCGGCAATGAACGGCTCTTGATCATTAATTGTCGAGATGAGATCCGAGCCGTCGGATGCATAATCTGACAGCTCGGAGGGGCGCAGCATGGATTTCACTGCATAGCACCAATTAAGACATAATAATTTTTTTACTTTTTCAACGAACCAATTAAGACATAAGAATTTGATGCAAAACTAACAAATGTGAAAAAAAATGTAATTAAGGACAAAACCAACAATTTGTTGGTTGGTGGAAACACCCCCTAAGTATTAAAAGGCTCCGTTCGGCGAAATAAGCCAATTAATTTTTTTTTTTTGTTCTTATTCAATTTTTTTTTGTATTTGTTAGTTTTTCGGGAATTATTGTATCGTCATGATAAGAGAAATCTAAAAAGTAAAAAATTACGATTGAAATCTTTTTTTTTGAATAAAGATAAAAATAAGCTAATAAGCCAATTTTTTCGTCTTTATTAAAAAAAATTAGATTTCGATCAAAAAATTTTACTTTTTGAATTCCTCTCATCATGACGATGCAATAATCTCCAAAAAATTGACCAAAAACTAATAATACAAAAAAAAATTGAATAAGAACAAAAAAATAAACCAATTAACTTATTTAGCCGAACGAGCCTAAATATTACAGTCGTGTGTACGTGTGACAAAAGATGAGTTGGAGACAAGTGGAGAAATAAAATTGCTCATCCTGAGATTCAAAGCATGCAACAGAGATAAACAAAACATTGTTCCAACTCATGTGCTAATACTCTCTCTCTCTCTCTCTCTAGATACCACTACCAGTACTGCTGCACCGCATCCACCATGGAACCACCACAACAACCACCCAAACCCCACTTCTCTCTCCCCGTCGATGCCGACCACAAAGCCACCGAATTCCGCCTCTTCTCTCTCTCCCCTCCCCACATGCTCGCCTTCCACCTCTCCTGGCTCTCTCTCTTCTCCAACTTCTTCTCCACCTTCTCCATCCCCCCTCTCCTCTCCTACATCCGCTCCGACCTCGAACTCTCCTCCACCGACATCGGCTACGGCGGCATCGCCTCCTTCACCGGCGCCATCTTCTCCCGCCTCGCCATGGGCCCCGCCTGTGACCTCTTCGGCCCCCGCATCGCCTCCTCCACCCTCTCCCTCCTCACCGCCCCCATCGTCCTCTCCGTCTCCTTAATCCAATCCCCCCTCTCCTTCATCCTCGTCCGCTTTCTCATCGGCTTCTGCCTGGCCAACTTCGTCGCCAACCAGTTCTGGATGTCCTCCATGTTCTCTTCCAACGTCGTCGGCCTCGCTAACGGGTTCGCCGCCGGCTGGGCCAATGTGGGATCCGGCGCGACCCAACTGCTCATGCCCCTCATCGTCTCTCTCCTAACCGACTGTTTCCAAATCCCGACGTCAACTGCCTGGCGCGCCGCCTTCGTGGTCCCTGCCGTGTTCCAATCTGTAACTGCCATTCTGGTACTGATCTACGGCCAGGATCTCCCCGATGGAAACTACAGCAGTAAAAAGAACTCGCGTAAAACTGGCGGCAGCGGTAATAACCTTTTCACCGTGCTGTTTACGGGGCTCAGGAATTACCGGGGGTGGATACTGGGGTTGACGTACGGGTACTGCTTCGGAGTCGAATTGACCACGGATAACATAATTGCGGAGTACTTTTACGACAGGTTGTTTCTCTCCGGTTGTGATGTCGTTTTTTCCTCAGATATGCTACCGCGCGAGTCCGCCACTCGGTCCACGAACCGCGCGCTTACGTGAGGCCCACCCTCTGGACCCGTAATTTTTTTCCATACGAATTCAGAAAACATGGTATGCGATTAAGCTGATTTTTACAATGCTCCATAAAATAAAAAAAAATTTATGAATTTTTTTTGGAATTAGAGTGGGTCCCACGTAGGCTTGCGGTGGATTGGTGCAGTGAGTGTGTATAATGTTTTTTTCCTTTCTCTTGATCCTTTTAATCATTGTATCCGTTACAAGTGATTAATAAAAATTTCTTTCTTTGCGACAGGTTCGGGGTGGATGTGGATGTGGCGGGGGCGATAGCGGCGAGTTTCGGGTTTGCGAATGTCGTGTCAAGGCCGGCGGGAGGGATGGTGTCGGACGAGATGGGGCGGAGGTTTGGGATGAGGGGGAGGCTGTGGAGCCTCTGGGTGGTGCAGACGGTGGCGGGCTTGCTCTGTGTTTTGCTTGGGAGGGTTGACTCGCTGTGGGGGTCTGTCGTTGTTATGTGCTGCTTCTCGGTGTTCGTTCAGGCGGCTTCCGGGCTTACGTTTGGAGTGGTGCCTTTTGTTTCCAAAAGGTATGTTCCTAACTTCCTACTTAATTAAAGACAAACTCAACTTTTGCTTCTTTTTCTTTTTTTTTAGGAAATTTATATAAATGGTCCTCCTAATTTTATCCGAGTTTTATTTTCGTCTTTCAAGTATCAATTACAACTCTTTTGACCTTCAAGTTTGGTTTTCGGTATCAAATTGGTCTAATTGATAACTTTTGTCAGCCAAACTTGACGGAAAAAATCAAATTGATGGCAATTTAGACGTTATAGTTCGTATCAAGTTGGTCCAATTAATAATGTCTGCCCTTAATTTGATTTTTTCCGTCCAGTTTGGCTGATATACATTATCAATTGGACCAACTTGGTACGAAAACCAAACTTGAAGGACGAAAATGAGACTCGGGTGAAACTAGGAGGACCATTTCTATAAATTTCCTTTTTTTTCCTTTTTAGATTTTTATATGAAAATTACTGTAATAAATAGTGAAAAAAATTTATAATGGTCAGTGAAATAGGAGTATGAAAATACTAAATCAATACAAAAGTCAAGTCAAGACTCTGCAAATTCCAGTCTTAGCAGTTAGCAACACTTCACAAAATGAACTTTAAGAAATACTCATCTGTCAAACCATTATACTCTGTTACAGAAAGTCTTTTAATTATTGAATAAAAATAAAGTATTTTTTTGTGCAAAAAAAATTTCAACTTTTACACCAGTTTAAAAATCTAATTTAAACTGATTTTGCACAATTTTAGTTTTTGATATCCAAAAAAAAAAAGTGCGAATTTTTGCAATACAACAAAAGTTTAGACAAGTACTTACCTTTTCTTTAGGGAAATGATTTTGCCACTCCATTTTTTGTTAACGCCACTCCCCTGCAAGTGTATTTTTTACCAAAAATACACTTACACGGAAGTGACGTTAACAAAAAAGGGAGTGACAAAATCAGCGGTCTTTCTTTATTGGAAAACAAAGTACACAAGAAAGGGGGCAAAAACTAGAGAGTCTGTTTTGTAAAGTCATATTAAGGAATATTCTTCTCCTTAATTGGATTCTTAATGAGAGAACAAAGGAGAGATGAGAAACATAATTAATTAGTTTTATATGTTTTCTTTGATCTTAGTTCTTTTACCAGTATTTTAATGGTTGACTAATCACGTATATAAACGGACAACAAACGTGTCCAAATGACTGATCCGTACGTTGGAGACAAAACTAAATTGATTTTGAATAAACAGCTAACAAATTAAATACTCACATTTGTCTAACTTGTTTGAAGATGCTACCTCGTTTACCTAACTTGTTGGAGATTTTCGAGCTTCTTCTCCTTTTTTTTTGCCTCCACTCGAGAATTTTGGGTGTCACGTGGCGGTACCCGTTAGCAATCCAGCCTTCCAAACGTATTTTGAACGGTCCAAATTTATTCCTTCTCTTTCCCCTTATCCGACCACTCTCTAGATCTCCTCTTTTTTTCTCTCCAAAATCCGGACCATCTATGATCGCCGACGGAGTAGCATGTGTGTGATACCCGCCCGACGCCCAAAAACATCTCCCCAAACTCTCTTCTCGGTGCGGAGCCAGATTTTCTTTTTTGGATTACTTGCGGAGCCAGATAAAAAAATATGTAGGGTGAAAATCTATTTTTCATCTCTACTATTTCTTGAATCAAATATCAAAATACCAGCAAAAACATTTGTTTTAGAAAATAATAATAATAATAATCCTACGCAACGGGGTTGCTTGACCCCACTTTTCAACATCTGATCCCCCGCCCTTGCTTCCCCTAAAGAGGTTAACATTGCATGGTTGAGAAATGATTTTGTCTCTTTTTTAGGAAAAAAAACCATGATTTTGCCTTTTCTATGAGCATGTTACCTTGATGATCAAAATCGTTCACTTTTAAACTTAATTGAGAATAACATTCATGCCAAAAATCATGTCGATTGTTTGATATGTTTTCGAAAAAATATATACTATTATAGAATCTGCACTAGTGTATAACCAACTTTTAGGTATCCCGGGGATATCAAGTCCCATGGTATTCCTTTCAGTTCATTTCTCATTTTCTGGCCATTTTCCAATCACATTTGGATGATCAATTTCGTTCATTTTGTAGGGTCCGGCGAGAACTTTAATCATGCCAAAAATTGTGTTCATCGGATTTTATTTGATACATGATCGGCATACGTGAAAATTGAAGAAAACCAAAACTGAGTCCAAAAACACACTGAATCAAAACCTAGTTTTGGTTTTTTTGCGATTTTCACGTATGCCGATCATGTATCAAATAAAGTCCGATGAACACAATCTTTGGCATGATTAAGGTTCTCGCCGAACTCTATAAAATGAACAAAATCGATCATTCAAATGTGATTGAAAAATGGCCGAAAATGAGAAATGAACTAGAGGGGATACCATGGGGCTTGGTATCCCCGGTATAACTAAAAGTTTCTCGTGTATACCTAAATATAAAATCAAACAACATTTGATAAACATGATTTACGCAGTGTCTGATGTTTTTAACAAGAGTTAAAAAATGAACGTTTGTGATCACTAAAGTAGACTTTAAAAAGACCCACAAGCGCACCGGACAGGACCGCGAACCCTATTACAAGACCGGGGAGTATTCAAATCCTTGAAGACAAACACAATGGAGCCCGCAGAGTTCTTATTTTCAAAGATGCTTAAATTTCAAGATGCAAAAATCCCACACCTGTCTTTAGATATTTCCGAGGTTGATCTCAAAATGTGAAGATATTTAACTTTGAGATGCTCTTATATTGATTGAGATGGTCCCAGTCTCTCAGACCACGTACCCATTGCCGACGCTATGTACGCAGTTACAAGTGGGGATTTAATCCACCGAACTTTAAAATGTCACTTGCAAAGTACAGATTCCTACTTCTACTTTTACCATTTGACCTTATCTTAAAATTCAGATTTCTATTTTTCGATTCATCTCGACAAGATGAATAACAATTCATAAAAGTTTAATGCAAAACTAACAAATACAAAAATAATATATATATATTTGGATAACTCAAATTAAACTCAAAAAGCCGAAAAAGGTCTTAGAGGAACAAGGACACGGGGGAGCTGCGGCTGTCCCCTTAAGGGACAGCAGCCTGCTGTTCCGACCGAGCGGGACTCGCTCCGGTCTCGATTCGATGATCAGAAATATTCACTTCGTAGAGTTCGTCGAGTAGAACAAGTGTACCAAAAATTAGCTCGATCGAATAACATTAAGTGTCTTATCAGAACATTTTTATCTTGAAAAGAATGGATCCGAAACAATGGATCAAATCCACTGGAACCCATTATTGGCAAGTTATATGTGTTCCGATATTTAGACACTTAATGATATTCGATCGAGCTAATTTTTGGTACACTTGTTCAACTTGACAAGCTCTACGAAGTGAATGTTACTGATCATTGGAGCGAGACCGGAGTGAGCCTCGATTGGCCGGGACAGCAGGCAGCTGCCCCTTAAAGGGACAGCAGCTCCCCCGCCTCTGAGGAACAAGGCCAGAATTGCTATCAACAACTTTAAATATCAACTCTTTTGGGGTCATTTTACGTAAAGCTTTCCTATGTCTTCAAATGCCCAGCTAGTAATAGACGGTGGGATTAGTCGAGGTGAGTGTAGTCTTGCCCAGACACCTGGTTATCCAAAATATAATATTGACTTTGTTCACTTACAAGTTTTGAAAACAAAAATTTACTCTATGCACGATGCTCAATAACCAAACAAAGTGACTGTACTCTTCAACTAGTTGCTGTGTTTTATTTATGATATTTTTTTATTTTTAAAAAATTTTATCAGATTTTTTTCATTTTTTTTACAGGTCACTGGGAGTGATATCAGGAATGACAGGGAGTGGTGGGACTTTAGGGGCAGTGGTGACCCAACTTCTCTTGTTTTCAGGGTCCAACCAATTCTCAACCCAAACCGGCATTTCACTCATGGGCCTGATGATGATTGTCTCTACTCTCTCACTGGGCCTCATCTATTTCCCAAAATGGGGTGGCATGTTTTGCGGCCCATCTGTTGAGCCCACCTCCCAAGATGAAGAAGATTACTTTTTGCTTGAATAATTAAGCCTGTGATAGATATAGGAAACTGATTTTCGCGCTCCATTTTTTACTGATGGCGCTCCAATTTTAACGAGAAGTTACTAGTAACTTCATGAACAAAATGGAGCGCCATCAGTAAAAAGTGGAGCGCGAATATCAATTTCCTAGATATATAGTACAGTTGGGTAGGTCAATGTCAGTCAATCATTTCTTGTTTTGCTGTCTTAGGCGAGCCGTCTTAGCCGTGAGATCAGAACAAGAATTGAAAGTAAGTTGGAGGAAGAGGTCGGGAACAATACTTTAAACTGAGAGTGACAGGAAGGAAAAGCCTTATTGATCAGGGTTTTCAATCAAGTCATAAGAGATGAGTATTGTTAGAACTTCACAGGATGCAGAATAATTCAAAAATTAATAAGAAATATAAGCAAGGGCTACCAAAGATGATCGAAATTTCCCCTCTTTTACAACAAGGTTTTGCTTGAGTACTTGCTGCTCTCTAACTAATTGTCTACCCTTTTCGAACGTGATTTCTATGGCCCTCTCAAACACAATGGTATGACTCCAACAAAGTCGCTGCTTAAAGTGCTTCCTTAGTCACGAGGGCATGATCATGACTTCCATTCCGAATTAGGTGGAGATGACGGGGTTGGTCCATGGATATATTTTCTTTCCTTTTGCCGCATTTCGCTCAAAGGGTTGAAAGCCCGTCTCCATTGCGCTTACAGCCCGTCTGGCCTGCCAGAGAAGGCCTTTCGTTTTCCCTCCATTTGTCGGCCCTTGACAGACTCAAAAGCTAAATAACTTGGGAGGACCACTTTGAAGTAACTATCATTTACATTTTTACCGATCAAGAAGAGGAGGCACCTCTTCCAAAATCTCCGTTGATAATTAGAATAGATTCAATGATTCATAGACCGTCATGAGTTGTAAGTGTGATCAAAATACCGAATAACGTCTTCATATATGCTCCCTTTTGAGGCATTTTATAGATTTCTGTATGCAATTCTAAGAAGTCTATTGACTGCTCTACGAATTGATATGGAGAGCAAGCTATGTTGAGCCTTGCATTGTCAGCTCTACAATCGATGGGCATTCAACGCCTTGGGGAAATTTGGCCTACGTTCTTACTAGATGCTAGTGAAACGGCATCACGCAAACAAAGAAGCACCAGCTCTCAAGCAAAGGTTCAAGTGAAGTGTAAGTATCAAATTGTAGGTGGATGTTTTTTATTTATTTTTATTTTATATATATAAAGGATTTGGACCTTTTTACCTTCAATTTGAAGAAGATTTGAGCTGTGTTGATTATCCAAAATCACAAACCCTAACTTCATGCTTCGTTCCATGGCATGGCATATGAAATATTAAGACTTAAATCCAATGCACATATTCGTTAGTGATGAAGATACCATAATCTTAGGTGTGATAGTAAGCTACTGCTACAAGATTGATCAAAGATGTCAAAATCCCAAGTGTGATAGTAAGCTGCTGCTACAAGATCGATCAAATCAACGAGCTAAAAAACCACAAACTTGAAAAATAACCATCTATCCCGGTGTGTTTGAAATGTGTGTTTTAGTGAGCCAAACACATATATTTAGGATGAGAGTAGGATCTCCTCTTGTGCCTAAGGAATTGGCCCAACCTATTATGAGTCCAAATTAATTAACAAAATAGCATCCTACCCACACTTAAACAAAACATTATTAGGTGGTCCTGGACACTAACCCCAACACCTTGTATAATGAAAAAAATAAATAAATTTTAACCAATAAATAAATAACCTTTCATTCAGTTTTTAATCTACTAGTGAAGAGCCTCACCGGGATCACTTGCCTCACTGCAATCTTTTATTTTTCTTTTTTCTTTTTGAAGTTTTAGGTAGTTTTTGGTTTTTATGCAATTCAATTTCTCGCAAAAATACCCACATACTTAAGGATGTTTTGTTCACTCACTTAAAGTGGTGATCGATCGTTTTACTTTATTTGATATTCGATCAGGTCTCAATTCAATTATCAAAACAATTTTAAGCCTTAAAACTCTCGTTCGTTCTCAAAACGTTAAATGCAAGCCACCACCGCATCACCAAAATCAGTTATGGGTCATCCTTGTCGGAGTTTGACTCTTGCCGAAGTTTTTGTTTTATAATTACACCCTCCTCGATGAAGTATATTTTTTCTTTACCACCACATATATCTAAATATAGTTGTGAAGGATGTTACGGCACCACGTGATCACTTTGCCGAGCAACACCCAAAAAAAAATTCCAGCTTGGCAAAACACATACTATAATTTTTGTTTTGTCAGTTGCTTCTTTTTTTCCCCTGCGTCGAAGGTCAAAGAGTACATGGTTTTTTTTTTTTTTTTTTTTACGCTCATTGAGGATATTCTCCTACTAAATTATCAAGTCAACGAAATTATCAAGTCTGATGCAACCTTCCACCAGCATTTTTTAGTAGGTTAATGATTGCGATCGATACACTTAAAAAATTACCTAACTACTTATAATAATTATATTTGGTGATGGACCAGTTGTTAGCAAACTGATATTGATCTCTCAGGATTGATGGAAATGCGGGTACGCTAGCGGGCACTCTAAAAATACTTCAAAAATATTATGCAGATCGAGTAAAATAAGAATAGTTTTTGGCTAAGTGAGTATGAGAAAACAAATAAGTGTTTGTCATCTATGATGAGGTCGTACGTTCACATTCTAAGGAGGCCAAACATTCCGAACCTTGAGACCACCGGAGGATTTGTCCGATCGTTAACTTCAGAACTCCGAAATCAGTTGAGGTGCGCATAATTTGGTCTGGATACCCGGTTATAAAGAAAAGAACATAGTCCATGTAAGTCGTATATACAATGATAGCAAAATTAACCAGGTTGTTACTTGTTGATCTGGTCCTGTCATGTATGATCTGGTCTAACCCCATTTGTGATGCTTTTATTTAACAGCACGCTACGAACATGTTTTCAGCATTACTCTTTCTGCTTTATGTCCTTTTAGTCTTTTACAATGACCCGCGTTTTTTTCCCACTCAATTGATATCTGGGCTATTCTTGAGGAGTTGGAGAAGAGGTATTTATGCGAGAACCAGAGTTTGTCTGGTGATATATATTGACGCGAGCCTTAGGGATATTTTCCAATTTCCCTCTTAATATTTTAAGTTAAATTTTCCATACCATCAACTCTTTTGATGATCACCTCACTTTACTTGCAAGAGTATGTATGAAATAGCTATAAAAAAAAATGATACGATATCATATTTCTTTTTTTTTTTTTTTTTTACATCAAAGAAGAACATCATATATATATATATATGAAAGAAAGAGTACAAGGGTTTAATCAAACAAAATACAACACAAAATACACTTAGAACTATGCTATCGCCAAAAGATAAAGGCTAATAGAAAGCCTAGGAACGCCGACGACAAGCGCAGGCCAATAAGAGTAGCATAGAAAGAAAGCTAGAGAGAGAGTCTCTAGGTGAAGGCTCCCCTTTTTTCTCTTCCTTCTTCCTCTCCCTCAATCCCCCTCTGCCAAGATTCACTCTCTTCTCTCTTTTCCTCTGCTCCGCTTTTCTACCTCTATGGCAGTGAGATGGTTGAGACTCTCTCCTTAAGGAATAAGACCTCCCACTCTCCCCATCATTTTTGGAGTCAGGAGCCATATCTAGGGTTCAAGATCTGGTTTCTTAGAACCAGTTCAACGTCGATGGTGGCAATGTCTACAGCGGTTTCAGCCTTCAGTCTGCAGCGGGAACGAGCTCAAGTTGGTGCAGCAGGTCCATCCAAGAGAGTCTACTCTGTGTCCATACCTGACCACTCCAACCCCCTTCACGAGTGTAATAGACGGGTCTGACTCATGCGTCTTGGCTCCAGGCGGCTTTTGATTTGTTTTGTTTGTTTGTTTGTTTTTTGTATTTCATTTTTTGTTTTCTCTGTAGTTTCGAATCGGTAGTGTCCCCTTTTGTTGTAGTAATGTTTTCTTATATATATTATCTGCATTTTCTGGTTCGTCAAAAAAAATTGATATTTGAGTGTCGATTGTATTCATCCAAATAAACAGTTTTGTACTCTAGCATCTCTCTCTAGAGAGATACATGTGAGATCTTAATTAGTCACATATTTTTTCAAAATGCTCCACGTTTCTGCTCCTAATCCTCGCTCTCGCGATATTTAATGGACTTGTTTCAAAGACGCTTTCATACTCGCGTTTTCTTTCACGCACACACAATATACGCGAATATGTGACTTAGGATAGCGTCCCTAGGGCACCGAATTAACTTTTCCTCTCCTGAGTTGGAGGAGGAATTGTATTTTATTTTTATAATCATTGGGTTGGAGGAGTTTAATAAAAAACTATATAGCCTCCCTTCAAAAAATTAAAAAAAAAAAAAAATCCTAAACTATAACATATAGCCCATGGTGCAGTGAACATGACGACGGGCCCACGTTCATCACTGGAAAAAGGTGGATCTGATCCCCTGCATCATACGCAACTCACCATTATTTCCATTTCAAGACACGCCATTGTCCAAAGCTCGTTCCATAGAACGACTCCCCTCAGTCAGAGTCAAGTCACCCCAATTCCACTCGAAACTGCGGTAGAGAGAGAGAGAGAGAGAGAGAGAACGACCGATTGTGAAGGTTTTTCTGTAATTCACTGGCTTGCAATTACTCTAAGCTTGAAGTTGAAGAATTGGAGTTTCTGGAGTAAATTTTGGTGAGAGGCGGGATTATCGCTGAGCTTAACTTACTCAGTTGAGCCCTAACATTGGGGTAATTCTGCCTCGGAATCAGCTCGAAATGATTGAGCATCGTTAAGTGAGGTTGGAAACCAGATGAAACGAAGGGTTAATCCGTTGAAGTCGCATCACCAATGGAAGAGAAGGCTATTATTAATCGTGCTGTTCTTGGGGTTTTGCTGGGCGAGTATGGTTTTACTGGAGTCGCAGTCCAGTCGAATCAGGACGTTGGGTCTGTTTTCTCCTCCTTATGTTCAGAAGCCGAAAATCGCGTTCCTGTTTATCGCGAGGAATCGGCTGCAGCTGGATATGGTTTGGGATGCTTTCTTTCAGGTAATCTTTTCATGTCAGGAGCTTTATACGTATTTGGTATTATTCATTACTGTACGGATGATCACTTCATTTACAATGTATTTTGACAATTTGTTAGAGCTGCAATTTAGGCTAGGGCTGAACCAAGATGCTCATGGCTCGGCTTGTTAAGTAATTGAGCCAAGCTCGAGGTTGAGTTTAAGGCTCGTTAAATAAACGAGCCGAACTCAACACTCAAAAGCTCGGCTCGTTTTGTAGGCTCAACTCATTTAAAGAGGCTCGTTAAGTAAATTAGACAGGCTCTACTTGTGAAGGGCTCGGCTCATTTATAAACAAGCCAAGCTCGAGCTCGAGTTTTATGCTCGTTTAATAAACCAGCAGAGCTTGAACACTATAAAGCTCAGCCCGGCTACTTTGCACCCCTAAATTTAGCATAGGACGGCTTGTTATAACGCTAGGAAAATGCTAATCTCAGCCCTTAGGGCAGTGGATAATGTGCAAAAGTTGTATCGGTGGATAATGTGCAAAGGTTGTATCGATATCCAGAAAAATTGTTTTAATATACGGGAATGCCTATTGATATTGATATGTTTGACATTATATGCGTATTATCCACCATCCAGTGGGCGGTTAGCAGTGCCTGGCCGCCACGCAAATATCTCTCTTACTCAAAGGCCTTCGCCTAAGGTAGAGGAATCTTTTCCTCGCTTGAAATCGTTTATCGGGTGGTAGGCTGGTCCCTCCTCTCATTTAGGACTCTCGTCGAGTGGTAGGGGAGTCTTTCCTTAGTTGAGCTAGTTGTCCAATTTGTATGGTATTGATTCTGTGTTGGACCGTTGGGTAAGCTTGTGAGTTTCTGGTCAGATGTGATTTACGTACTTACAAATCTTATCCATTTCGAAAGATGATTGATTTGGTTTCTGGATTGGTGCATTGTCGATGATGTTACTTTTGCCTGTCAAAAAAAAAAAAAAAAGTATTAGTGGAATACGGTTATCTGGTGGGGTCTCGTTATTGAGATGTTGTAATGATATAAACTAGCTACATGCTGAATTTAATCTTTGCTATGTTCAGCAGATCTAGCAGATCTAGAATTGATGTTAGTTTGTTAAATTGTAGTAAGAACTCCTATTACACTGGCACAAAAAGTGCTTCACATCATGACTGCCTTCAGTGCCTTGTGTGAGCTGCTGTTAAGTAGATGGGCAGATTAGTCATTTTTGTTGCAGAGAAAGGGAGGGATGGTGATTGATGTTGTCCTATATATATCATAGTATGGCAATCAAAATCATAGTTTTTTTCAGTATGTGTCTTCATTCATTCCCATTGTATATGCAAGTGAAATGTTTTGCGTTTAACATATCATGGGGGCAAGGTATGGTAATTCTTATGGTTCACGAGTGTTACCTATTTATTTTTGTTTAACAAGCACTTTTTGTGGGTTTGCAGGGAGATAAAGAGAACAAATTTTCAATCTTCGTTCACTCTAGGCCTGGGTTCCTCTTCAACAAGGCAACAACAAGATCAACTTATTTCTTAAATCGTCAAGTTAATGACAGCATACAGGTTTGTGTACTGGACATCTATTATTGGAGTGGAGAGTTGACAGTTGTGTACATCTTCTTCACGTTTGAGGTCTCCTTAAGAGAAGAATGTTAAGCTCCTGCAGTTTCAAGATATTAGATGTATTCATGTGGATGCTTTCAAATAGTTAACATCGGAAAAAACCCATCTACTGTTGGAAGCTGAAAGACTGTAATGTGAAAAAAGACGACCTTGATCGTTCGGCTGTATAGGCAGTCAAATATTGTCTCGGCCCTCAACTATCAAGTGTTCTTAGAAAATAATTTAAGAAATGTTGCTTCCCTTCTATTACAGAGGCATACTTATAGTTACCGAGTGTTTTTCTTTCCAGGTAGATTGGGGAGAGGCCAGCATGATTAGGGCAGAGCGTATTTTACTGAAGCACGCATTTGCGGATCCTTTTAATGTTCGATTTCTTTTTCTTTCAGACAGGTGCGCTTTAATCTCCTTAAAGCTGTTGGGAATTATGATATATTGTTCTCTACAAATGTTCTAAACATACTTTCATTGTGCATAAAGATGGAGCCACAGGGGGGAAAAAATTAAAGAAAGAAGACAAAGTCAAATAGAAATGTTTTATACTTTTATTGTATGTGAAGTAAAGTGGTATCAAGTATTTGTTGTGCCTCACTATATTGTCTGGTAGAAGTTATTCATTTGGTGCTCTTTTTATCTAGTCTTATTTTGGCTGCTTAAACTTGTTTCAGCTGCATACCGTTGTACAACTTCAGCTACACATATGACTATATTATGTCTGCACCAACTAGTTTTGTGGACAGGTCAGTACTGCATTTCTTGATCTCCCCATTGCTGATACAATAAGCATTCTGTGTTTTCATGCTAGATAAAGATCGGTTATTATCTCAGATAGCTCTTTTGAGTTTGAAAGTGCAAGACTATGAGTCCAAAGTTCTTATCCTTTCTCTCTAATTTTGATGTTGGAGCAGTTTTTCTGACACAAAAGAGGGCCGCTACAATCCAAAAATGCATCCTGTGATTCCTCTTCATAACTGGAGGAAAGGATCCCAGGTAAGAGTTAAATTTTGGTTTTGCTACTTCTCGAAGGCCAATAGAAAACCAAGAAACGTTATCTATAGTTCAATGTTTAACAAATTCTAGCGGTCTATTCATCTTCTTGCAGTGGGTTGTTCTCACAAGAAAACATGCAGAGATTACAATGAAAGATGACACAGTATATCCTATGTTTCAATGGCATTGCAAGGCAAGTTGAATGCAATCAACGTCGTAGAAGGGTTTTATCGCTTCAAAATTATAGTTCTCTTGTTGCACCGTGCATGCATTCTGTACTGATTCTGGAAGTAGAAACTTTTGTTTAATTGAATATATCAGCATCAAAACCGTATTTTCCTTAGGACTCCATCCCACCCATCTGGAAGGACGTTCTTACTTCTCAACCTACTACACAGTGATTGAAGATTCTGTTTGAAACTTGATATCAACATCCTTACTATTCTCGTAGGAACAAGTATGCTCAGTTGCAGTCTGTTAGTTTCCTAAATCTCTGGGTCCTGATCTATGAAGCACATATACTCTATTTTGGTCTCCGTATCACGTATCGGATACTCTCGGATACTCTCCGGATACGTATCCGATACACTTTTTAAAGTATCCTGCTTTTAGAATTATTTTTGGGTATCCCGATACGTTTCAGATACGCGCGGATACTCTCGGATACATATCCGATATGTTTTGGATATGCTCGGATATGTTTCGGATACGCGCGAGGGTAAATATGTTATTACTTAAAATATATGGGTTAAAATTGCAAGTAGGACTATATTTTTCTTTTTCCCCCACCAATCGACACCAGAAACACACCAACAATATCCTCTCTCGACAACCTTGTAAGTCTCTCTCTCTCTCTCGTTGTGTGTATGTAAATATGTATATAACTATATAGACACAATTATATATATAACTATATGTGAATATATCTCTCTCGGCATGTGAAATGGTGAACTTGTGTAATGAAAAACTTTAATCATTAATGAAATTTTAGGAATTAAAAATTATATATAATATATTTTTTATTTACTTTTATATTCAACATATCCCCCAACGTATCGTATCCTTCTTTTTGAAAAAAAAATCACGTATCCGCGTATCCGTATCCCGTATCCATATCCGTGCTTCTTAGGTCCTGATCCATTGATTGCTGTCTGCTCCTACTTCTTTATTGTCTAGGATGAATAAGTATAACTTCATGTCATAACACAGTTATTGAAATTGTTTGTTTGTTGAGGACTTATTTTTTGCTGCTTAGCTTGCTGACCTATTTTTAATGATTATACAGAGGAGGCCGCTACCTGAGTTTTGGCGACATCATCCCATGGTTTGTTTCCTGTTTTCCTTTTCCATTTTCCTAGTGTCTAGTGACATATATTGGCAGTATGACTATTTAAAAACTGAAACCACAGTGGAGTATATGTGCAATGAAAGGTTTAAACATGTAAAGGCATCTTGGCTCTGCGTTTTTGTGGTGATTGGTTTATTATAGCATTGTCTTGAAGTGATAGCCAACGTATCTAGACTAAACTGCAATTATACTTGGGCATGGTTTGATAGATGGAGTTTTGATTCTCAATTCTCAAAGGTTTGGGCTATGTGCAGCCTGCTGATGTTTCGAAGGAGCATAATTGTATACCAGATGAACACTATGTTCAGACATTACTGGCGGTAAGTTGATCTTTCTTTCAACTCTGCTGACCCCTATTTTAGGGGGAAAATAAATGAATTGCTAGTGTTTCCCAAAACAGCAAAATCAATATAGTTTGCGGTAAATTGGACTTAGGACAAGAAAATCATACTGTTGAAAGATGTTTTTTCCTCTAGGACTATCTTTCACATCACAAACTTTCTTTGATAGTTGGACACAATTTTCTCCAAATCTGTGTAAAACTAAGTTTTGTGCGAGCTGCTAATTTGTTTCTTAGTCCATATAATTTAATACTATTTTGGCCCAAATTGTGACATGAAATTGCCAGATGACTCATTCTATGACCTGTATTTTGGGTGTTTCTGTGCAATTACTTTTGGTACTTAGTAGTTTATCTGAGTTTTAATCCTTTTTATAGACAGACAATTAGGATTTTATATCATCAGTTTTGGGGTTTGAAAAAGGTGATGTTTCAAAAAGGGGAACGCAACATTCCATATAAATCACTGGCTCAGCTTCTTAGTGTTGAATAGCTTGGTAAGCATAGTTGGCCCATTTCCTTATAGTTTAAGCTTTTGGAACCATTGGTAACTTAACATGGTATCATAGCTCGGAGGACCCTACCACGGTTTCAAACCTCCACGTGCAAGATGAGATTGCACTTGAGGGAGGGTGTTTTGGTAGCTTGATAAATACATTGTGGGCGCAACAGTTTACTCCTTGTGAGTTCCAGAGGTGACTCATATAGGTACATAATCTAGAGGTGGACCCTACCACATAGGCCGGGGTTGTGCTTTGATATAATGTGTAAAGACCCACCCTTTGCAGGCCTAGTAACCTGTGAAAATGGCCTACCAACATTGCCCAAATGCTTTAGTAGTTACTTGATAACTAAACCTGTGAAAATTTTTCTTTGTGCTTCAGGGGAGGGAAGTAGTCATGCTGTTGAACCAAATTACCATTGCTTTTAATTCGAGTCTTTGGCCCTACCCTGGCCAATCCCAGATGTTGATTGACTTCATTTGTTTATGTTTAACTCATGTACCTGCCAATTGATAAATATCAGAGCAAATTTCAGAGCGAAGTTGTCTGAAAGAAATGTTTAGGGTCTGTGCAGAATAGAAAGATCTTGAGATGAAAAGAAGCTAACCGCCACGAGATCTTTTGGTTTGGCATTTTCGCTCTTTGTCAGTGTTGGGTATCTGGAGTTGAGACATTTCAGAAATATCATTAGTTTGGGGAAAGTACACTCCTGTTGTTTGACCAGAAAGTACATAGAGCCCTTTTGGTTTTAAACTTTTACTAAACTGCAAATTGGAATGTAACATATGTTTATAACTGAGAAATTTATCTTGGTCTTTCATGACCGGTAGAAGTAGAGAAAATTTGTTTATTCAAGCTCCATTTTAACAGTTGCCATTAGTTTTGCTGTTTTCCCATAATTGCTGTTTTGTCCACATCACAGGGGGGTATGTGTTACTTTTTATACCATGACAGGTTATATGTCTTCAGGCAGCTAGCTGGGGTAGAATGTATCAGTAGCTTTAGTTTCGATGTTGTTTTCTAATCTTTTCTTCTAAATCTCAGCGAGAAGGACTTGAAGGCGAGATTACACGGAGGACGCTGACTCATACATCATGGGATCTTTCATCCGTCAAAGACCCTAAACGGCAGGGATGGCATCCCGTGACATATAAGTTAGCAGATGCTACTCCCACAGTGATCCAATCTATTAAGGTGTGTTGTCTTCTTCTATTATATTTTTTTTTGGTTTTGATTATTTAGTGCGAGGAGTTTTGTCTTCCCTCAGCTGTTACCTTTTTGAGGAACTATACCTTCACAGCTCTTCAGTTTCTTATGTTTGTGTTTGAGGCTACATTTGTGCTTTGATAGAGTTGTTTTGCAAAACGCTCAAGCTTGTGAGGAGATCATTTCTTAGTCCATACAAAATGCTACATTTGAAGAGACCTCTTCCGGTAAACAAATATGTGATATGTCCCCTTCAAGATTCATGATTAAATGTGAACCGAGCTTAAAATTTACATAAACACCTCGCCCCAACCTGCAATGAGCTGATTAATCTCAGGTTCATTGATTTCATCTTCTTGACATGCCCGATGGAGCCCCAATGCTCTCAAACCGCTCCCACATAAACTAGAGATCAGAATGTTCATCACTCATGAAAAACCTCCGTTATCTTTGACAAGAGCTTTTTCATCCTTCCCTGCGTAACATTAGTGAATTTTAAGGTCTTTGGAAGACTAAAGATTTAGTTATAAAAAAGAAAAGAAAAGAAGAGAGAGGCTAAAGATAAGTTTCCTTTTATGGTAGATATGATGTCTATAATTTCAAATTTCAATTCGTGGTGTTCTAAATTTTGTTGTATTTGTAGCCAACTTATTTGTTCAATTGAGGCTATAAAGATATTCGCTAGACATTTATGGTCTACTGGAGCAGTTTGGTTTCCAAGGGAGGGAATGCATTAGTTTCTTTGCTTAACCGCTTGTTCTAACCAAAGTCGCAAATTGAAAACTTGTTAATATAGCTTAATATCCATAACCTACATTCTAGTTAATGCTGGCTTGAGAAATAAGTTGCTGAAGTTGACAACCGCGAATAATTTGAAAGCTTATGTATCTGCATGTTTTGGTGACTTTGCAGGGTATAGATAATATCTATTATGAGACGGAATACCGAAGAGAATGGTGCACTAGCAAGGGGAAACCCTCTCCATGCTTCCTTTTTGCTAGGAAGTTCACTAAGCCAGCTGCTCTTCGGCTTCTTAACATGGTAAGTTTTTTACTTTCTTGTTTAAAAGACAAATGGCAGCTTGTGCAATTATTTGTTGGTAGTCTTAAATTGCATTATGCAGATTTCTGTTTTTTCCACCACAATTAATCTCAATTATCTGATTCGCTGATTTTATGTGTTCTGTCTACAGTCTGTGTTGGGAGCTTCGCGTAGAAGCGACAAGTAAATATCAAATTAATATCAACTATAACCGGGATTAATGTTACCAAGCACGGAAAAGATTGTGTAATTTGTGACGCAAAAATAGAGGGACGGGAGCTGTAAAAAGGGTAGGAGAGAAGAAATTGAAACCCTTGTTAGCTGTGTATACTCATGCTGTTGTTCCTTGCTCTATGTTGAAAGATGTTGGGTCTTCCATAGATGATATACATTCTGTCTAGACCAGAATGTAACTAGAGGAGACTTCTGCAAAACTTAGAGCTTGCATCACTTGAACATTTTGTATGTTCAAACACGGGTTGATATTATGGATAAAAAAAAACACCGGTTGATATTGAGCTTCGAACTATGCCCCATTGACTCTTCCCAAATAGTATCAAGAACATTGTATGTATTTCTTTTAGGTAAAAGTAGTAGCAATGACGACATATTTTTTGTATGTATGGTCAATAAGGAGGGTGAGGATGTATAATTGATGAGCTTTTCTTTTGTTTTTACTCTTACACCCAGTTATTGTATTTCCCTTTCTCTCCATTGTAAGTATAAAAGGTACAAGGATTTCCTCCTTTTTCTTACTAATGTGTATGTAATCTGCCAATTGATCGATTGTTGTGGCGTCGGCCAGCCACGAGTCTTGGTGTTTTCTGTATTTCGTTTATTCGTAGTGGCCGGATTTGGGTTTTGCATGTTTACAGTACCCATTACATGTTTAGTTTTTTCTATGACTCAAACTTGAAAATTAATTGAACTTAAAACTTGAAAATCAATCAACCCTATTGCTCCAGGAATTTAACATTTGTTTATTTGATTGATTTCCTCAATGTTTGGAATGCTAGCCTAGTTTGTAGTAGTACTAGTATTATTGTTTTGTTTCTTGTTAGTACTAATTTACTAGTACTCCCTCCGTACTAAAACGGATGACAATTTTTGAAATTCGTGTCATTTTTCATCGCTTATATCTTTCAATCTATAATGTTTTTCATGAATTTGAAAACTTTGTATAATAGAACTAATCGAGAACTATCAAATAAGATCCATATTGTATATTTTTTGAGATCTATATTTAAGCATATAAGGAATTGAAATTGACACGGATACGAAAAATTGACATCCAATTTGGGATGGAGGGAGTATTAGACATGTCGATGTTGCTCTATGAGTTCGAACTCAAGACTTCATACATGATCACGAGGCCAGACTACCAACGAGTATTGCTACTGTATTAAACAAGGACAAGAATATAAAAATTAAAAAAGGACAAGAATATAATGGTATTGAGATTAAAATTAAACAAGGACAAGAATATAATGGAATTGAGATAAAAATTAGACAAGGACGAGACTCAACTAACTTGAAATAAACTATAAAACTAATAAATGTTGGTAATAATAAACAATTGAAAAGTCGTTTTCTTAATAAAGATTATTTGCAACAGAGCTTGGTTGGCAGTCTACTTTTTGCATTTGAAATTTTTAGTGTAGGGGAGTTGATTTACGTGATTATGAATGGAATCTATCAAAATGAATCATTCTGGAGAATGTAGAAACCGAAATCACCTCTGGGCGAATTTTTTGAATCCTGATTATAATTTCACTCGCAAAACCCTTTTATGAAATCTATTCTGCATCTACACATTTTTATAAATTTTCATTGTGATCCGAAAATTCATAATCTACATTCCACTATTCAGAATCTTACAAATAATTTGCTCGTAGACTAGAGATACGAGGTTTTTTGGGGGCAAAAATTACATTCCCGGAATGTGAAAACAGGAACTGGGCGAATCTATTGCTTCTCATTCACTCAAAAGTCAAAAGGTAAAAAATCCATACCAACACAAGACCGATAGTGTACAGAAAGTCTAATAACATAATTTCCGAAGCGGAAAGTCTACACACATACAATCTATGCACAGATTTTGTTGTGGGGCCCACCACGGGTCCCACACAAATCATCCGAGCAGTTCATTAAATGTAAAACATTTTTTCAAGGGTTCCCGTAAAAAATAAGCTCAATCCGATACCTATAGGTTCTCGATCCAACCATATAACTTTTCATTAATCAGAAATCTGAATGAAAAGTTAGATGGTTGGATGAATCACCTATAGGTATTGGATTGAGCTTATTTTTTACGGGGACCCTCAAAAAAATATTTTACATTTAATGAACGGCTCGGATGATTTGTGTGGGACTTGTGGTGGGCCCCACAACGAAATCTGTGCACAATCTGTGTACAGATTGTCTATGTGGAGAGTCAAAAGATATATACATCAGGAGGTCCATACTTGGATGGATAAGATTACGGGAAAAGGAGATAAAAGATAAACTACACTACAAAGATAAACTACAACAACACAACAAACTAATCCAAAAGATAATTATTAAGAGATCAGATTAGGAAATATTGGCTAAGATACCCAATAAAAGAATCGAAAATGATATTGGTACCGAAATCGTAGGGACGGCCGGGTAGGGTGTTTGAACCGAGCACCCCTTGTTCGTCTATATTTGTATATACGTGTGCATATATACAAATATACACGAAAAAGGGGTGCTCGGATCAATCACCCTACACACCTCTGATGCCATTAATTCCCGCATAAGCCCCTCGTTTTTTTTTTTTAGAATTTTTGAACGGCTCGGATCGGCCGTCTGGTGGCCGGAGATAGGCCGGCGCGGCCGTCCCTACGATTTCGGTACCGACCCCGTTGGTATAAAAGAATATCCAGGAACACGACTATAAAATGAAATCCCGAGAATAAAACTCTGTTTTGGAATTGTTCGATGTATGTGAACTCATGTGCATCAAATGACTACGGATATGATTGTATTCGGAGTTGTATTTTAAAATTGTGTCCATAACATTACTCGATAGGATGGGCCATTTGGGCCTAGGCCGGACATAATCTGGAAACATAAAAAGTTCCCCGCTCTCGATCTCACCGCTCTCCGAAACAGTTCTTTTGAAATTCGGATCCATTAATTATTGAGACGGACGGTGAGATTGAGCGGCGAAACAGAGCGGCGGGATAGTGTTGCTGGGTCCGGATATGCCCATAGGATCATATATAAAACACTCTCCCGCTCCAAGAAACATCTATCGTACACCAACACGTCATCGTTTTGAAACGCTAAACCGCCGTGACAATCGGGAAGGAGAAACCAGAAGTCTTTCTTTTGGATCGTAAACGTAAACACATACGTAAACCAAAACCCCCTACAAGGAACGAATTGAAGATAAATCCCCAAATATCCTCTCTCTCCTCTCTCTAGAATTGTACTATCTGCGTAGGGTTACGACAATCCAGAATCTGGAAGCCCCATGAATACGTCGCAGTTCATGGACAAACAGATCATGGATCTATCGAATTCCCAGCGGAGCGACAACGATATCATCGATCTGATGAACCCTCCTCAAGAAGACCTCATCGGGAACAAGGAAGAGATCGTGCCCAGCTATGATTTTCAGCCAATCCGCCAACCAATCATATCGTCCCAGCAGCAGCAGTCGAATCTTGATTCGAGTGGGGCTAGGGTTTGGAATTCAGCTGATTCCAAGACCAGTGCTACTGCTATTGCTAGCAGAGTAAGATCGATCTCTCTCTCTCTCTCTCTCTCTCTCTCTCTACCTGTATGTATGTGTATGAACTCTGTTGGGCAAGGGTTTTCCTCGGCTTTCATTGGGCCCCGCTAGTCGAGGGTGGAATTGGTGCCCAGGACTAATTGAGGTGCACACACTAAATGCGTGTAGTGTGTGAAAGGCCCACACATTTGTGAGTGTGATTGGGTAAATGAATGTGTAATTGGGTATGGTAATACTATTTTTGGACAACAAAAGTGCTACAACCACTCACATTTACACACACAAGTACAGAGCTCATATTTGAGTGTGTAAATGGATGTGATTGTAGCGTTGCTTGCTCCTGAAATACTAATCTGTTAAAGAAAACTCGAAGTGAGGTAGTCTTGGAGAGCTTTGATACGCTCCTCCAGTCTCTCCGCTCTTGCCCTCACCCCCATCTTATCTTTAAGTGGAGAGACCGGAGGAGCGTATCAAGGCTCTCCAAGACTACCTCACTAGTTTCGGGTAAACTTCCTTTTGGTATCCATGTGAGTTTGGTTTTAGAGAACCTCTCCTATTTGTAGAGCTCAAAAACTGACCAGTACGGAACATGGAAGGAGGGGAATTTCCACTAGTCCTTGTAAGCAAATATTTATTTGATATGTCCCGTCTTGATCAATTTTATGATTTTCTAAAAGCAAATCCACATGGGTACCAAAATCCACTAGTCCATGTGAAAGCAACACCCATACCATACCAGCCTTCCAAACCCTAAGAAAATATTTCATCCCCATTCCCTTGGTCCCTCATTCTAACCTTAATTGTGTGAAACGGGAGTGGATGGGTTTGGAAACGGGAGGATATAGAAGGATCCAAGGTTGGGAGCAGCAACAAAATCTCATCTAGCCCAGGAAAAGGTAGTGACCTGCAAAGGAAGGTTCATCTTCTGACAAGGCGACCCATTCCCTTTGACTTGCATTGATTCGGTCCAGCACCTTTTTGGTCAATTGCGGGCCTTAAAGGCCTCACATGCCCTAGTGTTTAGCAACATATTTTTGCCAAATTTACATTTTTGCATAAGCACGATAAAGGATATCTGGCAAGAATTTCATGCTTATAATGTTTTGAGATAGTCGTATTCATATTGAGTTGTTATTATACCTCATGAGTCTTGGGGTGAATGTAATTTCTTTTGGTTAGGCCATTAGGGATGTTACCGTGGTAACCAAATGTAATTTTCCTTATGGCAGTACTCACCAATGTTCATCCAAATTATGTTTACGGATGTCTGCTTTTGTCTATGTTTCTTTTCATTCTGTAACTAGTATGTGTGTGGTGCTTCTTGATCTATGCAGAATTACGGTTCTCTCGACTCCATTGAACCTGCAAATGTTATTTTAGAGAAGGATCGTAATGTTAATAATGTAGAAATAGTGTCCGCGATTGATCGAACCATGAAGAAACATGCTGATAGTATACTGCATGCATTGGAAGGTGTTAGTGCACGATTATCTCAGCTGGAGAGCAGGACTCGCCACCTTGAGAATTCAATGGATGATTTGAAGATATCTTCTGGTACCAATCATGGAAGTACTGATGGTCAGCTGAGGCAGCTGGAAAATATTCTTCGAGAGGTATTTTTTCCTCTACAATGCACTAACTGTTTTGTAAAAGTTTCTGCTGGATTCAGTTCTAGGGGAAACTGATGCAGGAAGTGGATCTAATTTAACTGCAGCTGCAGTTTACTGTTACTCCGCTAAAATGTTGCTATCGAATTTCGTTTGCTGAATGATATACACACTGCTTTTGAAAAATCAGGATGTGATGGCAGTGCCATCCTTCTTAACTTGATATGATGCATGGCAATAGTAGCATAGTTTATCAACGTTGCAATCACATCATTTATGGCCGTCCATCGTGATGATATTCCTCTCTTTTAGGTCTCCATATACTTTAATTAAGTATGCGTCAACCAACACCTTTCATAACTAGATAGATAGAAACAAAGAGAGACAAATGTTGCAATACCAAACTGCCTGTGAATGCAAGTCACCCCTCTTTGCTGAGAGGCAGCCTTTTAAATACTAAATGTTGGAATTAGTATGACAGAGATGACGTAATAAAATAGGCCAGAAGTTCATTAGTCCGGTAGGTTACACTATAGCCTAGATTTGTTATTGTAAAGGTTTAGAATGATGATCTCACCGGATGAGTTTCTCAGTTTCTCTGATTACTAATCCCCTGAGTCCAAGTTCGCTGGATGCATAAATCCATTTCTTTTCATCCAATCTGGATTTTGGACCATACCTCATCTGGAGAAATATACTGCCATATATTTCCTTGCTACCCTAACTTCTGTTTGTTAGGGTCTTCCCTACCTTGTGCAACCGTCCATATGGTGATCAATTGAATAATGCACACTAAAGTTTTCAAGTACTTGTTTTGAACGAAGCTTACATTGTTTTCTCTTCTTTTAAATTTGTTGGTATTGGTGGTTAAAATCAAGAGAATATCATCGAAAATTATTCCCCCCCTCCCCCCCAATCATTGCAGCATGATTCTAGTCCAAACATTGCCACGCGGGTTTGCTTTCATTCCCGGATAAATAGACTGAAGTTCAACTTCTTAACTTACCTGCCAAAAAAGGTTGTCACATTGTCTTCTTAAAATGCAGCAAATATGGAACCTCTAATGTCGTCTTTTTGATGTTGAGATTGCCCTGTGAATTGTGATAGTTTACCTCCCCGGATATTTTTATCCTGGTCCTTTGGTGAAGGATGGTCTGGACCACGTTAGGTCCCAGGCTGTAGTGTTAGACCATGATACTCACCAGCTAAGCTGGCTAGTATCCCAGGGGGTATTGGTTTGGTGTAAGATTCATCTAGGATTGTGAAGTTTATCAAGTTGGAAATACCTTACCCTAGGAGAGGGGTGATGAGATGGGTGCGGCTTTGGTTTTAGTGGTCTCTCACATCAAGTTAAGTCAGTAAGAGCCCTTCCATTGACAAGATTGCATATTAGTGTTAACATTTGGACAATCTCAGCCATAGGGATTCTTTGATTCCTTATGTTTGGTTTGTAGGAAAAGCCAAGTTGTTGTGCATATTGGTCTACTTTTTATACTGGTTCACTGGTCATCTGTTATACTTAAACCGTTGTGAAGTCCTGTAGACAGGCAAATCTACTGTGCAACCAGGGGGTCATCGTTCTGGATTTTTAACCCTACACTAGCACCCTTAAAACCTGCACTACCGCCCCTTTTCTCTTTTGCAAGTATCAAACAAACTACTCTTATACTGCTCAAAGTAACGGTAGCAGCCCCTTAATCTCCTCTCTCCTCTTGCTGGCCACGGTACAACTCTTTCTCAGCCTTTCAGTTTCCTCATGGAAGCTTGTTTCAAGGGTCTTATAATAGTTTTTTTCAATGGACATGATATATTTTTTATGTTCTTACATGATTCTTGGTTGCTCAATTTTGGTTCAGAATCTACTGGTTGTAATTTCTTGTGAATGGTAGGGCTTTTACTTCCAATTCTAGTGTTAGGACTTTTCATGAACCCATCTGTAAGACCTATGAAACATGGACTGAAAATGGCATTGTGCTTGATGGTGGAAATTCATTTTCAAGGCTATGATTAACAAGTGCCCCAATACTGAATTCTTGGATCCGCCACTACCTGCAGGTACAAGAAGGTGTGCAGGGTCTAAGGGATAAGCAAGATAGAGTAGAGGGTCAGCTTCACCTTCTGCAAGTGTCCAAGATAGAGCCCCAACCAGAAACCCCACATAACACTGCCCGACCAGATAATTTGCATCAGGCACCGCCGCCTCCTCAGCAGTTTCACCAACCGCTCCCACCAGCAATTATACAACCTCCTTCCACTCTCTCTCTACCCAATGCTCCTCCAACTGCTTCGCAACAGAATCTGGCCCCTCCTGTTCAGCTTCAGCACCAGTACCCTCCTAATCAGATTAGCTCCGTACCTCAGAGGGAGCCTTACTTCCCCCCTCCGCCCGGTCAAACACAAGAAGCCCCAAATCAGCAATACCAGCACCCCCCTCCTCCTCAGCAGTTGCCGCCTCCTCTTCCAGCACCACCACAACCATATCAACCACCACCACCTCCCCCACAGTACAATCAACCACCACCACCGCCACCTCAGCAGCACCCATCTCTCTCAACAGTTAATCCTCCACAACCTCAACTTTCATTAGGGCACCATCTTGAAGAACCACCTTATGGTCCCCCGCAGAACTACCCACCAAACCTCCACCAACCTCCTCCTCATCCACCCAGTGGGACCCAGCAGTATTATGGGGCTCCACCCAACATGTATGAGCCACCGTCTAGCAGACCCAATCCAGGATTTTCTAGTTCCTACGGCCCGGGCCCTTCATCCGGTTCCAATGAACCATATTCTTACAGTGGGTCCCCTTCTCAGTATGGTGGTGGCTCTGTGAAGCAACATTTGTCTTCTGCCTCAGCCCAAGGTGGTGGAAACGTTTACCCCCAGCTCCCCACCGCTCGTGTATTACCACAGGCATTGCCCACTGCTACTGGAGTGGGTGGTGGTGTTGGGTCCGGTTCTGGTGGATCGGGTAACAGGGTTCCTATTGATGACGTGGTTGACAAGTTATCGACAATGGGATTCACAAGAGATCAAGTGAGAGCTACGGTTAGGAAGTTGACAGAGAATGGACAGTCTGTCGATTTGAATGTGGTGTTGGACAAGTTGATGAATGAGGGTGAAGGCCAGCCCCAGAGAGGTTGGTTTGGCCGTTAATTCTGTTTCTGATCTTGGTTGTGTACAGAAAGTCTTGGGTTCTTTGTTTTGGTTCAACTTTTGCCGACAGTTCATTTGCTTGGGTATTTGGGTTGTGTATCCCTTAGAATTGCTTTGTTTAATTTCATTTATTTTGTTTCACACTATATTCGCGTGCCTGGTGGAACATTCATATATTTTTTGCCTCTGTATTTGTGGGTGCCTGTTTGTTTGAGGCATTAATAAGACTTTGAAGAAGGATATTATGAACACAATTCATGTGGGAGTAAAGTGGAATAGACTTGTTTCCAATGGCTTGAAGCACCAAAAGTGAAGAAGCGACCGTTCTATATCAAATTCTGGATTACAGGCTTTCACAGAGTCTCAAACTTAATGACCTCTTCTACCCCTTTATGTCTTGTGAATTGGTATTGTTTTCGGCTTCATGCTTTGAGGAAAGAAGGGTGACACTTGTTTTGTAGTAACATGCAGATAGATGCATGTTTCTTTGCGCTATGTAAGCAATGCCAATGCTCATGAATCATGCACACTTTTTTATCTTTTGGTTTTGCCCATTTTCATTTTCTCATCTATTCAGACATTTCGATTGCAATTTGAAGTTCAATCTCTCTTCGAACTTGGTCGAACACTAAACCAACTGGGCTAGTTGGCAAGTTCTGCTTGCTCTAGAAAACAATCGACGATCACTAGAGCAAATCAGTTATACTTAGCAAGCCATAGTCGCAATAACTTGGGTTTGTTGCATTTATCCATTTCCCACCAATTGGCTTTATACGGTGTTGAATAGTACTCCTATTTGATAAAGGGGGCGGCTATTCGCAACCCATTATTTTCTTCATTAGCCCGTTAAAATTTTACAACTAATTACAAACATGACCCTCAATGCAAAATGACCTAATTGCCCTCATCTTCTTCCTCCCTTCCCCTTCTTCCTTTAACAGTCTAGCAGATCACCAAAAAAAAACAAAAAACAGTTCAAGTTCGCAAAAATTTCCAATCGACTCCTCCCTGTCAAATTCTCTCGGCTCCTCTCTCACTCTTTATCATCTCTTAAACTTTTCAATTCTGCCCTTGTTCATTTCAATCTTAATGGAGAAGCAAAGATTATATATTGTATTAATGGAGGGTTCCTCTCCTTCCATTGAAAAAGAACAAGATGACCCACTTCTAGATTTTGATATGAATATGGAAATTGAATCAAATTCATCATCATCTCCTCTCTTTCAAGTTTTTTCAACATCTCAATCTCAGTCAACTTCCTCCTTCCCCCATCTAGATTATTTCGATTTTTCCAACCAAGATTTTCGGATTTTCAGGTTCGGAAAAGTGTACTTTTTTTGACATTTAACTACCGAATATTACTAATATTTTCGACAATCATGTTCCGAAATTTAAGTCACAAAAACTTATTTTTTGTGAAATATAAATTCGGTAATTAGTTACCGTGATACCTACGTAATTTCGGTAATTACCTACCGTATAATATTAACTTTTTCGACATTCAGGTTCCGAATTCAAACGTAAGTCAAAATAATTTTGTTAAATAAAATTTCGGTAAGCAAATACCGAAATATATACTAAAATTCGGTTTTTAAATGTCATTTAATGCCAATAATTTCGACATTTATAGACCGAACGTCTTCATCATCAGCACGAATTTTTGATTTTTCGATTTTGAACTGATTACGTGGGCTTCATTTTCAATCTCACATGGTCACAGACAAAAATGATTTCACAACCATCTTAAACCTGTTATTGGCGAAAAAATTGAAAATGTTGTTGTGGTGGTGGTTCAGTGGTGGCGGTTATGGAGGTGGTGGTTCGGCAATGGTGCAACGTGGTGCGCGGTGAAGATACAGAGGAGGGAGGGTGAGAACAACGAGAGAGAGGTCAATGGTGGTGGTTATGGAGGTCAATGGTAGTTGCAATGGAGGTCTGTGGTGGTGGTGGCGGCAATGGAAACTAGGAGAGAGGGGAGGGAGGGAGGGGTATACTAGGAAGTTTAGGTGAATTTTGTGGGTTTGGAGTAAATTTTGTATTAAATATATGGGTGGCGGGTTAAGTGAAGAAAACGGGTTAATGGAGGAAATAGAGGGCTGCGAATAGCCGCCCCCTTGATAAAGGTTCATGGTACTAGGTTATTTCCATTGTATAGGCAGGGCCAGCTCATAAGTTTTTGAGGCCGGAAGCGAATCTCTTAAATGAGGCCACCCTATATTTTTCATACAAAAATGGTCTACAAAGAGTCATAAAAAAAAAAAAAACCAATACAGAAGATTTACCATTACAAAATAGAAGCATATAATTATCCCAAAAAAAATGCAACTATTACAATACCTCAAAATCCATCATTTGAAAATTATTCTTCTCGCACTTTTTGCTGCAAACGTACTAATTAAGTCTCCATAGTCAAGCTGCTTCACCAACTCCTTCTCGATAGACAACATAGTCAATCCATTTAATCTTTCTTGAGACATGGTTGACCGAAGATAATTTTTGATCAATTTCAACTTTGAAAAACTTCCTTCCCCCGATGCAACTGTAACCAGTATAGTCAACAATATTATGTATGCAATCCATGCATTCGGGAAACAACCATCCAACAATCTTCTTTTTTGATTGGCTATATCTTCCTAGTTCCTGCCGACCCTTATGTTATTTTCTTTTTTCTTTTTTAACGCGTTAGTGTTTCTAATGAATAATTCAACAATTTGGGCTTATTTTGTGGCTTCTAAATTTCAATTAGACCTATTTTGTGTAAAGGAGGCTAGTGCAATTTTTTTTGGGACCATATATACATACATATAGGAATCTCAAAAATTTGGGGGCCCTCGTTTTTAATTTTTTTCGGGGGCCGGAAGCGCAGGCTTCCCTGGCCTTGGTTATAAGCCGGCTCTGTGTACAGGCAAAAATTGTAGTAAAGGGGATAACCCAATTCGGTGTTTGGGTCTCTATCACATGAATTTTCTTGCTTTCGCTTGGTTGAGTTAGTTAAGAAATATAAATAATCTTGTTACATGTTTTTTTTGTACAAAATGACATTGTTTTAAACAAGCTACATATCAAGACCAACAAAATGAATGACTTGAATTAAAAAAATACGGCCGTCGATAGACTCTGTGAGCCCCTCAAGTTTGAGAGAAGCCAAGTCCTTCTATGAATTTCAAAACCTAAATCCAAACATAACCAAACCCAATTCCATACTACTTCTCCAGAAGTGCCGGCAGTAGATGCTCCATTCGCCCCAGCATGTGGGAGCAAAGCAAGAGAGGAAATTAGAAGGATATTTTTGTAATTTCGTGACAACTTAGGGACTTGAATGCAATACAAAGTTTCTATTTCTAATAGATTCATCACTACCTTGGGGGCATTTTTCATCCATCTTTTCTGTATCGTTTCAATTTTATTGAATGTCTCCGAAGAGAATTTTCTTCTTTCATCTCTCTTGGGTATGGGGAAGATTTGAAACCAAAAGGACCGTCCAAATCAAACCAATTAAGTCCAAATCAAATCAATTAGTAATTTTTAACCAATTTTTAATTTGTTTTGTTGTGTCTGGTTTCGAAAAGACAATTCCCGAAAAAAATCTTCCATTGTCATAGAAAGCAAATTCTTGCTCTTATTGTAATGACATAACCACCATGCATCGAGTGGCTTGATAATGCTTTAAAAAACCTACCAAGTCGAACCCTTTGGGTCCCTAATTCTGATTTCCCACAAGAGACATTAGCGGTCAAATATGTAATTTCACTAAAAATAAAATTGGGAATGATAATGCGAAAACTGTTTTTATTGGTGTCAAAATTTTAGTGCACAAAAGGCTTGTACCATGTGCAGTGTACAAGACTTTTATGCACTAAAATTTAAAACAATTTTGGCATTACGTTTACCTTTTTTTATAATACTACATCTTCTTAAAAAATAAGTATTTATTTTACATTTTTAAACTCAAAAATAATGTAAATACAAAATTATTTTTGCACCGTATAAAAGATCTCGATAAGATCTATCAAATAAAATTCATATTGTTAGAAAAATTATTTGCGTAAACACATTATTTTTGGGTTTTAAATTGCCTTCTTAAAAAATAAGTACTTATTTTCAGTTCTGGAACGGGGCCGTACTAGTATTAATAGCTAGCTAGTATTATTATTATTTGATCTGATTATTATACTAGCTAATATTGACTGTCGCTAATATCGACTGCGAGTTCTATATTTTTGCAAAATGAGGGGTTTCACTTTGTGATGTTGGAATTGGCCATTGTATCGCATCGCAAGCTTCTGTAAAACCCCCCTCCCAGCTGTTCTAGAGAGAGAAAGTGAAGTTTTATATAGAGAATCATATACATACATTTCACAGAAGAGAGAGAAGGAACAATATATACATACGTACGCACGGGAAAAAAGTACGATGCCAAACCGAACTCCATAGTGAGAATCGAAACCCTAAAAGAGTACGCAAATCCGTGCGGCAAGGTTGGTCTATCTGTCTTTCTCCCTAATTTTTGCTGTTGAAGTTGATCATCAGATACGTGTTTGCGTTAAATTGCTATAATTTGTTGTTCGATTTGAGTCACGTACGTAGCGTGTTTGACGTTGGTTTCGATTTCTCTTGGGTTTTGGTTGGGAATTGGTAGCTTGTGTTTGGAGCGTGGACGGTGTTTGTTTTACGTTTTTCTTTTTGTGTCGATTGTTGGCAGAAATGTTAGAACTGTTGGCTTGATTGAGAATTGGGAAAATTTAGCAGTTCAAAGTTTCTTTTGTTTTGTTTTGGGGGATGAGAGTTCTCTTTCGTTTCTCAAATTACGGGTCAGAGCTGTCTAAATGCCATTACGAAGTTAGAGATGTGTTTCTGTGATATCATAGTTATTGTGTCATTCTGGTTGAATGGATTTAACTAGTTGCTATTATGTATGCAGATTGCTGAATGAATCATGGGTTTTGTGTGCAAAGGTTGTTTTATGGCATAGTAATGCTAGTTTTAAGAATGAGTGATTGTCCTTGTCTGACCTTTACTGCCCAACCTGAGAGCGGACAGCTAGGGGGACAACGGGTAGGAGAAACGGAGGTTTAGGCTCTAGAGGGATTTGGTGTTGCTCATATTGTACAAGCGATGCTTACTTATAAATCTGATCATATTAGAGCTCACCGATGCGGGAGGATGTGGAATCATCTAGGTGGGTAGGTAGTTGAAACTTCGGTGCCATTTGACTTTTGAGTGAGATAGAACTAATGTAATTCAAAAGTTCATACTTCATACCATAAGAGTTATCTTACTTTTCCCTTTCAAAAAGGGAAATAAGTGAAGAATTGCGCTGCGTGTCACCCAGCCAGGAAATATTGCAATATTATTACCACAATAAGCAGTCTTGATTAAATTAGATGTAGCATATTGTGCTCTGCCAAATCATATATGAGATATTATTTGAATGCCATCTGTTTTTCCTTAGGAAACCATATTTTAAGTTCTTAATAAGGACCATTTGAACTGGCAAAAGCATGAGATTCACATTTGTTATAAGCTGCAAAATTCCAGTCATCCCAATATTCAAGTCATGCATATCATTCGTGGTGAGTTTGTTAACTTGTGCAGCTGTCACAATTAAATTCGACATGGTAAATGAGAAACCCTGGGTTTGACCCGAAAGAGTTGTTCCATTACTCTTAGTTAGTAGATTAACTCCCCACTTATCCAAAACAAAAAAATAGTAGATTAATGCCCCCCAGGAGGGATTGTCATAAAAAAGGTTGTATGCCACTATTTCGACTTCTATGAGCAGCAGAGCTACATGGTTGGCGGAAACTGCTTGGGCCTCCTCCAAAGCCGGTTGAGTGTCTAGAAACGGCATGTTGAAACGCCAATGGGCTAACTATTGTTAAACTATATGCAACTCAAGTGGAAGAAAGATTATAACTCAATTAAGAGTTTTCCACACGAGATTGGCAGTCTATATTAAGTGGGACTCTTGGTCTTTTCTAGCAAGTTGGAACATACGATTCATACAATGTGGACTAAGTTGTTTACTTCTTGACAATTCTTCTTCATTGATTAATGTGTGTTGCATTTTGAGCAATGTTCTAAAAGTCGCTAGGCGCTAGTCGGGCGGTCGGCTACCTTCGAGTGATTAATCGGCTATTTATTGGTGCATATTGATTAGTAATCAACGATTAATCATTAGTCGGACCTAATCGTATAGGCCCCGCCAGCGATTAATTGCCGATTAATTCCTTATTTTAGAACACTGATTTTGAGTTTATATCCGTTGTAAGACATCCCGTTTAGGGTGGGAGGACGCCCTGTTTCTTGTTTTCCAATGAACTTAGTTTGATTAATTTTGCATTTATTTGTTTTTGGTGGTTAAGGATTAGTCCCAACATTGGGATGTTTGAAACTATTATGCTAAGAAATCCTAATGTCGTTTCATATATAGAGGGCTCTGAATCACGGTATCAGGATACATACAGGTAAAGGTGATACGGCCATGTATCAGCAGATATCGGACATAAAAGTTGAATATTAATATGTATGGTAGGTCTAAAATCCCGTTATTGATGGCCGATACAGAACGTAACGGTTGATATTTAGAAGCGCTGTATGAATGTTGTGCAAGTAATATTACCTGCCTTCAATAAGGAACTCTGTGATTTCCATATCCATGCCGTAAATGTCAAATTACGGTTACTGAGTATTATCTAATGCAACTTTCTTTGTATAAAAGAATGTTGTTTTACTTTTTGACATAGCATGTTGGTATCTCATGGTTCTCACCTATGTGTCACCTTCACATGTTTCTTTTTCTGAGAGGTTCTGAAGTAAATTAAACTATTATAAACAAGGCAAGTAAAATATTAGTTTGATGTACATTCTTTCTCTGGAATATAAAGGGTTAAATGGTTCTTCCATCATAGATGTAACTTCCTAATTTGAAATAGTTAAATATTTTAAAGAAATCTCTTTCCATCACAATTTTACAAATGCACCAATTAAGGAAGTGCTAAAGGCCCGCCGCTAAAGGCCCACTAGGGCATGGCACTGTGGTTGGAGTTGGGCCTCAAGTGGCGGGGTGAACTGTACCCAGAGCTTGGGGTGCATTCAAATCCCTGTCCCTGCGCAAGTCCTGAGCTTGTGGGCCGGTTCATGGGGGAGGGGTTCCCTAACAAAACATGTGTTAGAATAAAGTGCATAGTGTTCATGAGCTTATTTCGTTGCCCCACCTGTAATGGAATAGAACTTTATTTACAGATATGCGTGCATAGGTTTGGTGTATTAATTTTGTCGGTGTGCCTATAGTTACGCAGTTGTCTTCCAGGTTCTAAATCCCAGCGTTGTCCAACTTACATATCCATTTCTGTAAAATTTCACCTTTAGTAGTTAATTCTTCGTTTGCCCCAATAGCTTGGCTCTTCTATGCTTATAGAAAACTCAAATAACATGGTGTTGGATTTAAAAGACAGGAAAGAAGATGCTTCACCTCTTCCTTTTCCTCCTGTCTTTCCCCGTGGAGGGGCAAAAGAAAGCAGATAGGAGGGATCATACGGTTTTCTGACCATCAATATTCTTTTTTTCCTTAAATAGCTTTGAAGAGTTACGAAACATATGCGAAATATGTACTTTGCCAATTCCTATTACAAAAAGATATGTTTGGAGTTCTTTATTCGTTTTACAGACTGGTGAAGAGATAGAAGGCTCTAGCCCATCACGTTTAGTGAACATGGGCTGTTATTTTTGTAGTTGTCATATTTTTTTGTCTGTATCTTTATGTACAACTAAATATGATAGGTAATTCAACTGTGGCACAATGGATTCTGGGATATGGATGGCCAGTCCTACAGTCCTTCAACAGGCATCTTCATCTTCAATCGTTGACTCTATATTGAACCTACCGTGCATGTGAATTTTGAATTACTGCATAGAATTGGCGTTGGAATATCCTACTATACTTGCTTTTAAAAGGCACGTTTAGGCATATTTTACTTCTTAACTGGGGAAATTAGAAACGTTGTAGCTTTTGACATGAGAAGGAACGGGTTTTCTGCAATCCAAATGAGTCCATGAAGTTTCCTTTTCTAAAAGTATTTGGTTGTAGTTCTCAATCGAGTGAGCCTTGATGTGTTGTCTGCTAAGTTCAACACTATCATCTCCTTTCTCATTGCCAATCCCTATTTCTTTTGCTCTCTCTTTTCCCAGAAAAGAGGAAGCTGAGGTTATTTAAGACAAGGTTAGGTAAGTTTGGCTCCCCCATTTTGAACCTGTGGGTAAGCTGCTGAATGATTGAAATTCATATTTGCTTGACTATGGAGTTTCATATCTTATCCTCCTCAACAATTTTACATGCCAAGGCAGCAGTTTGATAGACCTTGATATTCTGATTCATTAGTTTTAATTGTGTTTCTGTATGATGTAGGGATATGCAAAGCTGATTTGGCCTATGAGTAACTGCTGAACTGTTTCTCTTCCCCCAATGGAGCTAAAAGTTTCGTCTCCGAAGGATGGGCGTCTTTCACCTTCCGATTGTCTCAGTGATCCTGAAGAGAAAGAAATTACTGATGATGAAGATGATGACCGTAATCATAAGCATCGTAGACGGGAGACACGATCTCAGTCAATGGAGGGAGATTCCGTGGAACAAGTTCTAACAAGGCCATATAGAAAGAGAAACAAACCTTTTGAAAATGGCCATATTTATAGGGAAAACCATTCTCAGTCAAATGAAACCTGGAAAAGTTATAATATGTCCCCTCTGGAGAAAGACCTGTCTACAAAGTTTGAAAAACGACGCCCTGGGTTTTCCACTTTTTCTCGAGCTCCAAACAGGGTTAATCAATCATCATCTGCTGAGCCTGGTTCTGGTAGGGGTAGAGGTAGGGACTCAGGTTTCTGGGGCCCACGTGATCCTAGGTTCAGCAATGTTGATATTGCTTCTCAAATGGTTTCACAGGGATCAAATCTGTTTGCAGGGAGGGGGTTACCAAATGTTTCGAACTCACAGGGTGGATCCTGGAATGCATTTGGATTGATTCCAGGAATCCCTAATGGTGGTATGGATACACTTCATTCCCTTGGTTTACAAGGAGCACTTGGACCATCAATCAGTCCACTAAATATAGGTCTTCCCCGCCAACGGTGTAGAGATTTTGAGGAGCGTGGCTTTTGCCTAAGAGGAGACATGTGTCCAATGGAGCATGGTGTCAACCGGATTGTTGTTGAAGATGTTCAGGTATGTGATTTGTTTCCCTCGTGTAAGTTCTCCAGTTACCTTTATGACCGTTCCTGTTATGTGATTGACACTTGAAAATGGGTGCAATTCCATGCTGAAATCCAACAACCTGCCTCATATTTCTGACTTTTAAACGTAAGTAGAATCTTCTACTATCACGCATAAATTGAAAATGTAAATAGCTCCACATAGAGAAGTTGAGGGGATGACAACTTCATTGGTTGTTGCATTTCGGTTACTTGACCTAGTTTGAGGTTCAAGGAATAACCATTTGTATCTTTGGTTGATCCCATCTGCTAGATTATTGTTAGCTGCGGTAATTTCATTTTACGATGGTGGTAACCACATGAATGGTGGGGCTTTTCCTGGATTGGCTGGATATATCCCAACATGTTAGCTTGCTCATTGATTTGCTGTGGACAATGGAGCCATCAAATGATCAATGCTATGTGACCTCTACAACCAGATACTTGTTACTTCCTAGTTTGACCCACCAAACAAGGTTGCGCCATGGTAGAAATGGTGTGCAGGGATTTCTTTTACGATCATTGGATATCCTTGAAGTCATGTTTCCTGTTAGTGGATAGTTTTACACTATTCTAATGTAAACAAATTACAAAATTTTCAACTGTACGATTTATTACGTTCTTCATTCTTAATGTAACACTTTTTTGCTTGGGCATATGTTTAAATTGCACTGACCAAATACTGTTTTCGGGGTTACAGAGCCTTTCACAGTTCAATCTCCCGGTCTCACTTCCAAGTACACACCTTGTGGGAACTCCCTCTGCTTTACCTTCTGTTAATGCTCCTTCGAGCACATTGATACATGGCAAAAGTCTACATAACAAAAGCAGCAAGCATGGAATGGCAGATGATGGATTTAGCATGAATGGTGTTTTCACTGGTTCAGCTGGTGGGGCTGATTTTTATGATCCTGATCAGCCTCTGTGGGCTAATAATGGTCCAGAAAATTCAACAGCATTGCTAGGACTAAATTCATCTAAGCGTGATGAATCAGAGTCTTTGTTAGATGGACCGGACAATGAATACCTTGGGAGGAGTACTGCAACTGCTGCTGGTTCTTTAAATGCAAGTTCAAATGTCTGGGGAAGAATTGGTGCAAAAGCTAAATTGGGAATGAAAAAGAAAATTGATTCTACCATGAGCTCCTCAAATACAATGGAAAACGATGCAAAGGAAGGTCAGGAGGCCTTAACCAATCTTCAGGGACCTACCCGCCAGGAGAAGCGGATCATTGCAGAAGACATTGGCTCACAAGCCAGTGATTCATCTGCAAAGGTGCAAGGTGATACTGGGCGTATTACCCGGAAACCTTCTCAAAAAGCGCTACGTACTGTATTTGTCAATGGTATTCCCCAAAAAGACAATAGAAGAGAGTCCCTTTTTTCTCATTTCCAAAAATTTGGGGAGGTTATTGACATTTATATTCCAGTTAATAGTGAGCGAGCTTTTGTTCAGTTCTCCAAGAGGGAGGAGGCAGAAGCTGCTCTGAAGGCACCTGATGCTGTTATGGGTAACAGGTTTATCAAGCTATGGTGGGCTAATCGAGACAGTATTCTCGATGATGGAACAAGTAGTGGTAACAATGTATCAGTAGCTCCTCGTGGAGTGGCAGCTGTTTCATTGCCACCCCATCTATTTGTTTCTCATGGAGGAAAGGATAGCCTCCAATTGTCCGCTCCGAAAGTTGGTGTTTCCAATGCTTCTGTTGCTGCTGTGCTGCCTGCCTCTGATCATCCTAAGCCTGTGATGACCAGCAGCCCGAAAGCTCCACCTCCTTTGCAAAAGAAGCAGGAGAGTTTAGAGATTTTGAAGGAGGAACTCCGTAAGAAGCAGGAATTACTTGATCAGAAGCGCAATGACTTCCGGCGTCAGTTGCATAAACTTGAGAGACAAGTAATCCTCATTTTTCCTGACTTGTCATTTATAAGTTTACGTTTCCTTTATTTTCTTGATTACTTAATGTTTTCATTCTTTTTTCAAATTTACCTCTCTGTGGAACCTTCCATTTCTCGGTGCTATATTGCATGAGCATGCTTTTTCTAGAAATATTAAATTCCTCTATGACATCGAGGGAAGCCATGTTGCCCATGCAAAGTTAATGAATGCTAAGATTACAGTTTGCCCAAGTAAGAATCTTGTATGGGACGTCAACCCCGAGAAGATTAAACATGGAAAGGAAAAGAGGGGAAGAGACTGTCTTGCAAGTGGTTTGCTTTATGTCTTTGTGCATTGCCAAGTTCTAGTTACTTGATGTGAAGTTATTTAGTTTAGCTATTCTGAAATTTTTCATAATGCCATCAGACCTCAGGTGTGAGAGGTGATGTACCATCTGAGCATGGTGCAAAGAGACATAAGCCTGCAACTGCAACTGTAGCTGATGTTGGAAAAGTTGCTACTCCCAGGTCTGCTGAATCTGGTACTGTTGTAGCTTCGCCTCTAGCAGAAGTGATATCTGAAAGGAATAAATCTGCAGAGAATGTTGATCAGCAAAGCTCCAAACAAAGTACATTCATGGCACCGCAGGAACCTTCAAGTTTGAAGCATTCAATTCGTCCTTTGGCACCTGCAGGGGCATCATTTGTCATGAATAGATTCAAATTGGACAACCGTCCCACGGCGTTTAAAATCATTCCGCCTTTACCAATAGGCCTTGCAAATGTGAGTCTTTCTTAACTCCCCGTCCCTCCTTTGTTTGCGCGTAGGTTAGTTTGGTTTAACCTTTTTGGTACATGGTTAGCATCCCTTTTTGATGTTCTTTTGGTAGTTTGCGTTGGATATTCTAGCCATGAGTTCTAATGTTTCTCATACAAAGCATCACGCATCACTATACACATGATCCATCGTAGAGCACTTTCCCTTACCCCCTACTGAAGAACCCTCAATATGCATCTCAGGATTGTGAAATATACTTTCTTAAGGGATTGAGTAAATTCTATGGACATATGTTTTTGTTAATATATATTTATGATCTACCGAAGGCAACCAAATTTCTTGATGATGCTTAGGTTGCTGAAACTGAAATTCCACACCAAGAGGTTTCAATTTTTAGAATTTCCTCGGTTTTGAATGACTGCTCAGTGCTCAGTTTCTTGAATCTTGATTCTATTTGCTACTCAAAATTCTCAGTTTCGCGAAACTAGCAAACTTTCTCATTTTTGATTGGGAGTTGGTTTTGGAAAAATAGACTTTATCGAAGACGCATATCATGGA
The DNA here is from genome assembly GCA_018127125.1 of Rhododendron griersonianum. Taxonomy (NCBI): domain Eukaryota; kingdom Viridiplantae; phylum Streptophyta; class Magnoliopsida; order Ericales; family Ericaceae; genus Rhododendron; species Rhododendron griersonianum. The sequence continues at coordinate 6,729,581 of CM030795.1, read as the reverse complement.
AGCTATAAAACGTTAAGTTTGGAACCAAAAAAAGGGAAAATTTCCAGAAGCACTAAATGTTGTTTCTGAAGGGATAGAATAAATTCTTGCACCCTATTCTTGTTTTGTTCTCCCTTTACTTCCTTCTATCGTGGTAAAACTGACTTCTTGATTTTGCTTAGGTTGCTGTTTTGAAGGAACACTTCTCTGCTTACGGAGAACTTTCTGCTGTAGAGATAGAAGATGTAGAGTCTAGTGACTCTCTTGCATCCCAAAATTGCTCAGCTCATATCTCTTTCACTACACGCCCGTCAGCTGAGAGGGCATTTTTGAATGGTAGATGTTGGCAAGGTCACAATTTGCAGTTTACTTGGGTGGTGTCTAGTAATTCTAGCAATGGCAATGGTGTTCGAGAAAATCCCCCATCTGCTTCAAAGATGCCTTCAGATGCTAACCTTCAGCCTGCAGTTGAAGTCACACCCATTGATTACCATAATGAGGCGGCCTCAAAAGATGGAGAATCTAAAATTTTGGATAGAAAAGAAAGTGGTGGAGAGCATATGGTATCAGATGAGCATCTGCGGTCCAGTTCGTCTGCAATATCTTGCGAGAAACAGTCTCCTAAAGGGGATGTTTGTTGAGGATGGCCTAATTGTCGGGTTGTACAGTGAGGTAAGTATTAAAAGGAATTTGAATATTTTAAGCTGTCTTATCAATTGCTAATTTCTGGCTTCCAATTTTCTGATCTCATGCTTTTGTTATGTAAAGAGGGGATTTTGTAATTTTCAACTGCCAAAACTGGATATTCGTTGGCTGTTTGCAAATTGTGTGTCAAATGTTTAGTTATGTTTAGAACTGAGTAGAGTTAAAGAGACCATTGGAATAAATTGAAATGTTACCTTAAAATGTCTCAATCTGTTCTTTTACTTCTTTGTTTTTCCATTTAGAATGGTGTTATGTGTATTATTTTCTGATTCTGGCTTTGCTTGTCTGTAATTTTATGCTGCCCACCCTTCATTATTCCATTCCATGGGCCAAAAAACAAGATGCATTTTTGTCATATAACACTAAAACACACAACCCACTAGAGATGCTCTTATTTGGTTGACTGATTGAGGTCTGACTAATTATGTGCTACATGATTACTATTGTCAGAAAGCCAGAAAGGGGTTCTCTTAGAATAGAAGTTTGCACCATGAGTACAAAGTAGAGACCAATAACCTTTGATGTTTTTCTTTTTAAGTACTTGACTTTGTTCACTAGCCTCCATTAGCTCGAACTTAGAATCTCCCAGCGCGCAACTCTCGGTACAAGACCCAGGTCAACGTATTTGAGTTTATGGTGCTCATCTTTGGTGTTAATATAACTGCATGATTTGCACACCGGACAGACGTTTGTTACATTCCTTAAATGCCATCTCAAAGTTTATATTTAGAGGCTATGGAATCAGAACAAACTGTAATATTTCAGGTGCTAGGGCACTTCCTGGATTTGTAGAAGGCCCAGTATCGTATCTCGAAAATGAAACTTTTGACGGAGCGAGCCTGTACAAGAATGCAGAGAATTTGTTCAAAAAGGTCCATTGACTCAAACCTTAATCTCCTTTTTTTGTTCTTTTTTCCTTTCAGCGTTTTCCCTCTTGCATTCATCAGAAACGTTCTTATTACGTGTATCGACGTTGCGTTAGAGACATTATTTGTCAATTATTTTGATCGTGTTAGAGCATAAGGTACAAGTACTTTGTTTAGTTACTTTGGAAGGGCATAGAAGATGAAGGAACTGCAACTGAATTGTAATGGAATTCGAACCTCGTTGACTAATGCTGAAAGCACAAATTTTGTACAGTATTTTTGCCTATGAAATACTGTTTCTCCTATTTTGCGCACGTGGGGTAGGGACCAATATGTACTACCCTTTATACGACACGCTAATATGGCATTGCAGTGCGGTGTTAAATTATTGTATACATTGTTGTGTTAGTGGACTTGACCGTGTAAAATTGTTGTATACATTGTTGTGTTTAGTGGACTTGCCCTTATGTTAGTAGACTCCCGAATACTACACACACAACTTTAAAATACAAATCCGGACACAACTGCGTTCGGAACCGGAACCGTTCAAAGACAAATCCAAACACAACTGTGTCCGAAACTGTTCAATGCACTTGTTCGAATTTGTTGTGTGCGTAGACTTTTTGGAAGAAGAATGACAATGAAATTCTCATGTATCCATTGAAGCATTAGGTTTAAAAATTCCAACTCAGCCATACTGTATAAAAGAGAGATGTTTGCTTCAATTAACGAAGAGTAAGCTTGGGATTGTGGAAAGCACGTGAAAACTTTTTCCATGAGAACGCATCGATCGGGCAACTTGGAAAACATCCGTCTTCGAAACCAAATCTGGATGTCTTCGAACACAATACGGTTCGAATCCAGATGATATCCCGATAGAAGATAGTCCAGACCGATTCGTAGATCGATCTGTCGATGTGAGCTATGAAGATGAAATGCGGCAATCCAAACATAGGAAAATGCAAAAACAGAGAGACAAAAAACTCATCCATAAGTAAAGAAATGCAACTGAACCAAACAGAACACAAGTTACACAACCACCCCTCATTGTTCTAACACCTATACACGCACAAGCCCCGTACATTAAACGACTGAAGCAAAAAAGAGATTATTCCAAGGTCCATTGCCCATGTCCAAGGTCCACTTCTACTACTTCCCAGCTTCCTTGGCCTTCTGCTGGATGGCCTCTCCCACCTCCTTAGTCTTCTGGCCCACGGTGACAGCCACATCCTGCATCCTTCTCTTGGCCTCATCCAACGGCTTGGCCTGCCTGAAGTACTTCAAGATCCACGAGAGCGACGTGAGCCCGGTAAGACCGAAGAGGCCAGAGGTGAAAAACCCGGCGAAGAAGAGTCCGGCGACGAGGGCGGCGGGGACAAGAACGGGGCTGCAGAGGAGGAAGATAGGGGTGGCGACAGCAAGGCCGAGGAGGGAGGCGGCGAGGGTGAGGCCCGAGAGACCGAGGAGGCTGCCGCCGATGGGGAGGAGGGTGGCGACGGCGAGGATTTTGCCCTTGGATGGCCCGCCGGCGTCGCCCCATTGGCCGGCCTTGAAACCGCCTTCGTAGCGTTGTTGGGGGTGGACTTGGAGCTGGTGGGGGTGGGGGCGGTCAGCCATTGTAGAGTGTGAGATGGGTTTGTTTGTTTTGGGGAGAGAGAGAGAGAGAGAAGGGGGAGGTGAGAGAGTGGGGGTGGGGATGGGCAGTGATATAGGGAGAGGGGGGAGGTCAGAGGTGGCAAGGTGGTGACACGTGTGAGTAAGGCGGGGTGGAAGGTTTTGCATGAGAAACAAGTTTCATGGGGGGATGGTTTCGGCAGGTATCCGCTGCCACATTTCTCTTGGTTTTCTGTGTTCTACTTAGGCCCCGTTTTTATTTTTTAAAGGCCTTTGATTTTGCTACTCTTTTTTTTGTCAACGCCACTCTTTTGCAAGTGTGTTTTTGGTGAAAAATACGCTTGCAGAGGAGCGACATTAACAAAAAAAGGAGTGACAAAATCATTTCTCCCTTTTTAAATACTTATTTTTTGTTTTACGAGATTGGTTATTCTCTCACAATATTAACAAAAAATGGAGTGACAAAATCATTTCTCCCTTTTTAAATACTTATTTTTTATTTTACGATATTGGTTATTCTCTCATAATATATCATCTTTAATTCTAGTTAGCGGAACGAGGCTGTTTGGCTTGTTTGTTCTTCTCTCATGGAGGACTGTTTCTATGTTTTACTCCTTAGTCCTTATTAGTCTAGCTTTTAAGTTCGGTGTATTTGGGTGTAATTGGCCGAATCCGAACTTTAGGGTGCTCGAGTTTGGCTCGTTTGTTATTCGACGAGTCTGAGCTCGAATCATTTCAAATATTCGAGCTCGTGCTCAATTGGTAATGAGAGCTCGGGCTCAATTCATGTACTAAACATTCGAGCCTCTGTAAACAATTCCATACATACGAGCCAAAGTTATCTAGACAAGTCGAGCTACAGCTAGCTCGACTTTTTCCGTTTAGTAAACGAGCTAAAAATCATTCCCTCTGCCCGTATTTGTAAGTCAATTTTGGAGTTTCCAACTTTTTTAGGGAATATCATGATTGCTTTGTACAATTCTATTTTTTCAAGTTTACCCTTCAATCTATTCATTCATTATTCGAATACAATGGTAAAATAGTATAATTGACATAATTTGCTCATTAACTTTCAAACATGGACAAATATTTGGGAAAAAATATGTTTGTGGACTAACAAATACAGACGGAGGTAGTATGTTCGAGTTCAGTTCGTTTAGCTCGATTCCCTAACTATACTAACCGCACTGAACTCTTTAATGGACGAGCTTCGAGCTGTATTTTAGATTTCGATACACATCACACATGTGAAATATTTTAACACATTTTTACACACTTTTCACAAGTTTTAAGACATGCTTTTGAATTTCAACCACTACTCACAAGATTCATAGATTATGGTTTGCTATTTTCGTTAATACGAAGTTTCCATTGGCAAGATATAGTGATTGTTGATATTTAGAATTAAAATTTTGTGAAAAATGGAACACTTTTCACGAGTACTAGGAGCATTTATGAGTTCTGGAAGCATGAAATGGGGTCCTCACATCAGTTCCAAAAACACAAAAGAGGAGTCCTCACATAATGTGCGTACACGAGCGCGAAAAACATCTTGCAAAATATAGGAGTACCAAATTATTAAGACTCATTGGAGCATCGCTTTAGAGCACAAGTATAAAGAGAGGATTGGGAACAGGGGCGGATGATCCTACTAAAGGATTATGGGACTAAGGTCCACTCCAACAGACGCTTAGGTGATTCAAAGATGGGCTCATTGGCCCATAAGAGGCCCACGGGAAGAATCTTAACATGAAAACAGAAGAACAGAGTCTAACATGCCTACGTCACAACAAAGCTCAGATATTTATTAGTAAAATCTTTATGGGCCTGTGTTTCTGTTGTCAAGTTTAACGGTTTAGTTTTACATTTGGACCGGACCTAAATTTTCTTCTTTTTTACCCCTTCCTACAAGTTGGGGGTCAAGATGAATGTTTAAGAAAAATGTAAGTTTTTTAGTGTTGGTTAATAAGTGCAGTTAGATTATGTGGGTTCCATGCATATCTCCAGCCTTGACCCATTTTAAGACCCAAACCTAAAATTTGGGCAAAACCCTCAAAAACTCTTCTCCAATCATGACTCAAACCCTTTCCTATATTTGGGTTTTACCCATTTATTTCTCCAATTCTGGGACAAAATAGGCTCAAACCCATTTTTTTCCAACTGTTCCTGAGAGAGAGAGAGTGCAGACGAATAAGAAGGTTGTACCTAGCCGGAGAAGAAGAAGAAACTGCAGACGAAGAAGGTGCAGCGAAGAAGAAGGTGCATCGATCCAAGTTCTATACAAAAGTACAAACGAAGAAGAAGGTTTTACCTCGTTGGAGTTGTTGAACTTTGCCAGAGTTTGCCGGACTGATCGTCTCTTGTCTTTTATTTACCTCTATGCCATTAAATTGGGTCAATATAGGGTTTTGCCATTGGAGTGAGCCTGACCCAAAATGGGTTTTTACCCAAATTTTGACCTCAAATTGGGTAAAAATTTGGGTTAAGGTAGGAGATGCTCGTGACTGCATTAGAGTAGTGTTATATACTCTTTTTGGTTTCTTTTTTTGAGAAATCATAAACTTATCATAGGTAGAAAATAAACCGTACAACCACACGAATACAAACAACTCCATGCACTGGCCAACACAAAATGACCCGACAAAACAAAAGAAAGATCCAACAAAACCGAACAACCAAACAAGGCCAATTGAAACACCCCCACAAAACCCAAGAGAATAACATAAGCATGCCATCAACGTCGAACACACGAATTACTATGCCTGCAAAACAAGGATAAGGAACAAGAGACGAAAATAAATCAATGTAAAGCACAGCGTTGAGGGATACGGTAAGTGTGAGGGCTACCACAACTCTCTTCAGTAATCCTTTCCCGTATACGCTTTCTCCAAGCGGGTTTTTTATATTCTTGTCACAACGACCACTAGCTTTGACATTGTTTATCTTCTTCCTTTTTCGATTGCCGGGAAGCTTAACAGTTGCCACAGACCTCTGATCGATATCGTCAATAAGGCATAATTCTCTTAGATCGCAAATTCTGAGGTCTGATAGTAGTGTCTTGGAGAACATCTCCAACTTGTTCTCCAACCTGATCAAACGAGGAATCCTCAAAGTTAAGTTATTAAGGTTCAGGCATTGGGAAAGCATACACACAAATAAACAGGGTCTGACACACTAACCATTGGCACATCAACATCCTGGACACAAATACAAACCTCCGGAGGCATAAAATTAAGGTTTCGGGTATGCCAAGATAATTAACAACAGGGGAGGGCTCCTTCTCTTCAACTTCAACAACCGAGAGACTCGGCATATGGAAGAACTGGAACTTCCTACCCGTATCCGATTCCAGAAAACAGTTGTGGTTACCAAGGAGAAAATCTCGATCCATGATAACCTTCTTCTTGCATTGACCTCAGACGATACTAACAAGGCTGATTCACACTAGCAGGAGAGACTTAGCATAGAACTTTAGGGCCTGTTTGGAAGGGGGCTACCGAAGGGATATTAGTAATAGCCCCTCCTAAGACCGTGGGCCTATGGTTAAGCCATGGTTTGGGAACACATTTTGCCGGGAGTATTAGCTAAACCTCGGATTCTCTTGTACCACCTAATACCCCCAGCAGAGGGATTATTTATGGGGAGGTTATGGGGTGTTATTACATAATACCCCCTCTTTCTTTCATTTCAACTACAAAATAATCTTATTCCCCCATTTTATCCCTCATCCAAATCAAGTACTATTTAACCCCCCGTCACATCAATGTAGGCCTACCCTTCTTACATAATACCCCCTACTATCTTATCCCTCCTTCATAACTAATATCCCTAATCCTTATCCCTCATCCAAACTGGTCCTTATGCTGTTATAAAGAACTTGGCCCTTTTGGTAAATTAAGAACCGAAGTCTGGGAAAGTGAAACTGGGCCGTTTGCCACGTGAGGACATGCGTTAGTTTCATGGCAAAACAAGAGGGTGGAAACAAAGCGTTTGCCACGTGAGGACAAGGCGTTAGGGATAGAGGATCCAAAACCTGAAAGTGGGGGTGTTGGAGACCTCTTGACGGCGAGGTTTCATTAGGACCGATGTCAACAAGTAGTGAGTGGAAGGAAAGAGTAGAAAGTGAGGGTGGAGAACTAGTAGTAAAGTGGGCGTTGTACCTATGGAGGTGATTGGTGGCTTACTAGGATATATGACCCGCCAATGACTAGAAACACTAATGCAACTGGGTGCACTGACAACGTTAATCGACTGGCACTCCAACGTGCACTTGATTCATAACTGATTATCATTCTCAACTACAGTAATAACAGTAACTAATTAGAGAGTTCAACAAATCTTTTATGTCGGATTTATTCCCACTTTGCTTAGGCCCTGTTTGGAACTTATGGAAAAGAAAAGAAAGGAAAGGAAAAGAAAAAGGGAGGAAAATGAGAAGAAAATAGAAGGGAAAATTTACTGTTTATTGAACTTAAAATTTTTATTTTCTTCTCATTTTCTCTCCCAACCAAACAATGGAAGGGAATTTTTTTTTATTTTCCTTTATTTTCCATAAGTTCCAAACAGAGCCTAAAGTTTTCATACCTAGACCATGCTCTTGAGCATTATTCATGAGTCAAAGCCATTGATTAGTTGTTCTCTTCAAAAGAAAAAGACAAGGGGAAAAATAACTCATTGTCCGACTATTAGTAAAGAATTTATGTCACAGTTGTTACTATTATATTGAATAAGTGTGTATCGCCTAGTTCGTATTTTTGACATACAGAGAATAGTTTTTTTTTATCATTTATAAAAAATTAGGTCAATCAAATATCAATAAATAAATTCATTCGTCGAGTTTTACTTTTAGAATTTGCAAAGCTAGGAGATTCATTCTCGCAGAAGTTAGACTCCTCAGAAACCATAGACCCCGGCTACACTAAGTTCTCTCCTCCGAGCCTCCCCTATTTTTTTCACACTGACCAGTTAAAAATTTTATTCCCCGCGTAAATTGTACCCCACATTATCTGTACTCATCTGGTCGGTTAGCTGTAGAATTATTGAGAAAAAATTAACTCCTCGTAGGTGAGAGAGAGGGCCCAAGGGTGAGGCAGTCCAATCAGTCAGATAGGATTAGAATATGGTGTTGTAATTGGGCTATGATGGATGGACCACAGAGTCACTTGAAAGAAAGTATTGAGGTAGACAGTATGGGCGGTTGCGGTGGGCCTTAGCCGGAGAGCGACGGATGTGACCCATTCTCAATTTGGCCTGGCCTAAATACTCCAATCAAAATGTGCAGAGCTGGGTTCGATCCTCGCAGTCTTTTCTTTTACGGTCGGGAACGTCCGGACCACCTCACGCGTGCTCGGATTAATTTCTTCTTCGGTTCGGTCAAAACCAGGCCATTCAAGTCGGGACTGGGGATTCGCGAGAATTTTTTTTCCTGCGACCTGACCTCAAGAATCAAATCTTGGTCAATAAATCCATCAACTAACCGGAGTAACCCTTTGGCGTGGGTGACAAGTCTCTTTTTCTCTATGCTTTAAGCTTTTCTTTCTTTCACTGCTTTGTAGTGTGCCCGTGCGCGTGCCTAGCTTGGCCACTTTGCATTAGAAAGCGAGACAATCCGGATTCATGTCAATTATCAAAGACTCCTTTCAAAAGGACTTGGCTCGGCGGCAGTCCCTCACTTGCCACTTGCCGTATTTAGGTTGAGTTCCACTAAGATTTTTGGGTTTCTTTCTTGTTTTGTCTTGACGAGACAAATTAATAATCTACAAAAATTAGGCGCAAAACTAATAAACGCGAATTTTTTTTGAATAAGGACAAAACAAGAAAAAGTCCGAAAATTCCAAAAAGCCCATAACGGAACTTAGCCTTACTTCGATAAGCGGTTGCGTTCGTGTTGTAAATCTCGTTGAAACACTTAAGAGTAGTTCAAAATTATGTTAATTGGATACCGATTGTTATGCGACCGGAATACAAAGACAAATTTATGGGTTCTGGACACTCTGAATCGGAAGCCAGCAAATTAAAATTCAGTTCTGACTTGTTTTAATGAGTCTTGCTACACACACAGACAATCTGTGCACAGATTGTGCACAGATTTCATTAAATGTAAAACATTTTTTCAAGGGTTCCCGTAAAAAATAAGCTCAATCCGATACCTATAGGTGCTTCATCCAACCATCTAACTTTTTATTCAGATTTTTGGATAATGAAAAGTTATATGGTTGGATCGAGCACCTATAGGTATCGGATTGAGCTTATTTTTTATGGGGACAGTTGAAAAAATGTTTTACATTTAATGAACGACTCGGATGATTTGTGTGGGACCCGTGGTGGACCCCACAACGAAATTTGTGCACAATTTGTGCACAGATTGTTTGTGTGTGTAGACTTTTTGGTTTTTAATTCCAATCACATATTAATCCGTATCCAATTAACATAATGCCGAACAACACCCCCGTGCAGTTCTCGGCCAACTGTCGACGAACCAAGTTCCCCAAAAGTACTCAATCCGTCCTAATTTATTGGTTCATTTTTTGACATATTTATATGTTTTAAAATGTTTATTCATTTGACTTTTGAATGAACTAAATTTTCTTTTCATATTGTTTAAATAAAATAAATTTCCAAAAACATTGAAGGGTAAAAATTACTAGAAAATTATATTTCTAAATGTACTCATCGTGATCCCTACAAAAATTAAAAACAAATTGGGACAGATTAGATAGAGTAAACATGATGGAAGAAAGCTAATCATGGGGATGATTAACGATATTTTTGGTAGAACCTATAAATGTCATATCTTAATTAACGATATTTTTGGTAGAACCTATAAAAACTAAATAGATGTGTGATGAGTTTGATGGAGCACACTGTCAAGCTAGTAAAGTACCCCCCTACAAATTATAACGTAAAGTACTGACGTACATAAAGTCACACGTAAATTGGCATAGACACCTGTTTATAAACAAGAAAGATACCCGAAAAGCACACTCTTTATGCTAATTCCCTTGAAGTCTTTGCTGAGATGTTTAAGAGGTTCAAATCAAAAGGCTAAAAACTCAGCGAAATTTTCGCACGCAGTCTCTTTCACCGGTATAGCACACTCCAATGTTTGTAGTCCCCCAACGCATGTGAATGTGTGTGTGTGCAAGTATGTGTAGTTTTGTGTGCCACCACTATTATTTGGTTCAAAATGGATGTTATTATTAGAATAACTAATTAAAAAGGGCAAAAGAAACAATATTGATTTGTGCGAAGTTCCAAATATAATAATGTTTTTTATGATTTTGTTGTTTGCATTTTAACTATCATTGAATGATTTTTTTTAATTAATCCTCGCCCCACCAACCATTTTTGGCAAAAGCTCTTTCAACCTATACCATGTTTTGGGTCTGGTTTTCTCAAAGCTCATAGTCGATTTTGAACACTTTTCACTTTTGTCTTCCTCAAACATTTCAGTCCTACAGGTAAAAAGAGAAAGAAATAGTTTTACACTATCTCATTCACATAGTAAAAGTTGATACTGTATTATTCATAACGACCCCGCACATCTATTGACGCAATCAATCCGCGTCAAGCCACGAGTCTCACAACTCGGTCCAAAAGATTGAAACTTAGTTGATTGATAATTTGATAGTAGATGAGCGTCTTTTTATATATCAAATCCTAATTCAATTTTCATACGATGTGAGACTGTACCATGTCAATCGGACGTCGATTTCCCTTCCACCTTAGGGGACATTTGTTTGGGAATGGACTCTGCCAGTCGGACGTCCGATCCTCTTGGATCAGCTGGACGTCTGGTCCTTGTAGCCACAATTCTTCTAGTCACACTATTTATGGGGAGCCTAGTTATATTCCAAGCTACGTACTCTCAAACATTTTAATTCGAAGAAATATATAATTGAAATTAGGTACTCAGTAAGTCCTACGAATAGAATGCCTCAAAGCTAAGTTATCACTGGAGGTGGTTGCCAAGATGGTAATTGGTGTGAGGGTGAAACTCCCCCAAAGCACACAGTCGCGAGCTCGAATCCTGCTTGCGAATAGTAGTTTTTGTGAACCAGATGCTGCTGTACCGGACACTATTTGTCTAGCTTGCAACTTGGTGGGTCTCTGCTGATGGACTACCCTTCCACGGGTAGGGTTACTCTAAATGGATGGCCTAGTGAGCTTGGCTCTTTGAATGGGTGGTATTTACTTGCTCACTGCTCAACATGCTATGGTAGTTGAGCTCCTCTTTCCTGAGAGGGATTGCAACTTTGGTCTTCCCATCTCAACTTTTTTTCGGGGAAAAAAAAGAAGAAAAATGCCTGAAAGTTATGCATGTTTATATATACACAGTCTGTCTCCTGTAAGGACCACCTTATTTTAATAAAATGCGGACCTCTCATTTTCCGATCGAATTTTGATGATCCGAGCCGCTCAATGTGTTCAGAACGTGATTTTAATGGTACCCGCGAAAAATCAGCAAAAAAAAAAGATTGGGAAGGGCTTCATCCGAGTAGTTTTTGTTTATTTTTTATCGAATGGTTCAAATAAAAACTGCTCGGATGAAGCCCTTTCCGGTCTTGTTTTTTGTTGATTTCTAGCAAGTACCCTTAAAATCACGTTCTGAACATATTGAGCGGCTCAGATAATCAAAATTCAATCGGAAAATGGGAGAAATGTGAAGGTCCGCATTTTAACTAAAATGAGGACGCCCTCATAGGAGACTGACTGATATTTACATGTATATATACGTGAAGCGAGATAAACTTATTCATGAAGGAGCCATGAATAAGTTGTTCACGGAAAACGTGCAATCTCACCCTTCCGTTTCGGCAATCAACGGTTGAGATATGTTTATTTTATCTTTGACCAGTAATAAATATCTCTTACCGTTAATAATTTGTCTTTAATCTGGATCGTTCAAAATACTTTTGGACGATCGAGATTGATCTCCGTAAACTTTATTTACGGAACCTCTATAAATAAAAATTTTCCCATGTGCAGCATATGTGAGCTAGGGAGACAGAAGTACCATACTACTGTTGTGCACTGCAAATTAAGGAACAGGAACAGTGAAGAAGAGGAGGAGGAGGACAAATTAAAGGTGAAAAATCCAACAAGGATACGCCCCTCGAAACTGATGGAGTAATAGTTTTGTAGGGTTCAAAGTAGTGTACCCTGATCAGTGACCTCACATGGCAAAACAATCCCTTTTCTGGATCCTAAAAGACTAGGCATCTGTTCAACACCACTGTTCTAGACTATTGACCTTTTTTTTTGAGGAATGTCATGACCTTAGATGTTACCATAATCTCTCTCGATCCATGTTACTGTGGTGAATTCTACATAATCTGGAGTTAAAGTTAGCTGTCCGGTCCGTTGCTATTCGAGCCTTGGAAGGGGCCGATCCGACCTACCTATTGGATTAAGATACCTGAAGATATACAATACTTATAGGTGAGTGAAGCCGAACTTGGTTAGCTGTTCCGTTGCTATTCAAGCCTTGGAGGGGGTGACCTGACTACATATTGTGTGGTGGAAAAGTGGTCCGACATATTGGATTAAGATACGTGAGTGAAGCCGAGCTTCCAATAGATCACGCAAATACTAAATAATGATTTTCAATTTAATTGTTAATTTCTGTTGCTTATATGAGTTTATGAGGTTCATGATAAGAGAACAAATTGGTTCACTGTCTCAATCTCAATTCGGAGACATGAATTGGTTCACATTCTATGAAAATACTGCATTCTGGTAAACCTATTTGTTTTTAGAACTTATTTCAGCATTTTTTACTTTTTATTTAGCTTTTAATCGAAAAAATAGAAAGAAATGGGCCGATGTTAGAAAAAGTTTATATAAGACTACAATTAGATAAAAAAAGATAGTTGTTTGATGTTTTTTCGTCTTTAGTGATTTTTTTTTTCTGCTTTTGGTTATAATTTTTTACTTTTCAGACTTTAATCGTTGAGACCGATGATTAATCCAAAAAATATAATGAAAATCTAACAAAAATTCAAAAAAGTCAAACGAAACACACAAAATGGAAAGAAAAAAAAGAAAGAAAAAGTTCACAAGTTAGAGCTTAAAAAGTTGAGGATTTGTTCAACAAAGAGTACACTGTTTTTTCAACCCTGAGGTTCCCAGACAACAACATAATGGCAAAAGCAAGACCAAAATTCAATGGAGAAAGTCAAGAAATTTACAGTGTTGCAGAACTTTTTATTCTGTCTGTCCTGGGCCTTGACTTCAACAACAACAACAACAAAAGCTTAATTGGATGTTACTTTCAAAACATTACTAAATGGAAATATATTTGGATTGGATGTTGGAAGATAGCATTTGCATAAAAAATATTCTGAATCTGAAAACCACTTTTCTCCTGTTCACAATCAGGCCTTACATTTACTTTTATGTATGAGGAAATGTTACTCTGCACAATTCTATTCATTCGGGTGTGTACACACCTGTTGCATGTACACACCCGTTGAATTCATACTAGTATTTTTTGTATAGAAATTCACAACATCAATTTGGTATTCCTAACTTTTGTATAAAAGTTTATAACATTTGATTGTAAATTCGTAACGTCGTTTTTCGAATTTGGAATGCTCAAGATTGTCTTGATGCTATCAACGTTTAAGCAAATGCTATGAATTTCTATGCAAATGTGATGGGTATTAATACAAATTTCATTAACTTTTACACGAAATAATATAATTCAAACCATTTCAAGGGGTTACGTGCATGTATATACCTTACACACCCAAAACACAACTGTATCCAGAGTACGTTGCACGTTAAAGTTGTGCTTGTCGACAAATTTTTATTTGTTGGAACACATTAGAAAGTCATTGATAATGTAATAATACAATCTACCGGGTGTAACTAATATACAACTGAAAAAGACAAATTGCACGCATAAACACAAATAAACAACCAAATCAAAGGAAGGATATATCCAGCGTTAAAATGATCCTGCTGTCAGATATTAGAGGACTACGTATAGGATGTCGTTGAACAGTTGTCACGGTAGACTACTTGATTTGGTAGTAGGAGTATTAGATTAATCTACAACGTTAGCGTGCTCTCCAAAAAGGTGGTGTTGAATATGAATGATACTAGGAACGCCTTAATCTATATATATATATGTGTGTGTGTGTGTGTGTGTGTGTGTTCTTTATTTTATTTGAATAGATCTCTTGGATCACATGATCAGTTATTCTCTGACCACCGCCCCCTACCAATTAGGGTCTCAATTATTTGGTCATGGGGATGCCTTTTTCCTTTGGTATATCTTTAGTCACATTTCTTACAATTCTGTGCTCTCGTTTTCAATTTTCATACTGTGTTTGCGTTCACACTCGCAATACTCGTTCTCTTGGATTTTAGTAGGTTGGATGTATTTAAAAGACACTTTCACTCTAGTGCTCGTGCTTGCACTCCCGCTGATCAAGCACACGAATTACGTGACTTAATAGGACATATCTATATATGGATTCATCACTCAGTTGTCATGTAACCTAAATATTCTAAGTTTGCCGGGCTAGTGGCCTCATAACTCAAAAGGTGCGTATGCTCTAAAATATAGGAAACCAAAAACAAGGCCAGTACAATGAACAAAGAGGTACATAATTAAAGGAAGTCCTGAGCCGGTAGCCAAGTGATAGACATCATATACAGCTCTCACGTATTTGACGGAATTTTACTTTCGCCGAGAAACAAAAAGGTGATTGAATTGTTTTTGTGATTTTTACTCCCCCATAAGAGATGCGATCCAGCTTCGATCCGAAGCTAAAACTGAAGTTCATCGGAGGAACTAGTTGTTGTGAAGAAAAATGCTGTAGATTGAGATCACCAGTTATGTTGTCAAGAGTTTGGATCGATGACTTAATTAGTTCTCTATAGAGAAAAACTTTTTCTGTTAAAACGTTGAAAATAAATATTAACATCTTACCATGTGCGCGCAGTAACGAATTGCGTAAACTCCGGCCGATATATTTAGCATTGCTTGTGTTATAAAAAAACAAAAAAAACAAAACTTGAGGCGGTGAGATTGGTCCTCAACGATTAGTTAAAATGTGCGTAAACTAGTCCAGACACTTGACTATTAAAAAAAAAAAAAAAAGTATTGTCAATGACCAAATGCACTAGAGTAAAGAACAGACAGTTTACATACACGAAAGTATATGGCTTATATACAAGACTAATATTGTTCAGAACCCAACTCAAAATACTGATATAACCCCCACGACTCTACACCATGATACACCTCCCTTGCATATGGGGTGAGAAACCCTAGCCTAGATGGGCATATACAGTTTTCATAATACTATATAACACTACCCTTAGCTTAATTTCTACACATCATCACATATATATATTGCCAATGATCGATATATACTACATACAAAACCGAAATTTCGTACAGAATTTTCATACACAATCAGGTGGGCAATTCATCGTACTTTTCTGGGTATATAACATATCACATGCTACCATTTCCTGCTTCTTCCGGTCCATCGCCGGAAGCGTTATTGTTCCAGGGAGTGGTATAAGGAAGCGAAAAACCGTAGTTATGATCCATCCTTCTACCGTATCCTGGATTAGCAGTATGATCACCTCCCCCAGGAAACACCGGCAATTCATTGCCGGTGAACCGCATGAGATCGGCGTTGGTGGCGTCCAGCTCCTTCTGGAGCCGGACAACCTGTCTCTGGAGAACGGATATCGCGCCAACACAGCCGTAGACCGGGTCCTTCAGCCGCGCCTCTGCCTCGTACGCGAGGGAGTTCACCGCGTCTTCTCGCTGGTGGGCTTGGATCTCGTTGAGGAGCTTGCTCACGTTGCTCGCTCCGAATATTTTGTGGACGTTGGCGAATTTTTGGGGCTCCTCCGGGGGAAAGTACGGCGAGAAGATGCAGCCCGGGAGGCATTTTCGCCTTAGGAACTTGCAAGCGGCACAAGGAGAGTTGGTGTAGCTGGATGAAGCCATCTGCAAAAACCTTTTTTATTTGAACGGCGGAAGAGAAATTATTAATCTTTGAAAAAAATTACAAAGATTATTCGAGAATAGCAAACCTACAAAAAGACAATAACAAACTTCAACGATAGCAATCCAAGGTTGACAAGAAGCCGACAATGACAAAACAACACCACTCTAAAAAAGACACCTAATACCTAAGTCTCAAAACAACACCCAAAAAGACACCTAAGACTCCAAACAACACCCGAGACGCCTCCCTAAATTAACTCCTCAAAACAGAAAAATTAATCCGAAGCCAACATGGCTCCATAACGCTCCTCATCAATTTCCTCCATTTGAGCAATCTTTCTGATCACATCCTCCTCCTCGCCATCATAGCCCATACCTGTAGTCTTCTGTAAGTACTCCCAAACTTCTTGAGCCTTACCAAGAGCCCAAATTGCTTGAGCCTCATCTAGGATAAATCTATTCCTATTATAGGTATAGTACTGCAAAAACGATATTCATGTTCACTGCAAAAACGATTGATTACTCATGTTAATCCTTACAAAAAGACATTCATCTTGCCAGTGGTGATGAAATTAATTCACAATAAGATCTCAAGAAATTGTCTAAAATGCCCCGTCGCGGCTTTTCGTGGGCATTATTAATTTCCATCCAGGATGAACAGTGTTTTTTTATAAAAAAATTTAGCAACGAAAGAAAATTTATTAATCTTTGGAATAAGCATTAGAAAGACCAAAGGGAACAATGATAAGACGGCTATACGCAGTGTTACATTTTTTGTTTGATAAACTGGTAACTTATGCTGAATAAATTGCATGCACTAGACACAAAATCTACTAGCTAGTAGCTTCCAATAGCTACTACTAGGTTTCCATAATGAGCAAAAGAATGTGAATGTCATGGTTAAATGTGTAGAAAGAGAATTTCAAATGTTTCTTTTGAGGCTACAATTACTAGGTAACATTGTTCTACTAAGGATTGACATCACCGAAAGTAAAAAGATGCTACAAGCAGTGACGACTCCAAAAAGTTATAGCACGGGTTATCATTGAAAAGTCCAAGTTCGATGTACAGAATAAAAAAATCACATAACTAATCATAGCTATCAGTTAAAACTTACCATTAACTCAAGGGATAATCTATACTTTCTAGCTAGTACAATTTTAGGGAAAAAATATTCAATGAAAGGGGGGAGACAATTAGCGCCCTTGTAGAAGGCCAAAGGGGTTCAAGTGGCGAAAATTGCTTCAAAAACAGGTATGATAAAATTAAACATTTAGTCCCAATCAAGTCCCAAGAAAATGGTGCAGTTAATTGAAATCAAGAAGACACCAAAAAAAAAAAGGCCATGCATACTAGCTAGGTATTGCTCATAAATAGAGGTTTATTTTTTTTTTGGTAACTTAAATAGAGGTTTATTACATAGAGTAGTGATCAAAATTAAATCTTAACGCGCCGAATTACAAAATGTATATAGAAACTAAGAAGATCATAAAATTTAACACGGCGACTTATTAACTTCTAGTTTTCGGAACTAAGGGTAAAGCATAAATCGTCGAATCGAATGCGTAACGCCGTAACCGGCTGATAGTTATATTCAAGGGCCATTATTTTTTTTTTTTTGAGACAATTGATTTTAGCGTGTATAAATTTTCCGACTAAAATTGAAGTTGAACACGGACACACACAGAGAACAACCTAGTACGTACATACCCCAACACAAAGAAAAGTCAAACAACTTGTTTCTTAATTTCCTCATATGGGTGGTTGTCACTACTGCTCAGAAATAATCAGAAAACCTTTACAAGGAAAAAAAAAGGAAAAAGAAAAATAGAGTCATGCCAAAAGATATAGTACTCCTGCTAACTTGGCTTTATGGTTTCATTCAGTGTATCCCCTTTCTCTCTCTCTCTCTTCATTCACTCTCTCTCTCTTCTAAAAGATCCATTCTTTTGAACTTAAGTGAATTATATGTTGCCATGGCAAGACCCTGATTCAAACCCTGCAACTTAAAATGGTGATGAAAATTTCATTACTTAAGCCTACAAACGAAAATAATTAACACGAAAAAAGAAAGAATTAAAATTCGAACTATGGCGGAATTTTGAATTACCTTTCCTTTAAGCAGTGTCTTTTGAGTACTCTCCAATATAGAAAAGTGCTGTAGCCATGGAAATTCAGACGATGATCAGGAATCTTTCGAACTGTTCGTGTGGTTTTGAAAACCCTAGATGATGTAGAAGAAACAGTGCTGTCAAGAAAGTAGGGGAGATGAGGGAAGAAAAGAAAAGGCAAGATGGAGCAGCATTTGTTTAGTGGCCAATGGAGAGGAAAGAATGGGAAAGCAATAGGACACCAAGCCTAATAAATAGGGCTAGAAGTAAACAACAAGAAAGAAAAAAGATAGTAAAAAAGGTCATGAGCCCACAACCGTGTCTGGAACGTCATTTCGTACCGTGTCTTAGTCGTGTTTCAAAGAGCAATGCTAGGGACAAACACTCCGAAACACGGCTGTGTCCGGAACAGCAAATGATGAGCCCACACATGCTCAACTGTTCTGGACACAATTGTGTTTCTAGACTTTTTGTGTTTCAAAACATTTGTAAAAAATGGTTTACGGACAGAAATCCGACCAGAGATGTATCTAAAATTATTTGATGTACGTAAATTCTATGCAATAAATGTCGGACTTACAATGATCGCATGTCTCTACACACATTTTCGTATGATTTTTTTTACAAAGTTTGTTACTTTGTTTTGATGAATATGGCTATACAAGATTGTATTTTGCTCGAATAAAAGAAAAGACTGTAATTCGATTGGAAACACAAATTATATTCTTACGAAATGATTGTAGGTAATTTTTTTTCTAAAATCCCAAAAGACCGGTCGATGGGTGACAATGCAATGTCGTTTTACTCAAACCAAAAAAAAAAAGAAAAAGAAAAAGAAAAGAAAGCGATCTCGTATCTACGTGATCACAATCAGTGCGCTTTTACTAATTTGCTTGTTTTCGAATCAAAGATAGCATATGTTTGTAAGCAAATAAATAAATAAATAAATAACCCATAACAAAAGGTTTTTAATCGACTATATTGCATATCTTGAATTTTAACTCAAAACAATTTTGAGAAAGTGGAGAAAGTGAATTAGATTTCTCCCGATTGATGCGCTACCCTAGTACTCTATCGTGCTCCGTCTTCTCATCAGTGAACGAAGATCAACTTCATATCTCCAAAAAGAAGAGCGTATTCATGCCTATTATCTACTCGTATGGATCGTTTGAGATGCTCATGTGCAATCTTGTTTGGCTCCAAATTAAAAAATCCGTCAACCACAATCGCAAAATCTTACTATGTATGTTAATGCTTCGTGATATCGCAATATTTATACTAACATATGAAATATTGTATTGTTTTACCTAAAGTGAGTAGAGTTAAAGTAAAGCAATTTTTGTACACCTTCTATGAAATCCTAAAGTCACCGCTGCAGTTGGTTCCATTGCATTTAGGGTCAATTTGGCTGACTTTTTTGGGCAGTATTTTTAGTACTTTTCTTACAATTGCTTTATCTTAATTCTAATTCTTACTCTGTTCGAACAAATTTTCTTATACCTATTGTTTGTCTCGACGAGAGAAATCCGAAAACTATAAAAACATTAGTCCAATTAATTTGAAAAGTTTTCATATTAGACATTGTTACAGGTCCCGTTTGTTGTCACTTATAACTTGAATTTTTATTAATTACTTGAAATTAACCACAGCAGATGCTAATCACAACCCATTGCACAGTGGTAAATGTAAAAACAAAAAACAAAAAAACAAACAGAAAATCTATGCAGATTTTGTAATAATACTGCACCTGTTTTTATTGCATCTGCTACTGTTGTTGTACTATTTATGAAACTTTGGAACACAAATTCCGAAAGAATTTACTGTTTGCCTCCATTATTGAATTCTCACCTTCTACAACTACACAGTGACTGCTACAGTTACGTATCTGTTGGAAATCGTGAATGTCAGTTTTGTGTAAGAAAATAGTACTGTAATTTATTTACTTTTTAACGGAGGAATAGCCTACGGCCAGACCGCTAAATGAGTTCGACTCTTCAAAAAAATTAATGCAGCCACATCAGTTACGGCCTAATAGGCCATCGCTATCAATTTATTTTACCCCACCGATTTTAAGTTTTTGCTCTAATTCGTCGCCGACATGTCTACAACTTGGATGTAATAAAGTAGCTGTCAGTACTGCCTGAAAATTCTTTAAAATGCCATCTGATCATGACTAGACTTTTATTTTATTTTTTCGTTTTTGGTCGGAATCTGATGACTAGACTAGACTCGTACTGCTGCTGAAATATGCACCAAAACTTTCATCTGAAAGGCCTAATATCCACGAATTTCGGCAAATTTTAAAGTGAAAAGAAGGAGGAAAATGCTAATCACAATTCATTGCGAAAATATATGCATTTGTAAAAGTGTATTAACGCCTGTGAAAAGTGCATTATATTTTTTAAATTTTTATTTGACATTACCCGTGCATTAGTCAAGCCAAGTGAATTGAGGGGAGCTGAACCATAAAAGAAATTCAATGCATTGGAGTATTTGTAGTAGTCACAAGTTGATTAATATAAGAGCAGCTTCAATACTACATGCAGTATCTTCGTGCTATTATAGCACAATGAATTGCATTATAGTAAAAACATTTGCTACAACATGCTACACTAAAATTCGCATTGTTTATGGGGCTGTTTCAATTACAGTACTACAGGAAATTAATAGTGTACAACATGGCAGGGAAGAGAACGAAAAATGGATCACGGATGATGGTCGTGGTAGGTTCGAGGATCGATCTTACGCGGTGGAGCACAAAGTTGTCAAAATTGTAGGGGCTTCCCTGAAGCTTGATGCCTTGTTTGTTTCCCTTTTTGAAAAAAAAAATTTCAACTCAAAAAATACTCATTACTCTTACTTTCAATCATTACTCTTATAAAAAATTTCTCAAAAACTCATCCAAACACAGTACTCCGTATTAGATTTCTTGAATATGTATAAATATACATTAAACTTGGAAAAGTGGAATTTCACCATTCCAAGAAAAGGAAAAGGAAGTAGCTAGGTTCTGTTTATTATATTTGTGGTTCAAATTTCTAAATTCGCTGGTTGATTAAAAAAAGCCTTCTAAATTCTTTGTTTAAGAATTTTTTCACTTGTTTTCTTTAATTTGTTTTTCAATTTTAAATCTAATTAGTGTCTAACACTTTGATTCCTATCTCTTATCTTTTCATTAGAACTGTGTAAAGTACTGAAAGTAGAGTGTTAGATTTTTTTTACCATGCCTACATCTAAAATCCGGACATATAATTAAGAAATTGATTTACACACTCCCCTTTTTGATGCACACACTCTCTTCTTTTTTTTTTGTCCTTTAACACGTGAATTTACCAAACAATCCTTGCAATTTACGAAAAGTGTATTGTTTTAGGGACTATTTGTTAAATTCAGGTGCTAAAGGACAAAAAAAGAGTGTTTAATTAATTGCATGAAAAAAGGGGTGTAAATCAATTTCTTATAATTGTTGACAAAGTAAAAAATGTGGCCCATGGGTAGGTTATTGGCTCTGGAGTACCGGTGGGGCTTAAATCCAGACCAAAAAGAAAATAAAGTGTGGAGCTTAATTAAATCAGTTAGGCAGAAACTTTGTCAGCATTCAAATGCACTAAACTCCATTAATTGCTTATTTAAAATGAATAAATTGTAAAGGGTACGTTGTGTATCAAAGCATCGTATCATAGTGTTGATTGGAGAATATTGTGCTGATGGTAATTTGATGACTTTCAGAGAGGGGGAGATGATTCTCTGTCCCTAGCTATCAAACAAACTATAAAGCTACTATTTCTCTTTCATAATTTATGGGGTCCGGACTAATTTGTGCGAACTTGAGTACTCCTCTCGATCTTTGGGGACCAATCCTACTCTTCACCAGCGGCAGACGCTGCAGACCCAGTTATAAAACCGAGGCAATGCCATGTATCGACTAGAAGGTTTCAAACCTGAGACTTAAGAAGAAGAAAATTGTTAATCTACAGACCTTAACCACACCGCCAACTCTTGAGATTAACAAATAAAACTATGACCTAGTTTTACTAAATGAATCTGTGGTCGGGACCCCAAAAGGTCATTGTAAACTAAGGTTATCTTTTTTGAGTTATTGATAGGCTAATAATTAGTTAATTGCATGCCTGTGGTGCGATTCTTTATACACTTAATCATGGGGGCAAGATCGTGACGGTTCATAATTTAAACCTCATGATCAAGTGTGGCCCTAATAATCAGAGAGGAGATTATTGGTTGATAAAAATATTTTTATATTCCTAATACACTAAAAAGAACCTCTTAATTAGTACTTTTAGTCATGGGTTCTTTTAAGACCCAAATTTCGGCTTTTTGACTTTTTTGGTCCCCAAAGTATTTCCGCTGTGTCATTTTGGTCCCCAATATTTCAATTGCTAACATTGCATCCTCAAAGTATCAATTTTGTCTTTAAAAGGTCCCTGCGGCTCACGCCGTTCCTTCCCTCCGTCAAAATCAAGGGCAAGCTTGGTATTTCACATCAAAACGGTGTCGTTTGGTTGGAAATATTGATTTTTCGGCTTTTTGACTTTTTTGGTCCCCAAAGTATTTTCGCCGTGCCATTTTGGTCCCCAATATTTCAATTGCTAATATTGTATCCCCAAAGTATCAATTTTGTCTTTAAATGGTCCCTGCGGCTCACGTCGTTCCTTCCCTCCGTCAAAACCAAGGGCAAGCTTGGTATTTCACCTCAAAACGGTGTCGTTTGGTTGGAAATTGAAACACTTGATTTTTTTAGGCTGTTTATATATTAAAAAAAATATGGTGAAAAAATTAAGTGTTCAAATTTTCAATCTGTTTGAACCTATGCGAAGATCTTAATTTTTTGATCATTTTATTCTAAATGGTCATAATTATTTTTTTGATATATAAACAGCCTAAAAATATATAAGATTGATATTTCTCTATCATGGTTCTCTTAGGGTTCTCATTGAAAGTCTTAAAGTCAAAAAATTAATTATGACCCTTTAGGATAAAATGATCAGAAAATTAAGATCTTCGCACCGGTTCAAACGGGTTGAAAATTGAAATACTTGATTTTTTTAGGCTATTTATATATTAAAAAATTAATATGGTGAAAAAATTAAACGTTCAAATTTTCAATCTGTTTGAACCTGTGCGAAGATCTTAATTTTTTGATCATTTTATCCTAAAGAGTCATATTTATTTTTTTGACTTTGAGGTTTTAAATGAGAACCCTAAGAGAACCATGGAAGAGAAAAATCAATATTTCCAACTAAACGACACCGTTTTGAGGTGAAATACTAAGCTTGCCCTTGGTTTTGACGGAGGGAAGGAATGGCGTGAGTCGTAGGGACCATTTAAAGACAAAATTGATACTTTGGGGATGCAATGTTAGCAATTAAAATATTGGGGACCAAAATGGCACTGTAGAAATACTTTGGGGACCAAAAAAGTCAAAAAGCAGAAAATCAATATTTCCAACCAAACGACACCGTTTTGATGTGAAATACCAAGCTTGCCCTTGGTTTTGACGGAGGGAAGGAACGGCGTGAGCCGTAGGGACCTTTTAAAGACAAAATTGATACTTTGGGGATGCAATGTTAGCAATTGAAATATTTGAGACCAAAATGACACGGCGAAAATACTTTGGGGACCAAAAAAGTCAAAAAGCCCCCAAATTTCATGTGATAACCCTCTTAAGGAATAAGAAAACGAGTTCTTCTATTCAAAACAAGTAGGGTTGATAAACGAACTGAACGAGTCGTGAGTTCAAGCTTAGTTTGAAAACTTAAGCGAGTCTCGAGAGTATGTCATAACTTGACTTGTCTATTGGGTGAGGCAAACTCAAGTGAGCTTTAATCGAGGTGATTTCGAGTAGCTCAAAATTTTGACACACCACATGATGAACGAGCCAAATAATTGCTTATTTTAACTTAATTTGCAAACGTAATAATTTTAAATAATGTTCAACTTCATATAGTACGTTCAGGAACACGGTCCCGTTCCGCTAACTAAAATAATTACTTAAATTTTAAATAAGTAATTTTTTAAATTAAATGTGATGTATTGTGAGAGAATGACCTATATCGTAAAATAGAAAATAAGTACTTACAAAATAAAACCCTTAGCGAAACAGAGTCTATCTTAATTATAGACAGTGTAGTTATGACTTCGCGGTCAATACCTGAGAATTAAGGGTTTGTTCTCTCCTATTGTCTCAAATTCGGCTTCAAAACCGCTCAAGTGTTATCAACCCCTTTGGGGCAAGTAAAACTTTGGCTCTCCAAAAATTAATCGATCGAGGTGTATACGCGTAAAATGGTTCGGACACTTCTACAGTTGTACTAATTAACTGTAGGAGTTTTTGTTGACTTGTCGTTGCGGTGGTTGGGTTGGACTACTAGTATGGTTATGGATTGTACTGCTGGAAAATAATTTTGATTTGGGGCGTCTAACGTTTTTCTTTGGGCCCAATGCTCTGAAGCCCAACATGATTTTCAAAATCGAACGTGAAGGCCTACTTGTATCTTCAGGTTTCTTCCTTTTCATTTGAGCTTGAGCCTGATCTTCAAATAAAAAAAAATATTGAGCTTGAGCCTGGACCTATGGCCCGTAGTTTCTCATAAGGCCCGAGTTCTATGGCCCAACACCTTTTGGAAACTTTGGTAATACATCCTTACCGTGTTAAGAGCATCCTCATTGTAATAAACAAATGAGTGTGGATAAGCAAATTTAACAATGCTTAAAAAATACCCCCACATTGTAATAAGAAAAATTACAAATCTTTCAGCAAATAATCAAATTTCACCCTTTGCATAACCAAACTTAACAATTTTTACCAATAACCAAAACTCAATAACTAAACTAAAAAACACCCCGCATTGGAATCGTTTCAACGAGACAAATAATTTGGTGTGGTCGGGTGTGTGATTAAAACTCGTTTGTAATTGGACAATGTGCATTGTGTATTGTGGGATTTTTTTTTTGTTAGAGATGCAAAAATAACCAATGTGAAGGTAAATGTTGTTAAGTTTGATTATGAACTAAATGGATAATCAAATGCTGACGTGACACATTTTGGTTATTGATTTTGATTATTACCATTGCAGATGCTCTGGGAAATGACCTTTATTTCATGTTAGTATGTTTTTTTTAAAGGTAATTTTAAGGTGTCCTTGGCCAGTTTGGTTGTACTTCTAACTTATAACCTCCTAGTTCTTCCTAACAAAAATTCTACAGGATTATGCATTGTATGATGTGACCCAAGTGTTGACGGCAATGAAAGTTTATTTGAGATTCTTGAAAGGAGCAAACGCTAAGTTTCAAGTCTTTACTACCAGACCAAGCCCTGGGGTTTACTTAGGCCTTGTACACTGGCCAATGAGCACTAACCAAGCAATGGGTTTGGACTTGAGTTTTCACCATAGCTAACAATGCTAAAAAAAAAAAAAGTTACTTTCCTATTTAGAGAGTTGCTTTTTTAACTAACTTTACCAAGAGCATCTTCAATAGTCTCAAGCTTTTTCTAGCAATTTTGTTTAAGAAAAATGCAAATTTTTATTATGGCTTGCCAAAAAATATGTGGACTTCCCAACAGCCTATCAACACCCCAGCCATTTAGAATAAAATAGGAAAATAAACCCAATCGGAAAATATTTCCTCTGTCGGAAAACAAACCCAATCGAAAAATACTTCTCGGTCCGAAAACAAACCCACAAATTGAACCCAATCTAGCCACAAAACCAAGCGGAATACAAACCCACAAATTGAAACGGCCACATATCGCCGTAAAGTTCAAGAAACCCACTGATCAAACTTGTCGAGAAACTCGAAAAACTCACTGGAGGAAGTCGAGCTCGAACGACGACAACGGCAGGATCTGACTTAGCCGGATGGAGTGGCGGTTGACCGGTCTTCCATCCGTAGTAAAGAAATAGGGCCGCGGCCGACGATGACCGTTCGAGGGGCCAGATCCGGTGAAGCAAGGAGAGAGAGAGAGAGTGCCAGACCGTGACAAATATCCCATCGCCAAGGGGCTGGAGCGAAGTGAGCCTTCCGTACTCGCTGGACGAGGCGAGGGGCTGGAGCGAGGGGAGGAATTGGCGAGCGGCTGCTGGAAATCGTAAAAAGGAAGTTTTCTCGCCAATTAGACCTCACCGGAGCTCCAGGCGAGGTTGATGGAGATGCTCCAAACATCAAACCATAGTCCTGTGTTTTCTCTATTTACGTACGTATTCTTTTCTCAATCAGCCGATATGCCTTGCAGCCTTGGAGATAAAGCTATAGATGTGTATTTCTATTGCAATCTTAAATACAAAGAGGATGCATGCATAGGATGTTGGTTGAAATTAAGTTTTCAATAGTCATGTTAGGTAAAATTTTGATATGATATTAAGTGACTTAGCGGAGTACCCAACAACGATATTGTGCTAGTATACACATAAAAGTCAAATCTATGAGAATTTAAGGATACGAACTAGATGCATGTAAGAACTTGTTTTTTAGGTCTACAAACCCATTATGGAGTAATAAACTAGACAAAACTAGAGATCAACATAAAAGTAGATCTACACTGAATACTAACAATAACCTCATTGAAGATAACTTTAGACATTAAATTAAATTATCGCATAGCCTTGTTCGTTTTGGGATCTCAAAAGTTGAAACCCCTAGATACGATCTCCAATAAATTTTTTCTATCTATCTCTCTACTCATTACTCCCAAAATTCTCCCTAAAAACCCAAACCGAACAGTGCATCGAAACGAAAAAAGTGTACAAGAGACTGCCATTCATGCACGCCACTAACTTTTCCAGAAAGATGGTCCCAATCAACAACATCCCAAAATTTAAAGGTCTAAATTGAAGTAATAATAAAAACTACAGGGATGTTTCTGGTACAGGGATCAAATCATGGGCTTATTTTGCGATTCCGCCTTCTCTTTTCTTCCTCATCGTAATAACGAGCCAAATTGGCAGTGAAAACCTTTATATATTCTCTTCTCTCCGTTTTCTCTCTCTTCCCGTGTGTTTTCCAACCAAAAGCTCGACTTCTGCAACTGATATATTTCTCAGGTACTGACTTCCAGTTGTATTGTAACTCGAAATTTCCTTCGCTTATTATGTTTGGTAGTTTTCCCTTTCCCTCCCGTGAATTTCCGCAGAAAAGGGAGCTGTTTGTGGAATTTGTTTCGCTGATTGGTTGTTTCGTAGTTTTGTCCATTAGGGTTTTCAATAGGTTACTATTCTTATTCTCATACTAAAGCTTAAGTCTTAGCCACTCTCTTTTTTGTCTCTAGATCAGTAACCCTTTAGAAGGCTTTAGGTACTTAGTTTTACTATAATTTCAATCCACATGTTGCTTTCCATATGATTTATTTTGAAGCTTTTTTCCCTTGGGATATCAGTGACTGTTTAATAGGATCTTTGATTCCAATCCAGTACATTCTTTGTGGTTGTTAATATATGAAGGAAACGTTCTGAGTTTAGTTGGACATACGATGGGATCACATCGTCAATTGTGATATAATTTTATTCAAAAGCATTCGGCAACTACCAGGGTTACTGCTCATATCAAATCTTTCGCTAGATGAACTCTCATAAAAAGGGAAAAGAAAAGACACTAAAGTACTAATGCGCCTCTTAGAGTTGCCATGACCTGGAAGTGTACTATAAGCATGAACTCAATCTAGGGAAAAGAAATGAAGCTAATGTGATTCAGAGCTTTATATGTTTTTGGTAGGCTTTTTATTTTTATCGGCAAATTTTTTTTTTGGGTAGGTTATTCAGAGCTGTATATCTTATTCATTCAAGGGACTCTTGCATTATCAACTGTGATCACAATAATCAATCGTGCTTTTTGTCTAATTTTATTTAAACGCATTCGACAATTACCAGGTTTTAACACTCATATCGAATCTATCTTTCTATATAAATCTCATAAGAGGGGGGGAAAAAAAAGACGTGAAAGTACAGATGTGCCTCTTGGAGTCGCCAATATGGAGCTGATGAGTTGGTCTTGATAGTTGTCTTTTGCTTTTTGCTTGGAAAAGGATGTTGTAGAGTTATTTATCATGGCGGGGTTGGAAGAATTGAAGAAGAAGCTCACTCCATTGTTCGATGCTGAAAAGGGTTTCTCCT
This sequence comes from Rhododendron griersonianum, assembly GCA_018127125.1. Lineage (NCBI taxonomy): Eukaryota > Viridiplantae > Streptophyta > Magnoliopsida > Ericales > Ericaceae > Rhododendron > Rhododendron griersonianum. The sequence goes on along the minus strand of CM030795.1, from coordinate 6,701,203 downwards.
CTGGGTCAACCTTGGACCCTTGTGATTCTTATACGGTAAGGTTTCTGCCTGATATGAAGCATGAGTTGTACTAAAAGATTTTAACGCGCAATGAAAAATTTCTTTAATGCGTTGTTGGTTTCTCTGAAGCTATCGGACAGCCGGACTGTCAACTTATTAAGCAGATCTTATGGGGTATACAACATTAATGAGCTCGGGTTGCAAAAGTGTACCTCATGGCCAACAGATGACTTGGACCATGGGGAGAAGACATATAAATGTGCATCTCATGAGATGAGGATATTTGGAGCCATAGGTAGTGGTGCAAGCAGTGTTGTCCAGAGAGCTATTCATATACCTACTCATCGAATCCTTGCCTTGAAGAAAATTAATATTTTTGAGAAGGTTTGCCTGATGTTTTGTTCTGCTACTTGTGCTATTACTTCTGCTGTTTGATGCATCAGTTTGGGCAATATGTTTGGCGATATACTTTTAGGATTGAAAGGATCGACTAGTTGACGTACTGCATGAAAAGTTGAAAACACAATCGCACCATTGAGACAATATTTCTTTTTCTTTTCTGTATTAAATAGTTTTAATTACTCCATTTTTGGAATGAGGAGTCAATTACCAAAAATTGTTGAGGGGATCCTATCTGTTATGAAAGTTTCACATCTGTTGACTCAAGGATGTCAGCATCTACCATACAGAGAAGCAGTCTTCTGCTTGTACAGCTGATTTTTATCAAATTTTATTGTGCTGCCCATTGTTGAGCACAAACATCCTATATTGTTGGGATACTCACGGATCAGTGATTTTAATTCTGAGGAGATCAATATTTGGAATATTGATTTAACGATCTATCAGGAACATTCATGCAGTTTATGTTAAATAAAAACATACAGGATGGAGTGTGTAATATGAGAAATAAATGCAGTTGGCTTTAATGTTTTGCTTACATGGATATTTCTATGTTTGCACCAGGAGAAAAGGGAACAACTGCTCACTGAGATCCGCACGTTGTGTGAGGCACCTTGTTATCAGGGTCTAGTGGAATTCCATGGAGCATTTTATACCCCTGACTCAGGGCAAATAAGCATAGCTTTGGAGTACATGGATGGAGGGTCCTTGGCAGATGTAATACGAGTGCGGAAATGTATACCAGAACCAGTCCTTTCATCAATGTTTCAAAAGCTCTTGCATGTAAGGACGTCTTTTTTAGTTTGGCTTCTCTCTTCCATGCATGTTTACTATTGGTCAATTATCTTTAAAGGTTTCTTATTTTTCTTAAAGGGATTAAGCTACTTGCATGGAGTTCGACATTTGCTTCACAGAGACATAAAGCCTGCGAATTTGCTCGTAAATCTCAAAGGGGAGCCAAAGATAACAGATTTCGGTATTAGTGCTGGCTTAGAGAACTCGATGGCAATGGTTAGTAACGTATGATGCATTAGGTGGATGCTTTGGTAGTTTGTTTTGTTGCTCCCCATTGTTGTTTTCTCTTTCTATTTCCAGTAGATAGATAAATTTAAATCAGTTTATTCTTCGCTGACTAATATTCAAATTGGTTTACCAGTGCGCTACTTTTGTTGGAACTGTCACATACATGTCACCCGAGCGAATTCGAAATGAAAGCTATTCTTACCCAGCTGATATTTGGAGCCTTGGTCTTGCTCTCTTTGAGTGTGGGACCGGAGAATTTCCATATTCTGCCAACGAAGGACCCGTAAATCTTATGCTGCAGGTATTTCCCGTTGCATATTTCTTGGTTCATGATTGCTTTCCTTTGCCTTCTGTTCAAATGAAGCTATTATATAGTTTCAAGATATGAATGATTTAGCCTTGGAACTTTTGTAGTCCAACCAGCTTTAAGTGATTAACTATTAACAGATGTTACTTGCGAATTTTGGTAAATGTATCGACACCCGTAATTGTCCTCAATGCATAGAATCATCTATCATAGGACACCTTTCTTACCATTCCAAACTGAAAGAGAGAGGGAGGGAGGGAGGGAAAAGGAGGGCTGCCACTTGGTCCCTTGTTTATTATGGTCAATTATAAGAAATGATGACTCATAATTTATGAGTTGATCAAAGCATCGAAAACTGAAAGGATGTGTCCCCGTTTTCTGGTTGTATTACATTATGACTATCTTCCTATGCAATCAGCAATATTTTCTTTTGGTTCCATTTGACTTCGTACATGTCCGTTTTCTTTTGGTTCCATTTGACTTCTGGTGAGGTACATGTCCGCATGTGCCTATGTTTTGTAACGAAGCCAATGTTGTGGTTCTTCGTGTCAGATTTTGGATGATCCATCACCATCGCCCCCAAATCATGTTTTTTCACCTGATTTCTGCTCATTTATTGATGCTTGCCTGAAGAAGGATGCAGATTCAAGGCCAACAGCTGAGCAGGTGAGCAAAAGGCATATGCTAATCTGGTACATATACAAGTTGAAAGTTGAAACTTTCAGCATTGGAACTTCCTGTCTAACTAGAACTAATATATCAACTTTGGTGAGGAATACATAGGAATCCCAATTAAATACGTCTGCAGCATATTTTGTGGTTATTTTGAGGGGTTCTGCAGTTCTCAGAATAATAACCAATTATATGCTACGAGTTTTATCATGAGATGGGTATATTGTTGTGAACTCAGACATACTTAGTGTAGGCTTTTCTGATTCAATAGCTTTTTGCAAAATGTTCTAAGACAAACCATAAGGAAATTTTTAGCAAGTATATGTTTAAGCTGATGGTAAGCATTAGGGGCAATCCCAAGGGGGTGCAAGGGGGGACCCGGGCCCTTGGACAACTCCAAGTACGCTCACGTATTATACTACTTTTTAGATTAGTTAGGAAATATTCTATGGGATTGGTCCCTGCAAGTCCTTTCAGTGAAAAAAAAAAAACTTAAAAGTTCTCTATGTTTGAGGTAAAAATTCCTTAAATTTCAAGTGATCAATCATTTATTGGGTTGCATGTATAAAATTAAACGGTGGTTGCGCACATACACACAATATCTTCTCTTCCTTGGACCTTGTGAGTAGTAATATATACATATAAAATATTTTCGTTATTATCAATATGAAAATACACGTGATTGGGGCCCCTGATAGATACAAAACCTGCTTCCACCACTGGTAAGCTGGTTCTCTAGATCTTTGTCAACATGGAACACAACAGCTAGGGATCTGATATTGTTGTGAAACAGAGTCAGATTCCTTAAAAGTCTGTGGACATTACAAGTTAATTGGAGTTGCCTTTTCCTGGAAATTCCCTTTCCATGCGGATAACGTTTAGAACCTTTTGAGCCACATGGAGGAAGTACCTGCGTTGGAATCCCTTGATTGAGAAGACGCATCTGTTTCAGATAGTATGTAAAAAATCTAAGTTCCCTGTCATCAATAAAAAGTATGTCCTGCTGATAATTGGCTTGACCTGTAATTTCGCAGGATGTTTAAATTTGAGGTTGTATTGTAACATTGATCCTGCCATTTTCCCTTCACCTATGTTTGGAATGATTAATGAACTCTCTAATTGTCAGGAAAATTGAGTAGAGAAGGCTTGGATCCATATATTAGAATTGATATTTGGTTCACATTAAAGCTTGCTTGGAATTATAGAGTTTGACCAGAGATTTGATTCTGGAAAAAATTATTCAATGAGACTAAATTCTGGCTTCCAATTGGACGTCATCATGGAATGACAAATCCACACCCACCACCCCCCCCCCCAATAACACACTGACAAACTCACTCATGTGCTTCTCTGACGTTCGCAAGCTGTTGTTGCTGATGTGACTGTGCAGTGAGAAACACAATGTCGGTGCCGGGTGCCTGGCTCGTAAATGTGTAACATCTAATCAGAAAACTTACTGTAGTTTCTTCACTTCATATTAAAGGGACTTCATCTAAAAAGAGATGACGGCCTGAACATGGCGTTTCTTGACTTGCCTTTTTACTACTGCAGCTGCTTTCACATCCATTTATCACAAAATACGAGGATGCAAGGGTGGACTTAGGAGCATTTGTCCGGAGCGTTTTTGATCCAACTCAGCGTATGAAGGATTTGGCTGATGTGAGTTACTAAGTCTCACGCTCTGTCTTATCAAGTTGTGCTAACTTCATAATCGCATTTGAAACAGCTATCCTGTGTTATTCTTTCTTTCGCTATCCGCTTAAACTACCTCTATATGGATTCAGGATGTTAAGTTTGCCCAACTCCGCTACTCTTGTACGAGTACTTCTTGTGCCAAGTGCCAACTCTAAAATAAGAGAATAACTTCTACACGGACCCTCCGTGTAGAAGCCATTGTCCACCAAGCCAAACAAAACAAGCTAACTCAGCACCAAACCCTGGAAGTCTGCCCACCCTTTCCACTGTTCAACATTTTGGTGCAAAACGGCACCGTTTCCCTTCCCTTTTGGTGTCGAATAAATGGGCATGATTTTGTGGGGCCCTTTTCAGGTCTCACAAAGATAATTCAAAACACAAGTTATTTTGAAAATATTTTTTTGTGAGTTTCTAAAAAAAAATTAACTCAATCCGATATAGGTAAGGGTTGTTTCAGAATTTGTAGGGTGTTACCTATATCAGATTGAGCTAATTTTTTTCAGGAACTCATAAAAAAATATTTTAAGAATAATAACTTGCGGTTTGAATTATCTTTGTACGACCCGTAATGAGCCCCGCAAAAATCAAAAAATCATTGCCATTTAATGGGTAACCAAACAGGGAGTATACTGTGTCAGATTTTTTTGATTTTTGCAAGGCTCTGATGTAGTATGTAGTAAGGGTACCTATGTCATTTTGTGCTCTTAGTAGTAAGGGGTCTATATATATATATGTGTGTGTGTGTGTGTTGGAGTCTCTTATTTGGCATCTTTTTCCATTTTGAACAATTATCTATCAAGAGCTTAGTCTCTTTTGTATCCCTTTTGGGAGTTTCTCTCTACATTATCTATGGGTATTTGGGTTTGCATCATTTGGTATCGTAGCTAGGTCAAGCTCGAAAATAAAAAACGAGTGCAGATCTTGGTAAAAAATGGTGATTCGAACACTGGGTCAAGTGTGAACAGTGACGAAATGGACAGATCTGTAGCCGAGATGAGTTTTGATGTATTGATAAAAGAATATAGAGAGCTTTTGCTCCTTGTATCCCATTTTGAGATTTATCGCTATTATGAATCTATCCATTGATTTGGTTTGCATCAGGCTCGTTACGAGTCGTACAGAGATGATTGAAACCGCAAGTTATTCTTAAAATATTTTTGTATGAGTTCCTGAAAAAAATTAGCTCAATCCGATATAGGTAAGGGTTGTTTCAGAATTCGTAAGGCGCCCTACGAATTCTGAAACAACCCTTACCAATATCGGATTGAGTTAAGTTTTTTTAAAAACTCATTAAAAATATATTATAAGAATAACTTGTGTTTTGAATCATCTTTGTAAGACCTGAAATGGGAAAACGGCACCGTTTTGCACCGAAATGTTGAGTAGTGGAAAGGGTGGGCAGAATTCCTGGGTTTGGTGCTGAGTTGGCTTGTTTTGATTGGCTTGGTTGACAATGGCTTCTACACGGAGGGTCCGTGTAGAAGTTATTCTCCTAAAATAAACATAAACTTATTTCTTACTTTCTTAATATCATTGCCGCTTTTGTTTGCTTAACCAGATGCTGACAATACACTATTACTTACTCTTTGATGGACCTGATGAACTTTGGCAACACACAAGGACATTTTATAATGAACGCTCAACTTTCAGGTAATCTTTTCAGATATGCTTCGCTTTCAAATTTTGGATAGGAAGTCAAGAAAATTATACGGTTGCAAGAGTCCTGAAAAGTTGGATCCAGGCCTCAAGAAGTTGAATCCAGGCCTCAAGAAGTTGAATAATGGCCAATTAGAATGATTTACAGTAGGAAGTTTAACGCTTTTTGGCTGCAATTTCAGTTTTCCCTGCTAATACCCGCTTTTACATTTCCTAGTTTCTCAGGCAAAGATTATGTTGGTCCAAATGACATATTTGCCTCGTTGTCAAATATTCGGAGTACATTAGCAGGTGAATGGCCTCTAGAAAAGCTTGTGCATGTTGTGGAAAAAGTTCAGTGCCGCGTTCATGGTAGAGACGGCGTTGCCATTCGTGTATCCGGTTCCTTTATTGTTGGTAATCAATTCCTTGTATGTGGAGATGGTGTACAAGCAGAGGGATTGCCAAATTTTAAAGATCTTTCCATTGATATGTCGAGGCGGCGAATGGGAACATTCCAGGAGCAGTTTATTATGGAACCGGGAAATGTTATTGGTCGCTACTTAATAGCTGGACAAGAGCTTTATATTATGCAGTAGGAATTGACAGTGACTGTTGTCCCACCAAGGTTTGTATAATCTTACACTTGTTCACAAGTTTTTATGACTCGTCAAGTTACTGTTTCTTCTAGCTTGAATTAGATAGTAGTTTTGCCTATATTACGGAGTTCTTTTGACCATTTGAGTGCGTCTTAGTATATTTTATTCCCTTTTCTGCAAAACTTTTCCTTCATGTTTATAAATGACGTGGGTACTGTATTATGTGGTAACAGATTCATTTTGTCATATGTGATAGTACCAATCTTTTTTTTTTTTTCCCTTTTTGCTAGAATGTGCAAGTCAAGTAGTTACTATTACTAACATCTTGGCTTATTTTTTCAGGAATCTACGTGAAGAATGAAGGCTTCTTGAATTGAGTTGGTTGTGAAGCGTGTGGTTACATATTTATTACATCCCCTAACCACTTGAACTGGTAATTGTTTATGCTTGATTCAATTGTGATCACACTATCTATTATTTTGTAAATTTTTTAAGCCACAACAATTGGTATGGTAAGTGTCAAATGCTATGGGCGCAACGGTAAGGTTGTGACCTAGTACTCATGGGTTAGACGCGGAAATAGCCTCTTTGCTTGCAAGGGTAAATTTGCATACATCCAACTCTTCCCCAGACATTGCAATAGCAAGAGCCTCGCGCATGGGGTATCCCTAGTATCAAATGCCAATTACACGAAAATGTGTGTTGGGAGTGTCACTCAGGGGAACTTTAAGTTCCAGGAAGCACAAGTTGTGCCTGTAGATATGTAACTCAATTGCGTCTATGGAGGAGTAGAATGTGGTGATAATTATGTTCTTTCTATCACTTGTGACGACTTTAGTTGTTCGTAAGGTCATACGTACATTCATACTCAATGTTAATCTACCAACCTCTAGTGATTGAAACCTTTCATGTTATCACTGAACTGCATTGTTTGTGGCTTTTCCAGAGGCTTTTAGCTTCGTCTTATAGCTTTTGGGAAACGGGGCTTTAGTGGGTGTTTGCTTAACCCTGCTTTTGTAACTTTTTTTAAGCAGTTTTTCTTCATTATTACTAGCTATTAGTGCAAGTTGTACTTTAGCTCTACCACTGTACAGAACATGAGGAAGCAGATGAGAGGAGTTGCTCCTCAAGCTCTATTCCACAACCATTATGAAAACGGCAAACACTACTACGATGGGGACTAGCTCTATCTCTCTCCCGCTATGAACTAACAACGTGAGCAAGTAGGGCACACCAACTAGGAACCCAATAACTTCTCGTTACTGCACTGGACACGAGGATGGATACGTTTCCGTTATTTGCAAAATGTTCTGAAATGTTTTAGCAGTCATCTAGTTGAACTAGAAAAGAAGGATGTGAACGGATATCATCAATTGCTGCTTTAAAGGTTTGAAATGCTTATTTGCTCTAGCTCAAAAGCAACTGAAAGAAGACTATTGCGGGTGAAAATGTTTGACGCTTGATTTTGTGAAGGGAAATCACGTCTCCGAAGTTAAGATACTACTGCTAGATTTTGGTCACCCTCAACTTTAGTGAGGATAACCAAAGTGAAACTATTGTTTGGTCATGACCTTGTCTAATCAACTAAAACTGTTGCCATGAATATGGTTTGCAACTGGACAGTCTCGACTCTTTCGAGAGGTACGGTAAGTGAATCTTTCCCTTTTCCTTTTTCTTTTTTGTGAACTTAATCTTCCAGCGTCCATTGATGGTTGCCATTAGACAAAAAAGCTCTTTTCATCTATAAACATCAAACCATTAAACGTAAGTGATTAGTTGCAAGCTGCAGTTTTATTTCGTCTTGGGAAAGCATGAACGGAGGAGCTAGCAAAAACTCCTGTGCATAGTCACGGTCAACAACAAAGAGAAAATCTCTCTCCTTGCAAGTTTCCAAGTGAACTTCTAATTTGTACGCCCGAGGGGCGTTTTTGCGGATCAAAAAATAAAAAACTTCTAATTTGTACACACATAGTGACCATAAAAGAGTTGAACGAGCGTGATTGATCAAGTTTGGTTTGAAAATCTAACAGGCTTTAAAAATAGGGAAAGTCTACAATACACACTCTTTAAAAGTGTGTATCATATGCACCTATTTTATGGTTCATTCATAACATTTTAGTGTGTTTCGTAACTTTTGTTCTAGTTTTCATAACCTTTCAGCAATACGATTTGTAACATTTTCATTTTGATTCATAACATTTTGGTGTATCTCGTAACTTTTATACTAAAAAATCATAACTTTTTAGCAATACAATTCGTATCATTTAGGATTCGTAACTTTTATACTAAAATCATAACTTTTTAACAATAGAATTCATAATATTTTCTTTATAAATCATAACATTTTTGGGGTGCATATGATACACACCAAAATAATAGTGTGTATTGTAGTCTTCCCCAAATAAGGGAACATGTCCAAACTCTGTTTGTTTATGAGATTAGCCGATGTAAAACAAGCTTTAATTGAACAATTATTGAGTAACTTGAATTTTTTTTATACATTCAAAGATGCTGAATAGTACCTTGTTTGAGCTTGGTTTGACTCTTTATAACGAGTTTCAAAAAATGTTCAAGTTTGACTTGTTTATCCAATGAGCAAACACGAACTCAAACTCAAGTAGCTTGGTTGTTTAGCCGCTCTATTCATAAGAAAACAAGTACTCCATACAACAAAATGGGGAAATTCAAAATCAACCGTAAACAACAACAAATTCACTAGCATCCTTAGTTTTCCTTACATGAGGAGGTTCAAGGATTTGAATACAGAAGCAACAATTTAAAAGATTTGCCTAAGAACACAAAACAAAACCAAATCAAACCAGTTAAAGCCTTACATCCCAATAAACTAGGGTCGACAAGCTTTATCCTCACATGCATAATACACGAGTGAGTTATTCCATACGTAATAGATCCGCAGACTGAATAAATGCTGATATGAAACAGAAAGAAAAAAACAGAGAGAGAGAGAGAGAGAGAGAGAGAGAGAGAGAGATTGATCTTTCCCAATCTACCTCTGCGGGTGAAACTTTCTCCTCAGCCAATTAGCCTTCACTGCTATGGCAACAAATATCCTATCATAGGCATCTTCGATCAACTGAAAGTATGCATACCTCCATTTCCTCTTGAAAAACAAAGTGAAAAAAACTCCCAAGAGTCCCACCATGAAACCAGGTCCAACACCAGTCCAGAACCACATTAGTTCAGTTTCATCTTTGTACCTATCACCCTCACTGACAAGTACTTGATGATCACCATCATCAGCTGATTCATCACCGGGGCAGCTCTTCATGAGTGGTGCTCCGCAAAGCCCATCATTTCCCTCGTAAATGGACCGATCGTTGAGGGTTTGAAGTTGATTTCCAGTTGGTATTCGCCCTGATAAATTATTGTATGACAGGTTTAGGCAACCAAGATAGGTTAAAGCAGACAGGCTCTGAGGAATTGAGCCAAAGAGTTTGTTTCTGGAAAAGTCAAGTGATTCCAAATTCTTCAAATCACCAATCTTCTCAGGAATCCTTCCTGTTAGATAATTTCCAGATAAATTCAAGTTCAATAACCTGGATAGATTCGTTAAGCCTTCTGGAATCTCTCCAGTAATGCCATTGCTCGAAACATCTATGGAGGTGACAAATTTGAGAGTCTTGGTGTATTCCAGTTCTCTTCCTTTAATCATAATAAGAATTTTGTCTTCGTACCAGTTCGAAACGGGATTTTCATTATAATCAGTATTCCCATGTTCCAATGCTGCCATGGCAGTGAAGTTACGAAAACAACTTGGAATATCCCCTGTTATATTATTATGCGCCAAGTTTAACAATTGCAGAGCAGAGAGATGGCAGAGTTGTACGGGAATACCACCATAGAAATTGTTTGATTGAAGACTGAGGAAGACTAGATTATGTAACTTATCTCCGATCCAATGCGGGATAACACCAGTGAATGCATTTTCGCCAAGATCAAGGGTGGAAATACTCGTCAAATTCTGCAAGGACAAATGAAGCTCCCCGTGAAAACTGTTGTTACGCAAGTGTAAATATTGAAGTGTCTGTAGGAAACCCAAAGAACTTGGAATCTGACCGTGTAGATTGTTGCTCGACAAGTCTAGCACAATTAATTCACCCAAGTTTCCAAAGCAACGAGGAATTTTTTCTGATAAATGGTTTTTCGACAAGTCAATAAGCTGAATTCCCCCGGCATTGCACAAAGACACAGGAATGCCACCACTAAAGTGGTTATTTGAGAGAACAAGAGCATCGATCACATCATAATCGCCCGCGGGAATAGGTCCTGAAAACAAGTTGTTGGAGAGATCTAGTATAGCAGTAGGTGACGGAAGTGCCGATAACGGGCCATCAAACTTGTTCGAACTCAATATCAACTTCCTGTCAAAAAAACTACCAAAATCATTGCATTTCATTTGAAATTTTGGCAGCTTCCCTCTGATACGGTTGTTGGATATATCCAACAACTCAAAGCAAGAAGACATAATAAGCTCGAACCAATCGGGCATGATATCCGAGATGCTTGCATTAGACATATCCAAGTGTGTAATATGCCTCTGCTTCTGCAACCATTGAGGAAATTGGGGTCCCAGTTTGCAGGATGCCGTTCTTAGGACCTGGAGTTGAAAAGGAGGAACCCATTGGGAGCTAACATTTATAACCAATGAGTTCGAAGACAAGCGGAGTTCCGTTAGATTCTTGAGAGTGGTGAAGTGTTGTTCGGATAGCATGCCGTCTAATGAGTTGCCCGACAAATCCAGCATTTGTAGATTGGAAAGTTGTCCGAGACCTACTGGAATGCTCCCATTCAATGAGTTGTTCGACAAATCCAGCATTTGTAGATTGGAAAGTTGTCCGAGACCTACTGGAATGCTCCCATTCAATTGATTCGAGCTGGCATACAACTCTCTCAAATACAACAGCCTTCCAAGTGATGATGGCAGTGGACCAGAAAAGTAATTACCAGAAATAACAAGACTCGTTAGATTCTTAAACTCGCCCACCACAGACGATAAAAATTCTCCACTGAACTCATTTCCGGACAAATCAAGTACACGCAAGCTGCGGAGGTTCCTCAAAGAGTTTGGTATTTCACCTTTGAACTCATTCGCAGAGAGGTCAAGCACCGTTAGTTGAGTCATGTTGCCCATGCAACTTGGAAGTGGACCTTCGAAATCATTCCCACTCAATTTGAAGACGGAAAGAGAAGTGTGATTCCCAAAGCAACAAGGAACTGAACCGTCAAGGCTATTGCCGCTAAGACCCATATAAACAAGACTCCTCAGGTTACATAAGAAATATTTCTCCTTGATAGTATCATTGAAGTAGTTCCCAGAAAGGTCAAGGAAAGTGAGAGACGTCAAACTTCCAAGTGTATAGGGAATCGGACCACCAAAATAATTACCACTAAGGTCGAGATATTGCAACCTCGAAAGATTCCCGAGATTATGAGGAACCTTTCCATTCAAAAATAAATCAGAGAGGTTGAGATATCTCAAGCTTTTCAGGGAGCCCAAGAAATCCAAACCGGAATCGAGTTGGTTCCCGCTCAGATCTAGATAACTCAAATGCTTCAAGTCCACAAAAGATGGAGTCATCTCACCTGTCAGCTCGTTGGTATAGTAATCGTATAGATCGTGAGGAATTGGTTTGCGAAGATCAAGCTTGATGACATGGCCTGTTCTCCAGCTGCAACCGACTCCTTTCCATGTGCAGCAGTCTTTTCCGACCCACGACCGTAAGCGGTGTGCTTCATCTGTGAGATTTTCCTTGAAGTCGATGAGAGCACGTCTCTCATTCTCCGGGCAGCTGCTTACATTTGAGTGGATAGTAGTAGTACTGCCACAACTGAAATCAATTGTTATAGTAATGAAAAGGAGAGCAAATAGCATCAGTAGTACTAAAGCACGCATGGTGCAAGGTTGTGGCTGTCTAGCTATGGCTTCTCAGTATTCGAGCGAGGTATAATTTGCAATAGCGCAGCGTTGAAGGGTAAAGAGTTCTTAACTTTGCTTTTGCAAAAATGAAAAGAAACATGAAAGAAAAAAAGTGTACAACTGTACAAGAAGACTTGGACAACTTTTTAAGTCAAAGTCTTTCAACTTACAGTACTACTGTCATTTGCTGTTCAAAAAGGCATTATGGAGTCAAGTCTCGTCTCTACAAAAAGAAGTGTTTAAAGTGGACAACACGCATTGATGAATAGGAGTACAAGAAAGCAATAAATGATCAAGCTATCAATGAAAAATGAGAAAAACTTCTTTACGGTTGTTTTCCTTAAGGAGAAGTTACGGAGTTCAATTATGACCGTCCAAAGTGTTTTTGGATGATTTGGATTGAAAATCAATTATGATCGGTAATGATTAATTGTGACCGATCATAATTGAAAACGAATCTCAGCCAATAATTACGCGAACAAACGGCTGAGATTGTGCCGATCCGTGAACAGGTTGTTCATGGTAGAGACCACGTTGCATATATCCTTTCATAAATGGTAATTTAGCAGGGAGTGAGAGCTATATTTTGTAATTGCATATATCCTTTCGTGTGTATCTAAATGGATATGGTTTAACTTCTTTGCGTGATGATTGTTGTGGGGATAGTTTACGTTCCCAGTAGAGACCAAAAGTCACATTAAAATCTAGGGAAAAACCATCTTATTTTCATTTGTATATTTCTTTTTCCTATTTGATTTCGATCTTTGTCCATACCTTCGCCCTCCATTAAGTTAATTGCGAATTGATTATTATGATGTGGAAAAGGGGATAAAAAAAATACTGAGAGGGTGAATCCTTGTTTTTTTTAAGGTACAACATACTCCGTACTTACTTTCTTCTTTTTCTTTTTCTTTATTTTTTTCCCTCTTTTCTTTGACTGTAGTTAAATATTGCATCCAATAGATGAATTTATATATGAGGCCAGTTTCCCCTACACAAAAGTTGACACAAAACTAATCGGAGTTTCATGCAAATGATCGGAATCATTCAATTTGTTTAAAATAGGTTTTAAAGAGTTCCCATTAAAAATCAACTCATTCCGATATCGGTAAGGGCTTGATCAGTTCATTCAATTTTATCTTGTAAAATTTGACAGGAAACAACTGAATGAATCGATTAAGCGCTTACCGATATCCAAATGAGTTAATTTTTTTACGAAAATCCGTAAAAATACGTTTTAAACAAATGAACGGTTACAATCATTTGCGTAAGACCCCAAAATGACACAAACGTATATATTTGAGCATGTTTTCCTACTTTCTCTTGATTTTGAAATATGAATAGGGACTTTATTGTGTCTTTTATAGAGAAATAATAATTTTCAAAGTTAAAAAAAAGTCATTTGATTATTTTACAAATCGTGTGTAGCATCAACTAAACCAAATTAGTAAAAGCGTCTGGTCATTTAAAAGTGGGAAGAGCCATAAAAAAATACTATAAAAAATATAGTACTTGGGTGTTAGCCCTTTCTCAAAAAAGTAACTATTTGAAAAAGAAGGTAATTTCAAACTCAAATATGACGAAAATGAAAAATAATTTTTCAAATTTTTTTTGCATCGTTTAAAAGATCTCAATGAGATCTATCAAACAAGATCTATATTGGTAGAAAAAATTATTTACGTAAATACATAATTTTTGAGCTTGAAATTACCTTCTTTTTCAAAAAGTTACTTTTCCACAAAAGTGGAACACCCCGCCATACATTGGATTGTCACAAATACATACCACCCGTGCATTGCACGGGTTTGCCAGTAGCATTTATTATTATTGCAGAGTGACTTTTTATGAGGATAGCTGTGGGTATGCCACGTGGTCTAACCTATAATTTCTAAATAATTTTTTTCAAATCGTGTGTAGCATCAACTAAGGCTATGTTTTAGAAATCTTCTTAAAAAATAAGCAGTTTATTTCACATTTTCAAATTCAAAAATAATATAAATGGAAAATAATTTTTTGGTTTTTTGTTTGCACCGATTAAAAGATCTCAATGAGATTTATCAAACAAGATCCATATTGATAGAAAAATTATTTGCTTACACATGTATTTTTGAGCTTAAAATTGACTTCTTAAAAATTAAAATACTTATCAAAAGTTCTGGAACGGGGCCTAAGCCAGATTAGTAAAAGCATCCGATTATCAAAAAGTGGGAAGGGCCATAAAATATACAATTATAAAGTGATACCTTGGATTGTCAGGAATACATATCACGGTTTGTCACTAGTGTTTATTATTGCATAGTGACTTTTCGTGAGGAGAGTTTTGGTGCGACAAGTGGTCTAACATATAATTTCTAAATAATTAGGGAGGTAATTTTGGCACTTCAAATTTAGTCAATGGCACTCCACTTTTAGTTTTATTTTCTCACATGATTAACACACAATGTGGACTGCCAGTGGTAAAAATTGGAGTGCCAAAATCAATTTCCAATAATTACTTCCGTCATCTCTTTTTAAATGTTTAGTTTCATAACTCCAATTTATTAAGAAAATATCATCATTACACATTTCACATCAACTTTTACTTCCACTTTCCCTATTTACCATCTATAGAGATATCATCATTACACTTTTAGTCACTAAGTTTTCAAAATAGAATCTACTTTTAGGGGCAAAATAAAAAATGTACCAATTTTTATCCGCTAACTTTATAAAATGAACACTTATTAAGGGAAAACCCAAAATAAAATACTGGACTCTTAAAAGGGGATTATATGTCAATTAATAAGGGAACTTAGAATTTGAAAAATCCCTATAAGTTAGGGATCAATCAAATCCCTTTACCCCAATCTCAATTTGCATATGTTAGCCGTAAGAAAATGCGTTTTGAATTTTTTTTTTTTTTTCCAATTGTCGTGCATGCCTTTTTTTTTTTTTTTTTTTCAATTGTCGTGCATAGCACAGATTCATGCCAGTAACTAAAAAGATGATAAATCTGATTTTGTTCAAAGGGGAGTAGTACGATACAACTTGTTAGGGAATCAAAATCTTAGAATTGTAAAACCAAAATATCAAATTTCTCTTTTAGAAAAAAATTTCAGTGTCAGGTGGGTATCACGTGATGCCCGCTCGGTGCATTCGAGTTGTCAATTTCATTTTTGGACGGCTCGGATTTGGAGAGAGAAAAAGAGAAAGAATGTGTTTGGGTGAGAGAAAGAGAGAAGGTTTCAATCTGAGCCATCCAAAAGTGTATTAGACGGTCCGAATGTGCCAAATAGATACCACGTGGGATATATCCATTCGGCACCGAGAAATTTCTGCTTTTTTTTAAAGTCACGCATGGCCGAAGTCTTTCAACTTGCAATGTCATTTCCCAAAGTCAAAAGTCTCTAAAAAAAAGTGGACAACACGCTACACGCGTATTGGCCAAAGTATTTCAACTTGCAATATACTCCCTCCGTTCCATTATTTTCTCCCTAATCATATTCTAATCGGTTAAAAAAATTAATTATAACTTTTAATTGGTAATACTATTTATATATAATATGAATCTTGTTTGATAGATTTCAATGAATTCTTTTTAACAATGTTTTTAAAATTACCTAAAAATTTATAGATTATAAGATATAATCAATTGAAAAGTGGTACGGACTTTAAAAAAGAACTAAAGAATGGAGACGGAGGGAGTAATTTTTCGGAGTCTAGGTCTCCCTACCTAAAAGTGGACAAGACCTACCAAAACGTGGACAACACGCATATTTTGTGTTCTTTTAAATTTATTTTAAAATAAATTGGTTTGTTATTATTTGATTTTTTTTTTTGTATTTGTTAAGTTTGCGCCAAACTTTTGTGGATTATTGATTCGTCTTCATGAGAGGAATCGAAAAAGTATTTTTTTTTTACTTTTACCCAAATAGTTCGGAAAATAACCATTTTTTAGCAGAAAAAGTGAAATACTTTTTCGATTCCTCCTCTCGTCGAGACGAATCAATAATCCACAAAAGTTTGACACAAAACTAACAAATGCGAAAAAAATTCAAATAATGACAAACCAACTTATTTTAAGATAAGTTTAAGCGAACGCAGCAGGTGAATATCGATAAAGACATGATGTAATTCCAGAAACCTTCTTAAAAAATAAGTATTTATTTGTAATTTTCAAGCTTAAAAATAATGGGCTTATGAAAATAATTTTTAATTTTTTTTGCATCGTTTAAAAGATCTTAATAATAATATTTATATTACATATTTTTAAATTTCGATAAGTCCATTATTTTTGAACTGAAAAATTACAAATAAGTACGGGCCCTAGTCATGTATCTACAAAAAGAAGTGTTTAAAGCGGACAATACGCATTGATGAATAGTACAAGAAAGCAATAAATGTGGGGCAACTTTTCAAAGCCCTTGTACTCTTCCACCCAGAGGCAATTTACATGATTAAAAGCTATCTATGAAAGTTCTTCTCAATTTGAGATATACTATTCAAAGCTCCTCCATGACTCATCTAAGTTGTTTTCTTAGAAGAGTCCTTTTAAAATTTGGAACGTCCAATACACTTTCGGATGCGCGAGATTAGTCTCCATAAAAACTTATTTATGACTCATCCATAAATAAGTTTTTGTCCGTTTTCGTGAGAAGCCACCAGCGTATGACAAGTGGTCTAACCTAAATTTTCTAAATGCATATATGTTTTAACAAATTAACTGGAGTGATTATTGTGGTGTATGAAAGTTTGTACTAATAATATAGACACGATGGGTCGGGTTAGGTAATAAGTGGGTTGTCAATTTTACCCACACTCATACCGATCTGGTACATCCTCTCAACGTGGACCTCGGGATGTTGTCAAACGGTCCCACGAATTCTTGCAGTCGTTGGTTGGCCGAGGTTGGGTCAGTTTGCCGGCCGGGTTGACAGGTTTTTTTTCACGTTCCTAAACGGTAGTAATTCAGCAGGGAGTGAGAGCTATATTTTGTTATTGCATATATCCTTTTGTATCTGCTTTTTTTTTTTTTGATATGTCTTTTGTATCTACTTTGGTTGTAATTTTTTTTTGAAACTATTGAGCTGGTAAAAATGCTTCTTTTAATGAAATAATTTCCCATCACATACATGGATATGGTTTAACTTCTCACGTGATGATTGTTGTAGGGATACTTTATGTTCCCAATAGTGACCAAAAGCCACATTAAATCTACGGAAAAGCGTCGTATATTTCTTTTTCCTATTTGATGTCGATCTTTGTCCATATCTTCGCCCTCAATTAAGTTAATTGGGAATTGATTATGATGCGGAGAAGGGGATAAAAAAATGCTGAGAGATAAATCACTTTTTTTAAGGTACGTACTACTACGTCATCCCTACTTTCTTCTTTTGCGAGACGAAAGCGTGCTTAGAAAGTGCTTCTTTAAATCGGCATCTCTAAACATACTTTCTTGTCAAGTTTGATTAAGTGGGCAAAGTTAATAACAAAAGCACGTAACGGAAACCATGTTTTACACATTAACTAATTACACTCTAATTATGGCTTCTCGCCTTATCGGTATTCAAGGTATAATTTGCAGTAGCGCAGCGTTGAAGGGTAAAGAGTTTTTAACTTTCTTTTGCAAAAATGAGAAGAAACATGAAAGAAAAAAAGTGTACAAGAAGACTTGGATAACTTTTTAAGTCATGCATGGCCAAGTCTTTCCACTTGCTGTTTAAAAAAGCATTATGGAGTGAAGTCTCTACAAAAAGAAGTGTTTAAAGTGGGCAACACGCATTGATGAATACTACAAGAAAGCAATACTTTGATTAAGCTATCTATGAAAAATGAGAAAATCTTTCTTTACGGTTGTTTCCGTAAAAAAGAAGTTACGGGACCCAATCACGACCGTCTAAAGTGTTTTTGGATGATCCAGATTGAAAATCAATTATGACCGGTAATAATTAATTGTGACTGATCATAATTGAGAACGAATCTCAACCATTGATTGGACAAATAAATGACTGAGATTGCGCCGATAATCCGTGAATAGGTTGTTCATGGTAGAGACGCCGTTGCATATGTCCTTTCATAAATGGTAATTTAGGAATATTTAAATATCCATCCTCTTTATCCATGCCATGTAGGAATTCATCCCGCCCTCTTTTTCATGCTTATATTTTCATCCTCTTAGTGTGTGAAATACCCTTGTTACCCCTTTGCTTGTTTGATTCCTAAATTAAAGGGATTTAAATGAATACCACAGTCCTTGATAAACCTTCTTGACTCCTAAATTAAAGGGATTCGGTTTCATATCACAATCCTCCAATTAAGTGAGAAACAATAGAATGATTTCAAATTTTCGAATTTGTAGATCACCAAATCCCAATGATTTCTACATTCCTTCTTGATAAACAGTCTTTTTGCATTTTAAAATTTTTACATTCGTCTTAGTCCTTCTCCATCCTTTTTCCACAATGACCATCTTTGCATGATAAGTTGACCACATTTTTGCATTTTTCCTTCATTCTTCGAGTTGGCCAACCAGATAACAAAAAATCATATTTTTCATTGATCTTATTACACGGAACATGGCTAAATTACCATAAAAAAAAAAGAAATAACATGACATACTTAAATTACCATGACATTACATGATTAAATTACCATGAGGATTACAACGTGAACACGATAAATATCCTATGAAAAATAATTTATTCTAACAAATATTTCATGGTAAACGGTTCAAATTAATAATTTATCAAATGAAAATAACAGAGAAACATAATTCATGGTAAATGATACAAATAATTTACCATGAAAAATAAAACCAATATAACTGCTAGCGGGCGACGAAGGGCTAGACGTTCTTGACCATGGAGGCACCAACCATCGGAAAACCGAAATCGGAGAACCCAGATCGCAGCCTTCTAGCATCAACACCGATTGCAGCCGCCATAACAATCGTGATTGCACCATGCTTCTTCCTTGGATTTTTGCCGAACTGGTTTGGTGTGGATTTTTGCCGGACTGGTGTGGGCTCCAACCGCAGCCTTTTGGCATCAACTCTGATCGCAACCGCGATGTTCTCATTCCACGGGCTTCGCAACAATGGAGGCTAGATTGGTGTGGATTTTCACCGGACTGGTGTGTCAACGTACGCCCAAAATTAAAAACCTACAAAACCAAAATGGAAGTTGCGGGTGGGGGGAGAGGTTTGGGGGGCGGCGTTAAAATGGCCGGGTGTGGGAGGCATTAAATAGTTGGGATTGGATGAGGATTATTCAATCCCAAAAATTTCGGAATTCAAATCAACGAGGTTCGCTGGAAATCGCAGGATGGGATGGGGAAAATTATGTTTTGATCCCTTTTCCGGTGTTTTATTTATATATATATATATATACGGGGCGGTTCCAGAGACATTTATAAAAACACTTAAAAAAACACTCCATAATTCCCGATCAAATTTTAATGATCCGAGCCGCTCAATGTGATCAGAATGTGATTTTAAGGGTACCCGTGAGAAATCAGCAAAAAAAATGACCGGGAAGGGTTTGATCCGAACAGTTCCATATTGTTTTTTATTGAACGGTTCAATTAAAAACTGCTCAAAACAAGCACTTCCCGGTAAATGTTTCTGGACCAAGCCCATCGCCTCCTAGCGTAGAGCCCAATTAATTTCGTTGGATACCTGAAATTTGATAGTGAAATGGTAGTGAGGATTTTACTGGGAGATTATGGGATGGGGTTACTGAAAAATGGCCATTTAACCGATTTATGCTATTTGAAACATATATTTCACAACGAAACCGTGCTTAGCAAAACGCCTCCTTACCTTGGGTTGGTTTGGCCTAGTGGTGCTGTAGCCAGCTATAGGATGGTGAGGTCTAGGTTCGACTCGCCTACTAAACAAGCTTTTGGCAATTTTTAAACATTCGAGACGAAAGCGTGCTTAGAAAGCGCTTCTTTAAATCGGCATCTCTAAACATACTTTTTTGTCAAGTTTTGATTAAGTGGGCAAAATTAATAACAAAAGCGCATAACCGAAACCACGTTTCATACTGTTTCAAAATAACACCAGAATATGGTTGTTCTGTGCTTTTGTTTGCTGTCTTCTCTTATGTGTGTACTTCAAGCAGGTTATGTCAACTACCACATCGATTTGAGTCGCTGTTTTCAGCTGCTGAAATGTTTTCCAGTTCTTCTAAAGTTATGACTGTTAAAAGTAGTATTAAGCTTTAGCAGCGTGTTGACATTTTATGCATGTGAACTTACCAATGAAAGATGCATGCAGCAGCAAAGAAGATAGAGCCCTTGATCCCTTTGGAACGACGATGCTACATGAACACCTTCCAATAGTTTCCAATTGACTCCTTTTTCTGGGTAGTCATTTTTTACGTGTGGATGTATGTGTGAAAATAATGCTTTAAAACAAGCTTTATACTCACGTAACTATGTATAATGGCTCCATAAGCCGTCCGGACTTCCTCAAATTCTGGAGCAGATAATTGGTTGTGCGGTTGAAAAATCCAGATTTAGAGCCTCTGTGTTTGGTTTGAACATCCTAAAACCTGCTTCTGTAATGACTACGCGATTGTTTATAACAGAATCTTTCATCTGCTGCCAACCTTGGCTTCCCTGTCCTCAGTATTTCAACCTTAGCTGATGCTGTGAGCTTAAAAGTACCTTAACCAATATCTCTCTATGAAGTGTTTAAAGTTATTCTCATTCTCCCCTCTTTGTTAATTTTAACATTATGTGAGGTGTGTGTGAACTTGAACATGCGAATCATGAAAATGGACAATAAACTGCAATCAGATAATTTTGCGAGTAACTTTGTACAAGTAATCATTCGGATCAGATTCAAGCCAGACAAATACACACCACACTCAAATGTCGTAAAGTAACTAAGCAAAAAGCGAAATTGCACGCCCCTTCTCGCTTAATTATTTTGTACAAAACCAACCGTCATGTGGTTTTAACTAATGGAGACTAGCTATTTTGGTGATGTTGGCTTTGGGTGAGAAGACTTACCAGTGATGGCTTTCTTCACCTTGGCAAGTGAATGCTTGACCTTTGACCCAACACCTGAAAGTATATTGTGATGATGAGGTTTCTTATGTGCAATTTTGACATCCATATCTCTTGATGCTTCTACCATGACTGGAGCATCAGAGCCCGAGTCTTCTCTTTTCAGTTCATCTCCTTCCTCTTCTTCATCTTTCTTGTCATGTACTGCTTCTTCTTCTTCAGCTTCTACTGTTTCTGCTGTCTCATTTTGCGGCTCTTCCTTGTTTCCCATCAATTCTCGCTTTTCAGTCACGTCTTCACCCACTTGCACATTTCGTTTTGTGGATCTCTGCAAGAGGTCAGATAATGACAGCTTAGCTGACTCTATCATTTGGGACTCTTCTGTTATTTCTTCAGATTGTTTGCCCATTCTGTTATCTTCTCCACATTCCATTCCTTTGCTGTTTGTATGTTCTATGCTCTCACTTGGATCTGTTTTGCTTGCAATCTGCTCATGGGGTGTGGCAAGGGAGGTCTTCTCTAGGCCTTGTACGTCTTCAGAAATATTCATTCTGACCGCTTCACGTGATACCTCCCTTTCTGAATCCATGATATGAGGCAAAACATTAGGCTTTCATTTTCCCATGGACTTTCTTCTTCTTCGATAGCGGTTATTGTCTGAATCTTTTCGTCAAGCTTCGCCTCATCTGCCATCACTGAGACTACTGGCTCCTGCAGAAAAGAAGAATTGCCAAATTCAGGATTTTGGGCTCCATTTGTTGACATTATTATTGCTAGAGAAGTTGTGCTTACCTTATCCATTGTGTGTGCCTGAAGTTGAAAGCCATTTCCTTCTTCTGGTATGCTTTCTGGTTCTGCTGTCAGTTTGTCAGACATGAAATGATGTTGCTTTGTATCTACAGCTTTCTCACTCACTTCGTCTGCTAGTGTTTCCTGTGAAGTTGCTGTAGTAGACGAAATACTTGGTTTATTTGAGCCATCTTTCTTGGTCAGATCCAAGTCTTCTGTACCACCATTTCCTTCACATCCTGGTTCAGGAAATGTATGCCCCAGCTTCTCATTGTCCACAAGGCTTTCCGAATCAATAGTGCCAGCAGTAGCAATTTCTCTTTTGGGTTCACATGGTTCAATGTTTCCATGATTTGGGTCAAGATCACGTTCAGAGAAATCATCGAACGTTTCAAGTTCTTTTCCATCCAGAGCTTCTTCAGCTGCTGTGTCTGCTACTGGTGGCACAACTAGGTCTTTGTTTTGCAATTGCCCATCCTTGCTAATCGCAGTTTCCTCGTCATTATCACCTGCTCTTTCCACTTCATGGCTAACCAACATTGCCTCAGAGCTTTTTAACTGCACGGCAAATACATGTGCGGATATATGGTCAGTATTGTGTAAGTGGCATTGATGAAAGAAGAACAAGAGAAGGAAACGGAATCCACCAAAGAAATTCAAAATAGCAAAGCATATTAAAATCACACACTACAAATGACAATCTGCCTTCCAATTTCTAGATATTTGAAAGAAGAAGAAAGCCCCCTGAGCGGAAGTGATATGGAAGCCCAAAAAGATGCCGAATGGCACTCTATCCCATAATCAGTCCATGTCCTCAACCTTATATTCGAACGCCCTAGCATTCCAAACTTTGGTATAATGCATGAGACTCCTAAATATCTTAACATCCCAGGATGTTTTCGTATACAGATTAGGAAGTTACTGATACTCACAAAAAGTCTGAGATGAAGCAGCTAACTTTTCATCTACAACAAAATAGTGCCGTTATCTTCTCTTGATAGTGCCGTTATCTTCACTTCTGGTGAAGTTCAGGATGGGATGTAGATGTTGGTGGCCCTACGAAGCTTAGGCTTCTCCGGGTCCGAAATGTCTTCTATCGAAGCCATTTCCTCCGCGGAGTCTATCGACTCACCACAGGCTATACTGCCAAGAAAGGAAGGCGACCTCAAAGACTGGCGGCGGCTAATTCGCATGACGAAAAGCTAGGTTTTATTCCATCTCTAGTTTCATCGGATCGTTCATAGATGACATGCTTCTAAAGATTGCTGCTCAACAGCGTACGGCTGACGACAACGCAAGGCCGTGTACCAAAAAGCTGCAACCCAGTAGAATGTACCAACGCCTGATAGCTTCAACGCGCCCAGGAGTCCTATAATCTGATAGTCAGGTTGCCCTACTTACGGGGATAGTGTTTCAAAAGACTTTTTCCCCTATTGTATTGGGATATTCGTCTGACTTCTTCCCTCCATACTGTTCATATGGAGTCCTTTTGAAGATGTGATTGGGATTCGGACTCAGCGTGGAAATAATTCAGGGCTTCCCTAAGACCCCCTACGCAATGGGGAGGTTTCTCGGACAATTCCTTAGCACATATGGCTATGGATGCTGCAAACAGGCTTTCTGCAATTGCTGCCGAAATGGAGCAACTGCAAAATGAAATTCAAGAGCACCGTGATCTGTGAGGTTCTTTGTCTATTGCAAATCGAAACTCTATGTTTAACCAAGTATCTTTATTCCTAAATGGGCGAGAATGTAAGATATCTGGAGAAGATTGGTATTTCTGTTGGATAAGTTGCTGTAAATACAATCTTGAATTCATGTGATTTATGCTTACTGTCACAGCGGGTACATAGCAAGGAAAAAAAGAGCAACCAAAAACGTTTTCTGAAATATTTTAGCACTAACAGTGTTGAACATAAAAGCCCTGTTGTATTCATTTCACGACGATTCAAACTTCTGCAAGGATTTTTCCTTATGAAAGGGAACGAGGGTAATGTTATCTTACCTCTTCAATTTGAGCTGTTGCCTCTGTTGCTGTGTCTGTAAAGTCTGTTTCATCACGGTGACTTTCAAGAACTGATTGATTAGTTATCTCATCCGACGCTGAAACTTGGTGAGGGCCCTTATCGTCAGCTCTGACCACTCCTTCCATATTTTTGTCTACACAATCTTCTTCAGATTCCTTAAACACCTGTACAGTGATCAAAAGCTTCAACGTTAGAAAGAGAGAGGAGTAAGAAAGGAAGACACAAGTTAGGGGTAAACATTTAAATTCTGACCATTTCATGTTGAATCTCGTTCCTTGAGGTATCAAATATCGTGTTTGATCTTTCTCCTGGATAATCCTCTGCCCTTAATTCATCTTCTTGGTTGGTCTTTGTGGCTGTTTTTTCCCGAAGAGATATTTGATCCAAGTTTCTGGAACCTTGCATTTCCTCCGAGATCTGTTCAGGGTTCTTGGTTAATCGCCATCGAATAGTTACCAAAGAGCACAAAAAGGAGGATAAAACAAATAAGCAGATGCAAAAAATATACGTCGCTACCCTTTAATTTCTTTCTCACCTTTTCCGTTGAAGTATATTTCTCGATGGCTACTTCTTCAGTTATTTCCTTGCAATGATTTTCCCCATCCCCCAATTCAGTTGTGTTTTCCTTGGGAGTCTCTTCTATGACTTCTATTCCCTCTGATGTGAGGGGTACTGCAGGACTGTTGATTGCAGACATAGATTCAAGAAGAACCTCTCCATTCTTCTCAAACTTGAGATTAGAGGCTCCTTCGTACTTTCCACCAGTGTCTTCTGTTGAATGCTCTCTGACTGTTGGATATGGTGTAGGTAGATTATCAGCATCCTTGTTTGAGTTCTTTGAATAGACAATGTCCTCATCTGTTGAAGCCTCCTGCGAACTCTGCTGAACAGGTCTTTCCTCAAATTGCGATGGAGCATCAGTTGAACGCTTTTCGAGACCTGTGTTCTCTTTATCTGGTGATATATCTTGGCTGTCCTTTTGTAGTTTCAGCTCCAAATTAGAAACTTCAAGCTCCCTCTGCCCTTCATCCTGCAAGCATGGTTTTTCTATTGTACTCTTTGGTTCATGAAGTTGCTCTACTAATTGAGGTGTGAGAGTCTGATTAATGGCAGTCTTGACATCAATGGCTGTTTGAGCACCTTGATAGGTGGGCTCGAATACAGTTTCGGGAACTGCTTTGGTTTCTTCTTGAACTTCATCTGTACGAGTCTTTTCCTCCACAAGTGGGCTTGACCCAAACTCCTTAAATTCTTCAAAGCCATCACCTTTGGACTCGGATATCGCTTCTGAATTTTTGGCTTCTTCAACTTGAACTTCATCTGCTTCTGACTCTTCTATGGTTGTGCCCACATGGCGGATCCCGTGTTCAGTTGTCGGAAGTTTAGACAACATATCTGTGGCTTCCTCAAGCTCACTCTTGTCGAGTTCTGTTGCATATTCCTTAGTGCTCTCAAAGGAAGAGGATGACAACTGAATTTTCTCTTCTAATTTACCAACCGAGAGAGGATGATCAAGGTTCTCACCATCAGTAGCTGCATGAGCACCTTTGTATCTGAGATCAGGTATTTTTGCAGTTACTTCTTTGGTTTCGTCCTCTACTTTTTCTGTCTCTGTGTCTTCTATAGCTGGGATTGTCTGAATCTCATGAATCTCTTCAAAAACCCGATCTTTGGACTCAGATTCTGCATCCAAAGTCTTGGTTTCATTTAGTTCAACTTCATCTGCATCTGTAGGAATCTTTTCCACAGGTGGGCTTGACCCAATCTCCTTAAATTCTTCAAAGCCATCACCTTTGGACTCGGGTATTGCTTCAGAAGTTTTGGCTTCTTTAACTAGAACTTCATCTGCTTCGGACTTTTCTATGGTTGTGCGGCTTGTGCCCACATGGTGGATCCCATGTTTGGTTGTTGGAAGTTTAGACGACAAGTCTGTGGCTTTCTCAAGCTCACTCTTGTCAAGTTCTGCTGCTTCTTCCTTTGTGCTCTCATAGGAAGAGGATGACAACTGAATCTGCTCTTCTAATTTACCAACGGGGAGAGGATGATCGAGGTTCTCACCATCAGTAGCTGCATCAACACCTTTATATCTGAGATCAGGTATTTTTTCAGTTACTTCTTTGATTTCAACCTCTACTTTGTCTGTCTCTGTGTCTTCTGCAGCTGGGATTGTCTGAATCTCATGAATCACTTCAAAACCCCGATCTTTGGAGTCAGATACTGCATCCAATGCCTTGGATTCATTTAGTTCAACTTCATCCGCCTCTGTTTTTTCTTCAATTACATCGTTTGCACTGCTGAATTCGGTTACCGGAAGTTGGAACACTGAACCAGAGTTTTCTTGAAGCTCCAAGCTGCCAACTTCTGTAACATCTTTATCTGTGCTCCCCTTTTCGATTGCTACTGAAGTTTCACCATCCTCTTCCTTGGAAAGCAAGGCAGAGGATGGCACCTGAAGTTCCTCTTCTATCTTCTCAGCTCGGAGAGTTTGAACAGGGGCCATTTCATCATCTCTGGATGTGCCAAAACATGGATTAATGGGTTCTGACAATGCTTCGGGAACTCCTCTGATTTGCTTTTCAATTTCATTTGTTTCAGCCCCTCCCGCAGTCAAGCTTGTACCTGTCTCATGAATCTCTTTGACAGCCTGGTCTTCAGACTCGGGCACTGTGTCAGGAATTTCGGCTTCAACTTCAACATCTTTTGCATCTGATTTCTCAACAGCTATGTTTGCACTCTCTTCCTTCTCACGTTCGTGTATTGGAAGCTGAGACATCATAATAGAAGTTTCTTCGGACTTCATGCTGTCAAATTCTGCATTCTGTTGACTAGCATCACCTGTTGTGACTGTATCAGGGGCCTCCACGTGCTCATCATTTAGCTGGAGTTCTCCCAAGCTTGTTACTTTTGTTGCCTCTGAAGGTGCAACGATTTCATCCCCACTAACTGTTTCTCCACCTTGATTTACGTCTTCAGGCAAAGCTTCACAAACTTCTCTGGTTTGTGTTTCCATTTCTTCTGTTCGAGTCTCTTCGACACTTGTACCTACCTCATGAATTTCTTTGACTCTCTGATCATTGGACTCAGGTACTACACCAGGTAAATCAATTTCTTTGACTTCAACATCGTATGCATCTGACTTCTCTTCAGTTACACTTTCATTGTCTGCTCTCTCATATATGTGTACTGGAAGCTGAGACACCATGCTGGAGGTTTCTTCAAGCTCCTGTTGGCTAGCATCAAGTGTTTGAGTTGTTTGTAGCCTATCAAGGGCTCTTAACTTCTCATCAGTGTCATGGCCGCCATGGTTGGTCTCGAGTACCTTTTGGCATATTAACATCCAGTTAGGCTTTTTTGTTCAGAGAAGAATTAAGATCAGGAAAGGAAGAGAATGTAGCATGTATCTGATGACAGCTAGGTCTCAAAATCTGAATCTGGTCTCTCATTGGGGCATCCCATGAAAGCTTGCCGCAATGCAACTAGAGGCTTTCATGTTACATATCAAGAATAGGTGTAATTTATTACACCCTGAAGACCTAAAAACCCAAGGCTTAGTCTAGAAGATGTGCCTATTTACTACTAGATCCATGGGGCTAATTGCTCATATGACCAACTTTTGACTTTACATATGTCTATGTTAAAAAATGTCTACTTGTTCTGTTTTGTTTTTCTTATATGAAATCATCTAGTTAACCGTGGTGTTGTTTTTTCAATGTGTTGTCCTATAACATAATATACAATGGCTTTGTAGTCTGGTTTACCTCTTCTGTGGACATCTTTGTGATCATGGCATTGTCTGTAGAGCTCTCGGTGTCCAATTCTTCTGCACTGGGAACTGTTGACCAGTCCTGAGCTCTTTTCTCCTCTGCTTGAACTTGATTTCCAATTCCCTTGCCTTCACCGGTAGTCTCAAGTTCCTCTCTAATCTGTATAGTAGATAAAAATAAGTATACACAAAAATTGCATAGAACTTCCTATAAAATTCCAATTTGGTTCTCTATTAGTCTCCTCGGTACATTAAACTATGGATTGGTGGTATGGCTCATTCACAGGGCATTTTCTTAGCTAAAAGCTATACCACTTCTAGAAAATGACTTTTAGGAGATAATTTGCTTGGATAATTTTTTGTTTTAGTTTTCCTTCTCAGGGGAGTCTCCTGTTTGTATTTCTTTCTTTCCTTTTTATCAAAGTTGTTCTTTTTTTCTATTCCTTACAGGGTTTGTTATATGCACATGAAAGAATTTTGAAAGAAACATTTTGTTATTTTTGTAAGAATAATGATAAGCCCTAAATAGTGTATATAAATGGGCTTATCTCTCTCATTTTTGTCACACGCACGCGCGTAACTTGTTTGATTTGAATGATATTGCGCGAAGGTTGTGTTTTTGGTATTTTCAAGTTAATTGTGTGAATAAGGCGTGCTTTGACGCCATGGATGGCTACCAAGAGTGTCCAAGGCCTTGAGGCCATGTGACACCCCGCCGCCGAGTCCCAAGAATCGTGAATTGATGTATCAGAGGGTATTCGGGCCGTCAAATGGCCAAGAGAAGATGAAGGAAAGAAGGGTTGAAAATTGTCCGGATGCTACATGTACAGCGGTACATGTAGCCAAGGATCAGAGCCAAATTTAAGAGGGTTGCTATATGTACCACTTTTACCCTGCTACATGTAGCAACTGGGAAAAATCTGCAGATTTTGTGCCCGACTTTGGGATATTTTAAGGGCATTTAGGACCTTTTGTAACACATTTTTAGGGGGTATAAAAGCTAGAGACCCCCATTTCATTAGGTTATCTTCCAATTTCACTTCTCTATCTACCTCTCTCCTCTCCCTAGCTCTCACTCTCTCTCCCCAGGAGGTTGATTGCTAGGGTTTTAAGGCTTTTGCTCTTCATTAAACTTGTAAGTTCACTCAGGATCGTTATTAATCTAGTTTTTATTTCCGTTTTTGTGAATGTTTTCATATCTCTCTTCATTTCCCTTCATGTTTACACCCACTAAGGGTGAGTAGTGTTCAAGGCTCGGTCATGGGGTGATTTCTACCCCATGATTTAGGTAGTTTAATGGCTTCTCTCATTTCTTGTGCTTAATGTGATTTGTGAATGGATTAAGTTCATTTTTATGTAACAAAACCTAGGGTTGTTAATCTCTTTGATTATGTGTAGGCAAGAACTTGATCTCTTGCCACATACTCCTATAATGCTTGGAGCTATGTCACTCTAGGTGTTTGCCAAAATGCCTCAAAGAACTTACTGAACTCTAATCTTTGGTCTAAACTTAGGGTTGTTAACTTCTTTGATTGTGTGTTGACAAGTCTCATTGGCACACCCAATGCTTAGAACCATGGCACTCTATGTGTTTGATAAAATGCCTAAATGAGTTCCTTTCCATTTTCAAACCCCGTTGTATGAGTTAAACTTGATTTTCATGGTTAAATCTTCCGAGTGAGATCAAATGACAATGACTCTCACTTGAGTTATCAAAGAGAAGCATTGAACGGCCTAAGTTGTGGGCGGAATGAACCCCTAGACCTTGCCGCTTTTACTTTCTAGTCAATCTTAGTTTTCCATTAAAGTTAGGAGGTAGAGAGAATTTCCATCACTCAAAAGTTGGCTGTCTCAAAGCCGAACTAAAGGTTGGCGGTCCTAACGCTAAAAACCCTTCGTAAATCAAACCTCTGGCCTAGCTCCATTGGCTCCCTGTGGATTCGACTCTGGACTTCCGGATATTATGCTACAACCGACCTAGCCCTACGCTTGGGGCGCTCTTTACTACGACACACTTTGGTCGAGCAAGCAAATAACAGTTAAGATTCAGAAATTGGTTAATGAGCTAACCTCAGCTTGGAGCATCTTTGTCCCTTCTATATCATCTCTATCTGTACTCCCCTTTTTGTCTGTGGTTGTAGTTTCACTCTCCAGTTCCTTGGAAAGCAAGCCAAAGGATGGTGCTTCAAGTTGCTCTTCCAGCTTCTCACCTTGGAGAATTTGACTAGAGGTAATTTCATCATTCCTTGCTGTATCAACACCTTGATTCATGGCTTCCGATAATGCTTCAGGAACTTCGCTGATTGGTTTTTCGATTTCATTTGTATCAGTCTCTCCCACATTCAGGCTTGTACCTGTCTCATGGATCTCTTTGACAGCCTGATCTTCAGACTCCGGCACTGTGTCTGGAATTTTGGTTTCTTCAACTTGAACATAATTTGCTTCCGACTTCTCTAGAGGTATACTGTCTTCCTCCTCATGTTCATGTATTGGAGGCTGAGACACCATGATACAGGTCTCTTCAAGCTTCATGCTCTCAAATTCTGAATCATGTTGACTAGCATCAGCTGTTTCGATTGTGTCTAGATTCTCAGCACTTGAATGTGTATCAAGGGCCTCCATGTGATCATTTAGCTGAATTTCCCCCAAGCTTGTTTCTTTCATTCCCCCAGAAGGTGCAATGATCTCGTCCCCACTTACTGCTTCAACACCTTGTTTAATAGTGTTAGGATATTGTTAGTATTTGACATTGTCCCACATTGGTTATCTAAGTCTTGTAATGAGTTATTGGTTATTATAAATAAAGGTTATTTGTGTGAGGGTTAATTACAACCCTACACACTCTTTCTTTCCAAACAACATGGTATCAGAGCGGGGTCTTAACCCTAATCTTAAACCACCTCTATAATCCCCACGTAGCCCACCCATCTGCCAGTTAAAAAAAAATAAATAAATAAATTACCCATCGTTGCCCACCCACCAACCTTGCTGCCGACACACCCCTTACTGCCGCCGACACCTACCCACTCTAGCCCGACCCTCTCCAGCCCTTTCCACTGCCTACCCACCGTTAGCCATCCATCCCAGCCACCTCTGGTCCCCGAACACCCTGACCCAGTTCTGATTAGGTCCATCGACCCTAGCCTAGGCTTCGCCTGGCCTCGCCGCCCACCGGCGACCCCTCGCCGACCACCGGCGACCCCCCCTCGACCCTCGCCGGTCACCGCCGTCCACTCTCTGGCCACCAGCGACTCTGTTTCTCCTCAAACAGGTCTTCTTTGCCGCTGGCTGCAGTTTTCGGGCACCGATCTGTGCCGTATTTGCTGGGTTTTCTGTTGCTTCGTCTCTCTAAATGGTTTTTCGTTGCTGGGTTTTCTGTTGCCATGTTTTCCGTTGCTCTCGGCTGTGGTCTTGTCTGTGAACATCAGTTTGCTTTCTTACTATGTCTCCACTGTTGCTCCTTGACTATTCTACGCGTTTTCTGTGATGGATCAATTGCTCCTTGAATATCATGCACTTAGTTATTCTTTGGGTTTTACTATTTGTTGGTGACTCGTGTTGATTATGCTGTTGCTGTGTTCCTTTATTGGTGGCATTATTGGTCCCATTTTATTGTAGTTACTGTCTCTCTCCTATTGGATTACTTATCTGTTGGTCTCCGTGCTGCGATGGGGTCCACTCCTGCTGCTAGTTCTAGTCCTGTTGGTGCTGTTGGTTTGTCTCCAAATTGGTATCCTGAGATGTTGTCAATTACTGCTCTTCGTTTGAATGGCAAGAATTATGTTACATGGGCAAAATCTGTGGAAACATATTTTATGGGTGCACAGCAATATACTTATCTATCTGATGATCCTCCTAAGTCTACTGACTCTACTTATGCAAATTGGGTAGTTGAGGATGCTCGGATTCGTCTTCGCTTGTGGAATAGTATGGAACCGGCCATTGCTAGTACATTTGTCTTTTGTGATACTGCTAAACAGGTTTGGCAACGGGCTAAGGAGTTATATTCCGGGGTCAATAATCTTCGCCGGACTTTTGATCTTTATCAGACTTATTTTGCACTTAGCCTTGGTGATTCTACTTTGGACGAGTATTATGCTAAGTTCAGTGGTGTTTGTGCGGAACTTAACATTTGTCAGCCTCTTTCTACTGATATTACGGTTATGCGTTGTCAGCGTGAGAACTTGCATGTGGCTCGCTTCCTGTCTGGTTTACCTAAGAATTTTGATCCAGTTAGCTGTCAACTACTGGGGGAGCGGGAGTTGCCTCCTCTAACTGAAGTGTTTAGCCGTCTTCGTCAGTCTGATACTAGTTCTGCTCCACCACTGCCTCCTGATCATTCTGCTTTAGCCACATCTGCTTCTGGTGGTTCATATTCTCGTGCTTCTATTCGTGGTGGTCGAGAGTCAGGGGGCGGTGGCCGCGGCTTTGGTCGTGATTTTGGCCGTGGTGGCCGTGGACAATCATCTGGCGGTCGTGGCCGTGGGCAATCCTTTGGTGGTAGTAGGGTATCTCGGTATTGCACTCACTGTCATGGGACTAATCACACTATTGACTATTGTTGGGTTTTACATGGTCGTTCATCTGCGCATCAGGCTGCTATTTTTGAGGATGATGGACATCCCTTGACTGAGGGCTCTAGCTCCACTTCGCGTGTGGTTACTATTCCAGAGGATGAGTACCATCGTCTTACTTCTGCATCATCTTCCTCCACTGCTACGTTCGCTCAGAAAGGTTCCTCTTTTGCTGGTGTTGCTTCTAATACTCCTTGGGTTATTGATTCCGGGGCTACTGATCATATGACTGGTAGTCCCACCCTTTTATCTGGTTCTCGTTCTCTTGGGAAATCCCCACATGTCACATTGGCTGATGGTTCCACCGTTGCTGCTTCTGGTTTGGGTTCTGTTAACTTGAGTCCATCTCTTCCTTTACATTCTGTTTTACATGTTCCTCATTTTCCATATAGCCTTTTCTCTGTTAGTCAGCTTACCAAATCCTAAAATTGTTCTGTGACATTCTTTCCTGGCTCTTGTGTTTTTCAGGATCTCACGACGGGGAAGAAGATTGGTGGCGGTGCTGAGCGTGGTGGTCTCTATTACTTTAGTGCTGAAGAACTATCCTCCTCCGTTGCACTTCAGTCCTCTACTTCACCATATCAGCATCATTGTCGTCTTGGGCATCCGTCTCTTCAGAATCTCAAGCGGATGGTCCCCTCTTGTAGTCGTGTCACTGACTTGCCATGTGAAGTCTGTGAATTTAGTAAACACCATCGTGTTTGCTTTCCCCCTAGGATAGAGAGTCGGGTGTCGAGACCTTTTCAATTAGTTCATTCTGATATTTGGGGTCCTATTCATGTTTCGTCTCGGTCTGGTTTTCAGTATTTTGTTATTTTTGTTGATGATTATTCACGGATTACTTATGTTTATCTTATGAAAGAACGCTCTGAGTTGTACGCAATTTTCAAGTCATTTTATCAAGAAATAAAAACTCAGTTTGATGTTTCTATTCGTATTTTTCGTTCTGATAATGCTCGTGAATATTATCGTAATGCATTGTCCGTTTTTCTTAATGATCATGGTGTTATCCACCAAACATCTTGTTCTCGTACTCCACAACAAAATGGCGTGGCCGAGCGCAAGTTGCGACATATTCTTGACGTCGCCCGTGCCCTTTTATTTCAGCGGCAAGTGCCCAAATCCTATTGGAGTGACGCTGTTCTTACTGCAGCCTACCTTATTAACCGTATGCCATCTACCGTATTAGGGGGTCAGATTCCGCATTCTGTTTTGTTTCCTGGTCGTCCATTATATTCTTTACCCCCTCGTGTTTTTGGCTGTACCTGTTATGTTCATGCTCTGGATCCAGGCAGGGGTAAATTGGACCCTCAATCTATCAAATGTGTCTTTCTTGGATATTCTCGCACTCAGAAGGGGTATAAGTGTTACTCTCCTTCTCTTTGTCGTGAGTTTGTGTGTGCAGATGTGACCTTTAATGAGTCATTGCCCTATTTTCCGGTTTCTTCTTCGGTGGATCCATCTCACTACATCCTCACGGCAATTCCAACTCCACCACCGTTGCAAGTATATGTTCGTCGGTCTAAAGTTCCGCCACCTCAGCCATCTACCACATCTTCCCCTGCGTTGCGAGATCCAGTCGTCTCTCCTGCTTATCTTCCTATTGCTCTTCGCAAAGGTACTCGTACTTGTACTTCTCATCCCATTGACCGTTATGTCTCTTATGCTCATTTATCCCCATCTCTTCGTGCATTTGCCACTTCTGTTTCGTCTATATTTGTTCCTAGCACTGTCCAGGAAGCCTTGTCTATTTCTGAGTGGCGGACAGCGATGGAGGATGAAATGACTGCTCTTCATCATAATGGTACTTGGGAGTTGGTACCTCTCCCACCTGGAAAGACCAGAGTTGGGTGTCGCTGGGTG
Organism: Rhododendron griersonianum; assembly: GCA_018127125.1. Lineage (NCBI taxonomy): Eukaryota > Viridiplantae > Streptophyta > Magnoliopsida > Ericales > Ericaceae > Rhododendron > Rhododendron griersonianum. The sequence continues at coordinate 6,666,925 of CM030795.1, read as the reverse complement.
TTCACCGTCAAGTATCATCCTAATGGGTCTATTGAGCGCTACAAAGCCCGTCTGGTAGCTAAAGGATATACTCAAACATATGGTGTTGATTATGCTGAGACTTTTTCTCCGGTTGCCAAACTTGGTTCTGTTCGACTTCTTATCTCTCTCGCCGCCAATCTTGGTTGGCCTCTATTTCAGTTGGATGTTAAAAATGCTTTTCTTCACGAGGATCTTCAGGAGGAAGTTTATATGGAGCAACCACCGGGGTTCGTTGCTCAGGGGGAGAGTAATCAGGTGTGTTGGCTTCGCAAAGCATTATATGGCCTCAAGCAGTCTCCTAGAGCCTGGTTTGGCAAGTTCAGTGATGCTGTCTTACGATTTGGCATGCATCGATGTCAGTGTGATCATTCGGTCTTTTCTCTTACATCAGATCGCGGCAAGGTATTGCTAATCGTCTATGTGGATGATATTATCATTACTGGTGATGATCAGAAAGGCATTAATGAGTTGAAAGATTTCTTACAACGCGAGTTTCATACCAAAGACTTGGGAAAATTACGATACTTCTTGGGTATTGAAGTGGCGTGATCTAAAGATGGTATTAGCTTATCTCAGCGGAAATATGTGTTGGATATTCTAGAGGAGACTGGGTTGTTGGGAGCTAAGCCTGTTGAGACCCCTATGGATCCCAATGTCAAGCTTTGTGTGGATCAGGGGGAGTTACTTCCTAATCCTGATCAGTACCGTCGTTTGGTTGGTAAGTTAAACTACCTTACCATTACTCGCCCTGATATCTCGTTTGCCGTTAGTATTGTGAGTCAGTTTATGTCTGCTCCTCGTCTTCCGCATTGGGAAGCTGTTGTTAGAATTGCGAAGTATCTTAAGGCACATCCTGGGCTCGGTTTGTTCTATCAGACTAATGGACACTTGCGTATTGAGGCATTTACCGATTCTGATTGGGCAGGTGGACCATCTGACAGAAGATCTACTACAGGGTATTGTGTCTTCTTAGGTGGAAATCTTGTCAATTGGAAGAGTAAGAAGCAAACAGTGGTTGCACGGTCAAGTGCAGAAGCAGAGTATCGAGCAATGGCCCATACGACATGTGAAATTGTATGGGTGCGCTCATTTCTTGAGGAAATCGGATTTGAGGTGAAACTTCCTATGAATCTATACTGTGACAACCAGGCAGCAATTCACATTGCATCAAATCCAGTCTTTCATGAAAGAACTAAACATATTGAAGTGGATTGTCATCTTGTGCGGGAAAAGTTAGCAAGTGGTGTGATAGCTACTCCCTTTGTATCCACTGGCGCTCAGTTGGCCGACATGTTTACTAAATCATTGTTCAAACCACGGTTAGAATTGTTATGTAACAAGCTGGGACTTTTTGATGTCTACTCTCCAGCTTGAGGGGGAGTGTTAGGATATTGTTAGTATTTGACATTGTCCCACATTGGTTATCTAAGTCTTGTAATGAGTTATTGGTTATTATAAATAAAGGTTATATGTGTGAGGGTTAATTACAACCCTACACACTCTTTCTTTCCAAACAACAAATAGCTTTGGAAAATGATTCTGGGACTTCTCTAGTTTGATATGCAATTTCACTTGTATGTGCCTCTCCCACAGGTAGGCTTGTACCTGTCTCCTGAATTTCTTGGACTCTTTGATCTGTAGGCTCGCGTACTGAGCCAGAAATTTCTAATTCTTTTTCTTCAACATCATATGTGTCTGACTTGTCTACGTTTGCACTAATATTCTCCAATTTCTCCCATTCATCCACTGAAAATTGAGACACCACGCTGGAGGTTTCGTCAAGCTCCTGTTGGCTAGGATCAGATTTTTCAGTTGTTTGCAGGCTTCCGGTGTCTGAACTAGTGACAAGGGCCTTTACAGGCTCATCAGTGTCCAGGCCTCCATGGTTGGTCTCAAGTACCTATTGACATCCAGTTAGGATTTATTGTTCAGATAAGAATTAAACGCAGGAAAGGAAGTGAATTAAGCATATCTGGAGACAGCTAGGTCTCAAAAACTGTATCTGGACAAGGCAACTATTAGAGTTTTAAGATTCAATTATTAAGGAACAATCTAATTCATTTTATGCCAAAATAACCCCAAGGCTTGGTTCAAAAGGTTTGCCTATTGACTCCTAGATCCATGTGGATAATTGCTTATTTGGCTGATATTTGAGTTCATATTTGTTATCTAAACAAATGGCCGGTTGTCCTTTTTCTTCGTACTTTTGTTATGTAAAGATCATTTGCTTATCATACGAAATAATGTTGTTAACCGTACTGTCCTTAACTTCGTTCTTTTCCTATGACATAATTGACAGCTGTTTCATAGTCTGGTTTACCTCTTGTGCAGACATCGTGATGACGGAGTTGTCTTTCGAGCTCTCAGCATCCAATTCTTCTGCGCTGGAAACCGTTGACAAGTCTCGAACTCTGTTTTCCTCTCCTTGAACTTGATTTTCTATGCCCTCGCCTTCACTGGTTGTATCAAGTTCCTCTCGAATCTGTTTAGCCGATAAACATGTGTAAAGAAAATAATTAAAGGGAACGAACTCTAAACTTCTGAATTGGATCTCCCTTAGTCTCCTCTGTCCTGGGTGATTGACTTATGTGATTAGGAGATTTTACTTCTGCTTGGAGATCCTAGTGATGTTTCTTTCTCTTGGAACGATGATACTCATTCAGAGTGCGTTTCCATGGGTAAGAGCATTACCACTTGTAGAAACTGAACTTTAGGAGTTAAGTTGCTTGGAGAATTTCGTGTTTTTGTTTTCCTTTTAAGGAGTTCTACTCATCAGTTTATGATTCTTTTTTGTTCTTGTTAGCAAAATTCCTCTTATTCTGTATATTTTAGCAGTGAAAGATATTTGTAGAATAGGTGATGAAAGAGTGTGAGAGAAACATTTGTTTATTTCTGTGAGAGAGGTTAAAAGTAAGATTCCAAATTACTTACCATGCTAACCTCAGCTTGGCGCATCTTTGCCTCTTCCATAGCGTCTTCATTCGTGCTCCCCTTTCCAATTCCGGTTGTAGTTTCACTCTCCTGTTCCTCGGAAAGCAAGCCAGAGGAGGGCACCTGAAGTTGCTCTTCTGTTTTCTCAGCTTGGGGAGTCTGGCCAGGGGTAATTTCATCATCTCTAGCCGCGTCAGCATGTTGATTTGTGGGTTCCAATAACCCTTCAGGAACTTCTCTTATCTGGTTTACAATTTCCTTCGTACCATCGTCAATCACATTCAGGCTTGGACCTGTCTCGTGATTCTCTTTGACAGCCTGATCTTCAGTCTGAGACACTGAGTCAGGAATTTCGGGTGCTTCAACTTCTACATCAGACTTCTCTACATGTATATTTGCATTGTCTCCATTTTCATGCTCCTGTATCGGGAACTGAGACGCAATGATAGAGGTTTCTTCAAGCTCCTCTTCGCCGGCATCAGCTGTTTTGGTTGTTTGTAGGCTTTCAGCATGTGAACTAGTATCAAGGACCTTAACAGGCTCGTCATTCAGCTGAACTTCTCCTAAGCTTGATAGTTCTGTTACCACTGTTGGTGCAGTATCGGTCTCATCATCACAAATTTCCATGTCATCTATTTTCTCTTCCTTCATCTTTTCGTCTGACTCTTCAGATACTAAGCTTGAGACATCCACTGGCTTTTCAATATTCTTAGTTTCGTCCTCCGATACTTCAGCCATGGGAGATGCTTCTGATTCCTGGTTGAGATCTTGTGCACTCTTCGCTTCCATCGTTTCTGTGATTTCATTGGAAGCTGTTGCTTCAAGACTGTGAAAGGCTGTTAGATCCGGGTATGTCACCTATTTGACATAGAGTATTGCAAATCAATTAGCATAAATGAAGAGAACAAAGCTTCTTGTTGGAATTCTACACAAAAAATTTGCTGTGCAGGCGTTAAGCTGACCTCATCCATGGCTGAGGAAGTCTCTTTGGAAACCTGTTTGACAAAATTGAAGAAATATAGTAAATAGACCTTTAGAAACAAATATACGGGAAAAAGATATCATAAGTTCGTGATGTATGCTAACTAACCTCTTCAGTGGAAAATGCATCTTCAGTTCCGTTGACTTCTTTTGGGGTCGCTTCTGATTCCATGTTGTGATCTTCTGCAATGTTTGATCCCATCATTTCTGTATTTTTGTCGGAAGCCGTAGCTTCAAGACTCTGAATGGGTGTTAAATCTGTCTCTCTCACCTATTTGACAGAACATTGCATATTAATCGTCATAAAAAAAAGGGAAAAAAAACTTTGTCGGAAAAATGTTAAATTATTTGTTCTGTATGGATGTTAAGCTGACAGTCATTTACAGTTTCATCTGCTGCTGTTATCTTATGAAGTTCCTCTGTGCAACTTTCTTCCTCTGTAATCTGTTCTTTGATTATTTCACTTTCAGAGGTGCTCTCAATGACCGTGGCAAATATTAGCTCCGTATAGATGTAAATCCTCTGAAAGAAACAATGTGAAGAATATAATGCATACGTCCATGATGTAGTGGAATTGTATAAAATGATTTGCTCTGTATGTAGGTTAAGCTGACCTCATTATCTGCAGCTGGTAACATATGAAGTTCCTTAGTGCAACTTTCTTCCTCCATATTCTGTTCTTTGATGGTTTCACGTTCAGAAGTGCTCTCAATCTCCGCAGAAACCTGTTTGACAAATGCGAGTTCAATACAGAAATAGAACAATACAAACAAACAATGTGGAAGGTAGTATGCACAAATTCTTAATGTATCCTAACCAACCTTCCCAGTCAAGATTGCATCTTGAGTTCCGTTGATTTCTTCTTGGGTCTCTAACTTGGTTTCCATCTCCTCGTTCATCTCCTTTTTTCCTTCTTCTATATCTTGTCTGTTAATTTGTTCGTCAGTGGAAGCGATAGTCTGATTCTCATCATCATGCCCCTCTTCCTCAGTGTTGGTCGGATTCGTTTCAGGGAATCTTCTGTTGTCTTCATCTTTGACCGTGGACTCAGCTGCAGTTTCATCATGTTCAACTATGTTTATATTCTGATACAAAGGGAAATATATTCCATAATGAAGCGAAACGCCAATGACATGTAAAAGAATATTAGGAATAAATGACTCATGAATTTTTAACTATTGGTTACACACAAGTTGCTGGACTGGACACATTCATTTGAAGTATCTAATATTTTACTTCTTCAAATCCAAACACATTCTGGAAATATTTTTAAAAAAAACATTTCGAATGCTGTGTACAGTTCGTTAAATGAAATCTTATCAGTTATAACCGATCAGTTTCAGTCACGAAAAAATGAATTCACATTCTTTCTCCAAGCTTATGAGGTAGTGGAAAAGAGAACCATCCAATTTAATTGCTTCGTGGAGAGTCATGGATAATGAGAAAGTGTGTTGTTCTTACCTCTTCTTTAAGAGTGCTAATACTTGTGGCTTCAGAAGTCTCACTGCTGTGAGTCTCTGCCTCGAATTCGAATGGTACTTTCTCTATCTCATCGCTTTCCTTTGAGCTGCCTTCTAACTTCTTAGCAGAGTCCTCTTGTTCCGGGATAGCCTTTTCGGTGTCCATACATCCACCACACGTCGTTTCAACACCCTCAGAGGTTTCACTGATTGTCGTATCATATTCGGACTGGTCCTTTTCTGATGATTTCAGTTCTTCTACAGCCTCTGATTTGCTGATCTCATTACGATCAGCTACTTCACTGCTGTTTACCCTTCTCAAAACTTCCACATCTGATTCAGATGTACTTTCGTCTATGTTCTGCTCAGGTGGCGTATAAAACTCTCGATCCTCAACTGCAGCATAAGCATTTGCTCTCTCCTTTTCCTTATCTATTGACCCCAAATCGGTGTCTTTCCCTAATCTCATCTTCCGTTGTCTCTTCAGCTAAGGAAGTTTCTGCTTTTTCATACAACATCTCGTCTTTCTCTGGAGCCTCGCCTGTTGTTTCACCGACTTCAGGTCGTGTTCTTTCGATATCTGTATGGAAGACGCCTGGAGCATTTGCTCTGAAATGTCATCCAAGGATGTCTCAACTGTGGCAACTTCTCTCGCTGTTGGGATCTCCGTTTTATCATTTTCACCCAAGATCGAGGTTTCCACAGTACTATCTATGAGATCTGTGGCATTTGATCCCATCTGGCTTGTTTCGGTTGATACTTGACCCTTCTCTTCAAAAACCAGGTCAGCACTGTCTAACCCCTGTACGTTTTCTCCTTCGACTTGAGTTGAGCTTGTTTCCTCTGCTACCACTGGTACATTTGGGTCTTCTTTCTCCAAAACCTCCTCTTTAATCTCTTTCTCGCATATCTCAGGTACTGAGGAGGAGTTTTCCACAAGATCGACATTCCTTTCTTTTTGAGTCGTTTCTTCTGATGATGATTCCGCAATACTCTCAGCATTGACGTCCTCGTTTGCCTCTGCCTCATGTTTTAAGGCCATGTCTTCTCTTTGCTCTGTGGAATGCACGGCATCAAAAGCCTCTGCATGTGAGTTTGGGACCTGTTGAAAAGGGAATTTTTAAGTAAAAACTAAGCGAGGAGAGTTAGTTGGAGAACGTTTGGACCGGAATTCGACCTCTTTTTTTTCTTCAAATGAGCATACCTCTATTTATGCTTTCATTTCATCCTCTGTGTCTTCTTTCAATCTTTCCTCAACTTTTTCCTCCTCAATTAATGAAGAATGGAGATCAGAAATGGAACGTTCCTCTGTGGCCGTACTCGCTGGAGCAGTCCCATACACATTACTTGCCTATAAAGGATTTTGCAACTATGAGTGTTGAAAACTGAATAAAAGACGAAAGGCGACAAAAATAGAAATCGTTTGAGTTTCTGATGATTTTCACATTCAACTTTAACCCATCTTCCGTGGAGCTATCTCAAACTATTTTTCTTTCTAAATGATTCTGCTGATTGTTCTTATTAAAATGTAATTTAAAATCTCCTCTAAAGTGTCCTGTCCTCTACGGTTGGTCTCCAATGTCTTTTGACATTTTGGCATCCAGTTGGGCTTTCTTCTTAAAACACTCCCTCCGTTTCATATTGAGAGTCCACCATGAAAAGTCGTGCTATTTTTTAAGTAAAAAAAATCAACTACTTCCATGTATAATTTTTTGTATTTTTTCGCACTAAATTAAAGTACTAATCGAGATCTTTAATACAATGCGAAAAAATTTGAAAAATTATGCATGGAAATAGTTAATTTTTTGATTTGAAAAGAGGTAAGATAGAGAAAGTGGGACTGTCATTGTAGAACGGAGATAGTAAGAATCAAGAGCAGGAAAGGAAAGAAAGTGAAGTAACGATGTTGGGTTAGGCATGTATCTAATGGCAGCTAGGTCTCAAAACCTGTATCGGGGACTCTCCTTGTGCTACCTGAAAATTCTTAAAAATGCCATCTGATCATGACTAGACTTTTATTTTATTTTTTCGTTTTTGGTCGGAATCTGATGACTAGACTAGTACTGCTGCTGAAATATGCACCAAAACTTTCATCTGAAAAGGCCTCTTAATATCCACAAATTTCGGCAAATTATTAAAGTGAAAAGAAGGAGGAAAATGCTAATCACAATTCATTGCGAAAATATATGTATTTGTAAAAGTGTATTAACGTCTGTGAAAATTGCATTAAATTTTTTAATTTTTTAGTTGACATTACCCGTGCATTAGTCAAGCCAAGCGAATTGTGGGGAGCTGAACCATAAAAGAAATTCAATGCATTGGAGTATTTGTAAGTAGCCACAAGTTAATTAACATAAGAGCAGCTTCAATACTATATGTAGTATTTTCGTGCTATTATAGCACAATGAATTGCATTCTAGTAAAAACATTTGCTACAACATGCTCCACTAATATTCGCATTGTTTATGGGGCTGTTTCAATTATAGTACTACAGGAAATTAATAGTGCACAACATGGCAGAGAAGAGAATGAAAAATGGATCACGGATGATGGTCGTGGTAGGTTTGGGGATCGATCTTACGCGGTGGAGCACAAAGCTGTCAAAATAGTAAGGGCTTCCCTGAAGCTTGATGCCTTGTTCGTTTCCCTTTTTGAAAAAAAAAAAATTTAACTCAAAAAATACTCCTCATTACCTCTACTTTCAATCATTACTCTCATAAAAAATTTCTTAAGAACTCATCCAAACACAACATGAGATTTCTTGAATATGTATAAATATACGTTATAACTTAAACTTGGAAAAGTGGAATTTCACCATTCCAAGAAAAGGAAAACGAAATAGCCAGGTTCTGTTTATTTGTGGTTCAAGTTTTTAAATTCGCTGGTTGATTAAAAAAAGCCTTCTAAATTCTTTGTTTAAGAATTTTTTTCACTTGTTTTCTTTAATTTGTTTTTCAATTTTAAATCTAATTAGTGTCTAACACTTCGATTCCTATCTCTTAACTTTTCATTAGAACCGTGTAAAGTATTGAAAGTAGAGTGTTAAATTTTTTTTTTTTTACCGTGCTTACATCTAAAATCCGGACATATAATTAAGAAATTAATTTACACACTCCCTTTTTTGATGCACACACTCTCTTTTTTTTTATCCTTTAACACGTGAATTTACCAAACAATCCTTGCAATTTACGAAAAGTGTATTGTTTCAGGGATTGTTTGTTAAATTCAGGTGCTAAAGGACAAAAAAAAAGAGTGTTTAATTAATTGCATGAAAAAAAAAAGGAGTGTAAATCAATTTCTTATAATTATTGACAAAGTAAAATTTTGGCCCATGGGTAGGTTATTGGCCCTTGAGTATGGTTATGGATTGTACTGCTGGAAAAATAGTAATTTTCATTTTCCCCGCTTTTTTTCTATGGGCCCAATGATCTGAAGCCCAACATGATTATGTTCGAACTCCAACGTGAAGCCCAACGTTTTTTTATGGGCCCAATAGCTTTCTTCCTTCCTTTTCATTTGAGCTTGAGCCTGATCTTCAAATAATTAAAAAACTGAGAGACTGGGCCTATGGCCCGTAGTTTCTGATAAAGCCCTAGTTCTATGGCCCAACACCTTTTGGGAACTTTGGTAATACATCCTTACCGTTAATAAATGACTTTTATTTCATGTTATTTTTTCTTCCCTTTTATGTTTCTTTTCTAGATAATATATCGGGTGTCCTAGGCCAGTTTGGTTGTACTTCTAACTAAAATTCTACACGATTATGCATCGTATGAGGTGACCCAAGATTTGATGGCAATGAGGGTTTACTTGAGATTCCAAAAGGGAGCAAACGCTAAGTCTCAAGTCTTGACTACCAGACCAAGTCCTGGAGTTTACTGGGTAGGCCTTATACACTGGCCAATGAGCACTAACCATGCAAATTGGAAAGGGTAAGTTTGGACTTGAGTTTTCAGCGTAGCTAAGAGTGCTCGAAAAAGAAGTTATTTTCCTATTTAGAGAGTCGCTTTCTAAACTAGTAACTTACTAAACATCAAACCATAGCCCTGTGTTTTCTCTATAATTATGTACGTATTCTTTTCTCAATCAACCGATATGCCTTATAGCCTTGGAGATAAAACTATAGATGTGTGTTTCTATTACGTACAATCTTAAATACTTTGAGGATGCATGGGATGTCGGTCGAAATTAAGTTTTCAATAGTCATGTTAGGCAAAGTGTTGGTCCGATATCAAGTGACTTTATTAGAGGAGTACCCAACAATGATATTGTGCTAGTATATATACATATAATAAAAGTCAAATCTATGAGAATTTAAGTATACGAACTAGATGCATATAAGAACTTGTTTTTTAGGTTTACAAACCCATTATTATAAGAGAATAAATTCTTTACACCGCCGGTGTAAACATTACTCTCAAAATTCTCCTTAAAACCCCAAACCGATCAGAGCATCGAAACGAAAAAGCGTACAAGAGACTGTCATTCACGCCACAACTTTTCCAGAAAGATGGTACCAATCAACAACATCCCAAAATTTAATAAAGGTCTAAATTGAAGTAGTAATAAAAACTACAGGGATGTTTCTGGTACAGGGTTCAAATCATGGGCTTATTTTGCGACTCCGCCTTCTCTTTTCTTCCTCATCGTAATAACGAGCCAAATTGGCAGTGAAAACCTTTATATATTCTCTTCTCTCCGTTTTCTCTCTCTTCCCGTGTGTTTTCCAACCAAAAGCTCGACTTCTGCAACTGATATATTTCTCAGGTACTGACTTCCAGTTGTATTGTAACTCGAAATTTCCTTCGCTTATTTAATCTGGTTGTTGAATTTCCGCAGAAAAGGGAGCTGTTTGTTGAATTTGTTTCGCTGATTGGTTGTTTTGTAGTTCTGTTCATTAGGGTTTTCAATTGGTTACTATAGTTATTCTCAGTTGGTATTTTCTAAAGCTCAAGTCTTAACCACTCTCTTTTTGTCTCTTGTAGATCAGTAATCCTTTAGAAGGCTTTAGGTACTTGGTTTTACTATAATTTGGATGCTAGTGATTAAAAATTTGTGATACTTGAAGGTTCTTCAATCCACATGATGCTTTCCGTATGATTTATTTTGAGCTTTTTTCCCTTGGGATATCAGTGACTGTTTAATACTCGTATAATTTTTGTTTCCAATCCAGTGCATTCTTTGTGGTTGTTAATATGTGAAGGAAACGTTCTGAGTTTAATTGGACATACCATGGGATCACATCGTCAATTGTGCTTTTTTGTCTATTTTTATTCAAAAGCATTCGGCAACTACCAGGATTACTCCTCATATCAAATCTATCGTTGGATGAACTCTCATAAAAAGGGGAAAAAAAAAAGACACGAAAGTACTAATGCGCCTCTTAGAGTTGCCATGACCTGGAAGTGTACTATAAGCATAAACTCAATCTAGGGAAAATAAATGAAGCTAATGTGATTCAGAGCTTTTTATGTTTGTGGTAGGTTTTTTTTTTTTTGATCGACAATATTTTTTTTTTTTGTTAGGTTATTCAGAGCTGTATATGTTATTCATTCAAGAGACACTTGCATTATCAACTGTGATCACAATGTCAATCGTGCTTTTTGTCTTAATTTTAGTTAAACACATTCGACAATTACCAGGTTTTAATGCTCATATCGAGTCTATATTTGGATGTAAATCTCATAAAAGGGGAAAAAAGACGTGAAAGTACAGATGTGCCTCTTGGAGTCGTCATGAACCTTAACATTTGATAAGCATAAACTGAAGCTAGGAAAAAGAAATGAAGCTAATGTGGTCCAGAGCTGCATCTATTTTTGTTAGGTTATTGAAAGCTGTATATGTATTCATTCAAGAGACTTGCAGTTTTATCTGAAAGAATATTCTTGCAGTGTTTTATTTATAATATGGAGCTGATGAGTTGGTCTTGATAGTTGTCTTTTGCTTTTTGCTTGGAAAAGGATGTTGTAGAGTTATTTATCATGGCGGGGTTGGAAGAATTGAAGAAGAAGCTCACGCCATTGTTCGATGCTGAAAAGGGTTTCTCCTCTGGGTCAACCTTGGACCCTTGTGATTCTTATACGGTAAGGTTTCTGCCTGATAAGTAGCATGAGTTGTAATAAAAGATTTTAATGCGTAATGAAAGATTTCTTTAATGCGTTGTTGGTTTCTCTGAAGCTATCGGACAGCCGGACTGTTAACTTATTTAAGCAGATCTTATGAGGTATACAACATTAATGAGCTTGGGTTGCAAAAGTGTACCTCATGGCCAACAGATGACTTAGACCATGGGGAGAAGACATATAAATGTGCATCTCATGAGATGAGGATATTTGGAGCCACATAGGTAGTGGTGCAAGCAGTATTGTCCAGAGAGCTATTCATATACCTACTCATCGAATCCTTGCCTTGAAGAAAATTAATATTTTTGAGAAGGTTTGCCTGATTGTTTTGTTCTGCTACTTGTGCTATTTCTTCCGCTGTTCGATGGATCAGTTTGGGCAATATGTTTGTCAATTTACTTTTAGGATTGAAAGGATCCACTAGTTGACGTACTGCATGAAAAGTTGAAAACCCATTCGCACCATTGAGACAATATTTTTTTTCCTGTATATAAACTAGTTTTAATTACTCCATTTTTGGAATGAGGAGTCAATTTACCAAAAAATGTTGTGGGATTCTATCTGTTATGAAAGTTTCACATCTGTTGACTCTAGGATGTCAGCATCTACCATACAGAGAAGCAGTCTTCTGCTTGTACAGCTGATTTTTGTCAAATTTTATTGTGATACTCAAACATCCTACATCGTTGTGATACTCACAGATCAGCGATTTTAGTTCTGAGGAGATCAATATTTGCAGTTTATGTTGAATAAAAACATACAGGGTGGAGTGTGTAATATGAGAAATTAATGCATGCTTTAATTTTTTTTCTTACATAGATATTTCTATGTTTGGACCAGGAGAAAAGGGAACAGCTGCTCACAGAGATCCGCACGTTGTGTGAGGCACCTTGTTATCAGGGTCTAGTAGAATTCCATGGAGCATTTTATACTCCTGACTCAGGGCAAATAAGCATAGCTTTGGAGTACATGGATGGAGGGTCCTTGGCAGATGTAATACAAGTGCAGAAGTGTATACCAGAACCAGTCCTTTCATCAATGTTTCAAAAGCTCTTGCATGTAAAGATGTCTTTTTTAGTTTCGCTTTTCTCTTCTACGCATGGTCAATTATCTTTACAGGTGTGTTGTTTTTCTTAATGGGATTAAGCTACTTGCATGGAGTTCGACATTTGGTTCACAGAGACATAAAGCCTGCGAATTTGCTCGTAAATCTCAAAGGGGAGCCAAAGATAACAGATTTTGGTATTAGTGCTGGCTTAGAGAATTCGGTGGCAATGGTTAGTAACGTATGATGCACTAGATGGATGCTTTTTTATGTTATTTTTGCTCACCATTGTTGATTTTTCTTTCTATTTGGTGTAGAATGATAAATTTACATCAGTTCAAGATTCTTCACGGACTAATATTCAAATTGGTTTACCAGTGCGCTACTTTTGTTGGAACTGTCACATACATGTCACCTGAGCGAATTCGAAAGGAAAGCTATTCTTACCCAGCTGATATTTGGAGCCTTGGGCTTGCTCTCTTTGAGTTTGGGACCGGAGAATTTCCATATACTGCCAACGAAGGACCTGTAAATCTTATGCTGCAGGTATTTCCCTTTGTATATTTCTTGGTTCATGATTGCTTTCCTTTGCCTTCTGTTCAAATGAAGGTATTGTATAGTTTCAAGATATGAATGATTTAACCTCTGAACTTTCGAAGTTGTACCAGCTTTAAGTGATTAACTATTAGTGGATGTTACTTGAATTTTTTTTGGTAAATTTATTGACACCTGTAATTGTCCTCAATGCATATCCATGGAAGAATCAACTATCGTAGGATGCCTTTCTTACCATTAGAAACTGAAAGAGAGTGGGAGGGAGGGAAAGGAGAGCTACCAGGTGGTCCCTTTTTCCATCTCTCTAGATGCATAGACTTAAGGTGTATCTTGTTTATTGTAGTCAATTATAAGATCATAATTTATGAATTGACCAAAGCATCAAAAACTGAAAGGATTTGTCCCCGTTTTCTGGTTGTTTTACATAATGGCTATCTTCATATCCAATCAGCTATATTTTCTTTTGGTTCCATTTGACTTCTAGTGAGGTACATGTCCACATATGCCTATGTTTTGTAACAAAGCCAATGTTGTGGTTCTTCGTGTCAGATTTAGGATGATCCATCACCATCGCCCCCAAATCATGTCTTTTCACCTGAGTTCTGCTCATTTATTGATGCTTGCCTGAAGAAGGATGCAGATTCAAGGCCGACAGCTGTACAGGTGAGCAAAAGGCATATGCTAATCTTACATGTACAAGTTGAAACTTTCAGCATTGGAACATCCCGGCTAACTGGAACTAATATATGAACTTTGGTGAGGAATAAATAGGAATTCCAATTAAATACGTCTGTAGCATATTTTGTGGTTATTTTGAGGGGTTCTGAAGTTGTTCTCAGAATTATAACCAAATATATTCTACGAGTTTAATCATGAGATGGTATATTGTTGCAAAATAAGACATACTTAGCGTAGGCATTTCTGATTCAATACCTTTCATCTAATGTTCTAAGACAAACCATAAGGAAATTCTCGGCAAGTATATGTTTTAGCTGATGGTAAGCAGGTTCTCTCGATTTTTGTCAGCAAGGAACACTACAGCTAGGGATCTGATACTGCTGCGAAACAGAGTCACAGATTCTTTAAAAGTCTGTGGACATTGCAAAGTAATTGGAGTTGCCTTTTCCTGGAAATTCCCTTTCCATGTGGTTAGAGTTTAGAACCTTTTGAGCTTCAGGGAGGAAGTACATGTGGCAAGTCGATTCAATAGGGAAAATGGATACTGTAGTCGATTCATTATGTTCTACTGTAGTCGTGAAAATGGCTGCATTGGACATCCCTTGATTGAGAAGAGGCATCTGTTTCAAATCGTATGTCAAAAATCCAAGTTCCCTGTCACCAATAAAAAGCTTGTCCTGCTAATTGGCTTGACCTGTAATTCCACAGGATGTTTGAATTTGAGGTTTGTATTGTAACATTGATCCTGCCATTTTCCCCTCACCTGTGTTTGGAATGATTAATGCACTCTCTAATTATCACAAAAATTTAGTAGAGAAGGCTTGGATCCATATATTAGAATTGATATTGGGGTCACATTAAAACTTGCTTGGAAATATAGAGTTTGACCAGGGACTTCGTTCCGGAAGAAATTATTCATTGAGAGGCAAAATTCTGGCTTCCAATTGGACATCATGGAATGACAAATCACCTTATGATGATGCCACGCTTGTCAACCAGCACTCAGCATGATATTCTCATTTAGGATTGAGAGTCCCAGACACATATACAACCAACCCCCCTCCCTCCTTTCCCAACAACACACACACACAGAGTCACTCATGCAGTCATGTGTTTCTCTGGTATTCGCAAGCCGTTGTTGCTGATGTAACTGTGCAGTGAGAAACACAATGTCAGTGCCGGGTGGCTGGCTCTTAAATGTGTAACATCTAATCAGAAAACTTACTGTCGTTTCTTCACTTCTTCATATTAAAGGGACTTCATCTCAAAAGAAGGAACGGTCTGAACATGGCGTTTCTTGACTTGCTTTTTACTACTGCAGCTGCTTTCACATCCATTTAACACAAAATACGAGGATGCAAGGGTGGATTTAGGAGCATTCGTCCGAAGCGTTTTTGATCCAACTCAGCGTATGAAGGATTTGGCTGATGTGAGTTACCAAGTCTCACGCTCTATCTTATCAAGTCGTGCTAACTTCACTATCGCAGTTTGAAGCAGCCTTGTTCTTCCTATTTGAAATGTAGCGTTCCATATCCTTTGTTATTCTTGTTAGAATACTAGTATATTAGTATACTAGTATTATGTGTTTAGTCCCACATTGCTTGATTACATTATGTAACGAACTATATCTTTATATAAATAAATGATTATGTGTGAGGGTTAATTTAACACCCTACACACTTTCCCTGTCCAAACAACATGGTATCAGAGCGGGTTCTTAACCCTAATCTGAAATCACCCTTGAAACCCTAAACCCACTATAGCCGGCAGCCACCCACCACCTTCCCACCACCTTCGGCCACCCTCACCCATCACTTTCGACCCCTCACAGCCCTCAATAGCCCTTCACCTTCACACCCAGATCCCGTCATACCCAGATCTCGTTTTTTCCACAGCTTCCAGCCACCGCCGCCCCTTCCCAGCCCCTCGCCGCCCCTTCCCAGCCACTCGCCAGTCATCGCCGGCCCCTTCCCAGCTCTCGTCGACTCTCCCCAGACCCTCGCTGGCCCCTCCCAGCCCTCGTCGGCTCTTCCCAGACCCCCGACGGCCCTTCCCAGCCCCTGCCGGCCCTGCCCAGACCTCGCCGCCCGTCGTTCGTCCTCCGGCGCCCCTCGCCGCCCCTCGCCCAGCCTTCGGCGACCCTTGCCGCCGGTCGTCAGTCTCCAGCCAGCTCTCCAGTACCCTCCGGCAAGCTCTTGGTTGCTGGTTCTTCCATCTGTTGCTGCTTCCAGTGATTTCGTAGTTTATGTTTGCTCTTGTCCAGCAAAAGAATGATCTGATCTCTACTTCCTCCGGTTGTAAGTTGGGTATTTCTGTTTGGTACTCATGATTTGGGATTCTGTTGCAACTGTTACTATTTGGAGTTCTTTGGGATTACTGTTGCTGTTTATTTCAGCATATGTTTCTTATGTTACTGTTCTAGTTCGCTGATAATCGTGGCATATCGATGTTTGTGGCTGCCTCTGTGTTATTGGCCTAATTTCTTATTGATTGCTCCATTTTTGGGTTACTAAGGCAATTTGCAATGGGCTCCGGCACCGAATCTGCTTCTTCTACAGGTGGTACTGTGACTTCCGCTGTTAGTCGCTCTTCTCGATCTCGTGAGAGGTTATCTATTACCTCCACCTTATTGAATGGTCGAAATTATGCTGTTTGGGCTAAGGCTGTTGAAGTTTATTATTTGAGGGAGTCAGAATATCATTTTTTTACTGATGATCCTCCTGCGGCGACTGCCGCATCATATGGTGCTTGGGTCTCTGCGGATGCTAAGATTCGGGTTGAGTTATGGAATAGTATGGAGGACACTATTAAGAATACTCTGGTTTTCTTACCTACAGCAAAGAAGGTGTGGATGAAGGTTAAGGAGATGTTTTCTGGGGCTGATAATCTCCGTCGCACATATGATCTTCATCAACAATTCTTTTCTCTTGAGCTTGGCAGCTCATCATTGGAGGAGTATTATGCCAAGTTTTGTGGTGTTTGTGAGGAGCTCAACACTTGCGAGCCCATTTCTTCAGATATTCAGGTTATGGAGCGCCAACGTGAGCGTTTGCAGGTGGCTCGATTTCTGTTTGGGTTACCTTCTCCGGCATATGATTCTATCCGGTCTAATCTTCTGGGTGATAAAGACTTACCTTCCCTCAGTGCGGTGTTCAGTCGCGTTCGCCAGGCATCTGTGTCTGACACCAGTATTGATTTGACACCGGCTGCCCGTTCGGCTTTAGTTACCACGGTCTCTCGTGGTGGTGCTTCTTCTCGTGGTATAGACCGTCGTGAGTCAGGGGGAGGCAGTCGGGGTACTTTTGGCCGTGAATTTAGTCGTGATTTTGGTAGCGGTGGTCGGGTGTCCCCTGTTGGGGGCCGTGATTTTGTTGGGGGTCGTGATTCTGGTGGTAGTCGTGGTCGGGGCCGTGGTCGTGGGCCTCGTTACTGCACATATTGCAATGGTACTAATCATACTATTGAGTATTGTTGGATCCTTCATGGCCGCCCATCTGCTCATCAAGCTACAGTTTCTGAGGATGATGGGTCCATGATGTCTAGTTCTGTGACCAGCTCCGCCCCGCGTGTTGTTACTATTCCAGAGGATGAGTACCACCGCCTGATTTCCCAGCCGACTTCTCACGTGTCTTCCTCCTCCACTGCTACGTTTGCTCAGAAAGGCTCCACTTTTGCTGGTCTGGCCTCTAATAACCCGTGGGTTATTGATTCTGGTGCTACCGATCATATGATAGGTCACTCCATCCACCTCTCTAACTCTCGGCCTCTTGCGAAACCTTCTCGTGTCGCCTTAGCCGATGGTTCCTCTTCTGATATTGCTGGTTTGGGTTCTGTTATTTTACAATCTTCCCTTAAATTAGACTCTGTTTTACATGTTCCTCGTTTTCCCCATAGCCTTATGTCTGTTAGTCAACTTACCAAATCTTTAAATTGTTCGGTCACATTCTTTCCTGGTTATTGTGTTTTTCAGGATCTCCAGACGGGGAAGAAGATTGGTGGCGGTGTTGAGCGTGGTGGTCTGTACTACTTTGATACTGGCGAGCTTCCTACCTCTGTTGCCCTTCAGACTTCCATATCTCCGTATGAGCATCACTGCCGTCTTGGTCACCCATCTCTTCAGACTCTCAAACAGTTAGTTCCGTTGTGTTGAAGTCTTCAGTCTTTGCCATGTGAGGCCTGTGAGTTCAGTAAACATCGTCGTACTTCTTTTAAACCTAGAGTAGAGAGTCGGGTGTCTCGTCCTTTTCATTTAGTTCACTCAGATATTTGGGGTCCTGTGCGTGTTGCGTCTCGTGGTAACTTTCAGTATTTTGTTATTTTTGTGGATGACTATTCTAGGCTCACTTATGTTTATCTCATGAAAAACCGGTCGGACTTGTACTCAATTTTTAAATCTTTTTATATGGAAATAAAAACTCAGTTTGATGTTTCTCTTCGTATCTTCCGTTCTGATAATGCTGGTGAATATTTCTATAGTGTTTTATCTGCCTTTTTTAATGAGCATGGTATTATTCATCAATCTTCGTGTTCTCGCACTCCCCAACAGAATGGGGTTGCAGAACGCAAGATCCGTCATTTAACTGAGGTTGCCCGCGCCCTTTTAATCCAGATGACCGTTCCCAAATCCTATTGGGGCGACGCCGTTCTTACTGCCGGATATCTCGTGAATCGTATGCCCTCTCGCGTACTGGGGGGCCAGATTCTCTATAGTATTTTGCACCCTGGTAGTTCTTTATATTCCTTACCGCTTAAAATTTTTGGGTGCACGTGTTTTGTTCATGCCCTAGATCCTGGCCGTGATAAACTTGATCCACGCTCTATCAAATGTGTCTTCCTGGGATACTCTCGGACTCAAAAAGGTTATAAGTGTTATTCTCCCACTCTGCGTCGCGAGTTTGTCTGTGCTGATGTTACGTTTCATGAGTCGTTACCCTATTTTCCGCCTTCATCTCATGGGGATCAGTCTGAGTATATGCGTATTTTAGTTCCTTCCGGACAACCTCAGCCGCAGCACCCCCAAATGCAGCAGGTATATGTTCGCCGTGCCAAAACTGCACCACCACCACCTCCGCCTGCCACTGAGCCAACTCCTCCGTTGCGAGATCCGAGTCCAACTCCTCCCATTGCTCCACCTTCTCCTCCCATTGCTCTTCGTAAAGGTATTCGCTCTTGTACTATTTCTCATCCTATTGCGAAATTTGTCTCTCATGATCATTTGTCCCCCACCCTACGTGCTTTTACTGCCTCTGTTTCCTCTGTCTTTGTTCCTAAAACTGTTCAGGAGGCCTTGTCTATTTCTGAGTGGCGGACAGCTATGGAGGAGGAAATTTCTGCGCTCCATGATAATGGGACTTGGGCGTTGGTTCCTCTACCCTTTGGAAAGACAACTGTGGGGTGCCGCTGGGTATTCACTGTGAAATATCATCCTGATGGGTCTGTTGAGCGTTACAAAGCTCGCCTTGTTGCTAAGGGCTACACCCAGACGTATGGTGTTGACTACGCTGAGACCTTTTCCCCGGTTGCGAAACTTGGTTCTGTTCGTCTTCTTATTTCTCTTGCAGCCAACCTTGGCTGGCTTTTATTCCAATTGGATGTCAAGAATGCTTTCTTACATGGCGACCTTCTTGAAGAGGTTTATATAGAGCAACCACCTGGGTTTGTTGCTCAGGGGGAGCGTTCTCAGGTATGTCGCCTTCGTAAAGCTCTTTATGGGCTTAAACAATCTCCCAGGGCCTGGTTTGGCAAGTTCAGTGATGCGGTTTTGAAATTTGGTATGAGTCGATGTCAGTCTGATCATTCTGTTTTCTCTCTCACATCTGCTCGAGGCAAAGTGTTATTAATTGTGTATGTTGATGATATTATTATTACGGGTGATGACCAGAAAGGTATTGATGCGTTGAAGGCCTTTCTGCAGAGCCAATTTCATACTAAAGACTTGGGTAGATTGCGATACTTTTTAGGTATCGAGGTGGCACGATCTAAAGATGGTATTAGTTTATCGCAGAGGAAATATGTGCTGGATATCTTAGATGAGACTGGTTTGTTGGGGGCGAAACCTGTCGATACCCCTATGGATCCCAATGTAAAGCTATGTGTTGATCAGGGGGAGGCACTGTCTAGTCCTGATCAATATCGCCGTTTGGTTGGTAAACTGAATTATCTCACTATTACACGTCCTGATATTTCATTTGCAATGAGTAATGTGAGTCAGTTTATGTCTGCTCTTCGTTTGCAACATTGGGAGGCCGTTCTCAGAATTGTCAAGTATCTCAAGTCTCATCCTGGACGTGGTCTATTTTATAGAGCTAATGGTCATTTGCGTATTGAGGCCTTCACTGATTCTGATTGGGCAGGAAGCCCATCAGACAGGAGATCAACCACTGGATATTGTGTTTTTCTTGGCGGCAATCTTGTTAATTGGAAGAGTAAGAAACAGACCGTGGTTGCACGGTCTAGTGCAGAGGCTGAATATAGAGCCATGGCTCACACCACATGTGAGATTGTGTGGGTGCGATCTTTTCTTGAGGAGATAGGATTCAGTGTGCGATTGCCTAGGAATTTGTATTGTGATAACCAAGCAGCAATTCACATTGCATCTAACCCCGTATTTCATGAGCGGACTAAGCATATCGAAGTTGATTGTCATCTGGTGCGAGAGAAGTTAACTGATGGTGTTATAGCAACTCCCTTCGTATCTACAAATGCTCAATTGGCTGACATATTCACCAAGTCATTATTTAAGCCCCGGTTGGAGATGTTATGTGACAAGCTGGGTTTGTGTGACATCTATTTCCCAGCTTGAGGGGGAGTGTTAGAATACTAGTATATTAGTATACTAGTATTATGTGTTTAGTCCCACATTGCTTGATTACATTATGTAACGAACTATATCTTTATATAAATAAATGATTATGTGTGAGGGTTAATTTAACACCCTACACATTTTCCCTGTCCAAACAACAATTCTTTCTTTCGCTATGCGCATAAACTACCTGGATATGGATTCAGAATGTTAAGTTCTCCTAACTCCGCAATCACTCTAAAATAAACCTGATAACTTATTTCTTACTTTTTGAATGTCATTGCTGCTTTGTTTGCTTGACCAGATGCTGACAATACACTATTACTTACTCTTTGATGGACCTGATGAACTTTGGCAACACACAAGGACATTTTATAATGAACGCTCAACTTTCAGGTAATCTTTTCAGATATCTGAAGCTTTGTTTTCACATTTTGGATAGAAAGTCAAGAAAATTATATGGTTGCAAGAGTCCTGAAAAGTTGGATCCAGGCCTCATGAAGTTGAAAACATAACATTTGTTGAATAACGGCCAATTAGAATGATTTACATGAAGTTTAATGCTTTTTGGCTGCGATTTCAGTTTTCCCTGCTAATACCCGCTTTTACATTTCCTAGTTTCTCAGGCAAAGGTTGTATTGGTCCAAATGACATATTTGCCTCGTTGTCAAATATTCGGAGTACATTAGCAGGTGAATGGCCCCCAGAAAAGCTTGTGCATGTTGTGGAAAAAGTTCAGTGCCGCGTTCATGGTAGAGACGGCGTTGCCATACGTGTATCCGGTTCCTTTATTGTTGGTAATCATTTCCTTGTATGTGGAGATGGTGTACAAGCAGAGGGATTGCCAAATTTTAAGGATCTTTCGATTGATATGTCGAGGCGAATGGGAACATTCCAGGAACAGTTTATTATGGAACCGGGAAATGTTATTGGTCGGTACTTAATAACTGGACAAGAGCTTTATATTATGCAGTAGGAATTGACAGTGACTTTTGTCTCACCAAGGTTTGTATGATCTTACATTTGTTCACAAGTTTTTATGACTCGTCAAGTTACTGTTTCTTCCAGCTTGAACTGGATAGTAGTTTCAAGTTTCAACTAGACTATGGAGTTGTTCTCACCATTTGAGTGCGTCTTAGTATATTTTATTGCCTTTTATGTAAAACTTTCCCTTCATGTTTATAAATGACGTGGGTACTGTATTATGTGGTAACGGCTTCATTTTGTCATATGTGATAGTACAAATCCTAAATTTCCTCCCCCCCCCCCCTTTTTGCTAGAATGTGCAAGTCAAGTAGTTAATATAACTAACATCTTGGCTTGTTTTTTCAGGGATCTTTGCGAAGAAGGTGAAGGCCTCTTGAATTGTGTTGGTTGTGAAGCACTTGATTATGTATTTACATCTCCCACCACTTTTTTTTGCCATATTTTATAGTCAGCGGGGGTTAGCGAGGTAGTTAGATTAGCACTAGGGGAGTCCAATAGCTTTCCATAGCTCTGGGTCCCAACTGCCCCCAAGGGGCCTCGAACCTCTGCCTCTTGGATGGAGGAGAGGGTAGGTTGCCAACTGCACTAGAACTAGTATTATCGATTCAATTGTGATCACACTATCTATTATTTTGTAAATTGGTATGGTAAGTGTCAAATGCTACCGGCGCAACGGTAAGGTTGTGACCTAGTACTCGTGGGTAAGATGTGGAAATAGCCTCTTTGCTTGCAGGGGTAAAACTGCATACAACAAACACTTCTTCAGACATTGCAATAGCAAGAGCCTTGCACACGGGTATCCATAATGTTAAATGCCAATTACACTAAAATGTGTGTTGGGAGTGTCACTCAGGGGAGCTAAGAAGCTTTAAGTTCCAGGAAGCACAAGTTGTGCCTGTAGATATTGATGTAACTCAGTTGCTCCTCTTGTAACATGTCTATGGAGGAGTTGAATTTAGAAACGTTCTTTCTACCACTTGTGAGGGCATTAGTTGTTCGTAAGGTCGTATGTATATTTCATACGCAATTTTAATTCATCAACCTCTATTGAGATTGAAACCTTTCATGTTAGCACTGAACTGCATTGCTTGTGGCTTTTCCAGGGGCTTTTAGCTTCCCCTTATAGCTTTCGGGAAATGGGGCTCTGGTGGTTGTTTGCTTAACCCTGCTTTTTAAACTATTTTTAAGCAGTTTTTTTTCATTATTAGCTATTAGTTCAAGTTGTACTTTAGCTCTACCACTATACAGAACATGAGGGAGCAGATGAGAGTAGTTGCTAATCAAGCACCATTCCACAACCATTACGAAAATGGCACACTATGACGATGGGGACTAGCTCTTCTAGCTCTCTCCCACTATGAATTAACAACGGGAGCAAGTAGGCCACACCAACCAGGAACCCAATAACTTCTCGTTACTGCACTGGACACGAGGATGGATACGTTTCCGTTATTTGCAAATTATTATGAAATGTTTTAGCAGTCATCTAGTTGAACTAGAAAACAAGGATGTGAACGGATATCATCAATTGCTGCTTTAACTTGCCTAAGTGATTAGTTGCAAGCTGCAGTTTTATTTCGTATTGGGAAAGCATGAAAGTAGGAGCTAGCAAAAACTCCTGTGCATAGTCACTATCAACAACAAAGAGAAAATCTCTTCACTCCTTGCAAGTTTCCAAGTGAACTTCTAATTTGTACACACATAGCGCCCATAAAAGAGTTGAAAAAGTGTGGTTGAGAATCTAATAAGCTTTAAAAATATGTCCAACCTCAGTTTGTTTATGAGATTAGCTGATGTAAAACAAGCTTTAATTGAACGGATCTTGAGTAACTTGAAATTTTTTTATACATTGGAAGATGCCGAAGTGTACCTTGTTTGAGCTCAGTTTCACTCTTTAAAACGAGTTTCAAAAAAAGTTCAAGTTCGACTTGTTTATCCAATGAGCAAACACGAACTCGAACTCAAGTAGCTCGCAGCTCTATTTCATAAGACAATAAGTACTCCATAAAGCAAAAGGGGGAAATTCAAAATCGACCGTAAACACAAACAAATTCACTAGCATCCTTAGTTTTCCTTACATGAGGAGGTTCAAGGACTTGAATACGGAAGCAACAATTATCAGGTTTGCCTAACAACACAAAACAACCAAATCAAACCAATCAAAGCCTTACGTTCCAATTAACTGGGGTCGATAAGCTTTATCCTCACATGCATAGTACACGAGAGAGAGAGTTATTCCATACGTAGTAGATACGCAGATTGAATAATGGCCAATATGCAACAAAGAGAGAGAGAGAGAGAGAGAGATATCTCCCAATCTACCTCTGCAGGTGAAACTTCCGCCTCAGCCAATTAGCCTTCACTGCTACGGCTACAAATATCCTATCATAGGCATCTTCGATCAACTGAAAGTATGCATACCTCCATTTCCTCTTGAAATACAAAGTGAAAAAAACTCCCAAGAGTCCCACCACAAAACCAGGCCCAATACCAGCATAGAACCACATTAGTTCAGCATCATCATCGTCCCTATCACCCTCATTGACAAGTACTTGACGATCACCATCATCAGTTGATTCATCACCGGGGCAGCTCTTCATGAGTGGTGCTCCGCAAAGCCCGTCATTTCCCACGTAAATAGAGTACTGATCGTCGAGGGCCTGAAGTTGATTTCCAGTTGGTATTCGCCCTGATAAATTGTTGAATGACAGGTTTAAGTGACTGAGAGAGGTTAAAAAAGACAGGCTTTGAGGAATTGAGCCAAAGAGTTTGTTTCTGGAAAAATCAAGTGATTCCAATTGCTTCAGACCACCAATCTTCTCAGGAATCCTTCCTTTTAGATAATTTCCAGATAAATTCAAGTTCAATAACCTGGAAAGATTCGTTAAGCCTTCTGGAATCTCCCCAGTAATGTCGTTGCTCGAAAGATCTATGGAGGTGACAAATTTGAGAATCTTGGTGTATTCCAGTTCTCTTCCTTTAATCATAACAACAATTTTGTCTTCGTAACTTGAAATGGGATTTCCCCGATATTGAGTATTCCCATGTTCCAATGCTGCCATGGCACTGAAGTTGTAAAAACAACTTGGAATATCTCCAGTTAGATTATTATGCGCCAAGTTTAACAATTGCAGAGTAGATAGATGGCAGAGTTGTACGGGAATACCACCAGAGAAATTGTTTGATGGAAGACTGAGGAAGACCAAATTATCTAACTTATCTCCGATCCAACGCGGGATAACACCAGTGAATGCATTTCCACCAAGATCAAGGGTGACCATACTCGTTAAATTCTGCAAGGACGAAGGAAGCTTCCCGTGAAAACTATTGTTACGCAAGTGTAAATATTCAAGTGTCTGTAGGAAACCCAAAGAACTTGGAATCTGACCGTGTAGATTGTTGCTCGACAAGTCTAGCACAATTAATTCACCCAAGTTCCCAAAGCAACGAGGAATTTTTTCTGATAAATGGTTTTTCGACAAGTCAATAAGCCTAATTCCCCCGGCATTGCACAAAGACACAGGAATGCCACCACTAAAGTCGTTATTTGAGAGAATAAGAACATCAATCCCATCGTAATCGCCCGCGGGAATAGGTCCTAAAAACAAGTTGTTGGAGAGATCTAGTACAGAAGTAGATGACGGAAGTGCCGATAACGGGCCATCAAACTTGTTCGAACTCAATATCAACTGCCTTTGAACACTTCCAGAATCATTGCATTTCGTTTGAAATTTTGGCAGCTTCCCTCTGATATGGTTGTTGGATATATCCAAGTACTGAATGCAAGAAGACATAATAAGCTCGAACCAATCGGGCATGATATCCGAGATGCTTGCATTAGACATATCCAAGTGTGTAACATGTCTCTGCGTCTGAAGCCATGAAGGAAATTGGGGTCCTAGTTTGCAGGATGCCATTTCCAGGACCTCGAGTTGAAAAGGAGGAACCCATTGGGAGCTAACATTTATAACTAATGAGTTTGAAGACAAGTGGAGTTCCTTTAGACTTGTGAGAGTGGTGAAGTGTTGTTCGGATACATAGCCATCTAATGAGTTGTTCGACAAATCCAGCATTTGTAGATTGGAAAGTTGTCCGAGACCTATTGGAATGCTCCCATTCAATTGATTCGAGCCAGCAACCAACTCTCTCAAATACGACAGCCTTCCAAGTGATGAAGGTAGTGGGCCAGAAAAGGAATTACCATAAATTAGAAGACGCTCTAGATTCTTAAACTCACCCACCACAGACGATAAAAACTCTCCACTGAACTCATTGAGGGTCAAATCAAGTACACGCAAGCTGCGGAGGTTCCTCAAAGAGTTTGGTATTTCACCTTTGAACGGATTTTCAGAGAGGTCAAGCTCCGTTAGTTGAGTCATGTTGCCCATGCAACTTGGAAGTGGACCTTCAAAGCTATTGATATTCAATTTGAGGACGGAAAGAGAAGTCTGATTCCCAATGAAACAAGGAACTGAACCCCGAAGGCTATTCTCGCTAAGATCCATATAAACAAGTCTGCTCAGGTTACATAAAACATATGGCTCCTTGATAGTATCATTGAAGTTGTTCCAATGAAGGTCAAGGACAGTGAGAGACGTCAAACTTCCAAGTGTATTGGGAATCGGACCACCAAACAAATTACCACTAAGGTCGAGATATTGCAACCTCGAAAGATTCCCGAGATTATGAGGAACCTTTCCATCCAAATTTAAAAAAGAGAGATTGAGATATCTCAAGCATTTCAGGGAGCCCAAGAAATCCAAATCGGAATAGAGGTTGTTCCCGCTCAGATCTAGATAACTCAAATGCTTCAAGTCCACAAAAGATGGAGTCATCTCACCTGTCAGCTTGTTGAATTGGTAAACTGGATAATCGGTTCCTTGATAAGGAATTGGGTTGCGAAGATCAAGCTTGATGACATGGCCTGTTCTCCAGCTGCAACCGACTCCTTTCCATGTGCAGCAGTCTTTTCCAACCCACGACCGTAAGCGGTGTGCAGCGTGTGCTTCATCATATGTGAGATTTTCCTTGAAGTCGATGAGAGCACGTCTCTCATTCTCCAGGCAGCTTACATTTGACTCGATAGTAGAACTGCCACAACTGAAATCAATTGTTATAGTAATGAAAAGGAGAGCAAATAGCATCAGTAGTACTAAAGCACGCATGGTGCAAGGTTGTGGCTGTCTAGCTATGGCTTCTCAGTATTCGAGCGAGGTATAATTTGCAGTAGCGCAGCGTTGAAGGGTAAAGAGTTCTTAACTTTGCTTTTGCAAAAATGAAAAGAAACATGAAAGAAAAAAAGTGTACAACTGCAAGAAGACTTGGATAACTTTTTAAGTCAAAGTCTTTCAACTCACAGTACTACTGTCATTTGCTGTTCAAAAAAGCATTTTGGAGTCAAGTCTCTACAAAAATTGATGCAACAATGCTACTCATATAATGATTCAAACACAATAATTTATACAACCTTTCATATACATGTGAAGTTCACACATAGTAGTGTGTGGAGCTCATGTGTGGGCCCCCACATGTATGTGAGAAATTATGTTTGGTGTTGTGTTTGAATTATTATGTGAGTATCATTTTTGTTGATGAATACAAGAAAACAATAAATGATTAAGCTATCTATGAAAAATATGGTGCCTTCCAACCAATTGCATATTCAGTGTACATCCACTGTAGGGGCAACATTTCAAAACCCCTTGTACTCTTTTACCCAGAGGCAATTTACATGATTAAGGTGGGGTTTCGCTCTCTTTTTTAACATTTTTTTAAAAAAAGAAAGTAATTTCAAGCTTAAATATATATAATGAAAATAAAAAATAATTTTTTAATTTTTTTTGCACCGTTTAAAAGATCTCAATGAAATCTATCAAACAAGATCTCTCCATATTGGCAGGAAAATTATTTGCGTAAACACATGATTTTTGAACTTGAAATTACCTCATTTTCCAAAAGTTCTTTTTTTAGAAATTGGAACACTTTCTAAGCTATCTATGAAAGTTCTCCTCAATTTGATATATACTATTCAAGGCTCCTCCATGAATAATTTGTTTTTCTAGAAGAGTTATTTTAAAATCCGGCCGTCCAATACACTTTCGGATGCAGGAGATTAGCCTCCATAAAAACTTATTTATGACTCCTCCGTAAATAAGTTTTTCTCCCTCAATTTTAGCTTTGATAACTATACTCTGCATTATTGCAGGGTCGTTTTCGTGAGAAGCCACCAGAGTATGACAAGTGGTCTAACCTAAATTTTCTAAATGCATATATGTTTTTAACAAATTAACTGGAGTGGTTATTGTGGTGTATGAGAGTTTGTACTAATAATATAGACACGATGGGTCGGGTTAGGTAATAGGTGGGTTGTCAATTTTATTCACACTCATACCGATTTGGTACATCCTCTCAACGTGGACCTTGGGATGCTGCCAAACAGTCCCACGAATTCTTGCAGTGGTTGGTTGGCCGAGGTTGGGTCAGTTTGGCGGGTTGACAGGTTTTTTTTCACGTTCCTAAACGGTAGTAATTTAGCAATAATTTAGCAAGGAGTGAGAGCTATATTTTGTTATTGCATATATCCTTTAATTTGTATCTACTTTGGTTGTAACAAAATTTTGAAACTATTGAGCTGGTAAAAATGCTTCTTTTAATGAAATAATTTCCCATCACATACATGGATATGGTTTAACTTCTTGCGTGATGATTGTTGTAGGGATACTTTATGTTCCTAGTAGTGACCAAAAGCCACATTAAATCTAAGGAAAAACGTCGTATATTTCTTTTTCCTATTTGATGTCGATCTTTGTCCATATCTTCGCCCTCAATTAAGTTAATTGGGAATTGATTATGATGCGGAGAAGGGGATAAAAAAAAATGCTGAGAGATAAATCGCTGTTTTTTTAAGGTACGTCATCCCTACTTTCTTCTTTTGCGAGACGAAAGCGTGCTTAGAAAGCGCTTCTTTAAATCGGCATCTCTAAACATACTTTCTTGTCAAGTTTGATTAAGTGGGCCAAATTAATAACAAAAGCACGTAACGGAAACCATGTTTTATACATTAACTAATTACTCTAATTATGGCTTCTCAGTATTGAAGGTATAATTTGCAGTAGCGCAGCGTTGAAGGGTAAAGAGTTTTAACTTTGCTTTTCCCCTTTGCAAAAATGAAAAGAAACATGCAAGAAAAAAAGTGTACAAGAAGACTTGGATAACTTTTTAAGTCATGCATGGTCAAAGTCTTTCAACTTATACAGTACTGTCGTTTGATGTTCAAAAAAGCATTATGGAGTCAAGTCTCTACAAAAAGAAGTGTTTAAAGTGGACAACACGCATTGATTGATGAATACAAGAAAGCAATACTAAATGATTAAGCTAGGCCTGTCAATGGACTGGATTCGATCCGAAAAATTCGATCCAAATCCGATAACGTCGATCTGAGTTACCGGATTCGGATCGGATTAAATCCGTTACTAATCCGAATCCGAACTTTATTTATTTTTAACTTTTTATAAAAAAAATTTAACAAAACAGTAAATTTTTTATTTTGAAAAAAAAAATGTTTAAGAAGTTGTATTTTTCAATTTTTTCTTTTATTTTTTTTTTGGAAAATATTTTTTTTTGGCTAAAATTTTTGAAGTAAAAAAGTTTTCGAATCAGGTTCGGATTTTCGAATCCGGATTACCACTATCAGATTAGAATATTATCGGATTCGGATCGGATTCAAGTCTTATCGAATCCGGATCTGTCGGATCCGAATCGGATCCGGCCCATTGACAGGCCTAGATTAAGCTATCTATGAAAAATGAGAAAATCTTTCTTTACGGTTGTTTTCCGTAAAAAAAAAGAAGTTACAGATCTCAATCATGATTGTCTAAAGTATTTTTGGACAATCCAGATTGAAAATCAATTATGACCGGTAATAATTAATTGTGACCGATCATAATTGAAAACGAATTTCAGCCATTTATTGGGCGAATAGACGGCTGAGATTGCGCCGATCCGTGAACAGATTGGTCATGGTAAAGACGGCGTCGCGTATATCTTTTCATAAATGGTACTAATTTAGCAAGGAGTGAGAGCTATATTTTGTTAATTATTGCATAGCATATCCTTTCGTATCTACATGGATATGGTTTAACTTCTTTGCGCGATGATTGTTGTGGGGATACTTTACGTTCCCAGTAGAGACCAAAAGCCACATTAAATCTAGGGAAAAAAGATCTTATTTTCATTTTTATATTTCTTTTTCCTATTTGATTTCGATCTTTGTCCATACCTTCGCCCTCCATTAAGTTAATTGCGAATTGATTATGATGTGGAAAAGGGGATAAAAAAAAAATACTGAGAGGGTGAATCCAAATTTTTTTTAAGGTACAAAACAACATCCTAACTTTCTTCTTTTTCTTTTCTTTTCTTTCTATTTTCTTTTACTGTAGTTAAATATTGCATCCAATAGATGAATTTATATATATGAGGCCAGTTCCCCTCACACAAAAGTTGACACAAAACTAATCGGAGTTTCACACAAATGATCGGAGCCATTAAATTCGTTTAAAATAGGTTTTAAAGAGTTCCCATAAAAAATCAACTCATTCCGATATCGGTAAGGGCTTGATCAGTTCATTCAATTTTATCTTGTAAAATTTGACAGGAAACAATTGAATGAATCGATTAAGCGCTTACCGATATCCAAATGAGTTGATTTTTTACAAAAATCCTTAAAAATACGTTTTAAACAAATGAATGGTTATGATCATTTGCGTAAGACCCCAAAATGACACAAACGTATATATTTGAGCATGTTTTCCTACTTTCTCATGATTTTGAAATATGAATAGAGACTTTATTGTGTCTTTTATAGAGAAATAATAATTTTCAAAGTTAAAAAAAAAGTCATTTGATTATTTTACAAATCGTGTGTAGCATCAACTAAGTCTAATTAGTAAAAGCTTCTGATCATTGAAAAGTGGGAAGAGCCATAAAATATACTCCGTAGTACTAAAGTGATACATTGGATTGTCACAAATACATACCAACCGTGTATTGCACGGGTTTGCCAGTAGCATTTATTATTGCAGAATGACTTTTCATTAGGATAGCTGTGGACGTGACAAGTGGTCTAACCTATAATTTCTAAATAATTACTGTATTTTTCAAATTGTGTGTAGCATCAACCATGCCAGATTAGTAAAAGCGTCCGATTATAAAGTGATACCTTGGATTGTCACGAATACATACCACGGTTTGCCACCTAGTGTTTATTATTGCATAGTGACTTTTCGTGAGGAGAGTTTTGGTGCGACGAGTGATCTAACATTGTAACGACCCGGATTTTCAACCCAAATTTTTTTTTTTAACGTTAATATTAATTAGGTCTTAATCATTATTATTATTTTCTTAATAGATAAATACAAAAGAAATAAGTATATTATCTTATTTATCCCTTTTAATTTTTTTTGTAGTTGCATGCATGCATGCAAACTCTCCCATCTCTCCATCTCCTATTCCTACTCGATCTCTACCACTCCCCTAACCATATTTTCGTCCATATTCCGTCCCCATCGAAACCCGAGAATTTGAAACCTTTTTGAATACAAATTATTCACCCTTATCGAAAATTCTCTTATAAATAACCCTTAAGCCCGACCCTAGGGTTCATCACGAAATTATCCATACCCCACCAGTCTAGAAGAGAGAGAAAATTCGTAGGAATTGAAGCTCCAAGCCATGGAGTTTTAGAGAGAGAAAGAAAGAGAGAGAAAAGTGGGTTTCGTGCCTACGCCCGACCGAAACTCAAATTGACCATTCCAATATCTTCCTACGACCCCAAGCATCTCCAAACATCATCTAATTCAAGCCCAAGGTTCCCCAATCGAAGAAACCGAAGTCATCTTCTCCGAAAATCCAAGTTTCGTTTTAATTCAATTCAATTCGATTCGAGGTATTATAATCCCTCTCAACCCCTCTTCTAAGTATATTAAGTGTTTATATGCTTAACCCTATGCCCCAGTTGGTCCCATGCATCAGAAAAACCGAGCCGAAACGAAAAAAATAGCTCACTGCGATTTTCTGCCAGATTTACCATTATGATATTATTTTTGAGCCCGATGCCCTATTTGTAATTATTTACGTAGAAGATGACTCTTTTGATATTTATTTTACAATCTTTCTGATATTAATATTATAAAAACTACTGAATTGATATTATTTTCTTACAAAGTAATATCATCTTAGTATAAAACGTATTAATTATATCAGTTTGATTTATCTAGTAGATTGAATTGATTAATTAAAGTTTACAAACTAAAAAAAAAAAAAATGAGATTAACAAGTTATGATCTTTGGAGTATTAGAAGTCTAGGAAAAATAGATCGGGGGAAAAAAAGAGTCCAGTGGTAAATTGAGTCCTGGCGAGAGTCCAGTGGAACATTGAGTCCTGGCGAGAGTCCAGTGGTAAATTGAGTCCTGGCGAGAGTCCAGTGGAACATTGAGTCCTGGCGAGAGACCAGTGGAAAATTGAGTCCTGGCGAGAGTCCAGTGGTAAATTGATAGACTGGCGAGAGCCCAGTGATGACAGTGATGTTTGTGATGTGGTTTATAAGATAGGCGAACCCTAGTTGTGATGCAGGCATGATAAGCTTTCCCCTTGTTGTAGTTATTGGGGTGCACGCTCGGTATATAACTTAGGTGTATCTGCGACAGTAAAGGGAAGTGAACTCATGGGAATGAGCATAGCTAGCGGTTGAGGGAGGAAGATCTCGTGGATGAGATCTTAGACTACACGACAGGATAATGGATAGTAATAAATCAATTTATATGAAATATCTCTGTTTTACTTATTCGTACCATGTTTATCTTGCTAACTGCTAGTTGTAAAGTAAGAGGGGTAGTTGGGTTGGATTATTCTACTGGGTGATTTATCACTCACGGATACGTCTGTATCCTGGTAAATCGATTGCTTCGGCGATCAATTTGCCAGAGGATGCAGGATTTAATGGAGATAATTCCACGATGGTACAATTTCAAGGAGAAGCACAGAATCTCGAAGGCGAGCGATTTTATGCAGAAGAGAATCCAGAAGTGGGAGTTGAACCCGAGTACGCTTGGGATCCGTATCAGACTTAGGAGTCGGCTCTGTTGCTTTATTTATTTTATTATCATAAAGACTACCATTAGGATTTTCTAGTGGTTTGTAATAAATGAATCTCGATGTTGAGAATTCTGTTTTAGATTGTTTTTAAACTTTAATTTAGGGAATGTTTTCCTTAATTAATACTTAAATGTCTTCGATTTTATTTCCGAAAATCGGGGCGTTACAACTTGGTATCAGAGCTTTAGGTTCAACCCTCGGCCTTGGGTAGATTGGGTAGATCACTTACTGAGAGCGTAAGCCTAAATAGTTAAGCGTTTATCTTATTTATCATTAATTATTATTATTATTATTATTATTATTATTATTTGTTTAAAAAAAAAATTCCCTTTCTTGCCCTAGTTAGATAGTGATTAAAAATAGGTCGCATAGGGTAGTTCCACTGTGAGAACGTACCGTGAGAAAACATAGGCTCTACATGTTGATTAACGTTTAGGCTTTACGTGTTATGTGCTTATTATACATCGTACTAATATGAACTGGCTAGTTGTACTTTATTATCATATCCTGAAACCAAAATTTTATTGTTTCGATTTTCAAAATCCTTGCATATGATACATTTGGAGAACCAAATAATTAGAAACCCCTCACCACAAGAGTTAGTGTTGAAATCAATGACCATGACGCAAACGTTGACCGCAATACTTCCACCATAACAACGATGCTAACGTCGATGTCAATAAAGTGATATCGAGAATCCGCGAGATCAACAGCTGCTAGTAGCCGTCGTCACCGTGACTTTACACCCAAACCTTGAGCACCGTGGACTTCTCAAAATTTGGACCGATGAATAAAAGCATGATACCGTCAAAGATTTGCTTCCATAAATATATGTTCTTATAATAAACCCCCCTTAATAAATTACAACATAACGATATCTAGATGGAGGAAATAAGAGACAACCAGAATAACGAGCAAAACAATGGACAAAATGGAGCCAACGGTCAAATGGGGACTCCCGAACTAGTCCAACTTATGCAAGCATTCATTACCGCTGCGACTGCAAATAACCAGAATCAACGCGGACCCCCGCACACGCCTCGAGGACCAATGACCAGGAGTCAGGCACTGAATGAATTCTGCAAGCGTCGCCCGCCCTACTTTCAGGGAGAACCTAACCCCACAGCTGCAGAAGCTTGGCTGGAAAAGATCAAGAAGATTCTTGGAACCCTAGACGTCCAAGAAGCCAGCAATCGAATTGCTCTAGCTACCTACCAGATGCAAGGTGAAGCTCAGCATTGGTGGAATCTGATGAAGAACACCCATGATGTGGCAATGATGACTTGGGAAAAGTTCGAGGAAATTTTCCTTGACAAATACTTCCCAGCACCTGTCAAACAAGCGCTGGCCTTAGAATTCGTGAATCTCGAGCAAGGCACCATGACCGTGACCCAGTACGCAGCACGATTTGAAGAACTATCTCGCTTCGGCACAACCATCATACCTACTGATGACGACAAGGCAAGAAAGTTCGAGTGGGGACTCAATGAGACACGCCGAGCAGTGGTGGCACAGACACTTCCCACCTACTCGCAAGTGGTGCAATGCGCGCTCAAGATGGAGAGAGAGAACTTGGATTCCAAGACAAGGCGTGAGCAGAAGAAACCAATGCCTACAGTCGGAGGACCGATCCGCACCCACCCTAACAATCGGAGTACCCTAACCTCTCAACCCTACCACCAAAACTACCTTCGCCCGCAACCATCTCAAACCAACCCAGGGTTTAATCAAAACCCTAACCCTAATCCGAACCTGATCCAAATACCAAACCGAGGCCCAAATCCTAACCTTGGACCAAACCGCAACCTCTTTCCTCATAATCAAAACCCAAATAACCGCTGTTATTACTGCCTAGAGGAGGGACATATCAGGAGATATTGTCTTAAATTAAATGGCGCTGGAAACTATGGAGGACCGCCGCAAAATCAGGTCAGGACTGCAGAACCTGGAAATCAGAATCTAGCTAGGCCGGTCTGGAATGGTAACCAACCCGGAGGACAGAACCAGCCCCGTG
Organism: Rhododendron griersonianum; assembly: GCA_018127125.1. NCBI lineage: Eukaryota > Viridiplantae > Streptophyta > Magnoliopsida > Ericales > Ericaceae > Rhododendron > Rhododendron griersonianum. The sequence continues at coordinate 6,632,177 of CM030795.1, read as the reverse complement.
GCGGATGGAACCAACCACCAACTCGCCCTCCTCAGAACAGAGGACCGAACGGGCCAATCCAGCCCAATGCTGGGAGGATGTTTGCACTACAAGGAACGGAAGAGAAGATGGACCCTGCAGTAATCCAAGGTACCCTCACTCTTTATACTACATGCGTTCAAGCATTATTTGATTCTGGAGCTTCGCACTCATTCATATCTGCCGCATGTGTATCTACACTTGGATTAGAGAGTGAAACCCTAAAAACAACTATGCATGTGACCTCACCATTAGGGGGTAAAATTCCGATAGTACTAATCTGTAAGGGGTGCGAACTAGGAGTATCGAGTTTACAATTAACGTGCGACTTACGAGTAATCGAAATGACGGATTTTGACGTCATACTTGGGATGGACTGGCTGACTGCACACCGAGCTGTCATAGACTGCCATCGAAAGATGGTGACAGCTTATTCACCAGATGGAAGTTGTTTCAAATTTAAGGGGGATAGACAAGACCCTTATGCACCCCAACTACCTTCGACTATTTCCACTAGAACTTGCATCCTAATTTCGAGGACGAAATTATTTTAAGGGGGATAGGTTGTAACGACCCGGATTTTCAACCCAATTTTTTTTTTAACGTTAATATTAATTAGGTCTTAATCATTATTTTTTTTTCTTAATAGATAAATACAAAAGAAATAAGTATATTATCTTATTTATCCCTTTTAATTTTTTTTTTTAGTTGCATGCATGCATGCAAACTCTCCCATCTCTCCATCTCCTATTCCTACTCGATCTCTACCACTCCCCTAACCATATTTTCGTCCATATTCCGTCCCCATCGAAACCCGAGAATTTGAAACCTTTTCGAATACAAATTATTCACCCTCATCGAAAATTCTCTTATAAATAACCCTTAAGCCCGACCCTAGGGTTCACCACGAAATTATCCATACCCCACCAGTCTAGAAGAGAGAGAAAATTCGTAGGAATTGAAGCTCCAAGCCATGGAGTTTTAGAGAGAGAAAGAAAGAGAGAGAAAAGTGGGTTTCGTGCCTACGCCCGACCGAAACTCAAATTGACCATTCCAATATCTTCCTACGACCCCAAGCATCTCCAAACATCATCTAATTCAAGCCCAAGGTTCCCCAATCGAAGAAACCGAAGTCATCTTCTCCGAAAATCCAAGTTTCGTTTTAATTCAATTCAATTCGATTCGAGGTATTATAATCCCTCTCAACCCCTCTTCTAAGTATATTAAGTGTTTATATGCTTAACCCTATGCTCCAGTTGGTCCCATGCATCAGAAAAACCGAGCCGAAACGAAAAAAATAGCTCACTGCGATTTTCTGTCAGATTTACCATTATGATATTATTTTTGAGCCCGACGCCCTATTTGTAATTATTTACGTAGAAGATGACTCTTTTGATATTTATTTTACAATCTTTCTGATATTAATATTATAAAAACTACTGAATTGATATTATTTTCTTACAAAGTAATATCATCTTAGTATAAAACGTATTAATTATATCAGTTTAATTATCTGATAGATAAAGTTAATTAATAAAAGTTTTAAATTAATAATACTCTTATTTAGTAATTCTACATGGTTCGAAACCACTTTGCGACCTTCTGAAACCAATTTTTTTTCCCCCGATCTATTTTTCCTAGACTTCTAATACTCCAAAGATCATAACTTGTTAATCTCATTTTTTTTTAATCTATTTATTAGTTATTTATTTGATTTCTTGTAAAAGTTTACAAACGAAAAATCCTTGCGACCTTATAAACCATTTTATAAATTCCCAAAATATTTTTTTAGATTCTTTACATCCTAAAGATGATATGTTGTTAATCTCGACATATTTTATTTATTAAATAATTTATTATTTATTTATTCTACTTTTGACAACCTTAAAAATCATTTTTATTTTAAAAATAATTCCGTAACCCTCCGGACCCACTTTTTGATACTCGAACATGTTACGTAGGACCCTAGGACTCCTTTTAGAGCCATGCTACTTATTCTAGTGTTGTTATTTATTTATTGTATTTATTATGATCATTAACCAACTTATTTTCCTAAATAAAAATTTATATAAGCCTAGATTATATTCTTTTTAATAAAACTTTTATTTAATAAAAGTTCCTTACTTTATTAATAACTTGTTGATCATACAGGACTAAGGGCAACGGCCCATTCATAAAAGGTTATGTGATTTTATGCGTATTGTTTATTTCTATTATTATTCTGATTGCCTGTTTATTATTTCAACTTCTGATTGTTATGCTAGATTGGACCCTAGAGACATGGAGTGGTATGCGAAATAGAAATCACCTAAACGATGTTAGTTAATGGATGAATTGGAAAGTTTTTGTTTTAAATTGCCTGCAGGCGTGATTTTGAAATATGATGAGATTGTGATGAGAATTGAAACTGGTAAGAGTCCTGGCGAGAGTCCAGTGGTAAATTGAGAGTCCTGGCGAGAGTCCAGTGGAACATCCAGAGTCCTGGCGAGAGTCCAGTGGTAATTTGAGAGTCCTGGCGAGAGTCCAGTGGAACATCGAGAGTCCTGGCGAGAGTCCAGTGAAACATCCTGAGTCCTGGCGAGAGTCCAGTGGAAATTGAGTCCTGGCGAGAGTCCAGTGGAACATTGAGTCCTGGCGAGAGTCCAGTGGTAAATTGAGTCCTGGCGAGAGTCCAGTGGAACATTGAGTCCTGGCGAGAGTCCAGTGGTAAATTGATAGACTGGCGAGAGCCCAGTGATGACAGTGATGTTTGTGATGTGGTTTATAAGATAGGCGAACCCTAGTTGTGATGCAGGCATGATAAGCTTTCCCCTTGTTGTAGTTATTGGGGTGCACGCTCGGTATATAACTTAGGTGTATCTGCGACAGTAAAGGGAAGTGAACTCATGGGAATGAGCATAGCTAGCGGTTGAGGGAGGATGTAAGGACCCGTAATTTTAAATTCCACTTATTTAATTAATTTGAATGTGGACGATCGTATTTCGGATGGAATATCATTTTTCTTAACGTGGTATTACGGATTGACGTGCATCGTTATGTAATGGAAGTTTGGTTGGTCGTTGAAAAATGTGTTTCGTTGACGTGAGGGTGTTTGGGGGTGTTGTGAGTGTGTGGGTGGTAATCGGAGGTTGACTCGTTGAACGTTGGACGAGTTTGCAAAATTTCCAGATTGGTTCCGGAACCCCTGTTTTTGCCAGTTCCGGAACACTTATCTGCAGATCAGTTCCGGAACCCCCATTTTTGCCAGTTCCGGAACCCACTTCGAATTTTCTGAAAATTTGGGTCGCGTGTCAGACCACTTTAAGAGCATCACCTTTACTCTTTTTACACTCCATAACCACGAAATCAACCCTAGAGCTCTCTCTCTCTCATCTCTTTCCCCTTTTTACTTCTCTCTTCGATTTCATCTCCTTCAAGTGAGATTTCGAAAAAAATCCAAGAATTAAAGTTGCTCTATGAAGCAAGAGCTTTATATCTACCCAAGAAAATTCACCATTGGATCACTTTGAAACTCCTTACCTTTTCGGCTTGCTTGATTGGGCGACCAAGCAGTTGAGAAATCGTGAGATCAAGCTTGGAGGAAGATATTCTTGGTGGAAACCGTGTGTTCCAAGTCGGAGGAGGAATTTCCTTGATGGGTTCGAATTTGAGGTCTAGGGCTTGGAGGAACTCTTGGGTTTTGCTCTTGATCTTCGAGGTAGGGATTTCTAACTTACTTTATGTGTTTATGAGTAGTTTTGGTGCCTAGATCTTGTTGTTGATCATTGTTTTGGGTTTGGGTAAAATCTGTCATGGTTGTGTTCTTCGCGCTGCAATTCCAGATTGGTTCCGGAACCCCCCTTTTGCCTAGTTCCGGAACTCTTTGTCCAGTGGTGAAGTTTTAAGTTTCTCGGGTTGAGTTCCGGAACCCTTATTTTTGCCAGTTCCGGAACCCAGTCAGTTCCGGAACCCCCCTTTTTGTCAGTTCCGGAACTCAAGACAGTTTTTCGTAAAATTCTCCTTTTTCATATTCAAAGGCCGTGGTTCCTTCTATGGGGTTGGTTTATACTTATTTAAGAGTTTATGAACATTATTGGACATTGGACACGTGGTGTATTATCTTGGGTTTTGAAGGAACAAATTATCGTTGAAATAATATTTAAAGACTTGTCAAGAGCCGTTGAGAATCGAAGTAGGACACTTGAACCTTAATTGTGAAGTAATGACAATTATAGGGGATGTGACGTGAAATGGTTACTCGATATATTAAAACAATGGGGATAGTTTAAATATTTAAAATCCAAAGTTATGTTAATACCGTTATTCTGGGGTGGAGTTCTCATAGTACATCTTTGACACCCGATGAATGGTTACGTTTATTTGAGGGTAAGTTTAGGAATGAATTATGAACGCACATAGCATAATGAATGATGTTTGATAGGAATTGAAATGTGAGTCCGTTTCTAGCTATTTGCATGATATTGAGCTCGTGAGGAATTAACTGACGCTCGTAGTATAATCACTAGATTGATGATGTGGTTAATGATGAAATGAGGCCACGAGTTGTAATATGGATATTTCACTTAGAATCAGATTATTTGACATATTTCCTTGGATTTGAGTTCGGAAAGGATTAATTGATTTACCGGGGTATGTTATTGATTGATATGAAACAAATGGTTGATCTACTACGTTAAAGATGTAGAATCTTGGTGTCTCTCTTATTGAAATTGTGAAGGGAGTTTCTTTACGTGTGTTTGATTCATGAATCTAGTTGATTGTCGGGTTTTGTTATGTATTGAGATCATAGAATATGCCTGAAGATGAATTGGTTGAAAGGATGAGATTATTTCCGCGTAAGTGAATCTATGTATTGGTGTGAGAGATATACTTTGCTATGTGTGGGGATTAGAGAAATGGTGGATAAAGAGATTGCTCGCTTAGTGAGAATATGTGACACTAATTGAATGATTTATCGAGAATGAAAGCCACGGATCCACCATAAGGTGAGATGCCGGAATGAAAGCCACGGATCCACCATAAGGTGTGATGCCGGAATGAAAGCCACGGATCCACCATAAGGTGAGATGCCGGAATGAAAGCCACGGATCCACCATAAGGTGAGATGCCGGAATGAAAGCCACGGATCCACCGAAAGGTGTGATGCCGGAATGAACATAGGACGCACGGGGTCCTTAATGCCCGGAAATGAAATTGGAACATGTGACATAGTGAAAATGGGGAATCTGGTAATTGTTTAGTATCATGATAAAAGGGGAATGTGTGGGTTTGATGATGAGGCTGATTGATTATTGAGATTAACTGGATGTAATTGAGAAATTGGGAAGTGAAGTTTAGAAAGAAAAGAGCACTCATGTGAGGAACTATGAACTTTTAACTTGAGCTTGTGCCTGGAATGGTTTGAAGTGTCGATACTTACTTTCTTCTTTTCTTATAGACTTCCAAATATGGTGACTTGATGTATTGAGATTGGTGTGGTAATCTGTTTGGTATGAAGACATGTTTGATACTTTGTGGTAATCCATGGTGGGAGGTTTAAAGTGGTCTTGGCACCTTAGATTTATCAAGGAAAACAAATGAAAGGAATTTTGAGGGAATGAGAACTTGAGACTAGAATTAAAGGCACGTGTGAATGCAAATGGGTTGAATCATGACGTGTTGGTCATGAAAGGAGAACTTGATAGAGGGGATACGATGGATGTTAACATGAGTTTTAATTTAAAGGTTGTTTTGGGAATGAGTGTGAGTCATTTAATGTTGTAATGTGGTATTATTCAATATATACTCTTTCCCCTTATGTGAAAAGTATATTTTGGACAAAGGGTTGGCCAGAGAGTTAAACCTGTAATGCTTCTAAGTGGTAAAAAAATATAGTAACATGAACTGAGTCTATGTTGTTGAAAGGAAGGATAGCTATGTAGGTTATATCCTTAGTTAAAATGTTTTGCTCATATTAAAATATATTCTTGGCACTTATCATCCCATTAGCACATAAAGTTTGTAGAGATTTTCCTACTGGGCTAGTGTAGAACCTATCATTTTCAGGTACACTGCAAGGACACAGTTTGAAGGGTGTGAAGTGCATGCAGACATCACAAGCTAAAGTTAATTTCTGAAGTACTTGTCTTTCTTCGTAAATCAAATTGCATTGTATATTTGCTCTATTTTGGAATACTGAATCAGTTTGACAGACTTGTGAGATTTGGGGACTGTATTGTAATTTGTGGTATCGTATGTACTATTGTGAGAATTTGTATTTAAAATGGTATAGTAAATTATGTTGAAAATCGAGGGCGTGACAGAGGAAGATCTCGTGGATGAGATCTTAGACTACACGACAGGATAATGGATAGTAATAAATCAATTTATATGAAATATCTCTGTTTTACTTATTCGTACCATGTTTATCTTGCTAACTGCTAGTTGTAAAGTAAGAGGGGTAGTTGGGTTGGATTATTCTACTGGGTGATTTATCACTCACGGATACGTCTGTATCCTGGTAAATCGATTGCTTCGGCGATCAATTTGCCAGAGGATGCAGGATTCAATGGAGATAATTCCACGATGGTACAATTTCAAGGAGAAGCACAGAATCTCGAAGGCGAGCGATTTTATGCAGAAGAGAATCCAGAAGTGGGAGTTGAACCCGAGTACGCTTGGGATCCGTATCAGACTTAGGAGTCGGCTCTGTTGCTTTATTTATTTTATTACTCCCTCCGTCCCTTTATTACAGTCCAGTATTCCATTTTGGGCTGTCCCTTAATAAATGTCCATTTTGTGAAGTTAGTGGGTAAAAGTTGGTGAATTGTCTATTTTGTCCCTAAAAGTAGATTCCATTTTGAAAAGTTAGTGAGTAAAAGTGTAATGATGATGGGTAAGTAAGGAAAGTGGAGGAAAAAGTTGATGTGAAAGGTATAATGATGATGTCTTTTTAATAAGTTGGAGTTACGAAGCAGGACATTTAAAAAGGGACGGAGGGAGTATCATAAAGACTACCATTAGGATTTTCTAGTGGTTTGTAATAAATGAATCTCGATGTTGAGAATTCTGTTTTAGATTGTTTTTAAACTTTAATTTAGGGAATGTTTTCCTTAATTAATACTTAAATGTCTTCAATTTTATTTCCGAAAATCGGGGCGTTACAAACATATAATTTCTAAATAATTACTTCATTTATCTCTTTTTAAGTGTTCAGTTTCATAACTTCAACTTATTATAAAAATATCATCATTACACATTTCACATCAACTTTTACTTCCACTTTCCTTATTTACCATCTATAGAAATATCATCATTACACTTTTAGTCACTAAGTTTTCAAAATAGAACATACTTTTAGGGGCAAAATAAAAAATGTACCAATTTTTATCCACTAACTTTTCAAAATGAACACTTATTAAGGAAGAACCCAAAATGAAATATTGGACTCTTAAAAAGGGACGGAGGGAGTATATGTCAATTAATAAGGGAACTTAGAATTTGAAAAATCCCTATAAGTTAGGGATCAATCAAATCCCTTTACCCAATCTCAATTTGCATATGTTAGCCGTAAGAAAATGCGTTCTGAATTTCTTTTTTTCCAATTGTCGTGCGTGCTTTTTTTTTTTTCAATTGTCGTGCATAGCACAGATTCATGCATGCCAGTAACTAAAAAGATGATAAATCTGTTTTTTTCAAAGGGGAGTAGTACGATACAACTTGTTAGGGAATCAAAATCTTAGAAATGTAAAACCAAAATATCAAATTTCTCTTTTAGAAAAAAATTTCAGTGCCAGGTAGGTACCATATGATGCCTGCTCAGTGCATTCAAGTCGTCAATTTCATTTTTGGAGGGCTCAGATTTGGAGAGAGAAAAAGAGAAAGAATGTGTTTGGGTGAGACAAAGAGAGAAGTTTTCAATTCCAGCCGTCCAAAAGTGTATTAGACGATCCGAATGTGCCAAATGGATACCACGTGGGATATACCCATCCGGCACCAAAAAAATTCTGCTTTTTTTTAAGTCATGCATGGCCGAAGTCTTTCAACTTGCAATGTCATTTTCGAAAGCCAAAAGTCTCTAAAAAGTGGACAACACGCGTATTGGCCAAAGTCTTTCAACTTGCAATATACTCCATCCGTTCCATTCTTTTCTCCCACGTCTATTCTGATCGGATAAAAAAATTACTTATAACTTTTAATTGGTAATACTATTTATATATAATATGAATCTTGTTTGATAGATCTCAATGAGTTCTTTTTAACAATGTTTTCAAAATTACCTTAAAATTTATAGATTATAAGATATAATCAATTGAAAAGTGGCATGGACTTCCAAAAAGAACTAAAGAATGGAGACGGAGAGAGTAATTTTCCAGAGTCTAGGTCTCTACCAAAAATTGGTCAAGACCTACCAAAACGTGGACAACACGCATATTCTGCGTTCTTTTAAATTTATTTTAAAATAAATTGGTTTGTTATTATTTGATTTTTTTTTTTGTATTTTGTTAGGTTTGCGCCAAACTTTGAGGATTATTGATTCATCTCGACGAGATGAATCGAAAAAGTATTTTTTTTTACTTACCCAAATGTTTTGAGAAATAACCAATTTTTAGCAGAAAAAGTGAAATAAATTGACTTATTTTGATATATAAGTGGTCATTTTCAAAACTATTTGGGTAAAAGTAAAAATAATTTACTTTTCCGGGTGGGTACCACGTGATGCTTGCTCGGTGCATCCGAGTCGTCAATTTCATTTTTGGACGGCTCGGATTTGGAGAGAGAAAAAGAGAAAGAATGTGTTTGGGTGAGAGAGAGAAGTTTTTAATCCGAGCTGTCCAAAAGTATATTAGATTACCCAAATGTGCCAAATGGATACCACGTGGGATATACCCATCCGGCACCGAAAAATTTCTTCTTCTTTTTTTTAGTCATGCATGGCCGAAGTCTTTCAATTGCAATGTCATTTTCGAAAGTCAAAAGTCTCTAAAAAAAGTGGACAACACGCGTATTGGCCAAAGTCTTTCAACTTGCAATATACTCCATCCGTTCCATTCTTTTCTCCCACGTCTATTCTGATCGGATAAAAAAATTACTTATAACTTTTAATTGGTAATACTATTTATATGTAATATGAATCTTGTTTGATAGATCTCAATGAGTTCTTTTTAACAATGTTTTCAAAATTACCTAAAAATTTATAGATTATAAGATATAATCAATTGAAAAGTGGCACGGACTTCCAAAAAGAACTAAAGAATGGAGACGGAGGGAGTAATTTTCCGGAGTCTAGGTCTCTCTACCAAAAATTGGTCAAGACCTACCAAAACGTGGACAACGCGCATATTCTGCGTTCTTTTATATTTATCTTAAACTTATTTTAAAACAAATTGGTTTGTTATTTTTTGATTTTTTTTTTGTATTTGTTAGGTTTGCGCTAAACTTTTGTGGATTATTAATTCGTCTCGACGAGATAAATCGGAAAAGTTTTTTTTTTTTTTACTTTTACCCAAATATTTTGAGAAATAACCATTTTTAGCAGAAAAAGTGAAATAAATTGACTTATTTTGATATATAAGTGGTTATTTTCCAAACTATTTGGGTAAAAGTAAAAATAATTTAATTTTCCGATTTCTCTCGTCGAGACAAATCAATAATCCTCAAAAGTTTGACGCAAAACTAACAACTGCAAAAAAAAAATAAAATAATGACAAACCAACTTATTTTAAGATAAGTTTAAGAGAACGCAGCAGGTGAATATCGATAAAGACATGATGTAATTCCAGAAACCTTCTTAAAAAATAAGTACTTATTTGTAATTTTCAAGTTACGAAAATATTTTTTAATTTTTTTGGCATTGTTTAAAAGATCTTAATAACAATATCCATATTGCATATTTTTAAACTTCAGTAAGTCCATTAATTTTGAGCTGGAAAATTGCAAATAAGTACGGGCCCTAGTCGTGTATCTACACGAATCTGATTAGACTGATTTTTCGCAAACATGGTAATTGTTGCATGAGCATGTTCTGCAAAATCAACATCTGGATCTTGATTCTAGGCTTGGTATGGCTCTACAAAATGAGAGTATGGAGGGGTACGGAGATGAGTTTATCACTTCCTCCTCAACCCTGCACGCCACCCCAAACATTTCAAAGTTGGATTCACTCAGACAACTTGCTCCTTATTGTACTGAAAAAACACTGTATTGGGTACTACATAGGAACCCGTAGAGAATAAACTATACTGTACTTTTTGAACACGTGTATGGACCAAGCTCACCCTCAACTAATTCTGGACCAAGCCCATCGTCTCCTAGCGTGGAGCCTAATTAATTTCGTTGGATACCTGAAATTTGATAGTGAAATGGTAGTGAGGATTTTGCGGGGAGATTATGGGACGGAGTTGCTGAAAAATGGCCATTTAACCGATTTATGCTATTTGAAACATCTATTTCACAACGAAACCGTGCTTAGCAAAACGCTTCCTTACCTTGGGTTGGTTTGGCCGAGTGGAGCTGTAGCCATCTATAGGATGGCGAGGTCTAAGTTTGACTCACCTACTAAATAAGCTTTTTGCAATTTTTAAACATTTGAGATGAAAGCGTGCTTAGAAAGCGCTTCTTTAAATCGGCATCTCAAAACAAACTTTTTTGTCAAGTTTTGATTAAGTGGGCAAAATTAATAACAAAAGCGCATAACTGAAACCACGTTTCCAATGGTAGAATTTAGTCTTGATATTGGGATGAAGGGAATTTGATATGATGGGATTTAAGGTTCTTAACTGCTGTCTTTCACTATGAATAGCTCTCTGAAACAAGTTTCGATACCTTTTCCAAAATCCAGGCCCATAAAATGAACGTCTCAGATCCTTAATGAGACTATGGTGGGGCGTCCCATTTCACGTGAGAGGATCCACACTCCACCATGTTCCCATTGTTTTAGTGGAAAAGAAGAAGCATACAAGCCCTCACATGCTGTCTTCTCTTACGTGTGTACTTCAAGCAGGTTATGTTATCTACCACATCGATTTGAGTCGCTGTTTTCAGCTGGCGAAATGTTTTCCGGTTCTAAAGTTATGACTGTTAAAAGTAGTATTAAACTAGGATGAACAAACTCCTCCGCACGTGCAACCCCCGACTCGCACGTGGAGAGGTAAACAAAGGATCCGGAACACACGGATCACAATAAAAGAAAGTGCAACTATGGCACAGACAAAGGGGAAAAGCCTCCGAAATCCTAGCTCTAATACCATGTTAAAGCATCCAACTCCAAACCAATTGGCAAAGAGTGGAGAGGCCGCCCAGGCTTATATACTAGTTTTGGAGGAGATAATTAACCGATGTGGGACAAACTCCAACACAAGCTAAGCTTTAGCAGCATGTTGGCATTCTATGCATGTGAACTTACCAAGGAAAGATGCTTGCAGCAACAAAGAAGATAGAGCCATTGATCCCTTTGGAATGACGATGCTACATGAACACCTTCCAATAGTCATTTTTTATGTGTGGATGTATGTGTGAAAATAATGCTTTAAAACAAACTTTATTCTCACGTAACTATGTATAATGGCTCTGTAAGCCATTTGGACTTCCTCAAATTCTGGAGCAGATAATTGGTTGTGCAGTTGAAAAATCCAGATTTAGAGCCTTTGTGTTTGGTTTGAACATCCTAAATTCTGGTTCTGCAATGACCACTCGATCGTTTATAAGTTATAACAGAATCTTTCATCTGCTGCCAACCTTGGCTTCCTATCCTTAGTATTTCAACCTTCGCTGATTCAGTCTCACGTAGTTCTTTTACTTGTCCATTGCTCGTGCCTCTTTGTTAATTTTAACATTAGGTGAAATGTTTTGTGAACTTGGAACACGCGAATCATGAAATGGACAATATACTGCAATCAGATAATTTTGCAAGTAACTTTGTACAAGTAATCATTCGGATCTTATTCAAGCCGGACAAATACACACCACACTCAAATGCCGTAAACTAAGCACAAAGCGAAATCGCACGCCCCTTCTCGATTACTTATTTTGTATAAAACCAACCGTCATGTGGTTTTAACAAATGGAGACTAGCTATTTTGGTGATGTTGGCTTCGGGTGAGAAGACTTAGCAGTGATGGCTTTCTTCACCTTGGCAAGTGAATGCTTGACCTTTGACCCAACACCTGAAAGTATATTGTGATGATGAGGTTTCTTATGTGCAATTTTGTCATCCATATCTCTTGATGCTTCTACCATGACTGGAGCGTCAGAGCCCGAGTCTTCTCTTTTCAGTTCATCTCCTTCCTCTTCTTCATCTTTCTTGTCATGTACTGCTTCTTCTTCAGCTTCAACTGTTTTTGCTGTCTCATTTTGCTGCTCTTCCTTGTTTCCCATCAATTCTCGCTCTTCAGTCACGTCTTCACCCACTTGCACATTTCGTTTTGTGGATCTCTGCAAGAGGTCAGATAATGACATCTTAGCTGACTCTATCATTTGGGACTCTTCTGTTATTTCTTTGGACTGTTCGCCCATTCTGTTCTCTTCTCCACATTCCATTCCTTTGCTGTTTGTACGTTCTATGCTCCCACTTGGATCTCTTTTGCTTGCAATCTGCTCATGGGGTATGGCAAGTGAGGTCTTCTCTGGGCCTTTTATGTCTTCAGAAATATCCATTGTGACTGCTTCACGTGATACCTCCATTTCTGAATCCATGATATGAGGCAAAACATTAGGCTTTTCATTATCCTGTGGACTTTCTTCTTCTTCGATAGCGGTTGTTGTCCGAATCTTGTTTTCGTCAAGCTTCGCCTCATCTGCCATCACTGAGAGCTCTACTGGCTCCTGCAGAAACGATGAAATGCCAAATTCAGGATTTTGGGCTCCATTTTTTTACATTATTATTGCTAGAGAAGTTGTGCTTACCTTATCCATTGTGTTTGCCTCAAGTTTAAAGCCATTTCCTTCTTCTGGTATGCTTTCTGGTTCTGCTGTCGGTTAGTCGGACATGAAATGATGTTGCTTTGTTTCTACAGCTTTCTCGTCTGCTAGTGTTTCCTGTGAGACGAAATACTTGGTTTATTTGAGCCATCTTTCTTGGTCAGATCCAAGTCTTCTGTACCACCACTTCCTTCACATCCTGGTTCAGGAAATGTACGCCCCAGCTTCTCATTGTCCACGAGGCTTTCCGAATCAATAGTGCCAGCAGTAGCAATTTCTCTTTTGTTTCCATGATTTGGGTCAAGAACACGTTCAGAGAAATCATCGAACGTTTCAAGTTCTTTTCCATCCAGAGCTTCTTCAGCTGCTGTGTCTGCTACTGGTGGCGCAGCTAGGCCTGTATTTTGCAGTTTCGAATCCTTGCTAATCGCAGTTTCCTCGTCATTATCACCTGCTCTTTCCACCTCATGGCTAACCAACATTGCCTCAGAGCTTTTTAACTACATGGCAAATAAATGTGCGGATATATGGTCAGTATTGTGTAAGTGGCATTGATGAAAGAGGAACAAGAGAAGGACACGAATCCACCAAAAGAAAATTCAAAACGGCAAAGCATATCAAAATCTCACGCTAAAAATGACAATCTGCCCTCCAATTTCTAGATATTTGAAAGAAGAAGAAAGCCCCCCTGAGCGGAAGTGATATGGAAGCCCAAAAAGATGCCAAATGGCACTCTATCCCATAATCAGTCCATGTCCTCAACCTTATATTCGAATGCCCTAGCATTCCAAACTTTGGTATAATGCATGAGACTCCTAAATTTCTTAACGTCCCAGGATGTTTTCGTATACAGATTATTAGGAAGTTACTGATACTCACAACATGTCTGAAATGAAGCAGCTAACTTTTCCTCTACAACAAAATAGTGCCGTTTTCTTCTCTTGATAGTTAAAATGTTCTGTGAATTAGGTGAGTTGGTTCACTTTGATCTGTGAGGTTCTTTGTCTATTGCAAATCGAAACTCTCTGTTTAACCAAGTATCTTTATTCCTACAGGGGCGAAGATTTGGTATTTCTGTCGGATAACTTGCTGTTAATACAATCTTGAATTCATGTGATTTGTGCTTACCATCACTGCGGGTACATAGCAAGGAAAAAAAGAGTTGATCTTAATAGTAAAAGCCCTGTTGTTTTCAATTTACGATGATTTAAACTTCTGCCCGAATTTTTCCTTATGGGAGGGAATGAGGGTAATGTTTTCTGACCTCTTCAACTCGAGTTGTTGCCTCTGTTGCTGTGTCTGTAAATTCTGTTTCATCACCGTGACTATCAAGCTCGGATTGATTAGCTATCTTAGCTATCTCATCCAACGCTGAAACTTGGTGAGGGCCCTCATCGTCAGCTCTGACCACTCCTTCCATATTTTTGTCTACACTATCTTCCTCAGATTCCTTGAACAACTGTATGGTGATCAAAACCTTCAACGTTAGAAAGAGAGAGGAGTTAAGAAAGGAAGACACAAGTTAGGGATAAACATTTAAATTCTGACCATTTCATGTTGAATCTCATTCCTTGAGGCATCAAATATCGTGTTTGTTCTTCCTCCCGAATAATCTTCTGCCCTTAATTCATCTTCTTGGTTGGTCTTTGTGCCTAAATCTTCCTGAAGAGATATTTGATCAAAGTTTCTGGAACCTTGCATTTCCCCCGAGATCTGTTCAGGGTTCTTGATTAATAGCCATCAAATAGTTACCATAGAGCATAAAAAGGAGGATAAAACAAATAAGCAGATGCAAAAAATATATGGCTCTACCCTTATTTTCTTTCTCACCTTTTCCGTTGAAGTATATTTCTCGATGGCTTCTTCTTCAGTTGTTTCCTCACAATGGGTTTTCCCATCCCCCAATTCAGTTGTGTTTTCCTTGGGAGTCTCTTCTATTCCCTCTGATGTGAGGGGTACTGCAGGACTGTTGATTGCAGACACAGATTTAAGCAAAACCTCTCCATTCTTCTCAAACTCGAGATTAGAGGCTTCTTCATACTTTCCACCAATGTCTTCTGTTGAATGCTCAGTGACTGTTGGATACAGCGTAGGTAGATTATCAGCATCCTTGTTTGAGTTCTTTGAATAGACAATGTCCTCATCTGTTGAAGCCTCCTGCGAACTCTGCTGAACAGGTCTTTCCTCATATTGCAATGAAGCATCAGTTGAATGCTTTTCGAGACCTGCGTTCTCTTCATCTAGTGATATATCTTGGCTGTCCTTCTGTAGTTTCAGCTCCAAATTAGAAACTTCAAGCTCCCACTGCCCTTCATCCTGCAAGCATGGTTTTTCTGTTGTACTCTTTGGTTCTTGAAGTTGCTCTACTCCCTGAGGTGTGAGACTCTGATTAATGGCAGTCTCCACATCAATGGCTGTTTGAGCACCTTGATAGGTGAGCTCAAATATTGTTTCGGGAACTGCTTTGGTTTCTTCTTGAACTTCATCTGTACGAGTCTTTTCCACAGGTGGGCTTGACCCAAACTCATTAAATTCCTCAAAGCCATCACCTTTGGACTCGGATATCACTTCAGAAGTTTTGGCTTCTTCAACTTGAACTTCATCTGCTTCTGTTGCATCTTCCTTTGTGCTCTCATAGGAAGAGGATGACAGCTGAATTTTCTCTTCTAATTTACCAACCGGGAGAGGATGACCAAGGTTCTCGCCATCAGTAGCTGCATCAGCACCTTTGTATCTGAGATCAGGTATTTTTTCAGTTACTTCTTTGGTTTCGTCCTCTACTTTTTCTGTCTCTGTGTCTTCTGTAGCTGGGATTGTCCGAATCTCATGAATCGCTTCAAAATCCCGATCTTTGGAGTCAGATACTGCATCCAAAGTCTTGGTTTCGTTTAGTTCAACTTCATCTGCATCTGTACGAATCTTTTCCACAGGTGGACCTGACCCAATCTCCTTAAATTCTTCAAAGCCATCACCTTTGGACTCGGATATTGCTTCAGAAGTTTTGGCTTCTTCAACTAGAACTTCATCTGCTCCGGACTTTTCTATGGTTGTGCCCACATGGTGGAACCCGTGTTCCGTTGTTGGAAGTTTAGACGACAAGTCTGTGGCTTTCTCAAGCTCACTCTTGTCGAGTTCTGCTGCTGCTTCCTTTGTGCTCTCATAGGAAGAGGACGACAACTGAATCTGCTCTTCTAATTTACCAACGGGGAGAGGATGATCGAGATTCTCACCATCAGTATCTGCATCAACACCTTTATATCTGAGATCAGGTATTTTTTCAGTTACTTTGATTTCATCCTCTACTTTGTCTGTCTCTGTGTCTTCTGCAGCTGGGATTGTCTGAATCTCATGAATCGCTTCAAAACCCCGATCTTTGGAGTCAGATACTGCATCCAATGCCTTGGTTTCATTTAGTTCAACTTCATCCGCATCTGATTTTTCTTCAATTACATCGTTTGCACTGCTGAATTCGGTTACAGGAAGTTGGAACACTGAACCAGAGTTTTCTTGAAGCTCCAAGCTGCCAACTTCTGTAACATCTTTATCTGTGCTCCTCTTTTCGATTGCTATTGAAGTTTCACCATCCTCTTCCTTGGAAAGCAAGTCAGAGGATGGCACCTGAAGTTCCCTTTCAATATTCTCAGCTCGGAGAGTTTGAACAGGGGTCATTTCATCATCTCTGGATGTGTCAAAACATGGATTAATGGGTTCTGACAATGCTTCAGGAACTCCTCTGATTTGCTTTTCAGTTTCATTTGTATCAGCCCCTCCCGCAGTCAAGCTTGTACCAGTCTCATAAATCTCTTTGACAGCCTGGTCTTCAGACTCGGGCACCGTGTCAGGAATTTCGGCTTCTTCAACTTCAACAACTCTTGCATCCGACTTCTCAACAGGTACGTTCACACTCTCTTCTTTCTCATGTTCATGTATTGGAAGCTGAGACACCATGATAGAAGTTTCTTCACACTTCATGCTGCCAAATTCTGCATCCTGTCGACTAGCATCGCCTGTTTTGACTGTATCAGGGGCCTCCACGTGCTCATCATTTAGCTGGAGCTCTGCCAAGCTTGTTACTTCTATTGCCTCTGAAGGTGAAATGATTTCATGCCCACTAACTGTTTCTCCACCTTGATTTAGTTCTTCAGGCAAAGCTTCACAAACTTCTTTTGTTCGAGTCTCTTTGACACTTGTACCTACCTCATGAATTTCTTTGACTCTCTGATCATTGGACTCAGGTACTACACCAGGTAAATCAATTTCTTTGACTTCAACATCGTATGCATCTGACTTCGCTTCAGTTACACTTTCATTGTCTGCTTTCTCATACATGTCTACTGGAAGCTGAGACACCATGCTGGAGGTTTCTTCAAGCTCCTGTTGACTAGCATCAGGTGTTTGAGTTGTTTGTAGCCTGTCAGTGTCTGAACTAGTATGAAGGGCCCTTATCTGCTCATCAGTGTCATGGCCGCCATGGTTGGTCTCGAGTACCTTTTGGCATATTAACATCAAGTTAGGCTTTTTTTTCAGACAAGAACTAAGAGCAGGAAAGGAAGAGAATTTAGCATGTATCTGATGACAGCTTGGTCTCAAAATCTGTACATGGGCTATCAAAATCTGCAACAAGAGGCTTTCATGTTGCATATTAAGAATGTTGTAATTTATTATACCCTGAAGACCTAAAAACCCAAGGCTTAGTTTAGAAGATGTGCTTATTTACTACTGGATCCAGGGGGCTAATTGCTCATATGACCAACTTTTGAATATACAGTAAAATATACATTTGTTATTAAAGAATGTCCACTTGTACTGTTTTGTTTTGCTTATATAAAAGATCTGATTAACCTTATGGTTTCTTCTTCTTTTTTTCAATGTGCTTTCCTGTAACATAATATACAAAATGGCTTTATAGCCTGGTTTACCTCTTCTGCGGACATCTTTGTGATCATGGCATTGTCTGTAGAGCTCTCAGTGTCCAATTCTTCTGCACTGGGAACTGTTGACCAGTCCTGAGCTCTTTTTTCCTCTGCTTGAACTTGATTTCCAATTCCCTTGCCTTCACCGGTAGTCTCAAGTTCCTCTCTAATCTGTTTAATATATAAAAATAAGTATACACAAAAATTGAGTAGAACTTCCTATAAAATTGCAATTTGGTTCTCTATTAGTCTCCTCGGTCCTGGGCGATTTGCTTATGTTTGCTTATGTTCCATTTGTATTTCTTTCTTTCCTTTTTTTTTTTTATCAAAGTTGTTCTTTTTTTCTATACCTTACAGAGTTTTTTCTTTTTCTTTTTTTTGATAAGTGTACAGGGTTTATTATATGCACGTAAAAGAATTTTGAAAGAAATATTTTGTTTATTTTTGTAATAATAACAATAAGATTCAGGAATTGGTTACCAAGCTAACCTCAGCTTGGAGCATCTTTGTCCCTTCTATATCACCTCTATCTGTAGTTTCACTCTCCTGTTCCTCGGAAAGCAAGCCAGAGGATGGTGCTTCAAGTTGCTCTTCCAGTTTCTCACCTTGGAGAATTTGACTGGAGGTAATTTCATCATTCCTTGCTGCATCAACACCTTGATTCATGGCTTCCGATAATGCTTCGGGAACTTCGCTGATTGGTTTTTCGATTTCATTTTTATCAGTGTCTCCCACATTCAGGCTTGTACCTATCTCATGGATCTCTTTGACAGCCTGATCTTCAGACTCCGGCTCTGTGTCTGGAATTTTGGTTTGTTCAACTTGAACATAATTATCTTCCAACTTCTCTAGAGGTATATTTTCCCTGTCTGCTTCCTCATGTTCATGTATTGGAGGCTGAGACACCATGATACAGGTCTCTTCAAGCTTCATGTTCTCAAATTGTGCATCATGTTGACTAGCATCAGCTGTTTTGATTGAGCCTAGATTCTCAGCGCTTGAATGTGTATCAAGGGCCTCCACGTTCTCATTTAGCTGAATTTCCCCAAGCTTGTTTCTTTTGTTCCCCCAGCAGGTGCAATGATCTCATCCCCACTTACTGCTTCAACACCTTGTTTTATGGCTTTGGAAAATTCTTCCGGGACTTCTCTAGTTTGATATGCGATTTCACTTGTATGTGCCTCTCCCACTGGTAGGATTGTACCTGTCTCCTGAATTTCTTGGACTCTTTGATCAGTAGGCTCAGGTACTGCACCAGGAATTTCTAATTCATTTTCTTCAACATCATTTGTGTCTGACTTGTCTACGTTTGCACTTATATTCTCCAATTTCTCACATTCATCCACTGGAAATTGAGACACCACGCTGGAGGTTTCGTCAAGCTCCTTTTGGCTAGCATCAGATGTTTCAGTTGCTTGTAGGCTTCCGGTGTCTGAACTAGTGACAAGGGCCTTTACAGGCTCATCAGTGTCCAGGCCTCCATGGTTGGTCTCAAGTACCTTTTGACATATTGACATCCAGTTAGGATTTATTGTTCAGATAAGAATTAAATGCAGGAAAGGAAGTGAATTAATCATATCTGAAGACAGCTAGGTCTCAAAAACTGTATCTGGACAAGGCAACTAGTATAAGAGTTTTAAGATTCAATTATCCAGGAATGATCTAATTCATTATACGCCAAAATAACCCCCAAGTCTTGGTTCAAAAGGTGTGCCTATTCACTCTTAGATCCATGTGGATAATTGCTCATTTGGCTAATATTTGAGTTGAGTTCATATTTGTTATCTAAACAAAAGGCTGGTTGTCCTTTTTCTTCATACTTTTGTTATTTTAAAATCATTTGCTTATCATACAAAATAATGTTGTTAACCATACTGTTGTTAACTTCGTTCTTTTCCTATGACATAATTGAAAGCTGTTTCATAGTCTTGTTTACCTCTTGTGCAGACATCTCTGTGATGATGGAGTTGTCTTTTGAGCTCTCAGCATCCAATTCTTCTGCACTGGAAACTGTTGACAAGTCTCGAACTCTGCTTTCTTCTCCTTGAACTTGATTTTCTATGCCCTCGCCTTCAGTGGTTGTCACAATTTCCTCTCGAATCTGTTTAGCAGATAAACATGTGTAAAGAAAATAATTAAAGTGAACGAACTCTAAACTTCTGAATTGGATCTCCATTAGTCTCCTCTGTCCTGGGTGATTGACTTAGTGATTAGGAGATTTTACTTCTGCTTGGAGATAGTAATGTTTCTTTCTCTTGGATCGATGATACCTGCTCATTCAGGGTGTGATTTCTTGGGTTAGAGCATTTACCTCTTGTAGAAAATGAACTTTAGGAGTTAAGTTGCCCGGTGAATTTTGTGTTTTCATCTTCCTTTTAAGGAGTTCTACTCCTCTATTTATATATTTTTTTTGTTCTTGGTAGAAAAATTCCTCTCTTTTTTGTGTGTATTTTAGCAGCAAAGGATATTTGTTGAATCGGTGATGAAAGATTGTGTGAAGCATTTGTGTATTTCTGCAAGAGAGGTTAAAAGTAAGATTCCAAGTTACTTGACATGCTAACCTCAGCTTGGCGCATCCTTGCCTCTTCCATAGCGTCTTCATTCGTGCTCCCCTTTCCGATTCCGGTTGTAGTTTCACTCTCCTGTTCCTCAGAAAGCAAGCCAGAGGAGGGCACCTGAAGTTGCTCTTCTGTTTTCTCAGCTTGGGGAGTCTGGCCAGGGGTAATTTCATCATCTCTAGCTGCCTCACCGTGTTGATTTGTGGGTTCCAATAACACTTCAGGAACTTCTCTTATCTGGTATTCAATTTCCTTCGTATCACCGTCAATCACATTCAGGCTTGTGCCTGTCTCGTGAATCTCTTTGACAGCCTGATCTTCAATCTGAGACACTGAGTCAGGAATTTCGGTTGCATTTTCATGTTCCTGTATCAGGAACTGAGACGCAATGATAGAGGTTTCTTCAAGCTCCTCTTCGCCGGCATCAGCTGTTTTGGTTGTTTGTAGGCTTTCAGCATCTGAACTAGTATCAAGGGCCTTTACAGGCTCATCATTCAGCTGAACTTCTCCTAAGCTTGATAGGTCTGTTGCCACTGTTGGTGTAATATCGGTCTCTTCATCACAAATTTCCGTGTCTTCTATTTTCTCTCCCTTCATCTTTTCGTCTGACTCTTCAGATGCTAAGCTTGAGACATCCACCGGCTTTTCAATATTCTTAGTTTCGTCCTCCAATACTTCAGCCATGGGAGATGCTTCTGATTCCTGGTTGAGATCTTGTGCAGACTTTGATTCCATCATTTCCGTGGTTGGTTCAAGACTGTGAATGGCTGTTAAATCCGGGTATGTCGCCTATTTGACAGATAGTATTGGAAATCAATTAGCATAAACGAAGAGAAGAAAGCTTCTTGTTGGAATTGTACAAAATAATTTGCTGTGCAGGGAGTTGAGCTGACCTCATTCATGGCTGAGGAAGTCTCTGTGGAAACCTGTTCAACAAAATTGGAGGAATATAGTAAATAGAACTTTAGAAACAAATATCCGGGGAAAAGATATCATAAGTTCGTGATGTATGCTAACTGACCTCTTCAGTGGAAAATGCATCTTCAGTTTCGTTGACTTCTTTTTGGGTCGCTTCTGATTCCATGTTGAGATCTTCTGCAATGTTTGATCCCATTATTTCTGCATTTTTGTCGGAAGCCGTAGCTTCAAGACTCTGAATGGGTGTTAAATCGGTCTCTCTCACCTATTTGACAGAACATTGCAAATTCATCGTCATAAAAAGAAGAAAAAAAAACTTTGCTGGAAAAATGTCAAATTATTTGATCTGTACGGATGTTAAGCTGACGTCATTTACAGTTTCATCTGCTGCTGTTATCTTATGAAGTTCCTTTGTGCAACTTTCTTCCTCCGTAATCTGTTCTTTGATTATTTCACTTGCAGAGGCGCTCTCAATGACCGTGGGAACCTGTTTGGCAAATATTAGTTCCATATAGATGTAAATCATTTGAAAGAAACTATGTGAAGAATATAATGCATACGTCCATGACGTAGTGGAATTGTATAAAATGATATGCTCTGTATGTAGGTTAAGCTGACCTCATTATCTGATGCTGGTAACATATGAAGTTCCTTAGCGCAACTTTCTTCCTCCATATTCTGTTCTTTGATGGTTTCACGTTCAGAAGCGCTCTCAATCTCCGTGGAAACCTGTTTGACAAAAGCGAGTTCAATATAGAAATTGAACAATAGAAACAAACAATGTGGAAGGTAGTATGCACAGATTCACCAACCTTCTCAGTCAAGATTGCATCTTGAGTTCCGTTGATTTCTTCTTGGGTCTCTAACTTGGTTTCCATTGCCTCGTTCATCTCCTTTTTTCCTTCTTCTATATCTTGTCTGTTAATTTGTTTGTCAGTAGAAGCGATAGTCTGATTCTCATCATCATGCCTCTCTTCCTCGGTGTTGGTCGGATTCGTTTCAGGGAATCTTCCGTGGTCTTCATCTTTGACCGTGGACTCAGCGGCAGTTTCATCATGTTCAACTATGTTTATATTCTGATACAAAGTGAAATATATTCTATAATGAAGCGAAACACCGATGACATGTAAAAGAATATTAGGAATACATGACTCGTGAATTTTTAACATTTGGTCATACATACTTCACAAGATAGCTTCGGAACACACAAGTTGCTGGACTGGACACATTCATTTGTAGTATCTACTATTTTACTTCTTCAAATCCAAACACATTCTGTAAATACTTAAAAAAACATTTTGAATGCTGTGTACAGTTCGTTAAATGAAATCTTATCAGTTATAACCGATCAGGTTCAGTCACGAAAAATGAATTCACATTCTTTCTCTTATGAGGTAGTGGAAAAGAGAAGCATCCAATTTAATTGCTTCATGGAGAGTCATGGATAATGAGAAAGTGTGTTGTTCTTACCTCTTCTTTAAGAGTGCTAATACTTGTGGGTTCAGAAGTCTCACTGCCATGAGTCTCTGCCTTTGATTCGACTGGTACTTTCTCTATCTCATCGTTTTCCTTTGAGCTGCCTTCTAAATTCTTAGCAGAGTCCTCTTGTTCCGGGATAGCCTTTTCGGTGTCCATATATCCACCACACGTTTCAACACCCTCAGAGGTTTCACTGATTGCCGTATCATATTCAGGCTTGTCCTTTTCTGATGATTTCAGTTCTTCTACAGCCTCTGATTTGCTGATCTCATTACGATCAGCTACTTCACTGGTGCTTACCCTTCTCAAAACTTCCGCATCTGATTCAGATGTACTTTCTTCTATGTTCTGCTCAGGTGGCGTATAAAACTCTCGATCCTCAACTGCAGCATAAGCATTTGCTCTCTCCTTTTCCTGATCTATTGACCCCAAATCGGTGTCTTTCACTGGATTTTATGAGGCATCTTCTATTTCCCTAATCTCATCTTCCATTGTCTCTTCAGCTAAGGAAGTTTCTGCTTTTTCATACAACATCTCGTCTTTCTCTGGAGCCTCGCCTGTTGTTTCACCAACATCAGGTGACACGAGGTCATGTTCTTTCGATGTCTGTATGGAAGATGCCTGGAGCATTTGCTCTGAAATGTCATCCAAGGATGTCTCAACTGTGGCAACTTCTCTCGCTGTTGGGATCTCCGTTTTATCATTTTCACCCAAGATCGAGGTTTCCACAGTACTATCTATGAGATCTGTGGCATTTGATCCCATCTGGCTTGTTTCGGTTGATACTTGACCCTTCTCTTCAAAAACCAGGTCAGCACTGTCTAACCCCTGTACGTTTTCTCCTTCGACTTGAGTTGAGCTTGTTTCCTCTGCTACCACTGGTACATTTGGGTCTTCTTTCTCTAAAACCTCCTCTTTAATCTCTTTCTCGCATATCTCAGGTACTGAGGAGGAGTTTTCCACCACAAGATCTACATTCCTGTCTTTTTGAGTCATTTCTTCTGATGATGATTCCGTGATACTCTCAGCATTGAAGTCCTCGTTTGCCTCTGCCTCATGTTTTAAGGCCATGTCTTCTCTTTGCTCTGTGGAATGCACGGCATCAAAAGCCTCTGCATGTTAGTTGGAGAACGTTTGGACCGGAATTCGACCCTTTTTTTTTTCAAATGAGCATACCTCTGTTTCTGCTTTCATTTCATCCTCTCTGTGGCCGTACTTGCTGGAGCAGTCCCATACACATTACTTGCCTATAAAGGATTTTGCAACTATGAGTGTTGAAAACTGAATAAAAGACGGAAGGCGACAAAAATAGAAATCGTTGAGTTTCTGATGATTTTTACATTCAACTTTAACCCATCTTCCGTGGAGCTATCTCAAACTATCTTCTTTCTAAATGATTCTGCAGATTGGTCTTGTTAAAATGTAATTTAAAATCTCCTCTACAGTGTCCTGTCCTCTACGGTTGGTCTCCAATGTCTCTTGACATTTTGGCATCCAGTTGGGCTTTCTTCTTAAAATAAGAATCAAGAGCAGTAAAGGAAAGAAAGTGAAGTAACGATGTTGGAATGCACTAAACTCCATTACCCGTGCATTAGTGAAGCCAAGTGAATTGAGGGGAGCTGAACCATAAAAGATATTCAATGCATTGGAGTATTTGTAGTAGTCACAAGTTAATTAACATAAGAGCAGCTTCAATACTATATATGTAGTATTTTCGTGCTATTATAGCACAATGAATTGCATTCTAGTAAAAACATTTGCTACAACATGCTCCACTAATATTCGCATTGTTTATGGGGTTGTTTCAATTATAATACTACAGGAAATTAATAGTGTACAACATGGCAGGGAGGAGAACGAAAAATGGATCACGGATGATGGTCGTAGTAGGTTCGGGGATCGATCTTACGCAGTGGAGCACAAAGCTATCAAAATTGTAGGGGCTTCCCTGAAGCTTGATGTCTTGTTCATTTCCCTTTTTGAAAAAAAAAATTAACTCAAAAAATACTCATTACCCCTACTTTCAATCATTAATCTCATAAAAAAATTCTTAAAAACTCATCCAAACACAGCATTAGATTTCTTGAATATGTATAAATATATGTTAAACTTGGAAAAGTGGAATTTCACCATTCCAAGAAAAGGAAAAGCAAATAGCTAGGTTCTGTTTATTTGTGGTTCAAGTTTCTAAATTCGCTGTTGATTAAAAAAAGCCTTCTAAATTCTTTGATTCAATACTATGACATCAAAGCCTTCTAAATTCTTTGTTTAAGAATTTTTTTCACTTGTTTTCTTTAATTTGTTTTTCAATTTTAAATCTAATTAGTGTTTAACTCTTCGATTCCTATCTCTTAACTTTTCATTAGAACCGTGTAAAGTACTGAAAGTGGAGTGTTAAATTTTTTTTACCGTGCCTACATCTAAAATCCGGACATATAATTAAGAAATTGATTTACATACTCCCCTTTTTGATGCACACACTCTTTTTTTTTTCCTTTAACACGTGAATTTACCAAACAATCCTTGCAATTTACGAAAAGTGTATTGTTTCAGGGACTATTTCTTAAACTCAGGTGCTAAAGGACAAAAAAAAAAAGAGTGTTTAATTAATTGCATGAAAAAAAAAGGGAGTGTAAATCAATTTCCTATAATTATTGACAAAGTAAAATTTTGGCCCATGGGTAGGTTATTGGCCCTTGAGTACTGGTGGGGCTTAAAATCCAGACCAAAAAGAAAATAAAGTGTGGGGCTTAATTAAATCAGTTAGGCAGAATAATTAGTTAATTGCATGCCTGTGGTGTGATTCCTTATACACATAATCATGGGGGCAAGATCATGACGGTTCACAATTTAAATCTCATGATCAAGTGTGGTCCTAATGATCAGAGAGGCGATTATTGGTTGATAAAAATATTATTATATTCCTAATACACTAACAAGAACCTCTTAATGCCACATGTGTGGCGTATTTGATACTAGTACTTTTTGTCATGGGTTCTTTTAACATCCAAATTTCATGTGATAATCCTCTTAAGGAATAAGAAAACGAGTTCTTCTATTCAAAACAAGTAGGGCTGATAAACGAACTGAATGAGTCGTGAGTTCAAGCTTAGTTTGAAAACTTAACGAGTTTCGAGAGTATGTCCGAACTTGACTTGTCTATTGGGTGAGGCAAACTCAAGTGAGCTTTAATCGAGGTGATTTCGAGTAGTTTAAGTTTTCGACACCCTGTATGCTGAACGAGCCAAATAATCGCTTATTTTAACTTGATTTGCAAACTTAATTTTTTTTAAATGATGTTCAACTTTATATTGTTCGTTCATGAACCCTAAGTCAAGGTATCTTAATTAAAGATAGTGTAGTTAACAACAAGTGATCGGAA
The DNA here is from genome assembly GCA_018127125.1 of Rhododendron griersonianum. NCBI lineage: Eukaryota > Viridiplantae > Streptophyta > Magnoliopsida > Ericales > Ericaceae > Rhododendron > Rhododendron griersonianum. Next base: position 6,606,012 of record CM030795.1, on the reverse strand, counting down.
GGAATCCAATGGGGTGAAGTCATCCAATGGGGTTGACTTCATGATCGATCAATACTTGAGAATTAAATGTTTGTTCTCTCCTATGGTCTCAAGTTCGGCTTCATAAACTCTTAGGTGTTATCAACCTCTTCGGGACAAGTAAAGCTTTGGCAATCCAAGGATTAATCGATCGAGGTGCATGTGTGTAAGCCACCCGGACATCATCGCACACTTCTCAAGGCAATGTCATGTGTCAATAATCAATTATTGCCGGATACAACACTTGGGTTATTTTTCTTCTTCAGTTCTACTATACTAGTATGGTTATGGATTGTATTGCTGGACAAAATAGTAATTTTGATTTAGGGCGTCTTACGCTTTTTCTATGGGCCCAATGATCTGAAGCCCAACATGATTATGTTCGAACTCCAACGTGAAGCCCAACGTTTTTTCTATGGGCCACGTCTTTGGCCGTCATCTTCCCTTCCTTTTCATTTGAGCTTGAGCCTAATCTTCAAATAAAAAACTGGGAGACTGGGCCTATGGCCCTTAGTTTCTGATAAAGCCCTTGATCTATGGCCCAACACCTTTGGGAACTTTGGTAATACATCCTTACCGTTAATAAATGACTTTTATTTCATGTTATTTTTTCTTCCCTTGTATGTTTCTTTCTAGGTAATATATAAGGTGTTCTAGGCCGGTTTGGTTGTACTTCTAAATAAAATTCTACACGATTATGCATCGTATGAGGTGACCCAAGAGTTGACGGCAATGAGAGTTTACTTAAGATTCCGAAAGGAGCAAACGCTAAGTCTCAAGTCTTGACCACCAGACCAAGCCCTGGAGTTTACTGAGTAGGCCTTATACAATGGCCAATGAGCACTAACCATGCAAATTAGAATGGATAAGTTTGGACTTGAGTTTTCACCGTAGCTAACAGTGCTCGAAAAAGAAGTTACTATTTTCATATTTAGAGAGTCGCTTTCTTAACTAGTAACTTACTAAACATCAAACCATAGCCCTGTGTTTTCTATAATTATGTACGTATTCTTTTCTCAATCAGCTGATACAGCCTTGGAGATAAAGCTATAGATGTGTATTTCTATTGCAATCTTAAATACTTTGAGGATGCATGGGATGTTGGTCGAAATTAAGTTTTCAATAGTCATGATATTGTGCTAGTATATATACACATAATAAAAGTCAAATCTATGATAATTTAAGTATACGAACTAGATGCATATAAGAACTTCTTTTTTAGGTTTACAAACCCATTATTATAATAAAACTAGACAAAACTAGAAACCCATTATTATAATAAAACTAGACAAAACTAGAGATCAACATAAAAGTAGATCTATACCGATACTAACAATAACCTCATTGAGAGCATCCGCATCACACTAGCTTATTCCCATTTGGCACTACAATAACGAGTCAAATGATAAAAATGGCATTGCATCAGTCTCGGTACTTGTTCAGTCAAATAAAGAGTTGCTACAATTCCTCGCCTTAATTTGGAAGCGAGCTGCTATTCATAGGTAACGTATCTTTTTTATTAGTTTTCCTAGACTGTCGTTGCTCCAAGTGGGGTCCTCACGCCACATGCTTCTCAAACCAGTACACCTTTTTGTTGCACCAGATAATAAAGTATTGAGTTACACTTTAAAGCAACGAGACTAATGCGCTGGGTTGTTCAAAAATGACTAGGCCAACTAATAACAATGTTCTAAAACTCGCTACTCGGTACTCGCTCGGCCAGGCACCTTGGAGCGAGTACTCGGCGTTAGTCGGTGAGTAATGCCCACCGAGTAAGGGATTAGTCCCCTCAGCCAGGCACCTTGGAGCGAGTACTCGACGAGAAATACTGAGTTTTAGAACACTGACTAATAAAGATGACTTTTGTAGCTATAATTTGACTTAAATTTAGTGAGGCTGGTGTGGATGCTCTGAAGATAAATTTAGACATTAATTTAAATTATCGCACGGCCTTACTCGTTTTGGAATCTCAAAAGTCAAAATCTCTGGACACGGTCGCCAATAAATTTTCTCTATCTATCTCTCCACTCATTACTCTCAAAATCCTCCCTAAAAACCCAAACCGAAGAGAGCATCGAACGAAAAAGCGTACAAGAGACTTGCCATTCACGCCACAACTTTTCCAGAAAGATGGTCCCAATCAACATCCCAAAATTTAAAGGTCTAAATTGAAGTACTAATAAAAACTACAGGGATGTTTCTGGTACAGGGATCAAATCATGGGCTTATTTTGCGACTCCGCCTTCTCTTTTCTTTAATAACGAGCCAAATTGGCAGTGAAAACCTTTATATATTCTCTTCTCCCCGTTTTCTCTCTCTTCCCGTGTGTTTTCCAACCAAAAGCTCGACTTCTGCAACTGATATTTCTCAGGTACTGACTTCCAGTTGTATTGTAACTCGAAATTTCCTTCGCTTATTTAATCTGGTTGTTGAATTTCCACAGGAAAGGGTGCCGTTTGTTGAATTTGTTTCGCTGATTGGTTGTTTTGTAGTTCTGTTCATTAGGGTTTTCAATTGGTTACTATAGTTATTCTCAGTTGGCATTTTCTAAAGCTCAAGTCTTAACCACTCTCTTTTTGTCTCTAGTAGATCAGTAATCCTTTAGAAGGCTTTAGGTACTTGGTTTTACTATAATTTGGATGCTAGTGATTAAAAATTTGTGATACTTGAAGGTTCTTCAATCCACATGATGCTTTCCGTATGATTTATTTTGAGCTTTTTTCCCTTGGGATATCGGTGACTGTTTAATACTCGTATAATTTTTGTTTCCAATCCAGTGCATTCTTTGTGGTTGTTAATATGTGAAGGAAACGTTCTGAGTTTAATTGGACATACCATGGGATCACATCGTCAATTGTGCTTTTTGTCTATTTTTATTCAAAAGCATTCGGCAACTACCAGGGTTACTCCTCATATCAAATCTTTCGTTGGATGAACTCTCATAAAAAGGGAAAAAAAAAAAGACACGAAAGTACTAATGCGCCTCTTAGAGTTGCCATGACCTGGAAGTGTACTATAAGCATAAACTCAATCTAGGGAAAATAAATGAAGCTAATGTGATTCAGAGCTTTTTATGTTTGTGGTAGGTTTTTTTTTTTTTGATTGACAATTTTTTTATTTTTTTTGTTAGGTTATTCAGAGCTGTATATGTTATTCATTCAAGAGACACTTGCATTATCAACTGTGATCACAATGTCAATCGTGCTTTTTGTCTTAATTTTAGTAAACACATTCGACAATTACCAGGTTTTAATGCTCATATCGAGTCTATATTTGGATGTAAATCTCATAAAAGGGGAAAAAAGACGTGAAAGTACAGATGTGCCTCTTGGAGTCGTCATGAACCTTAACATTTTATAAGCATAAACTGAAGCTAGGAAAAAGAAATGAAGCTAATGTGGTCCAGAGCTGCATCTATTTTTGTTAGGTTATTGCAAGCTGTATATGTATTCATTCAAGAGACTTGCAGTTTTATCTGAAAGAATATTCTTGCAGTGTTTTATTTATAATATGGAGCTGATGAGTTGGTCTTGATAGTTGTCTTTTTCTTTTTGCTTGGAAAAGGATGTTGCAGAGTTATTTATCATGGCGGGGTTGGAAGAATTGAAGAAGAAGCTCACGCCATTGTTCGATGCTGAAAAGGGTTTCTCCTCTGGGTCAACCTTGGACCCTTGTGATTCTTATACGGTAAGGTTTCTGCCTGATAAGTAGCATGATTTGTAATAAAAGATTTTAACGCGCAATGAAAGGTTTCTTTAATGCGTTGTTGGTTTCTCTGAAGCTATCGGACAGCCGGACTGTTAACTTATTAAGCAGATCTTATGGGGTATACAGCATTAATGAGCTCGGGTTGCAAAAGTGTACCTCATGGCCAACAGATGACTTAGACCATGGGGAGAAGACATATAAATGTGCATCTCATGAGATGAGGATATTTGGAGCCATAGGTAGAGGTGCAAGTAGTGTTGTCCAGAGAGCTATTCATATACCTACTCATCGAATCCTTGCCTTGAAGAAAATTAATATTTTTGAGAAGGTTTGCCTGATTGTTTTGTTCTGCTACTTGTGCTATTTCTTCTGCTGTTCGATGGATCAGTTTGGGCAATATGTTTGTCGATTTACTTTTAGGATTGAAAGGATCCATTCGCACCATTGAGACAATATTTTTTTTCCTGTGTATAAACTAGTTTTAATTACTCCATTTTTGGAATGAGGAGTCAATTTACCAAAAAATGTTGTGGGATTCTATCTGTTATGAAAGTTTCACATCTGTTGACTCTAGGATGTCAGCATCTACCATACAGAGAAGCAGTCTTCTGCTTGTACAGCTGATTTTTGTCAAATTTTATTGTGATACTCAAACTTCCTACATTGTTGTGATACTCACAGATCAGCGATTTTAGTTCTGAGGAGATCAATATTTGCAGTTTATGTTGAATAAAAACATACAGGGTGGAGTGTGTAATATGAGAAATAAATGCATGCTTTAATTTTTTTTCTTACATAGATATTTCTATGTTTGGACCAGGAGAAAAGGGAACAGCTGCTCACAGAGATCCGCACGTTGTGTGAGGCACCTTGTTATCAGGGTCTAGTAGAATACCATGGAGCATTTTATACTCCTGACTCAGGGCAAATAAGCATAGCTTTGGAGTACATGGATGGAGGGTCCTTGGCAGATGTAATACGAGTGCAGAAGTGTATACCAGAACCAGTCCTTTCATCAATGTTTCAAAAGCTCTTGCATGTAAAGATGTCTTTTTTAGTTTCGCTTTTCTCTTCTACGCATGGTCAATTATCTTTACAGGTGTGTTGTTTTTCTTAAAGGGATTAAGCTACTTGCATGGAGTTCGACATTTGGTTCACAGAGACATAAAGCCTGCGAATTTGCTCGTAAATCTCAAAGGGGAGCCAAAGATAACAGATTTTGGTATTAGTGCTGGCTTAGAGAATTCGGTGGCAATGGTTAGTAACGTATGATGCACTAGATGGATGCTTTTTTATGTTATTTTTGCTCACCATTGTTGATTTTTCTTTCTATTTGGTGTAGAATGATAAATTTACATCAGTTCAAGATTCTTCACGGACTAATATTCAAATTGGTTTACCAGTGCGCTACTTTTGTTGGAACTGTCACATACATGTCACCTGAGCGAATTCGAAATGAAAGCTATTCTTACCCAGCTGATATTTGGAGCCTTGGGCTTGCTCTCTTTGAGTGTGGGACCGGAGAATTTCCATATACTGCCAACGAAGGACCTGTAAATCTTATGCTGCAGGTATTTCCCCTTGTATATTTCTTGGTTCATGATTGCTTTCCTTTGCCTTCTGTTCAAATGAAGGTATTGTATAGTTTCAAGATATGAATGATTTAACCTCTGAACTTTCGAAGTTGTACCAGCTTTAAGTGATTAACTATTAGTGGATGTTACTTTAATTTTTTTTGGTAAATTTATTGACACCTGTAATTGTCCTCAATGCATATCCATGGAAGAATCAACTATCGTAGGATGCCTTTCTTACCATTAGAAACTGAAAGAGAGTGGGAGGGAGGGAAAGGAGAGCTACCAGGTGGTCCCTTTTTCCATTTCTCTAGATGCATAGACTTAAGGTGTATCTTGTTTATTGTAGTCAATTATAAGATCATAATTTATGAATTGACCAAAGCATCAAAAACTGAAAGGATTTGTCCCCGTTTTCTGGTTGTTTTACATAATGGCTATCTTCATATCCAATCAGCTATATTTTCTTTTGGTTCCATTTGACTTCTAGTGAGGTACATGTCCACATATGCCTATGTTTTGTAACAAAGCCAATGTTGTGGTTCTTCGTGTCAGATTTAGGATGATCCATCACCATCGCCCCCAAATCATGTCTTTTCACCTGAGTTCTGCTCATTTATTGATGCTTGCCTGAAGAAGGATGCAGATTCAAGGCCGACGGCTGTGCAGGTGAGCAAAAGGCATATGCTAATCTTACATGTACAAGTTGAAACTTTCAGCATTGGAACATCCCGGCTAACTGGAACTAATATATGAACTTTGGTGAGGAATAAATAGGAATTCCAATTAAATACGTCTGTAGCATATTTTGTGGTTATTTTGAGGGGTTCTGAAGTTGTTCTCAGAATTATAACCAAATATATTCTACAAGTTTAATCGTGAGATGGTATATTGTTGCAAAATAAGACATACTTAGCGTAGGCATTTCTGATTCAATACCTTTCATCTAATGTTCTAAGACAAACCATAAGGAAATTCTCGGCAAGTATATGTTTTAGCTGATGGTAAGCAGGTTCTCTCGATTTTTGTCAGCAAGGAACACTACAGCTAGGGATCTGATACTGCTGCGAAACAGAGTCACAGATTCTTTAAAAGTCTGTGGACATTGCAAAGTAATTGGAGTTGCCTTTTCCTGGAAATTCCCTTTCCATGTGGTTAGAGTTTAGAACCTTTTGAGCTTCAGGGAGGAAGTACATGTGGCAAGTCGATTCAATAGGGAAAATGGATACTGTAGTCGATTCATTATGTTCTACTGTAGTCGTGAAAATGGCTGCATTGGACATCCCTTGATTGAGAAGAGGCATCTGTTTCAAATCGTATGTCAAAAATCCAAGTTCCCTGTCATCAATAAAAAGCTTGTCCTGCTAATTGGCTTGACCTGTAATTCCACAGGATGTTTGAATTTGAGGTTTGTATTGTAACATTGATCCTTCCATTTTCCCCTCACCTGTGTTTGGAATGATTAATGCACTCTCTATTTATCACAAAAATCTAGTAGAGAAGGCTTGGATCCATATATTAGAATTGATAATGGGGTCACATTAAAGCTTGCTTGGAAATATAGAGTTTGACCAGGGGCTTCGTTCTGGAAGAAATTATTCATTGAGAGGCAAAATTCTGGCTTCCAATTGGACGTCATGGAATGACAAATCACCTTATGATGATGCCACGCTTGTCAACCAGCACTCAGCATGATATTCTCATTTAGGATTGAGAGTCCCAGACACAAGTACAACCAACCCCCCTCCCTCCTTTCCCAACAACACACACACACAAAGTCACTCATGCAGTCTTGTGTTTCTCTGGTATTCGCAAGCCGTTGTTGCTGGTGTAACTGTGCAGCGAGAAACACAATGTCGGTGCCGGGTGGCTGGCTCTTAAATGTGTAACATCTAATCAGAAAACTTACTGTAGTTTCTTCACTTCTTCATATTAAAGGGTCTTCATCTCAAAAGAGGTAACGGTCTGAACATGGCGTTTCTTGACTTGCTTTTTACTACTGCAGCTGCTTTCACATCCATTTATCACAAAATACGAGGATGCAAGGGTGGATTTAGGAGCATTCGTCCAAAGCGTTTTTGATCCAACTCAGCGTATGAAGGATTTGGCCGATGTGAGTTACCAAGTCTCACGCTCTGTCTTATCAAGTCGTGCTAACTTCACAATCGCAGTTTGAAGCAGCCTTGTTCTTCCTATTTGAAATGTAGCGTTCCATATCCTTTGTTATTCTCTCTTTCGCTATACGCATAAACTACCTGGATATGGATTCAGGATGTTAAGTTCTCCTAACTCCGCAATAACTCTAAAATAAACCTGATAACTTATTTCTTACTTTTTGAATATCATTGCTGCTTTTGTTTGCTTGACCAGATGCTGACAATACACTATTACTTACTCTTTGATGGACCTGATGAACTTTGGCAACACACAAGGACATTTTATAATGAATGCTCAACTTTCAGGTAATCTTTTCAGATATCTGAAGCGTTGTTTTCACATTTTGGATAGAAAGTCAAGAAAATTATATGGTTGCAAGAGTCCTGTAAAGTTGGATCCAGGCCTCATGAAGTTGAAAACATAACATTTGTTGAATAACGGCCAATTAGAATGATTTACACGAAGTTTAATGCTTTTTGGCTGCGATTTCAGTTTTCCCTGCTAATACCCGCTTTTACATTTCCTAGTTTCTCAGGCAAAGGTTGTATTGGTCCAAATGACATATTTGCCTCGTTGTCAAATATTCGGAGTACATTAGCAGGTGAATGGCCCCCAGAAAAGCTTGTGCATGTTGTGGAAAAAGTTCAGTGCCGCGTTCATGGTAGAGACGGCGTTGCCATACGTGTATCCGGTTCCTTTATTGTTGGTAATCAATTCCTTGTATGTGGAGATGGTGTACAAGCAGAGGGATTGCCAAATTTTAAGGATCTTTCGATTGATATGTCGAGGCGAATGGGAACATTCCAGGAACAGTTTATTATGGAACCGGGAAATGTTATTGGTCGGTACTTAATAACTGGACAAGAGCTTTATATTATGCAGTAGGAATTGACAGTGACTTTTGTCTCACCAAGGTTTGTATGATCTTACATTTGTTCACAAGTTTTTATGACTCGTCAAGTTACTGTTTCTTCCAGCTTGAACTGGATAGTAGTTTCAAGTTTCAACTAGACTACGGAGTTGTTCTCACCATTTGAGTGCGTCTTAGTATATTTTATTGCCTTTTCCGTAAAACTTTTCCTTCATGTTTATAAATGACGTGGGTACTGTATTATGTGGTAACGGCTTCATTTTGTCATATGTGATAGTACAAATCCTTAATTTTTTCCCCCCCTTTTTGCTAGAATGTGCAAGTCACGTAGTTTATATAACTAACATCTTGGCTTGTTTTTTCAGGGATCTTTGCGAAGAAGGTGAAGGCCTCTTGAATTGCGTTGGTTGTGAAGCACTTGATTATGTATTTACATCCCCCACCACTTTTTTTTGCCATATTTTATAGTCAGCGGGGGTTAGCGAGGTAGTTAGATTAGCACTAGGGGAGTCCAATAGCTTTCCATAGCTCTGGGTCCCAACTGCCCCCAAAGGGCCTCGAACCTCTGCCTCCTGGATGGAGGAGAGGGTAGGTTGCCAACTGCACTAGAACTAGTATTATCGATTCAATTGTGATCACACTATCTATTATTTTGTAAATTGGTATGGTAAGTGTCAAATGCTACCGGCGCAACGGTAAGGTTGTGACCTAGTACTCGTGGGTTAGATGTGGAAATAGCCTCTTTGCTTGCAGGGGTAAAACTGCATACATCAAACACTTCTCCAGACATTGCAATAGCGAGAGCCTCGCACACGGGTAGCCATAATGTTAAATGCCAATTACACTAAAATGTGTGTTGGGAGTGTCACTCAGGGGAGCTAAGAAGCTTTAAGTTCCAGGAAGCACAAGTTGTGCCTGTAGATATTGATGTAACTCAGTTGCTCCTCTTGTAACATGTCTATGGAGGAGTTGAATTTAGAAACGTTCTTTCTACCACTTGTGAGGGCATTAGTTGTTCGTAAGGTCGTATGTATATTTCATACGCAATTTTAATTCATCAACCTCTATTGAGATTGAAACCTTTCATGTTAGCACTGAACTGCATTGCTTGTGGCTTTTCCAGGGGCTTTTAGCTTCCCCTTATAGCTTTCGGGAAATGGGGCTCTGGTGGTTGTTTGCTTAACCCTGCTTTTTAAACTATTTTTAAGCAGTTTTTTTTCATTATTAGCTATTAGTTCAAGTTGTACTTTAGCTCTACCACTATACAGAACATGAGGGAGCAGATGAGAGTAGTTGCTAATCAAGCACCATTCCACAACCATTACGAAAATGGCACACTATGACGATGGGGACTAGCTCTTCTAGCTCTCTCCCACTATGAATTAACAACGGGAGCAAGTAGGCCACACCAACCAGGAACCCAATAACTTCTCGTTACTGCACTGGACACGAGGATGGATACGTTTCCGTTATTTGCAAATTATTATGAAATGTTTTAGCAGTCATCTAGTTGAACTAGAAAACAAGGATGTGAACGGATATCATCAATTGCTGCTTTAACTTGCCTAAGTGATTAGTTGCAAGCTGCAGTTTTATTTCGTATTGGGAAAGCATGAAAGTAGGAGCTAGCAAAAACTCCTGTGCATAGTCACTATCAACAACAAAGAGAAAATCTCTTCACTCCTTGCAAGTTTCCAAGTGAACTTCTAATTTGTACACACATAGCGCCCATAAAAGAGTTGAAAAAGTGTGGTTGAGAATCTAATAAGCTTTAAAAATATGTCCAACCTCAGTTTGTTTATGAGATTAGCTGATGTAAAACAAGCTTTAATTGAACGGATCTTGAGTAACTTGAAATTTTTTTATACATTGGAAGATGCCGAAGTGTACCTTGTTTGAGCTCAGTTTCACTCTTTAAAACGAGTTTCAAAAAAAGTTCAAGTTCGACTTGTTTATCCAATGAGCAAACACGAACTCGAACTCAAGTAGCTCGCAGCTCTATTTCATAAGACAATAAGTACTCCATAAAGCAAAAGGGGGAAATTCAAAATCGACCGTAAACACAAACAAATTCACTAGCATCCTTAGTTTTCCTTACATGAGGAGGTTCAAGGACTTGAATACGGAAGCAACAATTATCAGGTTTGCCTAACAACACAAAACAACCAAATCAAACCAATCAAAGCCTTACGTTCCAATTAACTGGGGTCGATAAGCTTTATCCTCACATGCATAGTACACGAGAGAGAGAGTTATTCCATACGTAGTAGATACGCAGATTGAATAATGGCCAATATGCAACAGAGAGAGAGAGATATATATATCTCTCTCTCAATCTACCTCTGCGGGTGAAACTTCCGCCTCAGCCAATTAGCCTTCACTGCTACGGCTACAAATGTCCTATCATAGGCATCTTCGATCAACTGAAAGTATGCATACCTCCATTTCCTCTTGAAAAACAAAGTGAAAAAAACTCCCAAGAGTCCCACCACGAAACCAGGTCCAACACTAGCCCATAACCACATTAGTTCAGTTTCATCTTTGTACCTATCACCCTCACTGACAAGTACTTCATGATCACCATCATCAGCTGATTCATCACCGGGGCAGCTCTTCATGAGTGGTGCTCCGCAAAGCCCATCATTTCCCTCGTAAATGGACCGATCGTTGAGGGTCTGAAGTTGATTTCCGGTTGGTATTCGCCCTGATAAATTATTGTATGACAGGTTTAGGCAACCAAGATAGGTTAAAGCAGACAGGCTATGAGGAATTGAGCCAAAGAGTTTGTTTCTAGACAAGTCAAGTGATTCCAATTGCTTCAGATCACCAATCTTCTCGGGAATCCTTCCTGTTAGATTATTTCCAGATAAATTCAAGTTCAATAACCCGAAAAGATTCGTTAAGCCTTTTGGAATCTCCCCAGTAATGCCATTGCTCGAAACATCTATGGAGGTGACAAATTTGAGCGTCTTGGTGTATTCCAGTTCTCTTCCTTTAATCATAAGAGGAATTTTGTCTTCGTAACTTGAAGAGAGATAGGGATTTACTTGATAATCAGAATTGCCAAGTTCCAATGTTGCCATGGCAGTGAAGTTGTAAAAACAACTTGGAATATCTCCCGTTACATTGTTGTGCGCCAAGTTTAACAATTGCAGAGCAAAGAGATGGCAGAGTTGTACGGGAATACCACCATAGAAATTGTTTGATTGAAGATTGAGGAAGACCAGATTATCTAACTTATCTCCGATCCAATGCGGTATAACACCAGTGAATGCATTTTCGCCAAGATCAAGGGTAACCATACCCGTCAAATTCTGCAAGGACAAAGGAAGCTCCCCAAGAAAACTGTTGTTACGCAAGTGTAAATATAAAAGGTTCTGTAGGAAACCCAAAGAACTTGGAATCTGACCGCTTAGATTGTTGCTCGACAAGTCTAGCACATCTAAGGAACTCAAGTTCCCAAAGCAAGGAGGAATTTTTCCAGATAAACGATTTTTCGACAAGTCAATAACGTGGAATTTTCCCGCTGCATTGCACAAAGACACAGGAATGCCACCACTAAAGTCGTTATTTGAGAGAATAAGAACTTGGATCTCATCATAATCGCCCGCGGGAATAGGTCCTGAAAACAAGTTGTTGGAGAGATCCAGTATAGAAGTAGATGACGGAAGTGCCGATAACGGGCCGTCAAACTTGTTAGAACTCAATATCAACTCCTTGTTAGAAAAACCACCATAATCATTGCATTTCGTTTGAAATTTTGGCAGCTTCCCTCTGATATGGTTGCTGGATATATCCAACAACTCAAAGCAAGAAGACATCAGCTCGAACCAATCGGGTATGATATCTGAGATGTTTGCATTAGACATATCCAACTCTGTAACATGTCTCTGCGTCTGAAGCCATGAAGGAAATTGGGGTCCTAGTGTGCAGGACGCCGTACGTAGGAGCTGGAGTTGAAAAGGTGGAACCCATTGGGAGCTAACATTTATAACCAATGAGTTCGAAGACAAGCAGAGTTCCGTTAGATTCTTGAGAGTGGTGAAGTGTTGTTCGGATAGCATGCCGTCTAATGAGTTGTGCGACAAATCCAACATTTGTAGATTGGAAAGTTGTCCGAGACCTACTGGAATGCTCCCATTCAATGAGTTGTCCGACAAATACAGCCATTGTAGATTGGAAAGTTGTCCGAGACCTACTGGAATGCTCCCATTCAATGAGTTGTGCGACAAATCCAACATTTGTAGATTGGAAAGTTGTCCGAGACCTACTGGAATGCTCCCATTCAATGAGTTGTGCGACAAATCCAACATTTGTAGATTGGAAAGTTGTCCGAGACCTACTGGAATGCTCCCATTCAATGAGTTGTTTGACAAATCCAGCGTTTGTAGATTGGAAAGTTGTCCGAGACCTACTGGAATGTTCTCATTCAATTGATTGAAGCCAGCATCCAACTTTCTCAAATACGACAGCCTTCCAAGTGATGATGGCAGTGGACCAGAAAAGTGATTATTAGAAATAACAAGATGCTCTAGATTCTTAAACTCACTCACCACAGACGATGAAATCTCTCCACTTAACTCATTTCCGGAAAAATCAAGTACACGCAAGCTGCGGAGGTTCCTCAAAGAGTTCGGAATTTCACCTTTGAACTGATTCTCAGAGAGGTCAAGCACCGTTAGTTGAGTCACGTTGCCCATGCAACTTGGAAGTGAACCGTCAAGGAAATTGAGTCTAAGATTCAAATAAACAAGACTGCTCAGGTTACATAAAAAATATTTCTCCTTGATAGTATCATTGAAGTCACTCCAAGAAAGGTCAAGGACAGTGAGAGATGTCAAACTTCCAAGTGTATTGGGAATCGGACCACCAAAAGGATTACCCCCAAGGTCGAGATATTGCAACCTCGAAAGATTCCCGAGAATTACCCCCAAGAGATTTCTCAAGCTTTTGGAGCCCAAGAAATCCAAACCGGAGGCGGAGAGGTTGTTCCCGCTCAGATCTAGATAACTCAAATGCTTCAAGTCCACAAAAGATGGAGTAATCTCACCTGTCAGCTGGTTGATTCGGTGTTTGATTCGGTAATCTTGATCATTATAATAAGATCCATTTAAAGGAATTGGGTTGGGAAGATCAAGCTTGATGACATGGCCTGTTCTCCAGCTGCAACCGACTCCTTTCCATGTGCAGCAGTCTTTTCCGACCCACGACCGTAAGCGGTGTGCTTCATCTGTGAGATTTTCCTTGAAGTCGATGAGAGCTTGTCTCTCATTCTCCAGGCAGCTGCTTACATTTGAGTGGATAGTAGTAGTAGTACTGCCACAACTGAAATCAATTGTTATAGTAATGAAAAGCAGAGCAAATAGCATCAGTAGTACTAAAGCACGCATGGTGCAAGGTTGTGGCTGTCTAGCTATCTGTTACAAAATCACAAAGATTTGTGGCTATCAAGACACTTGATTTCTCTCCCAATTTCTTTCCTTATTTCTCTCAATTGTATCAATTAGTGATTGTATAGAATCCTGTAAATATGCTTTCCTATATTAGCTTTTTTGTACGTTGGCTATTTAAGCCCATTGATAGAATGAGAAAAACAACCAGTACATTTAGAACCCTAAAACACATTCTCTGTAATTTCCTTCTGTTTGATATGGTATCAGAGCCACACCCATATTAATCCGTATAATCTTTTCTACCTCCCACCACCAAACTGTATCCTCATTCGTTCATTACAACCATGACCACTGAATCATCTACAAAAACCTCTACCAAATCTGAATCAGCCCCAATCATTCACATTCAATCCGAAACCTCTGGTTTCAAACCATCCATCATTCTTACCGAATCCAACTATGATGTATGGTCTCAAATCTTGGAGATGCAGATTGCAGAACATGAAAAGATTGAGTATATTGTGGGTCAAACACCTCAACCGAATGAAACTGATGCTTCCTACGGGAAGTGGTATGCATAAAATCAAAGGGTCAAGAGATGGTTACTTACATCCATGTCACCAGAAATTATGAAGCGCTATCTCCGATTGCGCACAGCACGTGAAATTTGGAATGCTCTTGCCAAAGCCTTCTATGATGGATCGGATGAATCACAAATTTTCTCATTGAATCAACGAGCTTTTTCTACCAAGCAGATGAGTCGCCCTCTTTCAACCTATTATGGTGATCTCATAGAAATTTTTCAAGAACTGGACCATCGTGATAAGATTGTAATGAAAGATCCTGACGATGTTGTCGCGTATCAAAAGTCAGTTGAGCGATTGCGTGTGCATATCTTCTTGAATGGCCTTGACACAGAATTTGAACAACTCCGCGGTGAGATTCTCAGGAAGGATCCAGTTCTAGATCTTGAAGAAACCTATGCATATGTACGTCGGGATGCTATTCGCAGAATGACCTTGAATGAAGAATCTGATCACTCGGAGTCCTCAGCCATGGTGGCTCACCGGTCCAAGCCGCAACAACGGCGAAACAATCTGAACCAAGGAGCATCTAACCCCCAAAATCATAGTTCTGAACAAAATCGGTCATCTGGTGGATCACAGAACCGTAGCTATGAAGTGGGGGCTGCACGACCAGACCGTTTTTGTACTCATTGTAATGGAACCGGACATACTAAGGCACGGTGCTATGAACTGATTGGGTATCCAGAATGGTGGGATCCTACCAAGGCACCAAGCAAACGAAATTCAAAGCCCAATCACCATGTTTCTGTTGCTGTAGCTGAACCTCCCAACAATACTCCTCAGGAGGCCTCATCTTTGATTGCTAAGACAGGTAACTTTGGTAAGACTCTTCATACTTCTGCACCTATTAGTAATAGTACTTGGATAATTGATTCTGGAGCTACTGATCACATGACCTTTGACGTTAAACATGTTCATTCTATGAAACCATCTAAACAACCAATAGTATCCACAGCCGATGGTACTCTCTCTTCTGTTATTGGAAAAGGTTCAATTACTCTCACAAAAAATTTGAATTTAGACTCTGTTTTGGTCGTTCCTTCTCTCAACTATAATCTGTTGTCTGTTGCTCAAATAACCTGCGCTTTGCAATGTATCGTGATTTTTTGGCCTAACCTTTGTGTTTTTAAGGACATTCAAACCCGGAGGACAATTGGTTATGGTACTAGAAGGGGGAAGCTCTATCATCTTGATTTGACACCAACAAGTTCAAATAAGTTGGCTCAAGTTTTCTCGGTTGAAGGATCTGGAAAATCTAAGAATTCAGAAATTTGGTTGTGGCATAGGCGCTTAGGACATGCTTCTTTTGGGTATTTAAGGAAATTGTTTCCAAAGTTGTTTTGTCATTTGACTGATTCAGATTTCCAATGTGACATTTGTGAGTTAGCTAAACATCATCGTGTCTCATTTCCAATAAGAATGCATAAAAGTCCAGTTCCATTTATGGTTGTCCACTCAGATGTATGGGGTCCAACAAAGATTCCTTCACTAAATGGTGCACGTTGGTTTGTTTCATTTATTGATGATCATTCTCGTATGACTTGGGTGTGTTTAATGAAATCAAAAGCCGAAGTTAGTTCTTTATTTAAGAAATTTCATAAGATGGTAGCCACTCAGTATCAATCTCAAATACGGGTTCTCCGCAGTGATAATGGTACGGAATTTGTTAATCAAGACTTTCATAAGTATCTGAATTTGCATGGCATGGTTCATCAAACGACTTGCACTTCCTCCCCTCAGCAAAATGGGGTTGCAGAGCGAAAGAACCGTCATCTTCTTGAAGTAGTACGTGCTTCCTTATTTGGGGCTCATATGCCCACCAGTTACTGGGGCGCAGCCCTCACCGTAGCAGCCTACCTCATCAATCGTGTACCTTCTAGTTCACTACAATTTCAGACTCCTTTTAATGCTCTTCATCAGGCTATCAGTGCTCCTACGGTGCCAAATCTTTCACCCAGAGTATTTGGGTGTGTTGCTTTTGTGCATCTTCACAAACCTTTGAGACATAAGTTGGAACCCCGGGCCCTCAAATGTGTATTTGTTGGCTATGCCGTGCATCAGAAAGGCTATAATTGTTATCATCCTCCTTCTCGAAAGACATATGTTACCCTTGACGTTACCTTTCACGAGGATGAAATGTATTACTCTGCCCCCGAGTCTCCACTTCAAGGGGGGAGTGATGGAGGTGAATTGGAGACTCTGCTACATCCTTTGGACACTTTGGATCCTATAAATAGATGCTTGGATATCAGTGGAGAATGCCCAGATCAGGCGAATGGAAGTAACTCAGAAGATGGGAGCCCAGATCAGGCGGATGAGAGTGGTCAAGATCAGGTGATAGAGCTTGAGCCAGTGTCTTCACCAGTACCACAGCCACCACAAGCGGCAACTTCCCCCTGCTCTTCTGTACCTTTTAACCAATTGGACTCTCAAGTCGATTCCATCACTGAGTCTCAGGTAAATTCTGAACCCAACTTAAAAGTGCTACCCTATCGAGTCACAAGAGGAATACCTAGAGTACAATATGAACCCACCCTTATTTCCAAACCTAAGTATCCGATGAGTAACTTTGTGTCTTACCATAAACTGTCAAAGGAATGTGAATCATTTGTGCATCAATTATCTGCTGTATCTATTCCTAATAGTGTGCAGGAGGCCTTAAGAGATCCCAAGTGGAAGGAAGCAATGAATGAAGAAATGAAGTCCCTCCAAAAAAACCTAACATGGGAGGTTCGTGATTTACCTGAAGGAAAGAAACCTGTCGGATGTAGGTGGGTTTTCACCATCAAGTACAAAGCTGATGGAACCATCGAACGATACAAAGCCAGACTGGTTGCCAAAGGCTATACTCAAACTTACGGAATTGATTATGTGGAGACATTCGCACCAGTGGCCAAAATTAATACTGTTCGTATTCTGCTATCTCTAGCTGTGAATCTTGATTGGCCGTTGCACCAGTTTGATGTGAAAAATGCTTTTTTGCATGGAAATCTCCAAGAAGAAGTATACATGGAGTTGCCCCCTGGATGTAACCTGCAGATTGAAGGAAGCAAACAGGTTTGCAAATTGAAGAAATCCTTGTATGGCTTGAAGCAATCCCCTAGAGCTTGGTTTGGAAGATTCACAAGTTCTATGAAAGCATTTGGATATAAGCAAAGTAACTCTGATCATACACTCTTCTTGAAGCATAATCAAGAGAAGATCACTGCTCTCATTGTGTACGTTGATGATATGATAGTGACCGGAAATGATCTAGAAGAGAAGAAGGCATTGCAGGATTATCTTGCCCGTGAATTTGAAATGAAGGATCTTGGTTCATTAAAGTACTTCCTAGGAATTGAAGTATTAAGATCCAAGAAAGGTATTTTTCTGTCTCAACGGAAATATGCCTTAGACCTGTTAAATGAAACTGGTATGTCAGCTTGCAGTCCGGTTAGCACTCCTATGGAAGAAAATCGGAAGCTAGGTATGTACCCAAATCAAGTTCCTGCTGACAAGGAACGTTATCAGAGGCTAGTAGGGAGATTAATGTATCTTGCACATACTAGGCCTGATTTGGCTTATGCACTAAGTGTTGTCAGTCAATTCATGCACTCCCCGAGCGAGGAACATATGAATGCCGTCACTCGTATCCTGCGCTATTTGAAGTCGTCTCCTGGAAAAGGAATTATGTTTACAAAAGGGGACAACTTGGATATTGAAGGTTATACAGATGCCGATTGGGCTGGGTCAATCGATGATAGACGTTCTACGTCTGGATATTTCACGTTTGTGGGTGGAAATCTAGTCACTTGGCGAAGTAAGAAACAAGAGGTTGTAGCTCGATCCAGTGCTGAGGCTGAATACAGGGGAATGGCTAAGGGAGTATGCGAATTACTGTGGATCAGAAATCTTATGCAAGAGCTACATATTGAACAGACTAGTCCTATGAGATTATACTGTGATAATAAGGCAGCATGTGATATTGCCTACAATCCAGTTCAACACGATCGAACTAAACATGTTGAGGTGGATAGGCACTTTATCAAGGAAAAACTTGAAGCAAAGCTGATTGGAGTATCACATGTTCGTTCTCAAGACCAGCTTGCTGATATACTCACCAAGGCAGTATCAATTCAAGCGTTCAATAGTTGTCTCGACAAGTTGGGCATGAGTGACATCTATGCACCAACTTGAGGGGGAGTGTTACAAAATCACAAAGATTTGTGGCTATCAAGACACTTGATTTCTCTCCCAATTTCTTTCCTTATTTCTCTCAATTGTATCAATTAGTGATTGTATAGAATCCTGTAAATATGCTTTCCTATATTAGCTTTTTTGTACGTTGGCTATTTAAGCCCATTGATAGAATGAGAAAAACAACCAGTACATTTAGAACCCTAAAACACATTCTCTGTAATTTCCTTCTGTTTGATACTATCGCTTCTCAGTATAATTTGCAGCAGCAGCAGCGTTTTAGGTTGAGAGTTTTAACTTTGCTTTTGCAATAATTAAAAGGATAAGGAAAACAACACTTGTGGACGGCTTTTTAAGTCATGCATGCAAGGCCAAATTAAGTCTTTCAACTTGCAATGTCATTTTCTGGAGTCAAGTCTCTACAAAAAAAAGTCTTTTACAGTGGACAACACGTATTGATGAATACAACAAAGCAATTGCAGGCAGAGGGAACATATATACATGATTAAGCTATCTCTCTCTCTCTATACTAAAAGTTCTCTTTATAGTTATTTTAGCTTTGATCATATCCATCCATTTACTTGGATAATTAATACACATGTTTTAACAATTTCAAAATTCAATTGGCCCGAACAATAAGGTAACTAAGAATTCGAAAGAGCCCTATAGTTAGGGATTAATCAAATCTATTGACTCTATCTTGATTTAACAAGCTTTTATGACTCATCAAGTTACCTGTTTCTTCTAGCTTAAAGTAGATAGCAGTTTGGATTACTAGATTATGTGAGTTGTTCTGACCATTTGAATGCATCTTGGTATAATATTTGACATTGCGGATAGAAAGTCAAGGAAATTATAACGAGTCCCGAAAAGTTGGATCCCGGGCCTTAAGAAGTTGAAAATATATACAAACAATGATTTACAGTAGGAAGTTTAACGCTTTTTGGCTGCGATTTCAGTTTTTTTTTTGGATAACTGCGATTTCTGTTTTCCCTGCTAATACCCGCTTTTACATTTCCTAGTTTCCAGTCAAAGATTATGTTGGTCCAAATGACGGACCCGGATCCCCTGTCCGACCCCAATCTGGAAAGGGGCCTGTCCCACTCATCTCGGCCGTTAATCTCACAACGGCAGAGAAGAATGGGATCGACAGGCCCCTGTCCGGATTGGGATTGAACAGGGGATCTCGGTCCCCAAATGACATATTTGCCTTGTTGTCAAATATTCGGAGTTCAGTGACGCATTCATGGTAGAGACGGCATTGCATATATCCTTTCATAAATGGTAATTTAGCAGGGAGTGAGATATATTTTGTAATTGCATATATCCTTTCATATGTATCTACATGGATATGGTTTAACTTCTTTGCGTGATGATTGTTGTGGGGATACTTTACGTTCCCAGTAGAAACCAAAAGCCACATTAAATCTAGGGAAAAACCATCTTATTTTCATTTGTCGTCAATTTCATTTTTGTAAAGCTCGGATTTGGAGAGAGAAAAAGAGAAAGAATGTGTTTGGGTGAGAGAAAGATAGAAGGTTTCAATCTGAGCTGTCCAAAAGTGTATTAGACGGCCCGAATGTGCCAAATAGATACCACGTGAGATATATCCATCTGGCACCGAAAAATTTCGGCTTTTTTTAAAGTCATGCACGGCCGAAGTCTTTCAACTTGCAATGTCATTTTCGAAAGTCAAAAGTCTCTAAAAAAAAAAGTGGACAACACGCATATTGGCCAAAGTCTTTCAACTTGCAATATACTCCCTCTGTTCCATTCTTTTCTCCCTCGTCCTATTCTAATCAGATAAAAAAATTAATTATAATTTTTAATTGGTAATACTATTTATATGTAATATAAATCTTGTTTGATAGATCTCAATGAGTTCTTTTTAACAATGTTTTCAAAATTACCTAAAAATTTATAGATTATAAGATATAATCAATTGAAAAGTGGCACGAACTTTTAAAAAGAACTAAAGAATGGAGACAAAGGGAGTAATTTTCCGGAGTCTAGGTCTCTCTACCAAAAAGTGGACAAGACCTACCAAAACATGGACAACACGCATATTCTGTGTTCTTTTAAATTTATTTTAAACTTATTTTAAAATAAATTGGTTTGTTATTATTTGATTTTTTTTTTGTGTTTGTTAGGTTTGCGCCAAACTTTTCTGGATTATTGATTCGTCTCGACGAGAGGAATCGGAAAAGTATTTTTTTTTTACTTTTACCCAAATATTTTGAGAAATAACCATTTTTTAGCAGAAAAAGTGAAATAAATTGACTTATTTTGATATATAGTGGTCATTTTCCAAACTATTTGGGTAAAAGTAAAAATAATTTACTTTTCCGATTCCTCTCATCTAGACGAATCAATAATCTACAAAAGTTTTGACGCAAAACTAACAAATGCGAAAAAAATTCAAATAATGACAAACCAACTTATTTTAAGATAAATTTAAGAGAACGCAGCAAGTGAATATCGATAAAGACATGATGTAATTCCAAAAACCTTCTTAAAAAATAAGTACTTATTTGCAATTTTCAAGCTTAAAAATAATGAGTTTACGAAAATAATTTTTAAATTTTTTTGCATCATTTAAAAGATCTCAATAACAAGATCCATATTGAATATTTTTAGATTTCAGTTAGCCCATTATTTTTGAGCTTGAAAGTTGCAAATAAGTACGGGCCCTAGTCATGTATCTACGCGAATCTGATCAGACTGATTTTTCGCAAACATGGTAATTGTTGCATGTTCTGCAATTAAAATCAACGTCTGGATCTTGATTGCAGGCCTGGTATGGCTCTACAAAATGAGAGGTTGAAGGGGTGCACCATGCAGAGATGAGCTTATCCTCCTCCGCAACCCTGCACGCCACCCTAAACATTTCAAAGTTGGATTCCAAAATACGTACTTAAAAAATAAGGATCTATTTTCAAGCTCAAAAATAATGAGCTTACAAAAATAAATTTTCAATTTTTTTTTGCAGGGTTTGATAGATTTTAAAAAGATCTATCAAACAAGATCATATTTCCTATTTTTTTAATTTCATTAACCTATTACATTTAAACTTGAAAATTATAAATAAATACTTATTTTTTAAGGAGGGTAAACCGGAACGGCATCAGACAACTTGCTCCTTATTGTACTAAAAAAAACACTGTATTGGGTAGCACTTGAGGAACCCCTAGAGAACGAACTATACTTTTTTGAACACGTGTCTGGACCAAGCACACCCTCAACTAATTCTGGAACAAGCCCATCGTCTCCTAGCGTGGAGCCCAATTAATTTCGTTGGATACCTGAAATTTGATAGTGAAATGGTAGTGAGGATTTTACTGGGAGATTGTGGGACGGGGTTGTTGAAAAATGGCCATTTAACCGATTTATGCTATATGATGGTGAGATCTAGGTTCGACTCGTCTACTAAACAAGCTTTTGGCAATTTTTAAACATTCGAGACAAAAGCGTGCTTAGAAAAAGCGCGCTTCTTTAAATCGGCATCTCTAAACATACTTTTTTGTCAAGTTTTGATTAAGTGGGCAAAATTAATAACAAAAGCGCATAACCGAAACCACGTTTCATATTGTTTCAAAATAACACCAGAATATGGTTTTTCTGTGCTTTTGTTTGCTGTCTTCTCTTACGTGTGTACTTCAAGCAGGTTATGTTATCTACCACATCGATTTAAGTCGCTGTATTCAGCTGGTGAAATGTTTTCCGGTTCTTCTAAAGTTATGACTGTTAAAAGTAGTATTAAACTAGGATGAACAAGCTAAGCTTTAGCAGCGT
Source organism: Rhododendron griersonianum (assembly GCA_018127125.1). Classification (NCBI taxonomy): domain Eukaryota; kingdom Viridiplantae; phylum Streptophyta; class Magnoliopsida; order Ericales; family Ericaceae; genus Rhododendron; species Rhododendron griersonianum. The sequence goes on along the minus strand of CM030795.1, from coordinate 6,583,736 downwards.
GTTGGCATTCTATGCATGTGAACTTACCAAGGAAAGATGCTTGCAGCAGCAAAGAAGATAGAGCCCTTGATCCCTTTGGAACGACGATGCTACATGAACACCTTCCAATAGTTTCCAATTGACTCCTTTTTCTGGGTAGTCATTTTTTACGTGTGGATGTATGTGTGAAAATAATGCTTTAAAACAAGCTTTATACTCATGTAACTATGTATAATGGCTCCGTAAGCCGTCCGGACTTCCTCAAATTCTGGAGCAGATAATTGGTTGTGCATGAAAAATCCAGATTTATTAGAGCCTTTGTGTTTGGTTTGAACATCCTAAAACCTGCTTCTGTAATGACTACGCGATTGTTTATAACAGAATCTTTCATCCGCTGCCAACCTTGGCTTCCCTGTCCTCAGTATTTCAACCTTAGCTGATGCTGTGAGCTTAAAAGTACCTTAACCAATATCTCTCTATGAAGTGTTTAAAGTTATTCTCATTCTCCCCTCTTTGTTAATTTTAACATTATGTGAGGTGTGTGTGAACTTGAACATGCGAATCATGAAAATGGACAAGAAACTGCAATCAGATAATTTTGCGAGTAACTTTGTACAAGTAATCATTCGGATCTGATTCAAGCCAGACAAATACACACCACACTCAAATGTCGTAAAGTAACTAAGCAAAAAGCAAAATTGCACGCCCCTTCTCGCTTAATTATTTTGTACAAAACCAACCGTCATGTGGTTTTAACTAATGGAGACTAGCTATTTTGGTGATGTTGGCTTTGGGTGAGAAGACTTACCAGTGATGGCTTTCTTCACCTTGGCAAGTGAATGCTTGACCTTTGACCCAACACCTGAAAGTATATTGTGATGATGAGGTTTCTTATGTGCAATTTTGACATCCATATCTCTTGATGCTTCTACCATGACTGGAGCATCAGAGCCCGAGTCTTCTCTTTTCAGTTCATCTCCTTCCTCTTCTTCATCTTTCTTGTCATGTACTGCTTCTTCTTCTTCAGCTTCTACTGTTTCTGCTGTCTCATTTTGCGGCTCTTCCTTGTTTCCCATCAATTCTCGCTTTTCAGTCACGTCTTCACCCACTTGCACATTTCGTTTTGTGGATCTCTGCAAGAGGTCAGATAATGACAGCTTAGCTGACTCTATCATTTGGGACTCTTCTGTTATTTCTTCAGATTGTTTGCCCATTCTGTTCTCTTCTCCACATTCCATTCCTTTGCTGTTTGTATGTTCTATGCTCTCACTTGGATCTGTTTTGCTTGCAATCTGCTCATGGGGTGTGGCAAGGGAGGTCTTCTCTAGGCCTTGTATGTCTTCAGAAATATTCATTGTGACCGCTTCACGTGATACCTCCCTTTCTGAATCCATGATATGAGGCAAAACATTAGGCTTTTCATTTTCCCGTGGACTTTCTTCTTCTTCGATAGCGGTTATTGTCCGAATCTTTTCGTCAAGCTTCGCCTCATCTGCCATCACTGAGACTACTGGCTCCTGCAGAAATGAAGAATTTCCAAATTCAGGATTTTGGGCTCCATTTGTTGACATTATTATTGCTAGAGAAGTTGTGCTTACCTTATCCATTGTGTGTGCCTCAAGTTGAAAGCCATTTCCTTCTTCTGGTATGCTTTCTGGTTCTGCTGTCGGTTTGTCGGACATGAAATGATGTTGCTTTGTATCTACAGCTTTCTCACTCTCTTCGTCTGCTAGTGTTTCCTGTGAAGTTGCTGTAGTAGACGAAATACTTGGTTTATTTGAGCCATCTTTCTTGGTCAGATCCAAGTCTTCTGTACCACCATTTCCTTCACATCCTGGTTCAGGAAATGTATGCCCCGGCTTCTCATTGTCCACGAGGCTTTCCGAATCAATAGTGCCAGCAGTAGCAATTTCTCTTTTGGGTTCACATGGTTCAATGTTTCCATGATTTGGGTCAAGATCACGTTCAGAGAAATCATCAAACGTTTCAAGTTCTTTTCCATCCAGAGCTTCTTCAGCTGCTGTGTCTGCTACTGGTGGCACAACTTGGTCTTTGTTTTGCAATTGCCCATCCTTGCTAATCGCAGTTTCCTCGTCATTATCACCTTCTCTTTCCACTTCATGGCTAACCAACATTGCCTCAGAGCTTTTTAACTACATGGCAAATACATGTGCGGATATATGGTCAGTATTGTGTAAGTGACATTGATGAAAGAAGAACAAGAGAAGGAAACGGAATCCACCAAAAGAAAATTCAAAATAGCAAAGCATATTAAAATCACACACTACAAATGACAATCTGCCCTCCAATTTCTAGATATTTGAAAGAAGAAGAAAGCCCCCTGAGCGGAAGTGATATGGAAGCCCAAAAAGATGCCGAATGGCACTCTATCCCATAATCAGTCCATGTCCTCAACCTTATATTCGAACGCCCTAGCATTCCAAACTTTGGTATAATGCATGAGACTCCTAAATATCTTAACGTCCCAGGATGTTTTCGTATACAGATTAGGAAGTTACTGATACTCACAAAAAGTCTGAAATGAAGCAGCTAACTTTTCATCTACAACAAAATAGTGCCGTTATCTTCTCTTGATAGTTAAAATGTTCTACGAATTAGGTGAGTTCGTTCACTTCTGGTGAAGTTCAGGATGGGATGTAGATGTTGGTGGCCCTGCGAAGCTTAGGCTTCTCCGGGTCCGAAATGTCTTCTATCGAAGTCATTTCCTCCGCAGAGTCTATTTACTCACCGCAGGCTATACTGTCAAGCAAGGAAGGCGACCTCAAAGACTGGCGGCTAATTCACGTGACGAAAAGCTAGGTTTTATTCCATCTCTAGTTTCATCGGATCGTTCATAGATGACATGCTTCTAAAGATTGCTGCTCAACGGCATACGGCTGACGACAACGCAAGGCCGTGTACCGAAAAGCTGCCACCCAGTAGAATGTACCAATGCCTGATAGCTTCAACGCGCCCAGGAGTCCTATAATCTGATTGTCAGGTTGCCCTACTTACGGGGATAGTGTTTCAAAAGACTTTTTCCCCTATTGTATTGGGATATTCGTCTGACTTCTTCCCTCCATACTGTTCATATGGAGTCCTTTTGAAGATGTGATTGGGATTCGGACTCAGCGTGAAAATAATTCAGGGCTTCCCTAAGACCCCCTACGCAATGGGGAGGTTTCTCGGACAATTCCTTAGCACGTATGGCTATGGATGCTGCAAACAGGCTTTCTGCAATTGCAGCCGAAATGGAGCAACTGCAAAATGAAATTCAAGAGCACCGTGATCTGTGAGGTTCTTTGTCTATTGCAAATCGAAACTCTATGTTTAACCAAGTATCTTTAATTCCTACATGGGCGTGAATGTAAGATATCTGGAGAAGATTGGTATTTCTGTTGGATAAGTTGCTGTAAATACAATCTTGAATTCATGTGATTTATGCTTACTGTCACAGCGGGTACGTAGCAAGGAAAAAAAGACCAACCAAAAACGTTTTCTGAAATATTTTAGCACCAACAGTGTTGAACATAAAAGCCCTGTTGTATTCATTTCACGACGATTCAAACTTCTGCCAGGATTTTTCCTCATGGAAGGGAACGAGGGTATTGTTATCTTACCTCTTCAATTTGAGCTGTTGCCTCTGTTGCTGTGTCTGTAAAGTCTGTTTCATCACGGTGACTTTCAAGAACTGATTGATTAGTTATTTCATCTGACGCTGAAACTTGGTGAGGGCCCTTATCGTCAGCTCTGACCACTCCTTCCATATTTTTGTCTACACAATCTTCTTCAGATTCCTTAAAAACCTGTACAGTGATCAAAAGCTTCAACGTTAGAAAGAGAGAGGAGTAAGAAAGGAAGACACAAGTTAGGGGTAAACATTTAAATTCTGACCATTTCATGTTGAATCTCGTTCCTTGAGGCATCAAATATCGTGTTTGATCTTTCTCCTGGATAATCTTCTGCCCTTAATTCATCTTCTTGGTTGGTCTTTGAGGCTGTTTTTTCCTGAAGAGATATTTGATCAAAGTTTCTGGAACCTTGCATTTCCTCCGAGATCTGTTCCGGGTTCTTGGTTAATCACCATCAAATAGTTACCATAGAGCACAAAAAGGAGGATAAAACAAATAAGCAGATGCAAAAAATAAACGTCACTACCCTTTAATTTCTTTCTCACCTTTTCGGTTGAAGTATATTTCTCGATGGCTTCTTCTTCAGTTGTTTCCTTGCAATGATTTTCCCCATCCCCCAATTCAGTTGTGTTTTCCTTGGGAGTCTCTTCTATGACTTCTATTCCCTCTGATGTGAGGGGTACTGCAGGATTGTTGATTGCAGACACAGATTCAAGAAGAACCTCTCCATTCTTCTCAAACTTGAGATGACAGGCTACTTCGTACTTTCCACCAGTGTCTTCTGTTGAATGCTCTCTGACTGTTGGATACAGTGTAGCTAGATCATCAGCATCCTTGTTTGAGTTCTTTGAATAGACAATGTCCTCATCTGTTGATGCCTCCTGCAAACTCTGCTGAACAGATCTTTCCTCATATTGCGATGGAACCTCAGTTGAACGCTTTTCGAGACCTGTGTTCTCTTCATCTGGTGATATATCTTGGCTGTCCTTCTGTAGTTTCAGCTCCAAATTAGAAACTTCAAGCTCCCTCTGCCCTTCATCCTGCAAGCATGGTTTTTCTGTTGTACTCTTTGGTTTATGAAGTTGCTCTACTAATTGAGGTGTGAGAGTCTGATTAATGGCAGTCTTGACATCAATGGCTGTTTGAGCACCTTGATAGGTGGGCTCGAATATAGTTTCGGGAACTGCTATGGTTTCTTCTTGAACTTCATCCTTACGAGTCTTTTCCTCCACAAGTGGGCTTGACCCAAACTCCTTAAATTCTTCAAAGCCATCACCTTTGGACTCGGATATCGCTTCTGAATTTTTGGCTTCTTCAACTTGAACTTCATCTGCTTCTGACTCTTCTATGGTTGTGCCCACATGGCGGATCCCGTGTTCAGTTGTTGGAAGTTTAGACAACATATCTGTGGCTTCCTCAAGCTCACTCTTGTCGTGTTCTGTTGCATATTCCTTAGTGCTCTCAAAGGAAGAGGATGACAACTGAATTTTCTCTTCTAATTTACCAACCGAGAGAGGATGATCAAGGTTCTCACCATCAGTAGCTGCATCAGCACCTTTGTATCTGCGATCAGGTATTTTTGCAGTTACTTCTTTGGTTTCGTCCTCTACTTTTTCTGTCTCTGTGTCTTCTGTAGCTGGGATTGTCTGAATCTCATGAATCTCTTCAAAAACCCAATCTTTGGACTCAGATTCTGCTTCCAAAGTCTTGGTTTCATTTAGTTCAACTTCATCTGCATCTGTAGGAATCTTTTCCACAGGTGGGCTTGACCCAATCTCCTTAAATTCTTCAAAGCCATCACCTTTGGACTCGGGTATTGCTTCAGAAGTTTTGGCTTCTTTAACTAGAACTTCATCTGCTTCGGACTTTTCTATGGTTGTGCCCACATGGTGGATCCCATGTTCGGTTGTTGGAAGTTTGGACGACAAGTCTGTGGCTTTCTGAAGCTCACTCTTGTCGAGTTCTGCTGCTTCTTCCGTTGTGGTCTCATAGGAAGAGGATGACAACTGAATCTGCTCTTCTAATTTACCAACGGGGAGAGGATGATCGAGGTTCTCACCATCAGTAGCTGCATCAACACCTTTATATCTGAGATCAGGTATTTTTTCAGTTACTTCTTTGATTTCATCCTCTACTTTGTCTGTCTCTGTGTCTTCTGCAGCTGGGATTGTCTGAATCTCATGAATCGCTTCAAAACCCCGATCTTTGGAGTCAGATACTGCATCCAATGCCTTGGATTCATTTAGTTCAACTTCATCCGCCTCTGTTTTATCTTCAATTACATCGTTTGCACTGCTGAATTCGGTTACCGGAAGTTGGAACACTGAACCAGAGTTTTCTTGAAGCTCCAAGCTGCCAACTTCTGTAACATCTTTATCTGTGCTCCCCTTTTCGATTGCTACTGAAGTTTCACCATCCTCTACCTTGGAAAGCAAGGCAGAGGATGGCACCTGAAGTTCCTCTTCTATCTTCTCAGCTCGGAGAGTTTGAACAGGGGCCATTTCATCATCTCTGGATGTGTCAAAACATGGATTAATGGGTTCTGACAATGCTTCAGGAACTCCTCTGATTTGCTTTTCAATTTCATTTGTTTCAGCCCCTCCTGCAGTCAAGCTTGTACCTGTCTCATGAATCTCTTTGAAAGCCTGGTCTTCAGACTCGGGCACTGTGTCAAGAATTTCGGCTTCTTCAACTTCAACATCTTTTGCATCTGATTTCTCAACAGGTATGTTTGCACTCTCTTCTTTCTCACGTTCGTGTATTGGAAGCTGAGACACCATGATAGAAGTTTCTTCGGACTTCATGCTGTCAAAATCTGCATACTGTTGACTAGCATCACCTGTTTTGACTGTATCAGGGGCCTCCACATGCTCATCATTTAGCTGGAGTTCTCCCAAGCTTGTTACTTTTGTTGCCTCTGAAGGTGCAACGATTTCATCCCCACTAACTGTTTCTCCACCTTGATTTACGTCTTCAGGCAAAGCTTCACAAACTTCTCTGGTTTGTGTTTCCATTTCTTCCGTCCGAGTCTCTTCGACACTTGTACCTACCTCATGAATTTCTTTGACTCTCTGATCATTGGACTCAGGTACTACACCAGGTAAATCAATTTCTTTGACTTCAACATCGTATGCATCTGACTTCTCTTCAGTTACACTTTCTTTGTCTGCTCTCTCATATATGTGTACTGGAAGCTGAGACACCATGCTGGAGGTTTCTTCAAGCTCCTGTTGGCTAGCATCAAGTGTTTGAGTTGTTTGTAGCCTATCAAGGGCCCTTAACTGCTCATCAGTGTCATGGCTGCCATGGTTGGTCTCAAGTACCTTCTGGCATATTAACATCCAGTTAGGCTTTTTTGTTCAGACAAGAATTAAGAACAGTAAAGAGAATGTAGCATGTATCTGATGACAGCTAGGTCTCAAAATCTGTATCTGGTCTCTCAGTGGGGCATCCCATGAAAGCTTGCCGTAATGCAACTAGAGGCTTTCATGTTACATATCAAGAATAGGTGTAATTTATTACACCCTGAAGACCTAAAAACCCAAGGCTTAGTCCAGAAGATGTGCCTATTTACTACTAGATCCATGGGGCTAATTGCTCATATGACCAACTTTTGACTTTACATATGTCTATGTTAAAAAATGTCTACTTGTTCTGTTTTGTTTTTCTTATATGAAATCATCTAGTTAACCGTGGTGTTGTTTTTTCAATGTGTTGTCCTTTAACATAATATACAATGGCTTTGTAGTCTGGTTTACCTCTTCTGTGGACATCTTTGTGATCATGGCATTGTCTGTAGAGCTCTCGGTGTCCAATTCTTCTGCACTGGGAACTGTTGACCAGTCCTGAGCTCTTTTCTCCTCTGCTTGAACTTGATTTCCAATTCCCTTGCCTTCACCCGTAGTCTCAAGTTCCTCTCTAATCTGTATAGTAGATAAAAATAAGTATACACAAAAATTGCATAGAACTTCCTATAAAATTCCAATTTGGTTCTCTATTAGTCTCCTCGGTACGTTAAACTATGGATTGGTGGTATGGCTCATTCACAGGGCATTTTCTTAGCTAAAAGCTATACCACTTCTAGAAAATGACTTTTAGGAGATAATTTGCTTGGATAATTTTTTGTTTTAGTTTTCCTTCTCAGGGGAGTCTCCTGTTTGTATTTCTTTCTTTCCTTTTTATCAAAGTTGTTCTTTTTTCCTATACCTTACAGGGTTTGTTATATGCACATGAAAGAATTTTGAAAGAAACATTTTGTTATTTTTGAAAGAATAACAGTAAGATTCAGAAATTGGTTAACGAGCTAACCTCAGCTTGGAGCATCTTTATCCCTTCTATATCATCTCTATCTGTACTCCCCTTTTTGTCTGTGGTTGTAGTTTCACTCCCCAGTTCCTTGGAAAGCAAGCCAGAGGATGGCGCTTCAAGTTGCTCTTCCAGCTTCTCACCTTGGAGAATTTGACTGGAGGTAATTTCATCATTCCTTGCTGTATCAACACCTTGATTCATGGCTTCCGATAATGCTTCAGGAACTTCGCTGATTGGTTTTTCAATTTCATTTGTATCAGTCTCTCCCACATTCAGGCTTGTACCTGTCTCATGGATCTCTTTGACAGCCTGATCTTCACACTCCGGCACTGTGTCTGGAATTTTGGTTTCTTCAACTTGAACATAATTTGCTTCCGACTTCTCTAGAGGTATACTGTCTCCTTCCTCATGTTCATGTATTGGAGGCTGAGACACCATGATACAGGTCTCTTCAAGTTTCATGCTCTCAAATTCTGCATCATGTTGACTAGCATCAGCTGTTTCGATTGTGTCTAGATTCTCAGCACTTGAATGTGTATCAAGGGCCTCCACGTGATCATTTAGCTGAATTTCCCCCAAGCTTGTTTCTTTCATTCCCCCAGAAGGTGCAATGATCTCGTCCCCACTTACTGCTTCAACACCTTGTTTAATAGCTTTGGAAAATGATTCCGGGACTTCTCTAGTTTGATATGCGATTTCACTTGTATGTGCCTCTCCCACAGGTAGGCTTGTACCTGTCTCCTGAATTTCTTGGACTCTTTGATCTGTAGGCTCGGGTACTGCGCCAGAAATTTCTAATTCTTTTTCTTCAACATCATATGTGTCTGACTTGTCTACGTTTGCACTAATATTCTTCGATTTCTCCCATTCATCCACTGAAAATTTAGACACCACGCTGGAGGTTTCGTCAAGCTCCTGTTGGCTAGCATCAGATTTTTCAGTTGTTTGCAGGCTTCCGGTGTCTGAACTAGTGACAAGGGCCTTTACAGGCTCATCAGTGTCCAGGCCTCCATGGTTGGTCTCAAATACCTATTGACATCCAGTTAGGATTTATTGTTCAGATAAGAATTAAACGCAGGAAAGGAAGTGAATTAAGCATATCTGAAGACAGCTAAGTCTCAAAAACTGTATCTGGACAAGGCAACTATTAGAGTTTTAAGATTCAATTATCAAGGAATGATCTAATTCATTTTATGCCAAAATAACCCCAAGGCTTGGTTCAAAAGGTTTGCCTATTGACTCCTAGATCCATGTGGATAATTGCTCATTTGGCTAATATTTGAGTTCATATTTGTTATCTAAACAAATGGCCGGTTGTCCTTTTTCTTTGTACTTTTGTTATTTTGGAGATCATTTGCTTATCATACGAAATAATGTTGTTAACCTAACTGTCCTTAACTTCATTCTTTTCGTATGACATAATTGAAAGCTGTTTCATAGTCTTGTTTACCTCTTGTGCAGACATCTCTGTGATGACGGAGTTGTCTTTCGAGCTCTCAGCATCCAATTCTTCTGCACTGGAAACTGTTGACAAGTCTCGAACTCTGTTTTCCTCTCCTTGAACTTGATTTTCTATGCCCTCGCCTTCACTGGTTGTCTCGAGTTCCTCTCGAATCTGTTTAGACGATAAACATGTGTGAAGAAAATAATTAAAGTGAGCAAACTCTAAACTTCTGAATTGGATCTCCATTAGTCTCCTCTGTCCTGGGTGATCGACTTATGTGATTAGGAAATTTTACTTCTGCTTGGAGATAGTGATGTTTCTTTCTCTTGGATCGATGATACTGCTCATTCAGAGTGCATTTCCATGGGTAAGAGCATTACTTCTTGTAGAAACTGAACTTTGGGAGTTAAGTTGCTTGGAGAATTTCGTGTTTTTGTTTTCCTTTTAAGGAGTTCTACTCCTCTGTTTATGATTTTTTTTTGTTTCTTGTTTGCGAAATTCCTCTTATTTTGTATATTTTAGCAGCAAAGGATATTTGTAGAATAGGTGATGAAAGATTGTGAGAGAAACATTTGTTTATTTCTGTGAGAGAGGTTGAAAGTAAGATTCCAAATTACGTACCATGCTAACCTCAGCTTGGCGCATCTTTGCCTCTTCCATAGTGTCTTCGTTCGTGCTCCCCTTTCTGATTCCGGTTGTAGTTTCACTCTCCTGTTCCTCGAAAAGCAAGCCAGAGGAGGGCACCTGAAGTTGCTCTTCTGTTTTCTCAGGTTGGGGAGTCTGACCGGGGGTAATTTCATCATCTCTAGCCGCGTCAGCATGTTGATTTGTGGGTTCCAATAACACTTCAGGAACTTCTCTTACCTGGTTTTCAATTTCCTTTGTGTCACCATCAATCACATTCAGGCTTGTACCTGTCTCGTGAATCTCTTTGACAGCCTGATCTTCAGTCTGAGACACTGAGTCAGGAATTTCGGTTGCATTTTCATGTTCCTGTATTGGGAACTGAGACGCAATGATAGAGGTTTCTTCAATCTCCTGTTCGCCGGCATCAGCTGTTTTGGTCGTGTGTTGGCTTTCAGCATCCGAACTAGTATCAAGGGCCTTTACAGGCTCATCATTTGGCTGAACTTCTCCTAAGCTTGGTAGGTCTGTTGCCACTGTTGATGCAGTATCGGTCTCATCATGACAAATTTCCATGTCATCTATTTTCTCTCCCTTCATCTTTTCGTCTGACCCTTCAGATGCTAGGCTTGAGACATCAACCGGCTTTTCAATATTCTTAGTTTCATCCTCCAATACATCAGCCATGGGAGATGTTTCTGATTCCTCGTTGAGATCTTGTGCAGACTTTGATTCCATCATTTCCGTGATTTCATTGGAAGCGGTTGCTTCAAGACTGTGAACAGCTGTTAGATCCGGGTATGTCACCTATTTGACATAGAGTATTGCAAATCAATTAGCATAAATGAAGAGAACAAAGCTTCTTGTTGGAATTCTACACAAAAAATTTGCTGTGCAGGCGTTAAGCTGACCTCATCCATGGCTGAGGAAGTCTCTTTGGAAACCTGTTTGACAAAATTGAAGAAATATAGTAAATAGACCTTTAGAAACAAATATACGGGAAAAAGATATCATAAGTTCGTGATGTATGCTAACTAACCTCTTCAGTGGAAAATGCATCTTCAGTTCCGTTGACTTCTTTTGGGGTCGCTTCTGATTCCATGTTGAGATCTTCTGCAATGTTTGATCCCATCATTTCTGCATTTTTGTCGGAAGCCGTAGCTTCAAGACTCTGAATGGGTGTTAAATCTGTCTCTCTCACCTATTTGACAGAACATTACAAATTCATCATCATAAAAAGAAGAAAAAAAAAACTTTGCTGGAAAAATGTCAAATTATTTGATCTGTATGGATGTTAATAAGCTGACGTCATTTACAGTTTCATCTGCTGCTGTTATCTTATGAATTTCCTTTGTGCAACTTTCTTCCTCCTTAATTTGTTCTTTGATTTCACTTTCAGAGGGGCTCTCAATGACCGTGGGAACCTGTTTGGCAAATATTAGTTCCTTAATTTGTTCGTGATGTAGTGGAATTGTATAAAATGATTTGCCCAGTATGTAGGTTAAGCTGACCTCATTATCTGCAGCTGGTAACATATGAAGTTCCTTAGTGCAACTTTCTTCCTCCATATTCTGTTCTTTGATGGTTTCACGTTCAGAAGCGCTCTCAATCTCCGTGGAAACCTGTTTGACAAAAGCAAGTTCAATATAGAAATAGAACAATAGAAACAAACAATGTGGAAGGTAGTATGCACAAATTATTAATGTATCCTAACCAACCTTCTCAGTCAAGATTGCATCTTGAGTTCCGTTGATTTCTTCTTGGGTCTCTAACTTGGTTTCCATCACCTCATTCATCTCCTTTTTTCCTTCTTCTATATCTTGTCTGCTAATTTGTTCGTCAGTCGAAGAGATAGCCTGATTCTCATCATCATGACTCTCTTCCTCGGTGTTGGTAGGATTTGTTTCAGGGAATCTTCTGTTGTCTTCATCTTTGACCATGGACTCAGCGGCAGTTTCATCATGTTCAACTATGTTTATATTCTGATACAAAGGGAAATATATTCTATAATGAAGCGAAATGCCGATGACATGTAAAAGAATATTAGGAATACATGACTCATGAATTTTTAACATTTGGTTATACATACTTCACAAGATAGCTTCGGAACACACAAGTTGCTGGACTGGACACATTCATTTGTAGTATCTACTATTTTACTTGTTCAAATCCAAACACATTCTGTAAATACTTAAAAAAAACATTTCGAATGCTGTGTACAGTTCGTTAAATGAAATCTTATCAGTTATAACCGATCAGGTTCAGTCACGAAAAATGAATTCACATTCTTTCTCTTATGAGGTAGTGGAAAAGAGAAGCATCCAATTTAATTGCTTCATGGAGAGTCATGGATAATGAGAAAGTGTGTTGTTCTTACCTCTTCTTTAAGAGTGCTAATACTTGTGGGTTCAGAAGTCTCACTGCCATGAGTCTCTGCCTTTGATTCGACTGGTACTTTCTCTATCTCATCGTTTTCCTTTGAGCTGCCTTCTAAATTCTTAGCAGAGTCCTCTTGTTCCGGGATAGCCTTTTCGGTGTCCATATATCCACCACACGTTTCAACACCCTCAGAGGTTTCACTGATTGCCGTATCATATTCAGGCTTGTCCTTTTCTGATGATTTCAGTTCTTCTACAGCCTCTGATTTGCTGATCTCATTACGATCAGCTACTTCACTGCTGTTTACCCTTCTCAAAACTTCCACATCTGATTCAGATGTACTTTCTTCTATGTTCGGCTCAGGTGGCGTATAAAACTCTCGATCCTCAACTGCAGCATAAGCATTTGCTCTCTCCTTTTCCTGATCTATTGACCCCAAATCGGTGTCTTTTGCTGGATTTGATGAGGCATCTTCTATTTCCCTAATCTCATCTTCTGTTGTCTCTTCAGCTAAGGAAGTTTCTGCTTTTTCATACAACGTCTCGTCTTTCTCTGGAGCCTCACCTGTTGTTTCACCAACATCAGGTGACACGAGGTCATGTTCTTTCGATGTC